>CM023616.1:14766037-15366037 GCA_013358685.1 Antennarius maculatus
TATCATTTCAGGTGGTTTTTTTTTTGTTTTTGTTTTTTTAGTTAAGACACTTTATTGTGGCCGGACTCTTTCAAAGCCACCAATGTTCCTTTCCGTCCCTCTCCATTTGCTAGCCCACATCTGCTAACTGCTTTTGAAAGCTGGTTTGCTGATTAACCTTTGAGATATTATTAAACACATGACAGTTTTAATGTGCACCGCCTTCTTATCCAACTTTTGCAACACTTTCAAATAGGAAAAATTGCAATAAAGTATTTTTCAAGATTGTCAGGCCTCAGATTGATGCTCAGATTCACAACCACCATCTCTCACACACTTCCTTCCCCCATTCTACTATAATTATGAGTGGCCTGAATATTTCTTTTGATCCTGCCGCTCCTCTCCTCTTGCATTGCCGTTTAATAATTAAATGACATATGGTCACCCTAACTCTAACCCTAACAGACTCCATTTGCACAGCAAGCGACAGAAAGTGAAAATTTCATTTGGCAAAATTGCATGCAAAGAAGCTAAAAAACTGGACTTTTCATCTATAATTGATGTCTGCTTATGAGCCATGCATAATGCAGGGGCCCGCTTTTATAACAACCGTGTATTAAATATCATAGGGGTTGGGGGTCTCGTGCTGCATGCTTTCAATACCACGGTTAGTTAGTGAGGGAGAGAGATTGGCGGGTAAAATGGACTTGAGGGAGGGACGGAGAGACGAAGGCAGGGCGTCCTGGCTGACAGCGTGTTGACAGAAATCTTTATTTTTAACAACGTGTCATCACCATTCGCCCATCTGCTCTTGTGCTGTCAGAGTCTCTTGGGAATGTGGGCATGTGTTATATGCAAGCAAGCAATCACAGTCGAGATCACTGATCAGCACCCAACGGAGGAGGAGGAGGAGTACAAGGTTAGAGAGGTGGGAGGGCCACAGGTAGCCTGCTCCTTTAATATCTGAATAGGGCCAGACGGGAGAGGAGCGTAGGAGTGAAGGTGTGTGTGTTGGGGTTACGTGTGACAGGAAAAAGTAGGATATAGAGGATGATTGTCCAGAGGTAATGGGATAGAATGTATTAACACAGGAGGAGGAGCAACATGAATACATAGAGATAAAAAGCAGCAGTGAGACAGGAGGTGTCTAGGTTATACTGGACCTTCAGAGGTGGCTTCAGCAGCTTTTTTGCTTTATTTGATTGAGTTATAGATGCTGGCCTAAGAGATAAGATTGTCCATGAAAAGCTGAGGGATGAAGTCACATGACTGGTCAAGCATCATGCTAATATTTCTCTTTTGGTCATTGAGATTTTTTGGTGGCATTACATCGGGAGTCAATTAACTATTGCAGATTTTTTGTCTTTATTTGCTTCACATTAGAGATTTTAATTATTTACCCTTGCCTCAAATAGTTTTACTTGATTCTTTAATTTATTTATTCCTTAATTAATTTTGCATAAAAATGACTACAACTTAACCTGTAAGCTCATGGCTAACATGGTCCAACACTTAAATGAATGCACCAGTCAGATGCTGTTAATGGTGAGTGACTTAAAACGTGATTCTACAGCAGAAAACAGGCAAAGGGAGGGTTGAAAGGAAAATCTTTCAAATATTCCAATGTATTTTTATTATTATTGAATCCATGTTTGTTGTTGGATCTACTCCTGCTGTACAAGTTAATCTGTCTTCCAGGAAGTTACATTATACACACTAGCACTGACGTCTAAGGTGACCTCAGTTCTGCATAGTACTACATATTGGGTTTTGATCTAGTTATATTTTTGGATGAAGGGAAGAAATATGACAAAGGATAGACTTTGTTAGTGGAGGAGGTGGCCATGCCTAAGGTCATTTCTCTTTAGCCAGTACAGTTCTGTACATTTAATCTCTTCAAATTTGTTATTTCTTTGTTTTTTGTTCCTATTTTCCCTTTATTTTCTTCTGTTTTGGACTCTGTATGCCAAGATGAAATGTAACAACCCTATTCACTTTGTTAAAAGTTTTTGTTGTAATTCTGATGAAGTGAAAACATCTTGTTTTCATATTTATGATGATATCCTTTTGCTCAACATGCAGAACAGAACTCATTACTTGTTTGCCTGATGCCTGAACTGAATCTGCATCTCACATTGATTACTCCAACTCCTTTACATTTCTTTGTCTTATTTCTAGTTTTTCTACCTGTCATCCAACCTACAATCGATTTAATTTAATGGTTAATTAGTCTAGAGAAGCCAAATATACCCAAGACCCCACCATGGGACACTCACGTCCTTGTATTATTCTTATCACACCAAGACATGCATAAACAGATTGCTTGAAATAACACACTAAACATACAATCAAGATGCAAGAACACTTTTTGGATCAATATGTAATAAATGGTGCATACATCCAACATGTGTGCATGCTTGCATTATGCAAGTTTTTTGACCTTGGTAGAGGTGTCAGATTTTTTGCATCAGGTTATGAGATGCTGTTTTCTGTAAGGAAACATTTGCAGCATCAGAATCTCTGTTCTTTCATTTCTTCTTCTCTTCAGTTCCTTCCACTTTGACAGCAATCCCTTCCCCCCGTCTCTCTGTTCTCAGTCTTTCCCTCCTTTCTGATCCATTTTTTATGCATTACTCCATTACTCTCAACTCCTATTTACAGTGCATTACTTCCCTCCCATGTTTCACAAACACACTTTGTACTCCTCTCTCCTGCATTCAGTTACTTCTCCTTTGCTCGTCTCTCCTCCAGTGCATCATGATACTTTCTCCTACGGCTCCCCTTCAGTCCCCTCTATCATCCCTTTGTCTCTTCTCCGGTTACGTCATCTGACGCTGAGTGTTTCTTCTCTCCGAATCTTGACTTCCCATCTAGTTTGCCATTCAATATATGTCACGCTATTTGTCTGCAGTGCTGTCATCTTTCCTCTTAATTGGTTACCAAGGCATAAAGATTTAGTTCTTATTGTAAACTCTCTTATTTTACAACACAAATGTGCAAAAGATAGCTAATGTAATGCTGCCGATTTTTCCATCCAGAGACATGTGTTCATCCCTATTGGGCACACATTTGAATGCACAGACAGCCATCAACCTGCCAGATTTAATGACATGATAAATCACAAAATTACAAGCTGCACTACAAAGCCAAACAAATGAGCTGTGTGTAACAATGCCACCCCAGCACTTCTAAATCTAATAAAGCCATTATGTTCTTTTTAAGTGACTTCTTTGAAGCAGAGCCGGAGTTCAGGTCTGTTTTTCTTGTCAGAGGTAGTTCGCTTTTAGTGACGGGCAGAGTTTACGGGAACCCATTCTCATAGCTGTGGATAAAGCAAAAAGCAGATCATGTTGGTTTGACACATATGTGGAAATGTTAAATCAAAAAGTACTAATAGAAAATTGATTTGCATGATTTAAAAATAAATCTTGTTTCAATGCCCCCCCACACACACATACATACACACACACACACACACACACACACACACACACACACACACACACACACACACACACACACACACACACACACACACACACACACACACAGTAAATGTCATCAGAAGAATTTAAATAATATTACAAGTGCACACTAGTGAAGAACATAATGGCCAAAAAGTTTGAGTCTTATTATATAAGAAACTCGTGTTTATGTATACAATTGCATCACTGTTGAAAAAAAAATGTTTAAATAGCACTTTTTAGCCTGGAAAATAATAATAAATACATGATCAAGCAATAAATATGATATTGTGTTATTTCAAAAAACGTATTTCTACTACATGAAGCTACACAACAAATTATTTAAAAAATAAATAAAAAGCTCTGTTTTTAAACACATGTTTTCCCAGGGCCACTTTCAATGCAAAACTGAAATATAAGAGAGGATGGAAAAATTCATGAAATGAAAATCAGATCAAACTTTGAGTCATAAGTGATGAACAATGAAACATGAATCATCTTATGAAAAACTATTAATCTTTCCAAGTACAACTAACCTCTGGGAAATAAAAACCTGTCCTCTGCGTCTGTCTTTAATCTGTTTTTTGAAAGTTCACTCTATGATTGTGCAATGCCAATATTCCCCTTCGATAAATCAGAGCAGTCATCATCCAGGAAAATTGATTTCTACGGAGAGGCATCAGGTATTGACCTAATTTAACAGAAAAATTTGAATGAAAGTGTTTGAAGAATATATTTCATAAAGTATCCTCAAAACCTAGAAGTAGAAGAATCACAGAACTGACAGAAAAAAATAATAAATAAAGAAGAAGAAAAAGTTGTCACTAACATGTTAATTGGTAGAACCAGGCCTCGGGACCATCCACGAGACATGTTATCCACTCTTCTAGGGTCACTTTACTGTTCTTGTTACGGTCACATGACCTGCAAGCACAGTGGAACACATGGTGTTCTCGTCACATAGTAACAACATGTAACAGATCAAATGCTGCAACACACACTCTCTCAGACTTTAACATACTCACTCACAGAATTAGATTTTTTTTTATAGATACACACAGAAAACTGCCTCTTTAGGTATGGAAAGGATGGCCATTGTCTTTCAGTTCACCCTGCAGCATTATCTCTGAAGGGTACTCCTTCAATTTGTGTTAATCCATGGGCAGCGGGAGACACAGCGGGTAATAAACATTATCATTGCTGGGAATGGCTTGACATTGACACAGTCAGCCATCCTCCCACAAAACCTGTCACTGCAGACTGGCATGGAAAAAGGGGGTTGGGTGCAAGAATGGATAGATGGTGGAAGATATGGAAGGATGAATGGATGAGAGCAGATTGATTATCAAGGAGGACTTGGTGAGTGCAGCTGTGTGTTGTGAAAGAAAATATTAGAAGGGCAAAAAAATGCTTCTCCAAAGAGGAGTGACACGAAGATGTAGGGTGGTCATGGGATCGAAGGGGAGGAGGACAGAGGGAAAGAATACTGGCGTGGAGGATGGATAGATGGATGGCATGCAGAGAGAACAGAATGGTGGGAGGTGCAACTTGGTCACTGGGGGGGGGTGAGATACATCGTGGTGTGACATTTTTTAACCCTTGGTGCTTCCTATATTGGCTGAAAATAACATATTGCAAGAGACAGAAGGTTCTCTTTATGAAGCTTTGACTGACATATGGTGCTGGAGATATAGTAATATTGCTGACCCCTGAGTCTCCTTACAGTAAATCAGATCAGAAAACTACGGAAACAGTTTAATTTGTCATCAATAAAATAATAGTTTTCATTTTTGACTGTAAAATTGCCTCTGTTAGCTCATAGATAATCTGTTGTATTCTGTAGCAGTCCCTGCAGAAGGACTAACAGGAAGAACGGCGTAGCACAGTGCTCCAGCGGCATCGTCTTATAACGAAGCTTCTTCAGATCCCTGCGGCTCAACTTGCCATCTTTGTTCCTGTCTAGCATGGTAAATCTTTGCTATGGAAAGAAAAAGAAAGAGGGAAAGCTGAATAAGAAACGGTCCGAAAGAAACACTGTCAACCTGTTGTCACAGTAACTGAAGTAAGCATGCATTGTCAGGCCATGCTTGCAGCATACATCTTTGTGAAGGTTCACAACTTTGGACTAGAAATAAAAAAAATTTTGCAATGCTTTGGTTTATCATCAAATACCCATTAAAGTCATGATATACCTTTTACATATAACATGTCCAAAAAGATAGCGAACATCATAAGGATTTTGTTAAACATCCCATTGTTTGCATTGTAACACTTTAAAGCCTTATCACATCATGTTAGAATGTTAGCATCATAGAGCTGCTAGCTTGTAATTACCTGTTGTTAACAATAAAGCCTCTGTTTTTGTCTATGTGAGACAAAATTCAGGAAAAAATGACACGTTTTGTGTTTTGATTTTACTCCAAATCATTGTAAGTCATATTTCCATTTCAGAAACAACGCAGACATTTCCTCTTCATTCATGTGAGGCCTGATCTTCAACATGTCTGCTGGGAGGATATTAAGTTATCCCTCCATTCATCATCTCAATGAATAATTTAGCGATTATTGACCGACTCCTATTTATATGCAGTGAGTTTGAGAGCCTATGTCTCATTCGTTGGATGACCACACAACAAGTAACACAACCTACTTTCCACTTAAAGTGGGTTGTTAACATTGATTTCCGGTGGGACGAGCTGTGAGGCAGAAAGATGGTGTCTGGTGTCAGAAGCAACTTCATGTTGGGTGTTTGGTTACAGTGGGGTGAATGTGATGGTGGGTATTGATTTTATATGCATCACCTTTAGGTGAGGTCATTCTTAATCAGAATCAGAATCACTACCCCTTTTGTCAAGAATTTCTTCATCTGATGCTCAGGCTGAGCCAAATCTCAACTACCTGAGCTATCCGTGCCCTCTGGTCATAGCTGAGGCAGATCTGGGATGGAGCAGGAGATGCTTGGAACACCCCCATACGACTGAGGAGCAGAAACCAGTCCAGGAGACGATATGGAAACTGACTCAACTCTCCCTGGGTGCATTTGCCCTTGGGGACTGATCGAGACAGATAACAGAGCTTTGGTGTTCTGCACTGTAGAAAATGGTGTGATATTTCATACTTTGTGTGTTTACCCAGGCAGGGTCCTGTGTGAGCCAGGCTGATGTGGCGCCTCTTTCTACAGGCTTCTTTATGCAGCAGACATTCGCTCTCATAGGTCCTTCCCACAACGCTGCACACTGGCGCCCTCTGCCTGATTGCATGAGTCAGTGTCAAAAAATCAAATTGGACTGATCATCCCCAAGTGCACACCCTAACCTCAATAACTGTTGTCTTAATTCCAAAACAATTTATTTTTAACATTTAAAAAGTTAATCAATAATTGACAATGTGAAAATAAAGGATATGACTGGAACAACTTAATGTTATTTACCATGGACAAGACTGAGGACAAACACACTTAGGGACAAAGACTCCATTTTCTTGAACTACCTGGCACCAAGAACCCACTGGAATGCGGCATTTCAGCAGCTCGCAAAGCCTTTCTAGAACACAACGAACAAGATGAGGAAGAAGAAGCTGTTACTGCATTGGGTTCATATTCAAGTACTGTATATGTTTTCTTTGGCTGATTATAGGCCTGTTCTGGTGAAGACAAGTTCAGAATTTAGCACAGATTAAAGGCATTTTTGGTCAAAATAAAATATAAATGCCACATAACAGACTATTTAAGATAATGAAATGGCATAAAGTGGTAAAGGAACCCACTAACATACATTAAAAGAAAAATCAAAATGACTGCTAGAAGTTCAATCACTGGTTCAACATGAACAAGGCAGTCAGAGACTGCAACATCCCGCAACACCCCGGAATTCAAAATTTTACCCTGACCTACTTTCATAATGGTCGCAGCAATGAATTCAATATTGTACTACGGAGTATTTGGCTTTTCATTTCATATTTGTAAGTTGACCACTGCTAGAGGTATACTGTAGCAGACAGACTCAGGACAACCTAGCAGACATTGTGAAATTTATCACGGAAAATCATCCTACTATTAATAGACAAGCTTTTAAGTTTTCCCAAGGTCAAGGTCATCGTATCGTTTTTGCTTCCTTGACCTCTGCTTATTTTCAAAGTTTTCATTGTCCGTCTCCAGAATTTTGCACCCTAAAAGATACAAATGTGGTAAGTAAACATTGACGTAGTTTTCCAAAGGTGAAGGTCATCATCACATTTTTGTGCCTCTGGCTTTCTGAAAATGTTGCTTTTTGTTTCGTCTTTCTATCTTATCCGGTTCCTGAGATATGTGCAAAACATTGAAATTTGACCTAGACCTAGTTTTCTCAAGGTCAAGGTCATCGTCTCATTTTCATCCCCTTTGCCGCCCGAGTAATGTGCTTTTTGTTTCATCTTTCTATCTGCAAAGGTTGTGAAGATATTTGGTGGATGGACGGACTGACGGATGAACACACAAACACTGACAATTATAATACATCACTGCTTCGGAGGATGTAATCATGGTGTGTGCATAATCCCAAAATAGAAATATGTGTGTCTGTTCCTATATAGATTTGGCTGGGGATTTGACAGAAGTACGATGTAACTCGACAATCATAGTAAATGGTCTTTATCATTATCTACTGTCTTACCTGGGGCCACCCTACCGATATATGGTCTAAGCCTCAATTCAGCTTGACTCTGTTTGTGCTGTCCTCTGCCTCCCTGAAAGAGAGAGATGGAGAGAGAGAGAGAGAGAGAGGGAGAGAGAGAGAGAGAGAGAGAGAGAGAGAGAGAGAGAGAGAGAGAGAGAGAGAGATAGAGAGATAGAGATAGACGAGATATATAAGAGAGATATTAGCGATAGAGAGAGAGAGAGAGATTTCTGAAAGGTCCCAATCATGTTCTAATCAGTTCAGAAACATACATTAAACTAATGATGTGTTCTAACAAGACAGATATTAAATATTTATGCCAAGGATGGTACATTCTCATTGCAGTTAGTTAGTTTGTTAATTCTTTTTCTTTAGTTAGTTACTTGGTTTTTGCCTTGGAGGATGTAACTCTTTCTGACTGTCTTCTATGGCTTCCAGTTTGATTTCCACAGAGAAGAAGCTTAATATGCTGTTTAGATGATTAGTGAAATATGCCAGCTTACTAAAATCAGTATACTGTCCAAATAAATTCATAAATAAAATCTGTGCATGAGACTACATTGAAAACCTTAAGTTTTCTATGTCAAATCTTTCTTCCACCATGAAGGCCAATTCCAAACATCTAGTAAAAAGCTCTGAAGTCAGTGCCAGCTCCACATCTGCCCCCAAACTCTTCCTGGATCAGATGGAACACAGCTGCAATTCTGTACCATAATATGGGAGGACCTAGGTGTTGCTGTATTAAATCTCACAACAATCCTGATGACTGAAACAGTGTGAAGGACAAGTCATTTTTCTTTATGTTTGTAAGTTGCATTACATATGCAGCATTATTATTCTTTTTAAGATGTTAAACCCACCATGGATGCACAAGTGTGAAGACTCAGGAGCAGAAACAAGACCAAGGTAACACTTGGTTTCATGGTTCACATTGAGTTAGCATCGGCCATAAGACGGAACTGAAAAATACACCAAAACAAAATAGAATAAATCACTCAGATCTTCAAATGTAGCTGTGGATGTTATTCATATTTAACATGTGATTGACTGGAAAAGAAAAAACTGTAGATACATAATTATCTTTTCTGGCAGCATCATGTAAAACCTAGAAAACACATGGTTAAAGGACTCAATTTACTCAAGACCTGCTTTCCATTTACTGACAATTATTAAAGTTCCAGTCATCCCAGTAATGTAGATGGAAATATTACAGCTCACTGAATTTTGAGAAAACAGATGTTTTCTGTCACGGAGGAAACAGAGTATTGACTTACACCCAGAGGACATTGAGCTTTTGGTTAAGGACGACACAATCAAACAAGCCTCTTACTGTATCCCTTTGGCTAAAAACATCTTACCTCCTTTCTTCTGATGTTATCTACTTGTTTTTCTTCCTCCTGTCTTTTTGCAAGTTACGCTTCTCTCTGTGTCTCCCCACTTCCTCTGAGGGTGTATTCTTTTATGGCACTGTGCAGCAGGTTTTACTTCTCCTTTTATTTGATCCATCTGTTTCAGCATTCTTTCCCTATCCCATCCATCCTCTCTGCTCTTCCCTGTATGACTGGTTTTATTTCCACCACATGGCCTCCTTTTTGATTGCACAGGTGTCTGAACTCAGCTCTACTTTGTGACACTGTGCAGATGAATGTTTCTGAAGTGAAAAATTAGTGGAGAGTTGTACAAGGAGAAAATGAGAATAAAAGGACTGGGGGGAAAGATGAGGGTGAATTAGTTTAAGTGTAGCTTGGCACTGGTTAGGCACTGGTGCACGTAAGATTAATTTGTCTCCAAACTCTTGCCTCGACCTTCTTTCTCCCATTGTAACTCCTTTTCTCTTTTAAACTCACAGCAATTATAGAGAAATGCCGCCCTCTATCGGTTATGTTGGTCGGTGAAATTGTGGCAGTATAGCAAGGAAAACAATCACCAAATGTTATTTCCTTGTTCACTTTTGTTCTCCATCAATTTTCCATCTATTTTCACTGGCTTTGGCTTTAATTCACAAAATAACAATTTCTCCTGCCATTTAACAGAGGAGTATGGAATTTTAAATGAAGTTCATGATTCATGGTTCCAGAGTTCAAACGACTGTTTCTGGTTTTCAGAGTTCGAGTAGTGCTGGTTCTGGTTTCCAGAGGTTGAGCAGTACTGGTTGCAAGTTCACATGGCCCATCAGTGCAGGTTCTGGATCTATAGGGTTTAGCTGAGCCAGATCTGGGTTCATAGGGCCCACCATTGCAAGTTCTTGGTTCCCAGGGTCCACAAGTGCTGGTTCTTGGTTCAAAGAGTCAACCAGTGCCGGTTCAGGATTCAGAGGGTCCACAGGTGTTTGTTCTGGTTTCACATAGTCCATCAGCGCTGGTTCTGGTTTTCCAGGATCATCCAGCACTGGTTCCAGAGTTCAGACACAACCAGTTCTGGTTTCAGGAGATTGAGCAGGGGGTTCGACAGTGCAAGTTTTTGGTTCCCAGGGTCAACCAGTGGCCACTCATCTGCAGGAGGATCATCATACCAGAGATGGTCATCATAATTGTCGATGTAATCCTCCAGGGCTTTTGGGGACTAGACAGTAGAGAAACCACTAAGCATCAAGTCACCAAATAAGTCTGCTGTTAATTAAACATTAGTTTAAACATTACACATACGTTGTTCATGTAAAGAATTATCATCCATCCATTTTCTTGACCTCCACATTCATAGATAAGTGTATGCTTTGCATTTTTGTAGTAGATGGATCATTTTGACATGGTAATTTTATAAGTAGCTCACGTGGTGACAAATTGTGAGCGCCCCCTGCTGTCTACTGTACACACTACACACACAGACGGGGTGAACATGCTACGTCACCCTTTGGGACCCAGGTGACACCTCCACGCTCCGCCCCACTGGAGCGAGAGGACGTTGTCGGAATGATGAACCGCTTCGAGAAGTCAACCCACGTTAACGTGTTGTTGACTGTAGTGGTGACTTTATTTATTTAGACCAGTATTTGCTGGTGTTTAAACGGTCGTCTTTTTTTCTCTCTCTCTCTCTTTTTTTTTTTTTTTTTTTTTACGCTCGTCCGTCGTTTCGCAGTTTATTTGTTTGTTCCTGTTCTCGATACGCGACATCTCTGCTGACACGTGAAATAGCGGCTCAGTGATGGATAGAGGAGCTCCGGTGCTGTTTTGATTTGGAAAGTGGGAATACTTCGGGGAAATGCAAGGAATTTACAACTATTTGTGTTGTAGTTCACTAGTCAGGTCGTGTTGACCGTGCGGGACAGTACGGAGTTGATGTGTGTGTTTCAGGGATAAGCGTCCGGCTGTTGACTGAACCAGAGTAACCTAAGGACTACTGACTCTGGGCTGGCCATCACTTTATGAATGGTTCTTTATGTATGAAGACAAGTGACGGCCACCGGCCCGTCCGCAACATGCTGGTACCTTCAACAATGTTTACTGATCCCTCCGGCTGTAAACATGCTTTTGGTGGTATAATTTAGGTAAGTTAAATAATACACACACACACACACATACATATATACATACTCAGCATGCCCACTGTACTGTGAAACAGGCTGAGCAGGCCTTTATGTAATAAGTATATAAAAAAGAAGTTATTACATAACAGTTATTGCCAGACATTGTGCACACATATCTCACCATGTGGATGAGTTGAATAAAAACATCTTGACAATTGTTAAAAAAAAAAAAAAAAAAAAAAAAAGAAAGTCAAATCTTATCTTGTATTTGCTCATGACAAGTCTCGACCATGTCACACTGTGGAGTTTTTCAGAATTGAAGTCAAGTAAAGATGAGTCACACACCTTCACATGCTACTCAGGAGCTCCTATTTAACAGTTTTATACCATGTGATTCAGCCTCACACTGTGTGTTGACTGAAGTTGCTGTCAGTCAAGACTCATAAGTCTGTGTGTGTGTGTGTGTGTGTGTGTGTGTGTGTGTGTGTATGTGTGTGCCATTTTAGGCAGTGATCTATTACAGCCCAGACAGTACAAGTGCCATGGTATCAACATGCCAGTACACATTAGGATAAGGCATGACAAATTGACCTTAGTGTAAGTGAGAAGGACACTCTACTAGTGCCCCAGTGTTTGGGTGGGGTTGCATTTACACACACACACACACACACACACACACACACACACACACACACACACACACACACACACACACACACACACACACACACACACACACACACACCTGTCATCGTAGGTCTTGGAGCACCACCTTAGCTGAGGGTGTGTTTACACTCTGATTCCCCCCCAAGAACAGCTGAATATCTCTGAACCCGCCTACCGGTGTGCTGAAGACCCCACTCACAAATTACAGTTCAGTATGATTTTTATTCCCAGACTGTACCCACATGTGCACTGGTTATCAGTGACAGTGTTATGTGGGAACACACATTATTCACATTACTCTGTGAGAACTCACTGTGATACTTGTTAGTGGTAACCTCCAGGCCAAAAGATAAGACAATCAAGATGAGTCATTTGTATGACAATACTAGGGACGAGTCATTCCTTGCAGAGCGAGATGCATGAAGCAGATATTCAGAGTGTCAGACTTAAGCTGTCTACAGTCACTTTGCAGCCTTTGATTTGGGATAAGGCTTGATTGAATTAAAAAGGATTGTGTTTGTTCTTCTGTGCTCCACTCTCGTTTCTTGATCTGATTTTGTTCCCTATCCCTGCTATGGAGGTTTTGTTTTCACCCTTGATTGGAGTTTTCAGCAAAATTACATAAGAATCACTGCTGGACCCATAGCCGTGACATTTGCTGTACAAATTAGGTGCAGATCGCAGAAACAGGAGGGACCTGATTTTCATTTCCATTTTCTTTAACTAGATATTGATTTTTTTTCTTGATATTTGCCCAAAGTGAACTGATTCCATGAAAATTTGTGGAGTGGTGGGCCAGTGTAAATGTGAATATGAATATCTGTCTCTTATATTTTTTCTCTCCTCTGTGTTCTCAGATTTTGTTTGCCTGTGCTCCATCAACACTATTGCTACACATCAATTTCAGTATTGACGAGGTGCGTATTTAAATTGCTCAGAGATGACATCATATGAGATAGTCCAATGCGGTTTCAGTTTTTGTCACGTGTGTTTTTCAGCCTGATTTAACTTTGACTTTACTGTGATCTGCATTGCCCTCCTCTCCCTGTATGTGGTCTATCATTGGAGCTATTCTTAGCTACGCTTATCGGTTCTGTCATTCCCTTAGTGAAACCACAGATGTTAAACAGCTTGGAATAGCTCCATGTGTGGAAACACAATCTCAGATGGGCTAACATAGTGTCTGAAATTGACAGCGACTCTAACAATACTCTTCATAAATCAGGATGTGCCCTTGGCAGGCAAGACTACTTTTGAATTACATCTCGTTGATGTTTTACTGTGTGACAGATTCTCATATGTCCAATATAATGAAAAAGGCAAATGAAAGCTGGGAAAACCTGTACTGTAAGATATGAACCTATTTTTAACTTCTCCTTTTCAGGTAGCTTAACTCCTGGTCTCTGCTTTGTACTTAAAACTAACAGTATTCTATAGAATTAGTTCGACAGCAGTTCCACTGCTGTTATTTTCATTTGTCAGTCCACTGCTCATTAGCCAAAAAGTGTGTTTACACAGACGTCATTATTTACACAATGCATAGTGGTAGAAAGAGATGCGTGTCTTTATTGGCTCAATGGTGGCATTAAAGAATGAGCAGCTGCTTAAATTTTAGACATTAATGCTTTTTGTCAACATAGAATGTTTTACAGCTGATGTGTTTTTTCTTGGGGTGTTAAAAGCTTTAATATTTTAATGATCGCTCTGTTTTATTAGATTGTCTCAGTAAGACATGACTTCGTGACAGTGAACAGCACTTAACACCAAGGTTGTCAAACTGAACCAGGTGAATTGACTTTATTGGGATGACGGCTGCTTTACTCTGAACAGATTCACAGTACAGTATAAACCTGGACTGAGTGTGTCACCTGTTTGAGATATTGAAGAATATTGACTACGGCATTAATTAAACACAATCTTGATACACTTGAAAATTCTTCTTAATGTTACAAGAGGAACTGTAGATTTTACACGTTATTTCAGCTGCTTGCAATCCACATAAAGCCATATAGACATGTATGCTCTGCTTTCTCTTCAGATCAAGATTGGTGTGTTTGCTCCTGTTCTATCAAATGCAATGGTTTCATTTATGCACAGATTATTTTGCAATTTCATTAGCAAAGTAAAGTTTTGCCTCATCATATGATTAAGACCTCATACTATATGATCTGTGCATCTCTGCAAAACAGAATAGTTTTTCTCACATTGACAGCTTGTTCCTAGCGTATTGGCCACTTTATGTTATGTGTCATTATGTTGTGTGTAATTATGTTTGAGAAAAAGGGCGTTAGAAAACTCCAAATACATCCTGTAACTGGTTTCCTAGAAACAGTTCAGATAAATGAAATTATAAGATGTCTTGGGGCCAAAGTGATCCTTAAATATTCAACAATTTTAAGGGGATAAGAAGCCTGCCTTGCTCTCTCGGAGTGGGGATGGTTAGAATTAAATAGGTGAATTACGAAAGTATTTGTCGTCTACATGAATTCATTCAACTACACACTTTTTAATAAGTTGCATTCTCAGTCCTTCTCTCCTTCTCCCTAGTTTCCATTACATAATGGTGAGATAAATTTGACACAAAATTTAAAAAAATGACAACAGCTTTTGCTTCACTAACTTGACAAAAATGTCAATGATAACCTGATATCTTGGAAAACCCTTCAATGTCAAAACTTTACATGGAGTAAAACTACGATCTAAAACCACTTGGAAGAAACCTCAGGTTTGATTGTCTGAGGTGGAGACAGATGACAAATGGTAGATTTCAGTCATAACTTACACCCTGGAGAAGTGAAAATCATGGCAGAAATCGATATAAAATTTCATTAAATGTCCATTTAAACATCAGGAGTACATTTATCCCACCAGGACAAACTGCACTGTAGTAATGAATCAACCTCTCCCAGAAGCCCCCTGTGGTGACTGAAAGGTTACTGTATTCTGTGTTGGACACCCTTTGGGTTTGTTCTCCACCAGTTGTATCGGTGAAGCTAATAGCACTAAATTGCACACGAGGAGGTCTTTCTTTTTCTTTTTGGCTTCATATGAGACTGTCTCCCAGTTACTATTTAAAAATGTACTGCTCAGGGCAATAGCAGAGAGTAGGAGCATTTGTAAAGAAAGACAGCTCGACAGAGTGAATGCAAAGGAAGGATGCAGAGGAAAAGATGTAAGCTGGACAGAGAGGAAGCTGAACTAATAGCAGTGCATTGTCTAGTCACAAAGGATGAATCGAATAAGAACAGGATCTATTGAAAGGTTATTATTTAGACCGCTTCACATCGAGAACTGTAAGGATGCTCCACATTTCAGTTCTCATGACTGACATGTGGAAATAAGGACGCTGCCAGCTTAGGTCATATGAAAGTAAATCCCCCATAAACTCTGGGGGTGGTGTGTGTGTGTGTGTGTGTGTGTGTGTGTGTGTGTGTGTGTGTGTGTGTGTGTGTGTGTGTGTGTGTGTGTGTGTGTGTGGAGGGGGGTGTCATGATTCTGATATGCGACCATGAAGGCATTCGTTTGGCCTCTCTTCATGTGACTCCTAATCCTAGTTTGTAGTGTTGGTGTTTCTTAGTCTTGTGACAAAATATGCTTACAAGACTTTTGTCTCACTTAAGATAAAGTATTAGCGCATAATCCTCTACATGGACCTGTTTTTTACATGACTACGGGTATGATGGTGAATGCAATATTACATGAATAGGGTTCATGTAGTGTACTATTCTCATCAAATGTCGAAAAAGCTTTTCATCTAATTCCTGCAGCTATTAGAGCATGTATAGAGTCAGTTCATGCAAATGATTACACTATAATTATATCATCCCACCTGTAGGGATAAATAAACGTTATGAATTTCAGTTCTATTAGGGAAGCCTCGGGCAACTGTCTGCCCTTCCATCTGCTATCATTCACGTTAGATGGATCAAATGATCTCGCTGACAGTGATTGACACCTGCTGTTGCCTAGTGACACTTTCTCATTTTGACCCGTCTTACTCCTGCTACTCAGCAAAACACCTTTGAGAGAATGCTCTAAAATTATTCGTATGGTTAAAAAGATATTTCGATTGTTGCAAGTCACAGTTAGCAGGAATTACAGGTACCTGAGTTTGGACTTTCTTTGAATTTGTGTCCTACATTATTGTGGCTCTTTTCCTGTTAGGGTTTAAAGTAATACTGAAGAAAGTCAGTTCTGGGAGTTAATTCTTTAGTTCACGAAGCATTCAGTTCAACATGAATTTTGATGATGTAATTGTTGATTAGCTGATTCTCGGAATAGAACTCATTTTTATCTTAAAAGTGGTGCAACTTTGGTGAACTTTCCTGTTTCTGAAATCCAGTGTTTTAGCCTTTTTTTTTTATCGCTGGCGTAATTTAAACCACTCTATAATTTATCAAAGCTTGTGACATCTATAAACAGGAGATATTGAGGAACTGGTCATGGTTGTATGGTTTTTACAGCTGGCACTTCACAGAAAATGGTTAACTAAATGGAGCCACTGTACTGCCGACCGTAAAATGAGTGGGGAAATTTAATTTGCTCTGAATCTTTAAGAGAACAACAACAACAAAAAATCCTCTTTGGTGGAGTCACCCCTCATGAGCAGCTGAGTGCTTGACAGGATCTGCTCTCCTTTATTATCCCCTCTAGTGATCTTGTGACGTGATAGGTCAGCACCATGTGCTCTATAAAGCTGCTGTTGAATCTTGTGATTTTCCTTGCATTGGTAGGATTTAGCTTTTGCCTTTAGACTTTGAGTTTTTAGACTCAAATGTTTGAGATTTTTTTCTCCCTGTGTGTTTTCCCATAAGCATAGCGCCCCCCTTGCTGTCCTACCTCCTCGTCTCAATAGCAAACTGAACTCTTAAAAGGTATCCCATCAAATATTAAACACACACCCATGGATGCTCTTGTGTCTCCTCCCACACACACACACACACACACACACACACACACACACACACACACACACACACACACACACACACACACACACACACACACACACACACACACACACACACACACACACACACGCAGTGAGAGAGCCAGACAGCAGACGGATCAACCTCTGAGGAGTGTCTTCCCGTTCCTGTCCTCTAATGGATGATGTCTTAACTTTAAAGCAGATGTTGAATGAACCAAAGTGCAGTCACTCAAAGGGTGAAGCTCTGACCTGAATGGCTGACGCGGGGTTAACAAAGACTGGACCAGTAAACATGACTTCACTGCCTTAAGGTAAAACTGCCTATTCTCTTCAGTCGAACGTTTTAATCAGACAGGCAAGTTGGATTTATGTGATGCAATGTGTTTGCGGTGGTCATGTATGACGCAGAATGTAATGTGTACACTAAGGAATGTTGCTGATTGTTGCACCTTAACTTTCTCCGTTTGCTCTGTTGGTCTGTTGTCATTTGATCTACCGGAATCAGTACACAGCTTTACCAAACCTTTTGTGCTGTATCAGTGACTTAGCATCCATAAGCATCGGTGCAGCTTAGCCAAGTATTGCTTTCATTCAATACACATTAGCCTATTGTCAGTGTAGCTTTCATCCCTGTCTCATTCTATTAGCCGGCTCTAATGGCATTCTTGCTAATCTGTAATGGGAGAGAGCTGTGGCCCTATACGGCCTTGTCCAGATGACTGCCCCAGTTATTACTCCACTGAGAGACTGGACAAAGCCAATATATGCAAATTAAGCTGCTCTGTGGACCAGAAGCAGTTGGTGATGTGTTAAACCCTTTTTGTCTAGAATCCTTTCTGACTGAGACAAGACGGAAAGTGCTCTGAGATTGTAGTTTTGTGTCTGGGTTGCTCCATTGCCTTGTTGGTAAAAGCCAGCTAGATGACATAATTAGACATTTTGACAGATGTGAAAGAACTATTGATCAAGGTTCATTTGACACTAAGAAAGACAGATATACCAAGATGGAAGCAGAGAGGTACAGATGAGTTACAAGTTGTGTCTGCCTCTCACAGTATTTACAAGCTAATTGAGAGATTTCCTGCTTTCTCGCCACTCCCTCCATCATTTCTGGCCCTCCGTTCATTTCATTACCCTGGTCAATAACGGCATATTGGGTCATCTATATACCCCTTATGCAATCAGTATCATTTCACACATCAATAATATTTCTAGTACTGTGGGTGTTTCTATCTCTTTATCCATATATTATCCAAATATTATTGTTTTCCCTCTTTATTCTCACTCCATTCCTTGTATTTTGAATGCAGTCCATGTGTATTTGAATTGTTCATATATCGCAGAGGATATATGAACAAACTTGGGTTTGCCCTGATTTGCTACGCCTCTGTTCTCACTCTGTGGTGTTGATTTTAAATGGTCAACCCTAGTATGCATACTACAGCAGTTACAACCATTTTTTGCATTTTGTAAATGCAGATCTAATATGCAAAGTAGAAAATTTCCATTTTAAGCAAATCTGTTGTCATGTAAATAGGGTCTTAATTCCAGTTACAAACACAGCCGTTGTGTTGGGAACCTTAATCTAAGGCCCCGTCCACACGATGCCAGAATTTTTTGAAAACGCAACTTTTTGAAAACGCATCGAAAACGATTCGCATCCACACAACAGCGTTTTCAAAAAAATCTCCGTCTACACTGAAATACATCAGTGCGTTTATCAACACGTGTATAAGCAGAACAACTCCGAGAACAACAGGAAAGAGGACCGGGACGTGCGGAAATTCACGGTGTTCCTCCTGGAGGACGACCTCCATCACAGAGTTCTCCACCAGCAGACAGTGCATCCCGGTCTGACCCAGCACTGGCGAAGGCGTCTTTGGCGAGGAACGTGAATGAATTAATACATATATAAACTTTATGACACATAAATAAAGCAACAGAAGAACAAATATTTAAGTGCAAAGCATGTTTATCAACACGTCTTCGACGTGGAGCTGTTATACGTCAGAAAATAGCCGGTTTTAGCTCTGTTTGTACCACGTCATAGCATGACGTCATAGCGGTTTTGATCCCAGGGACACGTCCCCCCGGATGAAAAAAAGTTGCGGATACAGCGTCCACACGGCAACGCAGACCTGGCGTACTCAAAAAAATCCACCTTGGCTAGCGTTTTCAAAAAGTTGCGTTTTCGTTCCGGACATCTGCGTTATCGTGTGGACGGAAGGCGTAAACGTAACAAAAAAGTTGCGTTTTCAAAAAGTTCCGTCATCGTGTGGACGGGGCCTAAAAGTTAATCTACAAAGAATATACTTAGTTTTAAATAAAACAAATTTAAAAATGCATAACAATGCTGATATCGTAGAAAAAGAGATGCTCAGATTTTGCAAAGGTTTAGCACTGATAAGGATCAATGAGAGTTGGGGGATGAGACAGACAGTAGGGACAATCTGCAGGATAAGGGATGTACTGTGTGTAGTCGGGGACGTCTGTTCACATATGACCACATGACCCAATTGTTCATGTCCTGCTCTTGCTTCTTATATCTGTGTGTCCTGTTACTCCTAAAGAGTACATCCTTGTAGTGTGTGAATACATTTCAAACATTGAAAGAGTTGCCAGAAGCGCATTGAATGACCTTATTCTTGCAAATCAGATTTTTCACCCTTCCTGCGTCTCTGCCAGGTCATTTCTGTCTGGCTGTCCCCTGACTCGGAAATAAAGTGAGGCCAAACAGTCCCACTGACAGACCGATAGAAAGCTCTCGATCTCTCTATGACAGATAGATGTAAAAGATGCCATCGTACTTTTGTGCTTATTTCACATATCACACCATGTTTGTAACCCTGACTTCAGTTGGATGGTGCCTTCGTGGGCTGTTACATTATTCATCCCTTTGCACTATCAAGGTTTCACAATGTTTTCTTGGTGGTACAGAGGAACAGGAGGCACATTGTTGGCCTTGGTTACCATGGGTTTAGTGCAGCCCTTGTACGTGAAGTTCATGAAGCTCTAGGCAACAGTATTTACTTGCAATTCTATTTTATGGGGGAAGGGAGTATTATCAGATATGAGCATTTGACAGATGGTTGGCAGGATTCATCTCTGAATGTGTGTCAGTCAGTGAGAATCTTGGTAATTCACGGTTTATTTGAGCTGGCCTCTTTACTGGTGTCTTATTTTCTGACGCTGTCAAGATAGTTATAAATTGAAATAATCATTTCATGAAAAAAAGGGCTTTATGATGTTTTTGAAGAATTATATACATGTTACAAGTTTGGCTTCTATTGTAAAAATATGGTTTGGAGATACATTTATTGAATTCCAGCAATGTAAAAATTTAATGCACTAAACCTGCTTTTGGCTTCAGAATAAATAGATGGGCTCTCAGTCGGTTTATCAGGCCATTGAGTTGCATGTTTTAAATTTTACTCAGGTTGTATGTTGTGAAAGTCATTGCCATACCTACTGTAAGTTAGAAATACCTTTGTTCACTAGTGCTTGTTTGAATTTACCTTTTCATGGTCATAGAGTGGCAGAATTATCTTAGAGAAGTGTGTTAAGTCAGGTGGCCTTGGATTCTTGACATCATTACATTTACATTGTTATTTTTTATTGCATAAAAAAACATTTCTGGAAAATATCTCACTGTAGCTGATGAATGAGTTAGCCCAGATAAAAGGACACCTGCTACAGCATTGTGAGGATTTTCTGTAATGTAAAAATTATCTTTCATACTGAATGTGAATGAAACTTGAGCAGTTGTAGGGCAATTGACAGTGGCACAGACCTCTAATATAATCATCACCCATTAACCTGCTGTTACTACCACAGGGCAGTAGAGGCTTTGCTTGCCCTGCATACACATACTGACCTGATTTTGTGTGTGAAACTGTGTTTTTGTGTTTCTGCCCATTTGTGTTTATGCAGCAGATGAGGATAGTGGCATAGCCAGGGACAACTGTGATGATTGCGTATCTTCAGTTGTAGACACATGTGGGTGCTCAACGGAATATGATGGACAATGTTGTTTTTTTTCTGAATAGGAGACCCATATTGGAAAGCCCCTCCCCCGTTCACATTTTGAGTGGATTATTACTCCATTATCCGCCTTATGTGTTTGTGCCAGTTTCTGAAAGGATACGGCCAGATAAAGAGAGAAAAGTCTTGTGCAGCAGGCACTTCTTGAAACTGCATTATTTCTGAATAAAACTGTTAAATGATTTTAAATTTGGATTGAGCCTGCTGACGGTAGTTTCTGCTTTGCCTCATCATGCACATATTAAGATAATAAGATAATAATCCTTAATAATCCTTTATTGTCCCACAATGGGGAAATTTGTGCGATCGCAGTGGGGTGTATGTGTCATACATAAATACTTAAATAATATAGTGTACATACATATTAACATATGCAACATATGAAATATACATATGAAATATACATATTCACATATGGTAAACATATTAACATATATCATATTATCAAAAAATTTACAGTTTATAAATTTACAGTTTTTACACTGCAAAATTATACACTACAAAGGACAGAACTGCAGATTACATTGGTCATCCAGATTTTGAATGTTGTGTTCTTTGAGTTCTTTGAGTGGTGTGCTGGGAGGATTGCTGGTTATACACATGGGTTACTTTCTGTTAACCACACTCACCATCTGGATCCCAACAACTTCTACGTACAAATTCTTCCACAGTGCAACCAGATGAATGTCAAATGCAGGTGCACCATCAACATGCATACATACGCTTCATGGTTAGTTGGAAGTGAATGTATCGAACAATGAGTAAACAGAAACAGTGCTGTGCTCTTCATCCAATGGTTTTACACGCTGTATATGCTCCATTCATTATTCAAATCACGTTGGACACTTTCCCAGTACTGGTGTCCATTTGAGTCATGTTCACTGATTAACGATTTGCGCATTGTATTTTTGGCCAGACATATTGTTGCTGTATCCTCATTGTGATCTGCAGTGAGAACAGGGAACAGGTGGAGGAGAAGCTGGAGAGGTGGAGGTTTGTCCTGGAAGGGAGAGGAATGAAGGTTAGCTGCAGTAAGACAGAATACATGTGTGTGAATGAGAGGGACCCAAGTGGAAGAGTGAGGTTACAGGGAGAAGACATCAAGAAAGTGGAGGATTTTAAGTACCTAGGGTCAGCAGTCTAGAACAATGGAGAGTGTGGAAAAGAGGTGGAGAAGCGTGTACAGGCAAGATGGAACGGGTGGAGAAAAGTGTCAGGTGTGATGTGTGATAGAAGAGTTTCAGCTAAAATGAAAGGAAAGGTGTACAAAACTGTGGTGAGTCCATCGATGTTGTTTGGTCTACAGACAGTGTCACTGATGAAAAGACAGGAGACAGAGCTGGAGGTAGCAGAGATGAAAATGTGAGGTTTTCTCTGGGAGTGACCAGGAAGGATAGGATCAGGAATGAGTACATCAGAGGGACAGCACATGTTTGAGGTTTTGGAAATAAAGTCAGAGAGGCCAGACTGAGGTGGTTTGGACATGTCCAGAGGAGATAGTGAATATATTGGTATAACTATGCTGAGTTTTAAACTGCCAGGCAGGAGGTCCATAAACCTTACCAAAGAGTAGGTTTATGGATGTAGTGACAGAGGACATGAAGGTAGTGGTGCGAGAGAAGAGGATGCAGAAGACAGGGTTAGATGGAGGCAATTGATTCGCTGTGGCGACCCCTGAAGGGAAAAACCGAAAGGAAAAGATCCTCAAATACCCCATGCCAGCTCTTGGTCAAGTCATAGCTGAACATTTTTACTTTCATCCTGTTAGTGTATTATTAAGACTGTAATATTTGTTCCTTATCAGTATGTGGTTGACATAGATCATAAAAATCACTCAGTTCTGTTTGCTGCTTTTCATTTCATCCTGTGTGTTTTTGCTGCCTGGTTTAAAAGGAGTCAGAAGTACTTACAACTTACTTACAGGGTTAAGGAAGAGGAATTAGACTTAGCATGTGTGGTTGAAAGTTGTGGTCACTAAGCCCTGTACTACTTGCGTAAAGACACTCATTTAGTCTATTTACTTTCTCACACGACCTTCTGAAAGCATCAAGGCAGCCTTGTTGTGGCAAAGTCTCAAGTCTCCCTGGAAGGTTGCCATATTAATCCTTAATGATCCTCACAGTCAGCGGTCTTTGGAAAGGATTCAGACATGCAATCATTGCAGCAGGTGGACAGGAATGCCCATACTGTTGCTTCTATTGAGTAACGAGTCAAAGTAAGATAATGGCACGAGTATTAGTGTTATTTAGGAAAAAAATAGGAAAGCTTGTAAAATACAATGGGACATTACAGAATAGTATCAAACAGGGCATGTAGTCAAAGATAAGACAGTGCTAGCAATTAATTTAACACACATATAAGTTGTATTTCTGTTGTGCGTAGTGCAATTCAGAAATTACACTGTGTATTATTGTGTATTTCTACATGAAATGAAAAGTTGTATGGATTATGGTAATGCTACATTATCGGCTTGAGTCATTTTGTGTTGATATCTTCAGTTTCTGGTCATACAAGAGAACTTACAAAATGCAAGCTCTTTGTTAATATGTTTTCAGTAACAAAGACTTCTAAGGTCTGCTTAAGTCATGTATCTAATCTTTTTTTACGTCTTTCTGTCTATTCTTTCCCAAGTTGTGTCTGATTCAATATTTCTCCATGCCTTTGTTGGCATCTAATGGAAGAAAAGGAATCCATCAGGTCTGCCATGGTATCCAGACTGCCTAAGTTTGGTGGACGGTCCCCAGCTGGTGGCACCAGCCCCTTAACCAGTGGTTCTGCACAGCCAACAACCCCTGTCCAGGATGTTAGTTGCACTCCTCCTAGAACACAGCTAAATGGTACAATCCGTTCTTCCCCTTTCTCCATGAAGTGGAAGAGAGATGAGGGAATGACTCCCTCTAGCTCCACAACCCCCACCAGCCATGTGGATGAAAGTGCAGACAAGGCTCAGTTACAGCTTTCCATATTGGGGAATGAAGTAAAGAAAGTCTCTCCAGCAACGCCCAAGATGCGAAGGTCAGGTGCTTTGATGGTGCCTATCTCCAGTCCCAAGGCCATTCCCAAACAATCCCTCAAGATGAGTCCCAAAGTAGGACCCCAGCTAGGCCAAAGTTCACTAAATATAGGCCTGAAAATGGGTCACAATAGCCCCAGTGTTCCTACTGAAAAAGTGTCAGAGTCTCGCCTTATGCGACAAAAGTTGAGCTCGAGTTCTCTGAGAAGCAGCTCTCAAGACAGCTTGTCCCAATCAAGTGACAGCCTGAAGACATTGGTACTGGACAATATGGTACGTTCAAACAGTTTCACTCACATCAAGCAGATCCCCTCTACCATCAGCCAACCTATGACACGATCTTTCTCCTTTAATCGAGCTGTAGAGCTAGCCAAGCCTCTGACAAACACTCAGCTGCGGCCTCCTCGCAGCAATTTCCTCAAACCCCCTCAGCTTAGCAATGGAAGACTTGGTTTAGGACTTGGAGGTCTCAGTGACAGCCTTGGAGGTTCAGGAGGTTTAGGTGGAGGATATGGAGGACCTCAGTGCAGTAGAACTTCCTCAGGTGCCTCCTCCTTGCCCACACTGTCAATCCCATCAGCACCCACTACTCCCAGTGCGCTGAGAAAGCCTTTACTCCCTAACTGTGTGCTGACCAAGTCACTAAGTAGCAGTGGAGGTTCAGTTGGTTACAGGCTGACTCGATCTGGACAGGCGAAGCAGCAGAACACTTCTTTGTCTGGTAGGGTCAAAAGAGATATCAGACCTTTAGCTGCCCCTATTTGTGGAGAACTGTTAGCAATAGCAACAGACATTGAACTGGCTTGTGAGACTGCCAAAGCAGACTCACAGAGTAACAGTGATGGAAGCTCAAAAGAAGAAAGACGAGAAGGAGGAGGAAGTGGCACACTTACACAGAGCTCTGGCCAGGCAGCAGGAGAGACTCCGGAGGATATGTCTCTATCTTCTGCCTCATCACTAGGAAGAGGAGACACCAGTGAAGAGTTTCCCGATGACTTAAGCCCTGTGGGAGATGTGCTCAGTGATGGGTCTCTGCCTGACAACAAGAAAACTGACAACACTACTGAAACCCCTCTGCATAGCTTTCACAATGAAATGCTAAACTGGGACAATATGGATCTGGAAGGTATTAAAACTGAACTGAATGTAACATCACTATTATTTTGTGGTACAGTTGTTCAGCTGTATGTTTATAAATTGTCAGGTCATAAGGAGGAAAGTCCTATGGAGCACTCCCATGGACCCCTGGTTTGGTCTCCAGAGAGCAGTGAAGACCTGCAGGCCTCATCCACAGAACTATCACCCTCTAATAGCTCAGGTGGCACCTACATGTGGGATGAAGAGGGTCTTGAACCCTTTAGAGAGCCTGTAGTACAGCCAAGTGACAACTGTGATGACTCTGAGCTCAACAGCATGGTAAGTCCTAGTTTTCAAGTTTTAAGAATTTTGACTGAAATGTGTAAAAAAAAAAAATCACTGAATTTTGACCGAAATTACAGAAAAAAAGATACAATCAAAGAAAATTCAGAACTGTACCAAATATGAAATGCTTGTTTACTGTATTTGGAGTATTTTTTATTTCCATTTTTTAAATTATATGTGATAATGATAGTGTTGCTAATAATTCTGTTTATTAAGTAATTCATAGTAAATTAGTTTTAGTTAAAGACTTTACTGTAGTATCTGCTGACAAGCATTGAGCATGACTTCAGCACTCCTCTTGCCACCTGGCAGATTTCGCCATCATATATTTCTGAAAGGGAAAGGACTGGATTGCAGCCAGGATCATTTAACGATGATACGGTCACTGATGCTGACACATTGTATGCTTGTCTGATTAAAAAGTGGGCTCATTCCCAAGTAAAGTATTTTTTTTAAAGAGACAGAGATAAAAAAAAGTTAAGGTTATGATACTTTGAAAGTGGTCGTGCACATTTCGTAAATGGACTTCTATATTACAACAGGCACAGACATGAGTTTGATTTTAAATGAAGAATTAAATTCTTGCCTGCTGGCCTATAAAGTCCCCTTACATGTTGCACTGCACATTTCATTTACTGCTGCAAACCAGTATAAAATGTGTATGTCCACAGAGCAGTAGCTCTTAGGTTTGGATGCCCTGTAGTGCCAAAATCATCCCATTAAAAGGGAAGTCACGGAATCGACCCTTGTGTTGTCTTTACATGTATCTTCCCCTTGTAGTTCAAAACAGTGTGTGTGTTTGGAAAGTATGTAAATGTCCATACATCACAAGAAGACATGAAAATAATACAAACTTGATAAACACCACAGGTATTAATGTGATCGGTCATTAACTGTAGTTTCCACCTCTCAGCCTTTATTCATCTGCTGTACTTTGAGATTATTATCAATCACATAGACTGAGTGAAGTGGCTCTGTCTTAAGAGTATCATCCACTTACTGGACAGTTGATTGGCTGAGCACCAGTTCTTGTAGTTTACATGACGTTACATTCTTGAGCAAGACACACTCCAGCATTGTACTACATATACTTAAATGTGACATTGAAGCTTCTCCTTATACTGGAAAATTTTGACCAGCTGGTTGGATAACAATTTAGGCCCTTTCTATTTTGTAAATGCTTTAATCGGTTAATCAGTTCCTTGTTTTTTTTAATAATTTGGCTTTAACAAAAGTTAAATGAATTTTTGAAAGGGCTGAACAATTTTCAATCTGTTTTGTATCAAACATTTTCTCTCCCTGAGATGAATCCTGACCTGTAAATCAACAGTGGTTTAATTGGCCTTGGTGGTCTGTCTGGCCTTGCTTCAGTTTCTTTCATTCAGCATCAAGTCATCTGATCTCAGGAATTTGTAAAGAGTTTAAAATAACGTGGATTAGAAATGATCTAATGAGATTTGTATGTTTAGTTCGGTAACATGTGATGTTGAGACAAGCACAAAGTCTTTGTTTCATAATATTGTGTTTCTTCTGTTTGTATTTGCACATGGTCATTGCTTGTGTAAGTATAACCACACATGCCTTAGTAAAGTGTCTTGGATTAATAGCTAGTCACTGTGTCTTAAGGTATCCGTGTATTTGACTGGAAGATGAATCCTGTAAAACACACAGAAAGGAACTGAAAGCATCGCTAGAAATCTGTTGATCATGTGTGAAGAAAGTCCTATTACAAAATCCAAAAATTGTGTGCTGTCACACCTCTAGGATTTAGCCCTACTTTGTCTGAACATATGCAGAGTGAGCAGGAACATTTTTGGTGAAAAGCCTTTTCTGAGACAGGAATCGTAATAACCTTCATTGTGAGACAAGGAAAGGTCTGTTGAAGGTTGTTGAGTGAATGGCATCTTCAGGGGGAAAAGGAGAGACTGGGTTCTCATATGTGAAGTTCATCTTTGTGAGGAAATGTATCTTTGAGATACAGTATTTTACTGAGAGATTTGATTAGAGGAAATGAGCCCATTTACTGCATCTGGGTCTGCTGAGCTTTGTCCCTCCTACCCATTCTTTTCCCATTTCCTCTTTATCTTTTGTTTCTCTTTGTCATTCATTCTTCCAGAGGTACAATGAGTTTTCCTCATAATGAGAGGAAAAACACCACAAATATAATCCTCTCAGCACTGCCTGCATCCAAAATGATAAGTAATAATTCTTTGGATTCATTCAGCATAATCCGTGCAGTCTGTAATGGCATAGTTGAGGCATCAAACAGCCTGTATCACTGTGTGTTAGTTAAAGCCTCTTGCCGCATGATGTAAAACATCTGAAAAGCCTCCTGCTCTGAATTAGATGCTGGACAAAAAGAAGTTGGTGGAACAGACAGCTCTTAATGCTATATAGAAGGACTGTTGTGACTCCAAATGAAAAAAAAAACACAATGCGACAGATGTTCATCACGCTGATGTAACCAAAACTCTATGTCTCTGTTGCTTATTGGTTAAGAGAGGTTTTATTTTGCCGTGTAGTGCAGTGACACGCTCTCTCCACTTGGTGGCATTGTGCAGCCTTGAGACAACATAATGTGCATGTGCTTGGTGATGTTAGTGTGTCCTAGTCTTTTTCTGGCTATACTACATGTCTCTATCTGCATTCTTATATGTCTGTGCAAAATCAAGGAGTGGGCTACCTCAGCTGATAATAACTGTTCCATGATGCAGCTCAGAACAGAGCCATCACTTACGAAATAGACTTTGAAATGTAAGGCTTTTTCATCTCAACATCAGTGCAATTTCTAACAAGAATTAATATACATTTAAATGTTTTTTGATTTCATTTTGTCCTCAGTATATTCTTTTCTATTATTATATTGATTTAGGTATCTACAGGTGCCAAATCTTTCTGTGAAGTCAAACATTCAGGTCATATTTAAAATATTGGGAAATTTATCATAAGTGCAGAAGTTTGTTCAAACTGTCAAAGAAAGTTTTGAGTCGAAAAGGCCTGAATGTTCAGCTTCTTCATTTGTATTTCTTTCTTCCGCTAACATTTTCATTCATTTTGCCTTCTTGCCCCAACTCCCTTTCTATAATTTGTTTCCAACCATAGTCTTGGGAATTTTGTAATCCTGTGGTTTTTCCCTTTGCTTCCTCAAAGCTGCAGTTATCACTGCCTCTTACCCCTGATTTAGTTACTTTGCCTCTAATTTTAGGCTTGCTTGGAGTCAGGTTGAGACAGGTCAATTCATTAGTGTTTAAATGAGTGAGGTGCTTAAGCTTTTTGTCTACAGAGTGCTTAGCCATTTATAGAACATGCTGCCAATGAACCGCCTATGCTGTTGCATTAATGAGGCTTATTGCTCACCTGCTTTTGTTTGTCTTGATTCTAAATTGACACAAGCAGTCCTTCAGGGTAAACAGTGTTTTTTTTTTTTCATATGTACCAAAGCTTTTGCTGGATAAGTCTAATTCATTCCCAAAATCACAGCCTGTTGTTATCCATCATCATCGATCATGACTCATTTTTACTTCATTACACATTTGAGGTCGACTGGTTGCAAATTTTCAAAGGCTGCTGAAATAGAAAAAGGTAGTTTGCTGCAGGAAAAATGCAGCAGTTCGTAAATCAGCCAATATCAACACCCACCCCCACTCCCATCCTTAAAACAATTAGTATTTTCAGAAATGAAAAGTCTTTGGGTTTATTGAAAATGGATTAATGTTTAATTAAACATCCAAATGAACCTAAATTGTATAAATCTGGCTAATGCAATATCAAACTAATTTCATACTTACAAAACATGGCCACCTGTTGGAAGTCTGTGGAAGATCAAGTCAATATCAGCTGATTGGAAAGATTTTAAAACAAAAGCACTTTCACTGATGAGATTGAGTTATTCAAGCATAATCATTTTATATTTTATTCACATGTTTGGAAGGGCACACCATTTGAGTGTTCAAACAGCTTATGTCTATGCAGCTATTTGCTTAAGTGCATCAAAACCAAATGAAAATACTAGAGCTGAACTCCTGAGCATCTGCATCTCAAACTATAATTTAATTTTTGTTTGGATTTTCAAAATTATTTTTTCTAGGATGTAGACTGACTGGAATTGAAAGCATCCCCATTTTCAGAGAGAAAAGTAGTCAGGGAGGTGTCCTACTGAATAATTTGATTTAAATGCAAGTTAATATAAAATGGTATTGACATTAATGGTCCATTATTATTCTTTAGATTATTGCTTCCTTATGGTAGTCAGTTCTTACACTCAAAGCACTTTTAGATTGTATTTCTTAAATCTTGTTCTCTTTGATGTTCAATTCTTTACTTACAA
Source organism: Antennarius maculatus (assembly GCA_013358685.1). Classification (NCBI taxonomy): domain Eukaryota; kingdom Metazoa; phylum Chordata; class Actinopteri; order Lophiiformes; family Antennariidae; genus Antennarius; species Antennarius maculatus. The sequence continues at coordinate 14,795,995 of CM023616.1, forward strand.
TTATGCTACATTTTGTCACGGGTGTGGACAGGACCCAAATGCAGCACACCTAGAGAGATGCCCACATTCATAGTTTTAATAATCAAAATCGTACAACAGGTTGTCAGAAGATCAGGCAAGGAACAGACAAACAAAGAAAATCCAAGACAGTTGAAGAGTAGGATGAGTCAATAACAATCTGGCTGCAAACTGAGGTCCGAGCAGAGTTTAAGTAGGGTGGAGCCTGATTAGAGATGGGAAGCAGGTGGCTGCAGCAACACAGGTAACAGAAATGAGTGGATTGAGTGGGGGTGAATTCAGGATACAGATGACAGGGACCAATGACCATGACAATATTTTTAAAAATTGAGCTTGTGTGAGTCAGTGACTAGTCTTTCATGGATAGCCGGCATCTTGTTGACGATAGTAATGGTGCGGTCACTATACCAGGATTTTGTTAACTCATCTCTCCTCTTTCAAAGAATGTTTGATTCAGTGAACAGCCAAGCAAAAACAGATGGAAGAGTAGGAGACATATGTGCTTTTTCGTTTGTAATGGATTCGAACAAATCCTATGAAATTATAACAATTTTAAGCACAACTTTAATTTTTACCTCTCAAGTTTACCTCTCTGAGTCTTTGCAATTACTGTTTTCTTTATGTCAATACACATAAGGATCTAGCATACTGTGTATACACTATACACAGCATGCCAAGCATTACTGTTCACCTCAAGTCCATCTTGAGCACCAAGTGAAACAGGAAAAAGATGAGAAACATGCTGCTGATTTGAACTTTCAGTGTGAATTTGCACCATTTGTCTTTCTTATTTTGAATATTCAATGAACTTTTAATATACAAGATATCGTAATTGGAAAGAATGTGTTCCCATGCCAAAGAGGAAGGACTGATCTATTTCAAGACTTGTACAAGTAAAATCGAAAACAGTAACCTTGTCATGGGGCCAACCCTGGGGTAACCCTGCGACTCTAATTTCTATTACCTGGACTTTCCTGAAGAGACAGGATAATCTTAGTTGACATCAGTTTGAAATACAAATACACTCTTATTTCTAAATCCTCCCTTTCTTTTATTATTCTAGTATGTTAGCTTAACTTCAGTAGCTTAACTTCACTCACCATATATTTCACAGTAAAAGCTGCCTGACAGTCCAGGGAGCAACCTGATAAACATTAGCATGCTTGGCAGGTTTGAAGAAGTGTTCAGCTTCATCTTGTGGAACTCTGTGAAATTAAGGAAGAATTAAGTAGGATGATCAATAAAAAGTTTTCTGTTGAGAGATATAGCAGTATAAGTGATGAATATGGAATAACAGTGTTTTTGTACCGAAGGAATTAATGGTGTATAAATGCATAATTTTGTGAATTTTCTACGTGAGCCATTATGCAGAAGTGTTTTAAAATGATCGGTAGTTGTCACAATATTTGAGACACATTTTCAGGATTACCTTTACTGTTATTTAGATAACGTGCTTTCTTTTTAGCCCTCTCACTTTGTGATGACAGGATGCCCATTTCAGTTGAAAGAAATGAGAATATAAAAAAGAGCAGTGTGAGAAAAGTATCATTATTTTTTTTAAAAACATTTTCTGGTATATCTCTGTAAGACCCCATAATTTGCCAATATTCTTTGTATTTTGGAATCTAAATCACTAAGTTTACTCAAACCGTCACAGCAGATATGTAATTATCTTTTAAATAAGCCAATTAGACCAATAAGGCTTTTGTGCGTCAGATTGTGATTATTCTACTTTAATGCATTGCTCAATGGTTGCGCAATGTGGGAAAGGGGAAACATCCTCCTTTTAAACCATCTCTAAGTTCCAGCAAGGAAAAATCTATAGTATTAAGTAAGGGTATGAATACCACATAGAGGTAGTTTGAATAGTGGAGTGTTTCACCACCAAACCAAGCCCTTTTCTATCAAGTTATTGCATTAGATGTCATCTTGCATTTCAATATTTATAGTAATATTATTTTATTTTTAATTTTGGAGAAGTTTTGACTTTCAAAAGCAGTGATTATGAAAAGAGATAAGTTTTAGGCTGATTTGTAGAGCAGTGGTCCCAAACCTTTTTTTGCGCCGCAGACCGGTTTCATCTTAGACAATATTTTAACGGACCGGTCTTCATTTGCTTGATAATTGTTAATGACACCAGGACAGCTGTAGTCTAATATTAATCCTCCACAGTGGTTTTATATAAAATGCAGATATCAATAGACAATAAACCTTTTTTTCATAAATTGATAGTCAACATTTCTGTAAAAGAAATAATTGTAATTATATTAAAAACTCGATTAAAGTGACTGCACTGATGTTTATTTTGAAATATAGCGACTTACAATCCGTGCATTCAACGTAGGAGAAATACTGATAATTTCCAATAGAAGGGTGACCAAGTCAATCAAGTAATAATAATTACAATAAATAAAATGTAATCTAAGTAATCTAAATGATTTTTTTTTTCTGTGCGGCCTGCACCAAATGGCCCATGGACCGGTGCCGGTCCGCGGGCCGGGGGTTGGGGACCACTGTTGTAGAGTATAGCTTGAGATTTCATTAGAAAATGAATGAATGAAAGAAAAGTGACATACTGCTGTGAAATAAAAGAGAAATGGAAGACAGAAACAGCTCGATTCATTCTTAAAACTTCTCTCTGGCCCTTATTGATTTATGTTACATTGTGGTGCATTTTGTTCGATCAAAACCAAAAATGAGCTAGTTTATTGATTAGCTTATGGCGGCCATGATGTTGCTTTCTTTTAGAAATTTTGAAACAATCCTTTTATAGAATGCAATGAATAAAATTAAAGTTTCTGCAATGACCTATTTCTTTCTTTCCAAAATCAATACACTCACTCTGATGGTACACTGTAGTAATACCATAGCAACAACCACTGAGTTACCAATGGGCACACAGAAGATGGAAAAACTGCACTAAACTTAACCTGATTACCAATGCCAGCCAGGCCTTTCTGCAGCATAGACCAGTAGTGTGGCAATAGGTTGAGCTATACAAGATTAATTATTGGTGACTGTGTTTCTTCTTTTGTGACCAAACTACAGTGCATCATCATTTATTATGCAACAGCTCTAGTGTGAATGCCGTATAGTGAGACGCATGGTCTCTTTCCGTCCTCATGTCGAGTTCTGCACTTTCTCTGGCACACATTAGTTTGTGAACTTGCACTGAGCTGTGAGTTTTGTCAAATAGCTCATCATGCACATCACTAGGCTGACTGAATAAATAGAACTTAGAAACCAGAGGACTTGCTGCTGCTTCTGATGTGCTATATTGTGTATGCAAGCCTTTTTAAAGCACATACAGGTGAACTGTGAGAGAGAATAAAAAGTTTCAGGTGGCCTGGAGCAATACAAGAAAGTACTTCTGTAAGTATTCCTCTGCGGTCTATCAGAGTATCATAGTTTGGATTCCATAATATTTCACCAGAATTGTGGAACTGAAGAGAAGACTTTTCCTAAAAAGAGAAATATTCAAAGATCCCAACCACACATTTTGATAGTTGATAGTAATTGGATTGCATTATGATCTGTTTATTCTGCTTTCTACCTGAAGCTTGATTCCATCCGTTGTACTGTACCCATTTGTTGTTTTACAGCATGTGAGATATTCTATAATTAGTCATTTTGTGCTTGTGTCTTCAAGTCAAAGCCCTGTCAATTTTGCTTCTTGAAGTGCAAAACTGCCTTAAAAAAAAAAAAAAGCTTTGAACTATTGATTCATTCCATTGCTTTTGGGTTTGCTTTGAATTTTTCAGCGCAGCAGGCAGACTAACTGCCTGTTTTCAGGCTGTTGTAATTTTTTTTTTAGGGTTTTCAAACCGTTCTGTGTAAACAGTCATAATTGAGGTGACATTTTCCAGCAGTAGGTACTCTTATCTGTGTCTTCATTTACAGAATGAATTGTTGGAGGGGTGAGAGAATTGCATGCAGCAGTATAACAAAGCAGGGTTTAATTAATTGTTATTGTTCATGTCATGCCATTTTTCATAAATAAAAGAAAGGAAACAGTAGTATGTAACATAAAATCTTAATTTACAGCAATTATAACACAATCCTAATGTTTGCGTCTTTGTATTCTGGAGGGCTAACTTATATAATGTAAGACAAAATATACATTTCTTGTTTATGTTTCTACTTAAGGATCACAGAATAAATGAAATATTTTTTAATGCATTTTTATACCTTTGAATATTTGCTGGTGTGTGGCAAAATAAAGCTGCTTCGTTGCCATTGGAAGGCATTGCTAGTGCCAGGCTAAGGGCAGAAGGATCCTGAGTTACGTCAAAATAAATGCATCGGGGGAAAATGAGCATCCATTTCCCCCTAATTGGAGTACTGAGAATTAGGTTTTTGGACAAACAAACAATTTTAACACAAAAATGTATCACACATAAATATGCACAGTTGCATATATCTTGCAATCTGATGTCTTGGTATCCTAGCAGTTGTCTCACGGAACAAAAAGACTTTTCACCACAGGGAAAATGATATAATGGCTCTAATGTGCTCATAATGTCTCTGTAACGCATTACCACAAAGTGAACGTCACCTGTTATTTTCCTAATTCCCAGGATATCCTGAACAACCTGTACCCCCTGGGAACTGGAGAGCTGGATGACAATGACCTCATGGTTGATGTGGACCTCCCAGAGGACGGCTTGCATGGTCAGCACACATGCAGACACACAGACACACCGCAACACTTCCATGGAAGTGTAGTTAGCCTACAAAAGATTTAAATTTATTAGGTTATTCTATGGCTGTGAGAAATCTCACCGGCTTGAGGTTGCCCATTATTTTTGTATAAACGGACACCTCCAGCAAAATGGTTCAAATCATAATTGTAAATTAATGCATTGCCAAGGTCTGAGGATTCTATTTCCAGCTACAGCCCTTTTTGGGTGTTTAATGGCTTGAATAAAATGAATCCTGCCTCGCCTTGGGTGAAGATTTGCTTTTGCGACACCTATTAAAATATTTTAATGAACACCTTGTTGTCTATTATGTGCTATTATGTTTTCTATATTTTGCTGCTGAGGAGTTATTAAATCACTGCTCCACCACTCCTGTACCAATGACCATGAATGACAGCTCAGAAGCTGACAGAGAGAAATATTCTGCCTCTGGCTCTGTTTACAGGAGTGAATGTGCACACATGCACTGTAATAACACAACCACAGTGCATCAATGCTTACATTTGATCACGGAGATGACAGCAGTGCAGGGTTGGTATGCTTAGGATAATAGTGCTGCAATTTCCACAAGCCACTCTCATCTTGATATCATATCTCTTGAGGTCTTTGGAGATTTCTCTTTAAAGTGTTGTCATTTTAAAAATGCAATCAACTGCCAATCAGGAACAAGGTCTCTCTGTGGGTGTTAAAGGTCATCAGGCCACATTTATGCAATATACTGATAGCACACGGTGCTGGATGAGCGCACAAATAGACTCAGGTGCAGAGGGTACACTTGCAACTGCTCTGCAGTAAATCATACCTTCACAAACACATCTCGAAGCTTCCACAAAAATTCAATATTTTGGCCGTTGTGAGGGAGAATTTATTGCAGGCCTGTTGTGTTAGTTTGGTTTAGCTTTAGATAGGTGCACTTAATAAATCTGCAGCTAAACTCACATCACTGAGGAAGATTTACACATCTGATATCTTAAGTCTACAGGCCGACTCGAGTAGAGTGAACAGGGAGCTTGTTTTTGAGAGATAGGAGACTTATATAAATGTAGAGAGTGGGAGGAATGCAAATTGCTGTGTCTGTATTTTTAGTGTCCTATGTCATGGCTGGAGCCAGTGTCACAAGTGGCAGAGGGAAAGCAAATGGACTGAAGTGTCCTCTTAGACCCAGCCCACAGGGCAGGCTCACAGACATGGGATACGGAAGGGTGTTTCCTTGCTCCACGAGACACCCCGACTCTGCCAGGAACAGGAAGAGGGGAACAGGAGTAGAGGCGTTAAAAAAAGGGAAGGACCCTGAAATATTTCATCCAGTTGTCAGATCCCGTGACGGAAAAGAGTCTCCTGTTTTTCTCCCTCTCCTGCTGCAACTGGTGACCTCTTAGCTTGGATACAAACCAGTCACCTCAGATGTTCTCTCACCACCAACAGCACAATCATCTCTGCCCAGCTCTAGTTCCTAGGGAGTTCCCAGGAAAAAACAAGACTGTCAACAAAGACGAAACGAGGCAGGGTTGGAGCTGGGTTGAATTTCTCTCTCTGGCCCTTTAAGTGCTCAACAGCTGACAGGACAAGAAGTCATTTCTCTCCACACTCCGGCTCTATCTTCATGGATTTTTATTCTAAATTGGAGTTTATTCTGGCTGCACTTCTTTTCCAATCACTCTTCCTGGGCTGAAAAGGGAAATTTATTAGAAGTGCTGAAGTTTCTAGCCTATAATGAAACAGGCTGGCTGTTTTTGGGCTATGTGGTGACACTTGGGGTAAAGTATTTTAAACAGCCCTGCTGCGTTCTTTGGATTGGGCCTTTCAATCTGGTACTTCTTTATGCTTCTTTGTGTTCTCTTCCTGTTTTCTCTCAATCTGGTGTCTAGAAAGTCAAGGATCTTTTTGATTTCCTGGGGGGTCACGCTCTGTTAGTTGTCAATTTTGTTGGTGTTACGGTCCATTTCACAGCTATATGCCATTGAGTGTCGCCAAATACTGTCTCCTTTTACCTCATTGAAAATGAAATGGCGTGTCATTGCATGTGTGTGTTGCGTGTGTGAGAGAAAGAGAGCAAGAGGGAGAGCCCAAGTGAAAGAAAGTGTGTGTGTGTGTTTGTATTTCTTGGTGGGGACAGTTGAGAGAAATAGAAAATGAGTTGAATAAGATCATGATTTATATGCAGATATTCTAGATATTCTCGAGTACTTGAAACATACACAGGAGTATTCATTACCCCAAGACATGAAAATTTGAGTCATATGCTTGCATATTTTATGTGTTTGTGTGGTGTGTGTGTGTGTGTGTGTGTGTGTGTGTGTGTGTGTGTGTGTGTGTGTGTGTGTGTGTGTGTGTGTGTGTATGTCTGCCTGTCTGTCTGTCTGCGTGTCTGTGTGTGCGTGCACGTGGTTAGAAGGCAAACGGAAGTATAAAATGAGAAAAATATATTTAAAAAACAAAATTCTAAAAAAGTACAAAATATGCAGCTCATCTTGAGCTACAAACATACAAAAGATTCACTTTAACAAAAAAGCAGCATAAACATGAGTGAGTCTTTGTAATTTTTATTCTTTACATCTCTGTTGCATCTACAGTTTGAAACAACAGCTGGATGTATAAATTTTGATTCAGTTGGCAAATGTGCGAAATACAGTTTTATCTTTCATTCAGATGCTCGTTTTGCTGACATACACTTACTCTGTTTCACGGTGCTCTAATCCCACCTTCATAGACACCAACAAGATGTCTCACATGGAACGCTCAGATAGGACTGGTCGGCAAGGGCCGCGGCATAAACATCACCGCTGGAGTGGACCAGATCACTTCCACAATGATAACAGGTCACTTAAGCTGGAAAGATAGTTGAAATTGTATTTCCTATGTAAGATAAAGGAATCACCATCCTGTTTTTCAAACTGCGGTTGGTTGTCTACTTACTGCTTTGTTTGCCTCCATCTCAGAGGCGGCATCATCCAGCATATTGACGGTCTCAAGGCCTCGAGGATCTCCCCACGGCAGGCACCTTCCACAAGCAGGCAAAACGGCTACACGGTGATGCTGGACGACCTCATGATTGATCACATGACACAGGACTGCAGCTCGCTGAAGAACCAGCTGCTCAGGCTCAAAACACTTTTACAGGTATAAACCACATTTATCCACCTGGGTGGACCATTCCAAAGCCTCTCCATACTAATATTAAGCCACCTTTTATCTGTATTACCTTTTCCCAAACTCTTATAGACTGTTTAAAGCACTTTTGTGTTTCACGGAACTGCCCTGCGTTCCGTGAGTCTTGGAACGCAGCGCAGACACAGATTCTGTCAGCCAATAGCATGTGCACACGGTGTCACTACCTACTAAAAATCTGCGATGTAGTGAAGCTGTGTATCTTGAAGCGCAAACAAGCGAGGGATTATTGTATTTTTCACAGCAGCCCTCTTTTTGTTTAATTAGAGTTGTACATGTACAAAGCCCTGCATCAGCAAGTGACAAAAAACCACTGTGATGTTGATATATTTGTCATCGTTTAAGTGCTGCTGCATTAGTGTTTGAATGTATCACACGCTTATGACATCCAGATCAAGTCACTACTGTCAACCTTTTATTTTGGACATAAAAAGAGGCCACATACTGTGAACTGTAAGGAGTCTGGATTTTAGTTCAGCCTTTGTATTGTCTGTTGAATAGAGCTCTATATTAGCTTTCAGCTTGAGCATTCTTAATAGGCTTGCCAAGAAGGCACTGCGGCATTGTTCTCAAATCTTTAGTAGGAACAACGTGAATAACATTTCCTCATAAAAATGAACTAATTATGAAAGAAAAAGCTTTGAAAAAAGTTGTGTATTCATTCATATGGCGATTAAGATCGGCTTAAATTAAGTCCACAAAACATTTTCAGAGCTTCACAAGAAAACAACAACCAGCATTCTGCTGCTTGTTGATGTCTTTTGATTTGAAATTTTAGAAATTATATTAAATTAAAAAATATGAAGTTGAATCCAAGCCCCCAGAATCTCAAAAAGGACTGGAAAAAGGTGCCTGCTTAAACAGCATCCACTCTGTATATCTGTGAAAGTGATGGCTTAGAAGATCTTTCTGTATTGATTTGTTAGTCTGAGAAATCCATTTAACATGAAGAGGAAAGAGTGACCAGCAAGGAGAAGAGGGAAAATGAAGTCAGCTGCAGAAACACACAACTTCATCGAAGAATATGGGAAAGTTCACAGAAATACAAGCATTTCACACTGCTAAATAAAATTATTTTGAGTGCATTGACTGAATGTAGTCTCTGCAGGAAAAGTGGTGTTTGCTTTTGCATATAAATCAAATTCCTACATCAGATGTGTTCATTGTGCTCATTACAATTAGACAAATACCGCTGCTGTACACCCTCAAGAGGGAACACATATGCTGCTGGTCCATTCGTAACTCTTAATTATGTTTACTACTGTGATGTTGGGCTCAAAGCAACGAATGTAAAATGAGCCTCCAATGTTGCTGAATCTTAATTGATCTCTGCTTCAATGTGCTAGCAGACATTCAACTTGATTCAGTCCACACAAGGTGAATTCATCTACTGGGCCTGAATGAGCAGTACAAGTAAAGCGGCGTTTAAAACGATACAGCAAACAAACACACACACACACACACACACACACACACACGCACACACACACACACACACACACACACACACACACACACATAGACACACAAGGTCACATGTACAACCAGACTCTAAAGTTTAAGCAGGTTAAGCAGAGTCGAAAGTGAAGAGTGTTTTATACAGTACTCTGAATGCATTGCATCCTCATCATACAAACTTCCTCTGCAACTCAGCCTCAGGTCTCTGGCTGACAGTTCAGGGTCAGCATATGTTCTAACGAATAAACTTATTCCACCTTAGTGAAATTTTGCTCTTGAGGCACACCTGAGGCACTTGTCATTGATCAGCTCAGTGTATACGGTGTGTGTGTGTGTGTGTGTGTGTGTATGTGTGTGTGCTTGCGTGTGTGTGGTGTGTGTCTGCGCGTCTTTGTGTGTGTCTGTTTGTGTGTTTAAGTGTGTATCCATTGTTGGCTTTTCTCACTGTGTTTTTTTTCTCCAGCTTGAGGATACAGAATCCCCTACAGATGTTCCTGAGGAGATTGAAGACCTGACTGCTGCATCACAGGTGAGAAATACAGTATCTATCTGTCTGTCTGTCTGTCTGTCTGTTTGTGTCATCTCCCATCCATCCATCCATCCATCCATCCATCCATCCATCCATCCATCCATCCATCCATCCATCCAACTGGTGTACACCAAAAGAATATCTTAAATGCTTATTGTGTTGCTGGTCTTGCTGGACAAACCTCCTCCTAATTGCAAGTGAGCACAGTAAGAGCTTTTATACTCACAATTTTATCTTTCAATATGCTCTTCATGCTCTCTCATGCTTCTTACTGAATGGTGGCTGAATGCGGCAGCAACACTTATGGAGGCTTCCACTCTTCCCTCTTTGTCAGACAAGGCAGAAAATGGTAGATGGACGTGGAGTAGAATCATTTCATTCTAAAACCTGCAACAGAAGTGCTTTGGGCAATTTCTCAACCTTAGCCATGGGTATTAGAGCAACACAACACAACACGACACAGCACAACACAATATATTCTTGCAGAACCATGTACAAACTGCTGAAACACAATCCTATTTTTTTTCATGAATTCTCTCAATCATGGACAGTAGCTCTTGTTAAACATGATAGAGTGATTTTACTCAGTGATTTCAACTTGCATGTAAATGACGTTCAGATTCTAAAGAATTTTTTGGACCTTGATATTTGCCTGTATTTTATCCAACATGTAAACAATTCTACTCTCAAACGTGGAAACACATTTGAACGAGTTTTGCTCAGGGCATGGCAGTTCAATTTTCGTTTAATTTAGAGGTTCCAGGTTCTAATCACTTCTGTGTGTTTTTCAGACTTTCCAACGATTCAGAATATGTGTCTAAATCTAACACACATACTTAGCGCCACATTGACAGTGATAATAGAGTCACACAAACTAACTCTCTACCAGATATACTTGACTTGTGTTTTGCAAACTGATTCCCTCACTACTCTTACAAGTAATTTGAATAGTGCTTAAAAATGATTGACTTTATCACTCCTCTCAAAGTCAGACATGGCACACGCTGAAATCAGTACCATTGTTTTCATTTGACATTTGTACTCTTTAATGGATCTGTAGAAAACTTGAGTGCAGATGTTGCATTATGTAACTGAATCCCTCTCGCCTTGCCTGGGTCGAGAGTTTTAGAAAGTATAAATGTGTACTCTCTGCTGCTTAAACAGTTCATTTCTTTCATCTGATCAACAAAAGCAAAAACAATTCCAACACTTCTGTTTGATATTGTTGCTAGACTAATGCAGAATACCTCTGCCACTACCTCTTCATTTAGTGCTGATGACTTTTCGATTTCAGATTGACTCCATTAAAGATAATTTCCCAGGTACACCTTCTTCTCAGGCTGTTAACCATGAACTTTCTGACTTGGTTCAGCTCACTTGAAGTCTGTCAGAGTTTGAAAGATTTTCCCCTGAGATCCTAATCAGCCTGGTAGCTGCCTCCAAAATGATGACCTGCTAACTTGACTCCATACCTTCAACCTTTCAAAAAAAATTGTTTCCAGTCTTGAGTAGTTCTGTTTATCACATTATAAATATGTCACTCTCTATGGGGTCTATGCGTCCAGCCTTGTTGAGCCGCTTTTTGTAATAACCTTCAAAACTGCTACTATTATGGTTGTATGTGCTCTTCGTTGTACTTGAAAGGACTTTTGCTAAATAACTTGCTGACCACCAAACAGCAATAACCTCCTCAATATATTTCAGTTGGGCTTCAATATTCTCTCAACTGAAAATATTGAAACTAAATCTCTTGTAGGAGTATATTAGTTTTCAAAGGATGGTGCTTTCGTGGTTCCCCTTTTTATCAAATACAACTGATCATAATTCAGCAATACTAATTCTCTTTCCTCCATAGTAAAGTCTGGTATATCCCAGGTATTGACCCTTGGTCCTGTGTTGTTTTCTATCTATATGCTTCCCTTTGTTGATGTATATTTTTTTTATAAATACGATTTTGAATTTGTGCGGCACAGTGGCACAGTGAAGTCGCCTCACAGCACGACGGTACCGTGTTTGAGTACTCCTCTGAGTTTGTATGTTCTCTCTGTGGCTGTGTGGTTTTTTGTCCAAGTTCTCCGGTTCCCTCTCACCTCCAAAACATACAATTCAAGTGGATTTGTCAGTTCTAAATTGTCCATAGGTGTGAGTGCATGCATGAATGGTTGTTCGTCTTGTGTGGTCCCGCGATGCGCTGGGAACGTGTCTGGAGCATCGTCCTGACTCCTGCTCGGACGTCCGCTGGGATAGGCTCCAGCAACCCCTGTAATCTGAAGCATCGCTACATAAATGAATGAATGAATAATGTTAGATTTCATTTCTATGCTGATAACACACAACTGTTCAGAAAAAAAACTGTAATTATTCTGTAATTAAAGGCATGTCTCTTAGAGATTTAAATGTGAATGAAAATTTTCTGCAATTAAAAACAAATAGCGCTGTTAGTTTTTAGCCCAGCACAAAGCAGAAATTTGCTTGAGAATCTGACTGTTTTATTCATACATTATTGATGAGTGCATTATTCCTGAAAGGACTACTGTCAGAAAAATTGGAGTGTCCCCATTTGACATTCCAGTCTCATATCAAGACCATTACTAAGACTGCAGTGTTTCATCTCACTATAATTGCTATAATCTGGCGTGTTTGATCATTATGTGTGGCTGAAATTTTGATCCATACATTCATATCCTTCAGGTTTGATTTTTGTAATTTTCTATTCTCTGGTCTGCCACAATATTCCATTAGAAGTCTGCAACTTTTCCGGAATGCTGCTCCCAGAATATCGATAAAAACTAGAAAATATGATGATATAAAGGCAATTGTGCCCCCTCTGCACTGGCCACCAGTACAAATGAGAGCAGATTTAAAGGTTCTTCATTTAACCTATAAAGCCTTGCATGGATTTACAGTATAGATACATGGAGGAGAAAACATAAGTGCTCGTCCCCTTCATTCTGTTTATGTTGCTCTTCTTTGGTCATTCCTTTAACTAACAAAAATAATGCTTGGCTTCACAGCATTTTCTTACTGTGCACTTTATCCCTGAAATACGCTCCCACTGCATGTTAGGAAGTAGATTATCGTAATTTTTTAAATCAAGGTTGATCTACCACTTTATGTATCTGTCTGTCTGTCTAATCATCTTCCTTTCTCTGTGTGATGTGTTCAGATGGAGGAGCTGATAAAGGAGGTGCAGGTGCTTAGAGAGGAGCTGAGGAGTCGAGACAGGACCATTTCTCAGCTCGCCCTGCAGTGCAAACAGCTCCAGCAGCATCAGTGGGAACAAATGGTGAGCTGCAGAACGCAATGCATGGCAGAAAAAAGGATTACAAAACATAAAACCCCTATATTTTAAGCGTGATATTTAAGAATGACATATTAGAGTTATTAGACAGATATGGTTATCACTGAGTTGATTGGCAGCATATATAAATCATTTACAAATTTATCTGAGAAGGTCAGTCTCTTTCTTTCTCCGCCCGGACTTGACAAAGAAAAAAAATAAACAAAAGGACAAACCCCAGGTTGTAAATCAAAGGAGGGAGCCATGCATTTAATGATATGCATGCAGATGATACAGCTAAGACAATAGTGAAAAAAAACAACAACAATGATTTATGATGTTTAAAATAATAAATTTTCATTTATTATGTGTCGCAAAACATTCATAACATGGCTAAGCGCTGATGGAAACCATCAAGCCTTACCCACCATGAAAGCCACATGTAGAACATCAATGCAGGCTCATCACTTTAATATAAGCCAGATCCATGTGCTTTCATGTATAGAACTCCTCAGGTGATTCACACCTCAGCCTGGCAGTACCCTTTGGTTGCACTTACACATTATGAAGAAAGAACGTTCTTTTATTAATCACTCAGTGGGAACATTTCATTTTTTCTCACACATACAAGCCAGAGCACACACACATACACACACACACACACACGCACACACACACATACATATAGACACACTAGGTCCAATAAACATGCAAATTAATGGAGAGAGATAGTGGAGTGAAGGGCTGCCATCTAGCAGCGCCCTAGGAGCATCTTGTAGTATCATGTGCCTTGCTGAAGGGCACCTCAGCAGTGCAGAAGAAGTGAACTTGCACCTCTCCAGCCTCCAGTCCTGGGCTGGGACTTGAACTGGCAACCCTTTGGTTCTGCATTACCTTTTGTTTGCACCTCTTTGTTGTTTATTCGGTGTTCTAAAGGGAAAGCGTGGAAGGCAGCAATGGAAGGAACAAAGATCTGATGTATTTCTATAACTCATCCACCTTAACTTGTTAAAAGCAAAAACAGATTTGTGCAAACATGTCTTGAGGAAATGCATATACAGATCCAACATGACCAATGAAGACATGGTTACCTTAATTGTAGGTGTTAAAATCTCTGCTCACACTCCTGCATGTTAGTGCACTCACAGTTATAGCTGCTGAGCAATAACCTTCCTTCTGTTTGCTTTTAGCTGGCTCCATCCTCCATCAAACGTTTATTAGAGTCTTGACCAGACGTCCTGCTTCCCCAAACAGCCGCATGCTTGGCTGACATTATTCAAATCCCTTGCTGTATGGAGAAATACCGAAATGTCAAAGCCAGGCCTCTTCGCCAGCCTCTTTGCTGGATGCGATCCCTCCAATTAGAACGAGCACCCACACACAGCGAGTTTGTCGGCGCAGCTTGGTGTTGTTGCACTTTCACCCTCTGCGAGCGAAAAGAGTCAGGACAGCTGGGGCATGTTTCCAGATCTGTGTCTGACATTAATGAGCATCTGAAAGAGTGAAGACGCTGGTCAAGGTAGAAAAGCAGTAATATAGATATTAGCTCTGACTTAAAGCACAACGAGGGAACTTGATTTCATTGCCTGTGATAGTTCCCTGCAGTATGAGATGAAAACAAATCAGAGACAGATTGATGGGATCAGTGTGATGGGTTTTTGTTTTTTAAGTGAAAGGAATAACTTGCAGAACTAAATTCATTTGTGATGTTTCTAACAAGATCTTCATCAGATGAATTTATATGACTGAGAATGTCACAGTGTGAAAACTTGAGAATATACTTTAACTGGCCAAATCATATGACAATGTCGTAATTTTTGTGCTATACTCTCACTTGTTACTGGATAACGTCTTTTTATTTATTTATTTATCATTGTTTAATGTCCGTACCTCATATTTCATGAGGAAATATTAGACTTACAGCCACTGGATAGATGGATTCTCATTTTCACACATTATTTGCAGTGGTTGTTGAATTTCTCAAATAAATGTAATGCTGAAAGGGAGTCTTCCTAGTAAAATTTCCTTCAGCTCATCTTTCTCCTTTGAGTCACACGGCTCAAAAATAGATGTGTGAAGTGTTATTTTGTTTGGTTTTTGAACAAGTAACAGAACAACTGTGTCTCAGAGTCTGCAAAGAATGCAAGTCATCCGGGGTATATGATCCAAAGAATTTACAAAAACTATTGAACCTGCTGTTTGCCCTTGAAATTGTAGACTCAGGTAAACTTAGGAAGGTGAAGTGATACAGAGAAGCTGCTGCTGAGACAGAAGGGGGAACACTTGGCTGAATTGAACATAATGGAGTAATGAGAAAACAGCAAAGAAGCGTTTGTGTGGCAGTGATAAGTTTTATTGCGGTACGTTGCGTGTGTGTTAGCGCGTCTGTCGGGCTGAGTGGAGAGGATGGGAGGCAAAACGAAATAATGGGTGAGAGGAAAAGGGAGCTATCAAAGACAGAGAACTGATTTTTTGACAGAATGCAGTTTTGGTTGCTGCTCCCAACACTGCTGAGGAAAATTGCTCATGATTATGTACTTCTCTTGTTTGAGCCTCTCTGACATTTTTCACCTAGGCTGGCAAAACAAGGAATTTTTTTGAGATTCTCCTATACTCTTAACTGCTTCGAGTAAATTCTTGTTCTTTTTATCGTAGCATTAGAGGGGTGAGAGGAACTATTACTCACCAAAGGATTTATTGCACATCATTCATTGTTCTGATGTTCCTTTTAGTTATTATATTGATTTAATAGGTTTTAAAGACAGCTAATTAGTCACACACATCACTCATATCAGGTAGCGTGTGGAGTGATTCATCAGTAAAGGTTTGAGGAGTGAATGCTGGGAAAATAAAATGTCAATGAGTTTATTGTATCGAACATCTTTGACCATTTCAGATAAATGCCTGTTGATCGAAACACTGTGATAATTTGCCAAGTCAACCTTAAAATAATGTAGCATGAAGTTTTGTTGGTTTAGCATTTGAAATCCTGTTAGGTTTTTAGAAATTGGAAACAGACTCCAGTAGAATATACAGGCTATTAGATTCTCACCAGTTCTGTTTTCTGTGATCATTTTTATTGATATTAAAATCCAACCTATTTTCTCTCCACACATTCTCTTGAAATTACTAGCTGGAATTTCATTCATGGGCATGTAAATACCTCGTATTTGAAACTTTTCAAATCTAAAAGTTTAAAGAGGCAGGTCCAAGCAGCTTTGTGGCTTTTCAGCACTTTTGTGTTTACCTTTTCAAAACTGTTGTTTTTTTTTTTCGAGTGGATGTGATTTTGCTGCTTTTGATTGTTAAGAATTAATGAGTGACCCAAGTGAAGAAGATAAATAATGCAATATTTCCTTTATTCATTTTACACATTTATTTTCATTTTTTCAGTCTGCTCACAGCCGCCTCCAGAGGGCGTCATCTTCACTACGACAGAACGACATATGTACACAGCGTCATTATGACAAAGCTACCCAAACCCACTGGAGACCACCATGCCCAGCTGTGAGTCTAAACATTCACACAACCCATAACGGGTTGTTTTGCAATACAGAATTTATTTTTAAAAAATCAAAGTGTGTAGTTAACCTTACTGTATATTGGCATTCATTCATTCAGACACCACCAGTTTGTTAAATATCTTTGGGCAGCCGTGTCCGAATTTTTCTTATTACCATGTCCTCTGTAGGAAATAAAGTTTCTTTTAATATGTCAGTTGGTTTTTCACACAGGAGATGACAGAGGGAAAATAAACATAGAGATAGAGGTGTGTGATAGGCGGATATGTGTTAAGCGTGTTCAGTATCATGTCAGAACTGTGTGCGGTGCGGCAGCCAAGTATTGATTTAGTAGCAAGAGTGCTGCAGGCAGGGAGCCTCACAAATACTCCCTTAATTGACCTGTTCTCAGCTAAAAGGTGACACCTACACACCTTAAGAGCTAGATGAAAGTGGTGTAGAAAGATTGCATTGAGAAATCGAATAAAAATTTTAAAGTTATACTGAAGACATTAAACTTGTTATTTGTATGAATGCAATAATTAATGATTAGAGTGAGGTTATAGCAAAAACATAAGGAAGAGATAAGCTCAAAAGCATTAGATAAACTAGGTTCCTGCTTCACATGAGTATGTGGTTTAACCGTTACTATGGCAGCAATCAAAGATGGCTTAGCTCTCCTCGATGTGAATTGTGTCTGTGTGGCATCATTTGATTGTGATCTCGAGTTCCTTTTGTATCATAACCCTCAGAAACACACAATACAGCAAGTCAGCAGTCTATTATGTTTGTGTTTTTATGACCATTCTCTGTTCACCTGAGCTGTTTGTGTACAACAACACATAACATTCATTAACACAAGATCCTGTCTGTGTGTTGAGTTTTAATCAGTAATAAAGTTAAGCTGCTGTTTTATTGTTCCTGGTCGTGGGGGGATCACTGCAGGTGGTGTCATTAATATTTCTGCTGATTGATGATGTCTTATTTCACCCACTTGCATCACATCCTCTTACAATCAGAATGCTGATTGTTTTTTACACTGATAACTATTTATTATGCCCTTATTGATGTGCAGCAGTTAATTTTCACACTGAAATGAAGTATGAAGAGTTCTGATGAAAGAGAGAACACAGTTCCCTGCACATAAATAACATGTATAAAAATACACCCAGAAAATTATATGTTTATTTTCTTTTATTTGCATCTAGTTGAAAATTAGCAGTAGTAATCACATATTGATCTTGTCATAGCTGGTATCCTCACATAAAGATTGTGATGTCTGTGGAGATTTGAGCACCAGCCATCGGTGGTAGCACGAAGACCCCCTCCTGTTATCCTGCTGCTGTTCTGCGTTGTCTCAGCCCAGGACTTGGTGTTCAGCTCAATGTGTGTCATCTGGTCTCTTTAAAGATGTGAGCACAGCAGGCCCGCATGAGTCCCATTTCATTCCTTTCATTTTCCTGTGAGTGGAGGAGGTCCGAATCTCACTCCCAACGGGGCCCATCCAGCAACAAAACTGGAAAACTTGGCAGGACTAGGACGAGTCAGCAAAAATACAACATTTTGTTGTGTTTCACTCCTTTTAAGCCACATTACCTTGCCATGACTGCAATCAAGTTTATTTCCTGCCCTCTGTTCTGTAACAAGAGAGATGCACAGGAAGAGAATGTTTCTTGATTTTTCCTTCTTTGAATTGTTTTGAAGCTTTTATTGTTACATTGGCACATTTACATTTAGCACTTTTAGTGAGTTTGGTCTCATATTGTTGTCGATACAAAGCTGTGCTTTCACCTCTTGGGCTTTTTCACACCAATGTCTGAAGTAGCTTTTATGAATTTTTCTTCCTATTTTGACATTTCTATGCAAAACTAAGGTTTACTTTTTTTTTTTGATTACATTGTTCATCAAGGCTCTACATCCTTTCTTTCATTCTTATTCTTAACCATCTCTCTAGCTAAGTCACAGACAAGCACAAATTTATAACCTGGTGTCATCTTTATTGCTTTTTTTTTTCCTTTTGGCTTTTGTTGTTTATTTTCTGCTTCTCTGACGTTAAAAGTGTTATATAATACCAGAGGAGCATCTCTCACCCAGCCATGTGTTTTTGTAGTGAACACTGAAAAGATCAGCCGAGAATAAAATTAAAGTCAAAGGCCAGTGGCTATGTTGTCTTATGTCTTTAATGTTGATATCTTTTTGTCTCATCCGTGGCCCATAGGGTAGACGTTAGACTGATAGGATCCTCAGTCTAAGAGGTCTAGAGTTGAACATGGACTTCAGGGAAAACACACTGTTTTAAATGGAGATTAAGAGTTTAACAATTGAGCAAGCTTGTGAGCTTTGACTCTTTGACCCTTTGATGCTTTGACATGGCTTTCACTGTACAGTTAATATTTGTACGTTCACATACTGAAGCGAGGTGTTCATTTCCATAATGTTGTCGATATATTATACTGCATTGGGAATCAGCTGTAATCTTTATGCAAGTCAATTCTGAGTTAAGAAGCATGCTCAGGAAAAAAAAAAAGACTTAACCTGTTGGAGCAAAGCAAACACAAAGTGTGACGTTAGTTACCACTTAAGCCTGGAGTATGGGACGGAGTTCTTATAAATGAGCTTCGCCCCATTGATGCCTTTGCAAAACAAGTTCACACAATTATACTGAAGCTCCCTCAGCAGCAGATGAATTTGTGTTTCTTTTGAATCAATCTTTGCAGCAACTTTGCCTCGCTGGTGATAGCAACATGTTTCAGTAGAAATTGATTTCCAAGGATCTCCAAGGATTATGGAGGACCTGATGGCATCACAGAATAGAAGAGAATAGAATAGAACATAACAAAATTACAGTTACAAAAAAAAGAGAAAGGAATAAAAAGACAAATATATACACAAATAGATTACGCAGAAACAGCAACAGTAACAACAAAGTAAAACTAAAGACAACATTTGTGTAATTACTCTAAATTCTAGGGGAGAAATGTTCCTCATTGCAGTTTTAAATAACAGAAAACTAAATTGTTTTCTGTGAACAATCAGAGAAGCAGAAATTGTTTTGGTGGTTTTGTTAATTTCACTAAATAAAAGTAATGAGCAGAACGGTTTGAGAAATTTCTGATGTAGCATAATAGACACATCCAAAGCTGTTTAAATCAATCCACTGTCAAAGTGGAGAAGCCATCTCTGAATAAGGTGGGGTGGTCTGCGACATCACCTTTCGCCAATTTACACACAGGTCCTTTCGAAACTCCCAAAAAGAATGTCTCAGCAGATTAACCCAGGTGATGTGTCTCATGCTTATGACCCTCATTAGTATACAAAGACTCTGTGAAACCCCTGGCACCCCCATCAACCATCTTTGAGGAGCCAGACAGGTTTCAACTAAGGTCGTTGAAATGTGACTAGCACTGACCACACCCCATAGGGTTAATAAGCTGGGACAAGACCAGCCACCTTCAGAATTGAAGAAGCCTCTTTATGAGAGGTGAAATGTTTTCAAGAAACTTTCGTTAAGTCCTGTGGATTGATTTAAACAATTTTGGATAATCATGACCTGGATAACTGAGAACCTACACAGACATAATAGACACAGCTTGTATTTCTGTGTGTGTGTGTGTGTGTCTTCAAGTGGTGGCATATGTGTGTCTTTGCAGTCGAGTGCAGGGCCTTACCAATAAACAATGAATGAGGAGTCAACCATCATAATGTACCAGATAAATAAATACACAGATGCGGAACAGCAGGGAAACAATGGCGATTCAATAGGCCGTGTTTCATCAGCGGCATACAGATAGGATAATTACAGCAGCCTTCCCACATCTTTCCCTGTCTTTTAACCTGCTTTCCTTCTTGTCTTTTTATCACTCCTGTTCTTTCTGGTAGTTTCTTTCTTTCGTGCCTGCTTCAGTGATTTCGGTGTCACTGTTTCTTCAGCGCTACCTCTGTACGTCTTCTCTTGGATGTAATTAGATCAATGTGATGTCATGTTGAAAAAGAGAGACAGGCAGATGGAGATAGGAAGGAGCGGGAAGGGAGAGACAGCTGGATTGAACGAGGTCAGTGATCTATGTTAAGCTGTAGGTTGAAAGAACAAGTTTTCCATTCTCAGATCCTGGCATTATCTCTCCACCCACATCCCCTGTCTGCCCCCTTGCTTCACAGACAAGGCATTGAGTACACACACACACACACACACACACACACACACACACACACACACACACACACACACACACACACACACACACACACACACACACACATAGAGGAGTCATTAATCCACAGTGCACAGCAGATTCATTTGCACAGGTGAGGATTTAATTGCCAAAGTCAGTGAAATGAGACATGGTGGCACGACCTGAAGCATTAGTTGTATCCAACAACGTGAATCTCTGTTGTGGATTAGGGGATTCGAGTAGAGAGGCCAAGGCTAGGGCACAGCATCATGGTTCCTTCTAAGTAGTGTTGCTATTTAATGAAAAGTTTGTGGAATTGCAACTTTTACTAGAATTCTTTTTTTAAAGTTTCACTCCCTCCACTGGAGGCTCTGCAACTCCACTGCGCCACCGTGCCGCCTTTATTGGTTAAGTGTGCTTTATAAATGAAATTCAAAAGAAAAAAGGCCAAGCACGTTAGCAAACCAATTAGGCCAGGTGCATTTCTCAAAAAGGCAATACAAATATAGTTAAATAAAATAAATAAAATTCAGAAATAAAACAAGGCTGAGTCTCAAATAGGCACATAAGCAGACACTCAATCAAAATGAATACTACAGCTGACTCAATACAATTCAATTCAAAATGAATAGTATAACATGCCTCTAAATAAGGCAACTAAACAGCAAGATGCCAACAGGCTTTTCCTTTAAAAGGGTAAGCTAACATTCAACTCTGTGTCCTTGACATGTTTTGCATTTAAATGATACGTTAGGCTGGAACTGCTTCGGTGACATGAAAATTCTCTTTTACAAAAGGTACAAATAATAATAATAATAATAATAATAATAATAATAATAATAATAATAATGGATTAGATTTATAAAGCGCTTTTCTGGACACTCAAAAGACGCTTTCCATTGGATCCATTATTCATTCACTCCTCATTCATACTTGGTGATGGTAAGCTACGTGTGTAGCCACAGCTGCCCTGGGGCAGACTGACGGAGGCGTCTACATCGCAGATTGGCAGCGTAGAATCACTGCGTTTTTGTTGATAGTCCCGTCTTTGTTCTTTTTATAAATAAACTTTCCGCCCAAAGGTCCGAGTGGGCTTGCCTCGCTCTCCTGCGTCGCGTCCATCTCTGTTGTCAGTCACTCTGCTTTAGACTAGTGGCGCAGTTAGGAAGCGATGTGCCGCTGCAGCCTAGGGGTCACTCAATGGGCCAAATTTAAAATGCTTGCGCATTGACTTGTCACTCGCGATTAATTGCGTTAATTTTTATCGCGCGTTAATTCGCAGCATAATTAATTAATCTGATTAACACGTTAAAGTGACAGCCCTAAAATTATATATATATATATATATGCACGTCTTACCACTTTATCCCAGAGACTGATGCAGACAGGCTGCCATTTCTATCTCACGAGCTTTACTAGTAGGATGGATAGTGTGGGGGCTTAAGACAATCTCCCCAGCAACAGGTTCACATGTTAACGCTTCACCCAGAGAGAGTTGTAGGTGCAACAACGAGGAGGAACCGTTGCTTGCTTCCTATTTGAACAGAGAGCTGGTGCAAAAGAGACAGAAGTTTTGATGAAACTGATGTGATATATCACGACGCATGATGCATTCACTTAAGAAAAGACAGTTTCTTTCTGAATCAGCAAGATAAATGTCTCATTAATTCAGGTAAACAGAGGATATTTTTTATGAAAACTTTTGTTTTTCTCATTAATTCAGAAAGACAGTGACAAATTTTAGTTTTTTATGAAAACTTCCTGAATTAATGAGATAATCTAAAAAATTCTGATATAAAGTCATAAAAAAATCTGCCAGTTTTTCTGAATTAAGGAGATAATTGTCTTGTTAATTCTGAAAAACAATGTTTTTTTGTTTGTTTTTTTTTCAAACTAATGACATTATCATTTAAATTCAGAAAAAGGCAAATTCTTTTCTCAAGTGAAGGTATTGTGCCCCAACTTAAATACAAAAACTTAAAATGCATGTCCGGTTTCTGTCTCACTACCCTTTTGAAGCTGAGCTCTAGCAGCCTATCACTTTCAATTCTGTAAAGAATTTAAAGCTGCTGGGGACTTCTAATAAAGCAGCCAAACACTGCCGGAATCATTCAAGAGCCTCTCTTTCGAAACATTTAAGGGTTTAGTCTGAAAATGAAGCCTCAACAGGAGTATTCTCCAAGACCTCCTGCTGGAACAGCCGGTGTTCGAGGCAGAACATGGATAAGGGGAGATCAGGGAAACTTTTCCTTGCCTCTCCAGCTGTCGTACCATAGAATCACTGAAATAGTTTAGTGTGGACCTGCTGAGAAACCTTCCTTCACTTTTTGTCTGCTGTCTTCCTCCCTCTGTTGCCGATTCTCTCTGATAAATGTCATACTTCTCTCTTTTGTATTTGGGTCTTGTCTGAACAACATTCATCCACAGCAAAGGAAAGGAGTAACATTTGATAAGGTTATATGTTGACTTCATCCATGACTCTGCTACCTCTTCACTTGGCCTCTCAAATAGGTGTCAGAAATCTGAACCACTTAATGAAAAAGCCGATATGGTCTGAGAAAAACAAATTGCATTCACTCAGGTTCATGTTTGTGCACTGATAAATGCTGGTCCAGCAAAACCTTCTGGTGACGGGATGCAGATAGTAGATGTTCGTATAGAATTATCATAATGAACCATAATGACTCCAGCTGCCACATGTAGTTGAAAACCTATAGATTCACAACATTCTAGTAACTAATTATACTGTATCACCAAGTATCATCCTAGAAATTGTCTAAATTTGTATATCAACAAAAAAATCTAATAAAATTTATAAAACAACAAATCTCTTCAGCATATTCTGTGGATCTCAAATTCATAACCACAGATAGCATCACAGCTTGATGAAAAATCCCTCAGCTTCTGCTTCCAACTCATTAGGACTAGTTTATTTTGAATTTGCTGGAGTTACAAAAAATAAATGGAGAAGGAATTATGTGCAGCACAGATAGCCAATATATTTGAATTGCAAGAAATAGTACAACCATTAAACCACAGTTCACTCAGTGTAAACATCAAGTATGCATTGTCCATGTACACTCATGTAAAGTGTGTCATTAACATGAATGGATGGATGGATGGATGAAGGATGATGGATGGATGATGGATGGATGGAAGGATGGATGAGGGATGATGGATGGATGGATGAGGGATGATGGATGAGGGAAGAGGGATGGATGGATTGGATGGTCTTCCTATTTGTGTGTGTGCTGTGTTAATAATTTAGGTATCCTCACTCATTAACAGAATTTACGGTTTTACCTATGTGTGCTTTCTGTGTTGGTGTGTGTGTGTGTGTGTGTGTGTGTGTGTGTGTGTGTGTGTGTGTGTGTGTGTGTGTGTGTGTGTGTGTGTGTGTGTGTGTGTTCTCGTGTGTCATGGCTTTTGTCCTTTGTGTTTTTCTCTGCGTAGGGTGCGCTGCCCACCCAGCCGCTGTCTCTGTGGCAGTCACAACAGCAGGGCTTGACCCGTACCAGCATGCCCCATCGTAGACAGAGTGAGTCACTAACCACATTCTAACAACTGCAGCCATTTCATAATAGACAATACAAAGAAGTGTGTGAACAAGTTGACAATGCCAACCTATCTGTAACAAAACGTTTAAAATACCCGTTCTTCTCATTGATGGTCACCAACACGCAAAATTGATTTTCATACTTGTTTTACAAAAGCCTAACTTGAGTCTGAATTAACTTTCTGATAATGCTTTCATTTGCTGCACATCCAGTTCCCCTCTAATTGTGCTTTCAATTCAGATGCCTGGCTGATTTGTCTGCATCCTGTATTTCTAATCCTTTACTCTCCTCCACTGTTTGTAGTCACTCATTCAAAGAAATATGTTCTTTGGATGCACAATTGCTGCAGGCTTAAACAGTCTGACTTCATTGAAATAGACAAAGGATGCAGAAACAATGATAGCATAGTCTCAACAACCTCAGCTGTGAAATGCTAGCGTTATGCTGTCATCTTTCCCTGTCTTTTAACCTGCTTTCCTTCTGCTTTCCTCAGCAAGTGAGGAAGGCAGGTGGAGAGGGAATGACACTGGGTAAATAGACCTCAGAATGAAACGCTCTTTGTGTTTACTGTTATGTATTTCTGAGCACAGCACATTTTGTCAAAGAACATTTTGTCCTACCGGCAGAATGCGCTGTCTAATTATTCAAAATTCAGAGATTCAAATGAACATCTACATTGTGAGAGAGAAACACAGCTGAAGAAAGGAGATAATGTCAAGAAAACATGCTAAGTCATAGCCAGTACGCAGTCAGATCAGCAAAGGGGGCCGCTAATGATCAGACTTTGAACTCAAAGGTCTTGCTGTAAACTGGCCAGCGAGGAGCTCGTTTCCAAAAGGTCTCGAGATCAGAATATAGACAACTTCACACATTTATTTGCTCAACAGAAAAAGTAGTAAATTCATTTTACAGTGAATCGGTTTCTTATGTTGTGCTTGTGTGCATGCCTTTTGTTCTCCTACATCTTAATCCACTTCCTCCAATAGCTGAAATTAAATCTCTGATGTTGTCTTTGTGCCTTTTGCCCTCCCACACATAACGCCTATGACAAGGAGCGGAGCGTCTAGTGCAGTACTTCTATGATACAGCGTGGTATAGTAACTCTTTTTTTAACATGCAGTCGACATGCTGCCCTCATAACCCCGCCCCCTGCACGCTGGGGTTGGCATCAGGCATCATACAGCATGACATGAGCATGACCTTTTTTCATCTGTGTTTGCATGTTTCACTTTTGATTTTCCACTGGAGTTTATCTTTCGTATGCTTCGTTTCAATTGTGGACTGCACTTCTTAATAAGTGTCACAGTGACACCCTTTTAATAACCGTCAATTTTCATCCTTTTATTTCAGTTACTTTCTCTTTGTCAGTAATTTTGTCTTGTCTTTTGGGATTCACTAGTGTGTTTTGGTGTCTCTTTATTTGTTCCATCTTGTTGAATTAAGTATATAAGAACAGTTTTGCATGCATTGGAAAATTTCTCTAGATTTGTTTTCCTGTATTTTTGAATGGAGTTGGACGTAATAATACACCTTTTTTTACAATGTGAATGCAGATTTCTGCTGTCCTGGCCAATTACCTTTATTCAAATTACCAAGCCCAGCGCACAAATCTTTGTAGTCACACACCTTCATATCTAATCACTTGTACAATTGAAATCATGTTTTGTCTTGTTTTGTTTTGTTTTTACAAACCACCATTACAATAACGCCATGGAATCTGCATTATCTTTGAAATGGAGTCCCCCCATATGTCTCCTGACAGATATAAACAGTACTATATACAATCTTATTGAAATTCATGTATGTTGATGTGCTAATCACACAGCCATTTGTGAGTCACTGTGCCATGGGATTGATTATGTGGGGTCTGATATGTTTCAGGTGCCAATCAGTGCATTCGCCAGTAAGACCGGTGATTTCCTGTTGAAGTGGTAACTATCATTAGTGAGCTGAGAGTTCTGCTGATTTGAATGATAATTATTAAGACTTCAGCAGCTTGTTGCAGATCCACTTATATGCCGAGGGACATATCATATTCCAGGAGCTATATTGGAAGATAGATAAGGGACTCAGCCGACAGTGCTTTCTTTCCATTTTAAAGCTAAAAAATATCAATAACATGTACAGTATTAAATCACAAACCATAAGATGAGATCTAAAAATTGCATTTCCTTGCTTGACAACATGCAGCATCAGATTTGGAGGTGGAGGTCGGTTTTGTATTGTGCTGATGGACGTACTGTGGTGGGGGACCAGGAGATGGAGCTGTGGCCTTGGACATTCACTCCTAATCCCAACGCAAATGACTGATGTTAGAAGCAGATTGACCTCCGCCAATGTTTTTAGATGGTTTAGATTCTTTGAGTTCATTTGTAGAATAACTAGCCAATAATGAAGTAAGTCAAATAAATTAATGTTATATTAAATATTTTATGTCACGTTTACTCATGAATGATTTGTTCTGTGTACTGGGGCTGCACAATGTATCATTTTAGCCTGAACAATGCAGAGAATCCATGTGCAATCTTCATGTCACAGGATGTGCAGTGTTTTATAAAATAGGGTGATACCAAAGGAACATTTTCATGGTTCCCATTGTCCATGACTGATTGAGAGACAGGAGAGGCCTGTGTAATGTAACATGATTTATTCTGAGTCCTAGGATCCGCACGATCAGCGGAGAAGAGATGCACCAGCCATACCCTCTGTATCAGATTATATTTTAAAGACCACATCACTTCAGCCCAGCGCTCGGGAAAACATAATTGTGTGTGGAATGTGTGTCAGGAGATATAATCCAGTAGATGTGTGGATTTCTCAGTGTGAGTTTCTTCAGAGTTGACAGTGTTGGATGAGCTCTTTTAGTAGGATCTGCAGTAAATCCTGGAGTGGACTTTGTTGTTGTTTTTGTTCTGAATAGGTCATGAACTGGACTCTGACCGAACTGCTTTGTTTGTAATAAATGGAGCAACTCTGGAACTGGGGAATTTCTTCATTTTCTAAAATTGTCGTTTATCTAACATTACTCTCACTGGCAGCACTCCATATTTTAAAGTGTCAAAGGGTCATTTTAAAAGTAGGACCTTTTTTGTAATCTATTGGAAATTTCTGTCAGGTTCAAGCAACCTAAAACATTTAAAACACAGACACCAAAAGAAGAAGACAACAGTTTATATTTTTTACTCGCGAGGAGAACGGACAGAGATGTGCTCGTTACACATGTCTACCCGCTCTCAACATGTCTCTGCTGAATCCTCTTCTTTATTCTCTTGGGGCGGTCCCTGTTTACATCATTTTTCTAAGGGATGGGGGCAGAAAACCAACAGTAATGCAACACTTGTGGCATGACGCCATAAAAGAGTTAATAATTCTTCTTTTTACGGCATCCTCTACTTAAGAGACAACAACCAGGCACATTCCTGACTAGCAGTTCAGAGGTCACGCCCTGCTCAAGGGACCTCCACTATCATTCCGGTGATCCCCTTGCTGATGTTGTCTCCCTGAAAAAGAATCTCAATACATAGCAAGACACTTACACACAGGTATAAACATTTACATGGTCATGCTATGTAGTACAAAGAATAAAGAAATATAAGAGAGTAAATATGAGATAACTTATATACATTGTTCTAACAATTTCTTTACTGTATTTCTTTTCCAGTGCATTATACCAATATCACACATAACAATGTATATTTTTTACATAATTGTGCAGTGCTAGCTTGCTTCTCCTCTCATCTTGTGTCTGTTCTGATCAGGATAGTTTTTGTGAAATCTCACAACAGTCAGTAAAAAGATATTCATGTATTCATGTATCTGTTTGACTCTTCTCCACTGGCGGTTTGTTCCTCTGATAGGCACTGATGGCCTGGTATTCTGCTGTTTATCATATATTTGATCAAACTATACATCCTCCCGTTGTCATTTATATTGGTAACCAAAAGCAAATCATCTTCTTTCCCTTTTTCAGAGCTATGGTGCCAAAAGTACAGAAAGTCTGAGAATCATTACATCAAAACAAATAAAACATGCGCTTGAAGTAGAAAAGTTTGCTGAAACAAATGTCCTCTTTAGTAATAATGAGTCTGAGCTAAGGAATGTTACCTGAACTCTTTTGAAACCACAGCTTGAAGCATTCTTATACTGGATAATTAGTATCTCCTCAACTCAACAAATATTCTGCGTAATGAGCTTCACAAAAGCCATGATCGTAGTAATATTGCAGTAGATTTTACAGGTGTTCCTGATTTTGTGTTCACAAACTGCATATCCCCTGTTGGAGGACGACACTGTGGTTGGTCTAATTTCCATGTGGATAACGGCTCAGCGTGTTTGTACACTGGCAGTGGGCATTGTCGCTCTCAGCTGGGATGTTTTGAAGCCTCCGCTGGGGTGATCACAAAACAACTCAAAGACTTCGGTAGATTCCAAACAAACATGGCAAGGTTATTATCCTCTGCTTGCTTTTCTTGCTGAATCAGGCTTCCT
Source organism: Antennarius maculatus (assembly GCA_013358685.1). Lineage (NCBI taxonomy): Eukaryota > Metazoa > Chordata > Actinopteri > Lophiiformes > Antennariidae > Antennarius > Antennarius maculatus. The sequence continues at coordinate 14,824,865 of CM023616.1, forward strand.
CTGTGACTTTACCTCTCCCATTTTAGGAACAGGTTTAGCTACATGTGCTGAAAACAGACTGTCATGTTAAAGAGAGCAAATACGCAAGTCAATTGCCTTTTGGCTTTTGATTGGAATCCTTTTCTTCCACAAAATATTTAAAAAATCCTGGATTCCACGCAACTTTCTGGAAAAGGGCAACACATAACAAACAAGCCCTACATCCTACACTGACTTTTATATAGCTACTCTATATCAGATTGTTTCTATAATATGTAATAATACTGTTAAATCTATGTTATTTCTGCAGCCTCAAATACTACAGCCTTTCAACCCCGGCCTCAACAAACGCCTCCACAAGGGAAGACCAGTAAAGTCTTCCTCCACCGAGGGCCACAGTGACTTCACAAGGGGTCTGCCAGAGGAAAAAACCCAAATAAATACTGGGTGTCATCTAGAAGAGTTGATGATAGATGTCTCCAGTCTGGCAAACCCCAACGATCAGAGTCATCTCCTGAGCCGACTGCGTCATCCAAGCTCTGGAACTCCACATAGGGTAAACGCTAGATGCAGTCCAGCTTCAGCAGCTCTGCCTGAATCACAGCCTGAGTGCAGAGCCCCTGCCAAGGTAGTTCAGGACTCCATTGCTCCTGGATCTGCTGCTTCAACAGTTCCTTGCATGCTGCAGCCACCTCGCCTCCAGAAGCGTGTGTCTCTTCCTGCACTCAGGCCGGGCGCCAGTGACTTTGCTTCTCCTAAGCCAGGGTGTTCCTTAGGGCCTCTGGCCAACCGGACCAAGCAGCTGCCCCCTCCGTCTAGAGGCCTTCCTTGCTTTAATGCCAGACCCCAGGTGCAGCCTCAAAATGTGTGTCGCACTTCACTGCTTCAGCCTCGCAGAGCATCAGAGCTTTGCAGGGGTCCGTGGGGCACCAACTCCAGTCTGGAGGAAACCAATCAGGGGATGCTCAGAGAACCAGGGTCAACCAAGACCTTGATCCCTTTGAGTCGCTCATGTCTCCCCAAGCCAAAGATTCTGTGAGGAGCTTAAACCATCCATCAAAACTTAAAACTGGAATCACTTTGACATTGATGTTCATCCCATTCTCTCCATCCAGTTTGATTGGTTTTTCTGTTTTACTGTCAAAGGAACACACAGTAAGCTCATAAAGCCACATGAACCGTTCAGGCCTTTGTCTTTGACATTGGTGTTAGCATTTACAATTCCAGTCTGTCTCCAGAGTGTTTGATTGACAGACAGAAATCTTATCTTCACAAAAATCCATAGTGTGATATAATAGTTTTCCATTTGGTGGGAATTTTTTTAGAAGAGGAAGTATATGGATCACCACTTTCCTGGCCTTGCGCATGAAATCTGCTGATGCAAGAGAAAGTGTTACCGTTCAAAGTCAGCTTTTTGTGTTCTTTTGTTATACCTGTTAGTTATTATCAAATTTTGCAGTTCAGTTGTCACACACACAGCTGTGCCCTTTGACACACAGGGCATTAGGCTTTAAACGTGGGGGTGATGTGAAAGCGACCTTTGCAGTGTAACAGAAGGCCCAGGGGAAGCAAGAGGTAAAAACAAAAAAGTGACAATGAAGGAAATAAAATAAAAGCAAAAGTATTGCATCTAGAGAATGGAAAATAAATATGTCAGAGTTCTCCATAGCTGTTGCTTTCTGAATAAAAATGTGTTGGAGTATATGTGTGTCTTTGTGTAAACGCAAGCAATGTCAGACAAAGAGGTTAGGGTAAAGAGAAAAGCAGCTCCATGTTATAAGTGCATGCATATCACTAGTTCACTTTCCTGTTTATATCCTGGGTGAACTTTTGATACCTGCACATTTTAGCAAAAGTGCTTGTCGACCTTTAGTGTGAATGCATCTTAGATGGAGAATATATTGGCTTTAAATAGCAGCCTTTATAACAGCTGAAAATGCAAGCTCTGGAGCATACTAAGGTTCAATGTAGGTTTACTTATACATGTTTAAATGGATGAACACACTGTTTGGGATGTGCATTTGACAACGGAGTAAAAGAAAGTATGACACATAGGAGGACTTTACATTCAATATCTTAGGGTTTGATACTCTTTGCTATAGCCAAATGAGACAAAAAATCTTTCTGTGTAAATATTCAAAAAACACACGTCATCCAAAAACGTTTGATCTTTTTTCAACGAGAAATACATGTAAATTGCGCAAAAATATTGAACTGAAAATGAAGTCTAAAATATTTTAAATTTAAAGAGGTACATTTCTAGACTGCATTCTTCCTTGATCTTTTCCCCTAAATAACCCCTGTGTGGAAACATTAGCTAATGGGGCTTCATTGGATGTGTGAAAGTGCTGCTTTGTGTGTGTGTGTGTGTGTGTGTGTGTGTGTGTGTGTGTGTGTGTGTGTGTGTGTGTGTGCGTTCGTGCGTGCGTGCGTGCATGCGTGCGTGTGTGTGTGTAAGAGAGAGCGAGAGCTGCAGTCTCCCTCTCTCTCCACCTCTCACTCCAGCACATCTCTTTGGGACCAGCAAAGGTATTAGTGCAGTATTTCCAGGTAGGGAGCCTTCGGGGCTTTAGCGCTGTTTCAGTGGGAGTTTTGAAGAATTGTGTTCATCTCTCCTTTGCGGAGCTCCTTTTGCAGTCAAATGCTTCCAAAATGTCCCCGAATAGAAAGCAGCAGTGTGTTAAAAAGACCTTCTGACAGCAGCTCTGCTCTCTTCTCTGTCATGCTGCGTGACCGCTTGGTGTACGCCTTTGGCGCTGTCCGGTCTACTGCATCCAATAATGCACCCTACATAGAGTGAGACTGAGAAATAGAGGTAGAGAGAGACAGAGAGAGAGGCATCACAAACACATCTGGGCATACAAGCTACATGGACAATGCACATGCACAAGAATGCTGACAAAACTCAAAGAGACACCAAACTCAAAGGATATGCATACATCACTTCTCATTTCCCAGTAGCCACACAAGTGCACTTACTTGAACACCCTATAACAAAATGCACAGAAGTGTGGTTGTGTTGTTTTAGTAGTTCACACAAAATGAGCTCTCAGTCTGTAAACATTGATCCATCTGGCTGTGGCAGCCAAAAGAAGATTGCCATCTCTAGATTACTCAGGAAATGGGTAGAGGCTCGTGGCTGATAAAACATGTTTACCTGTTTGACGCCATCGCTGTGCCAAACACGCTAAGCATTCAACTCTGCTGTGTAAAAAAACAAAACAAAAAAACCCTTTCTTTTGATTAAAATTTTAACGCGCATACACACGCACACACAGATGTATAGATATATAGATCTACGGAAAATGAAACAGATGCATGGGGAGAGAAAATGAGAGTGGGAGGGGAGAGCGTCCAATATGAGATAGTGGAGGTGCTGTGATTGGGATGAACTGTTTCTGGCAGAGTTTTCTGCTTGTTAATGTTTGTCTATAAATTGTACTGAAGAGAGGAGAGGAAGACCAGATTCATAGTATGTTTGTTTGGTTCAGAGAATAGCCCGATACCCTCAGCTATGTCACTCACCGCTAAGTAATGCCAAACAGGAAATCAATGTTGCCCACTGTGTGCGCGTGTGTGTGTGAGAGAGAGAAAGAGAGAGAGAAAGCGATGTGACAGCCCACAGGCCAAAGCCAAAGCCATGCCAGGGAAAGCAGATAAGTGCCATCATTCTCTCCCCATGCTGTATTCCCTATCTCCAAATCAATGTCCCTGCTCAGTTTAGCAGTCAAGCCAATCTGTCTTGCTGAATATGCTGCAACAAAACCACAACTGGACTTAAAATTCCCTGTAGCAGCCTGGATCAATTCTAAAGCAGTTGATTCACTTTTTTTTTTTTTTTGCAAAATCACAAATTATTAAGCAGCTTTGCACAACAAGAAAAAGTTAGCAAATGGGTCAAGTTGTTCGATTTACAGCAGGGTTGTACATCAACTGTTGTTACAGTTATTAAACATGCAACCAAGTCTTCCTGATGTTTGGACTGTAGAGGGAATGCAATAATGGTATAGAGCAAATGCATTTTCAAGGTTTTAGCGCTACTCAGTGTCGTTTATAAATGATAATTTTATGGTAACAGTAGATGTCCTTGTAGCTCACTTGTAGCTGTTTGCACTTCTTAACAAATGGTTTCAGTTTTATGACCTAACTTGACTGCTTAGCCTTAGTTTCTTAGCAGTAAAATAAAGTCAAATGTGTTAAAAGCTGTGATCAAATCCTGCTGAAAAAAGTAAATGTCAAATGAGCTTTTCTGAAAGTTCATCTTCCTTTGTTGGTACAGTAGTTCTTATCAAGATGATGATCAAGATCAGCATAGGTAAGCATTGGATTCATGCTTGTCAGGTGAATACAAGTAAAACGCTGAATGAACACCTATGCTGCTCGTATATCTGTTGAAATGATAAAAACTGTAAACTGTTATGAAAGCAACTGCTACCTTCATGAAATGTGAAGGCGATGATAGTTTCTGAATAAAGGTTTAAAACCACAGGTAGGAGCCACTTGTTGCTCACGTATGTACCTTTACAGGACAACAATCCACTTCTCAATAGTTACTGTTGTTTTTAGCACTGCTGCATTTGATGTTTCAAGCATTGGTAGACAAAAATCGCATGGCGTAGTAGTTTTTTCCTTTCAAATGCAAGGTCATCATATCCATGGCTACATAATAGCCAATATATGCTGCTTTCTGACTTGCAGAATCCATTCACTGTACTCTGTAAAACTGACTCAGGTGAAAAGATGAGGGAAGGCTATGTTTCTAATGACCTAATATGCAAACACAGCAGAGCAAATAAAACATTTTTGATATCTAATCTGAAGCACTTTAAACTGTTTTTTTTTTTTACTTAGATCAAAACACTTCATTTAATTTAGGAGCGACATCTGTCTAACATCTGGTTTTACGCTACTAATTTTTATTCATCTTATTCTTTTATCTGGTGCATTTCATTTTGCATATTCAAAATTTTCTTGAAATCCATGTGAGACATCAGTAAGGATAAAGGGTTTTACTGAAAATACACAAAAGGTGTTTGGTAAGATCTCAAACTGTAGCTTTGCAACCTTTTGCCTTGTTTTCTTTAATATGCATTTTCTACCCAAAGTGTTCACATTACATCAGTAATCTAAAATGCATAACTGTAGGTCATTGCAGAAGTTGAGGCTGTGCTTTGACAGACTACAGACTACAGATCATTGCCGCTGCTCACAAACAAAACATGTAGCTGCTAATCTCAAAATGAAAGAGAAATCCATTCTCAGTTCCCTGTCCTTGTTTTCACTGTGTACTTGTTATATTTCTGTGGAAATAAATTATGATTGTGAAACCTATTTGCTTTTGTCAGATTGTTTTTCAATCTCTACGTCCATATTTTTAATACATATTGTGGTACATGTGTGGATGTATATATTATTTGGACGCGGTTACATCCATAATAACTAAGTCATACTTGCCCTTGAATTCTCTTGATGCAGGGGTATTTCCCCTCCTGTTGAATTAAACAGGAAACAGAATTACTCATCTCTGTTCATTATAAACTAGAGAGCTTCAGCACACCTTGCATGTAGTTGCTTACTAATGAGGTTATATGCTTCAAAGACAATGGGCGAAAAACGGCCTGCCAAGTCCAAGGAATAGCGTGAGTCCAAGGATTAGTTGTTCTGTATCCACACGATGTTGACAGGATGGGAGAACCATGAAAAACAACGTATTCTAAAGAGTTTAACCCTATAATCCAAATAAATTACCTAAATTATCCACTTTTCTTGTGTTTCACACTGTTATTTGTAGTTACTACACAGATGAAGTTATGCAACCAGTCCAGCCCAGTGTTGGTGTTGTGCTTCAATTAATTAAGTGCTTTCCAACACACCATCGGGGTTAAACACAAGTTATCACACCTACTGTCTTTATTTATTGATATTTTCACAATTGATGTAAGTAATGGAAGTGTGATAGAATCCATCCATCCATCCATCCATCCATCCATTTTCTGCCACTGTATCCGCCGTAGCGGGTCATGGGTAGCTGGAGCCTATCCCAGCTGGCATAGGGCGTGAGGCGGGGGACACTCCGGACATGACGCCAGTACACCGCGGTGTGATAGAAACTATTTACTGAATGACTTTAACTGGATATTTTCAAATCCTTTACATTAACGAATAAACATCAGCGTTTTGGACCAAGTTTGCTTTATTTTGAAAGTTTATTTCCTTGTATCTATTTATAGTATGGTTTTAGATTTAGTTTGTGTTCCCTGTTCCCTTTTTGTCATGTTTGTGGGTTTACGCTTTCTGTCTGTTTTGTTTTGTACATGTTTTGCTCCATCTGTTCCATCAGTCACCCTGTTCATCATCTGTGTTCGCTCTCTTTCCTTGTCTGTTCATTCTCTTCCGCTCATCTCTTGTTCTGTGTTGTCAGACATCTGCCTCCCTCTTTAAGGTTTCCCTTGTGTCTTCCCTTCACACTGACTGTCTGCCTTGTCCTGATTAAGTTCACCTGTGTCTCCATATCACCTCCTTCGTTTAGAATACAAGCTTGTTTCTGCCTTTCGTTTTTATGGTTCCATTGTCACTCTTTTGTTGTCATGTATTCTATCAGTTTTTTCACCTTTCCTATTTTTGGACTTTCCGTTTGTGTCCTTTTTTGTAGTGCATGTTTTGGACTTTTGTTCACTTGTATTCCAAGCTGCATATTCTTTGGCTTGTGTGCCTGTCTATTTCCACTGGGTTATGCTCCACATGTGAATGTACCTGCCTTTTTCTGTTTGAACTTTATCCTGTATGGTTATTGTCCGTGTAGGTTCTCAGCTATCCAGGTCATGGTTATTCAATCCACTGGACTTTAAGAAAGTTTCTTGAAAAGGTTTCGCCTCTCATCCAAGTCCAGTGGATTGATTTACACAAGCACATTGATTTACACAAGCGCATGCCCAACAAAGAAGAACCAACTCATCAGGTCAGGACTCAGCAGTCTTCCTTCACCTCAAGGAAGAGTGACACACACTTCAGGATACCGATGTTCAGATCTTGGACAGGGAAGACAGATGGTTTGAGAGAGGAGTAAAAGAAGCCATCCATGTCAAAGTGGAAAAGCCATCTCTGAACAGGGGGGGTGGTCTGCGACATCATCCTTCGCCCATTTACAATCAAGTCCTTTCGAAACTCTCAAAAAGAATGTCTCAGCAGATTAACCCAGGTGATGCGTCTCATGCTGATGACCCTCATTAGTATACAAAGGATCGGTGAAACTCGCATTTCAACGACGCCCCTTTGACACCCCCTGGCACCCACATCCACCATTGCTGAGGAGCCACATGGGTTTCAACTATGGTCATTGAAATGTGAATATCACTGACCACACCCCACAGGGTTAATAAGCTGGGACAAGACCAGTCACCTTCAGAACTAAAGTCCCTTGGATGAGTGGCGAAACGTTTTCAAGAAACTTTCTTAAAGTCCAGTGGATTGACTTAAACAGCTTAGGATAATTGTACGAATATCGTTTGGCTGACACTGACTAGTCTATAAATTTTACTGCTGCATATTAATTTGATGAGTCATCCAAGCATGAATGCCTTTTCTCAAAGCATGTAATGTGTATGATCCTATGGAATTAACTAAATGCTGACATAACTACCCCCATCCACCTCTGTCAAATAAGACAATTCTCTTTTCAGCCTTCTTCACCCCATTTTCATGTCCTTGTGGAGAGTCTGCCAACATTACCATCAAAAATAGCTACCAAGCTGCATTCTTGTCATTCATTTTATCAGGTGTAAGTCTGTGCTGGTTATTTTTTAAAAGTTGAGACAAAACCTTGCGAAGACTAAAGTGGAGTAAGGGTATTGACCTCTATCTGGTGCTGTTTGGATACTTCACGTTCACTAAATTCACCCATGTTATGAAGGTCACACAAAATGATTGGAACAGTCTAAAAAAGTGAACAAAAGTGAAAACACGTATGGGTCCTTCAAAAACATTCCAAGGCACATTGTGGGATTTTTGTGAGTTTGAAAATGCCTGAATTTTACGGGTAAAAAAGGACCAACTTAGCTTTTCATCAAGATCTGCAGTCACTTCACACGAACCAGCTCAGCAAGAGGATGGTTCACTCTCAAGGTATTAGCGTATTGGTTCAAAACAAAAGAGATGGGGTGATAGAAGGCAGTGAAGGAAAGGGAGATACCCATAATAACTGTGAATCTAAACTAAGATAAATTGAAATGTGACTATCACATCAGGTCTGACCTAGTCGCACTGTACACACTGAGAAAATATCAGGTCTAATCTAATCAGCCATCATTATTTGGGCTGAATCAGTTTTGAGGCTTTTAATACAGTTGTAATTATATTGAGTATTTTCCATTTCCTCTCTTCAGTCAGTTTTCATCATAAGAGTATAGTAATCATTTAAGTAAATATTATTTTTTTCCTCACAGCTCAGACATGACCTCATAAAATGCACATTCTGAAGGAATAAGAAGGTCAGTGTACACATACATATTGTATGCAACACTTCATATCAAGCTTAATATTACAGAAATAGCTGCACTCATTTTTACTTTGCTCTTCTACAAATCCTAATTAAAGCATATTTCTTTTGTTTATCTGCTGTCTACTGTTTGCCACTGCTGCAATCATTGCCAACCTTTAGTCTTAAAACGTCAGCTGAAAGCCTTGATTATTTATTTGTGTCATTATTTGTGTCATATGTTTCAGTCAATAATTATCTGCTGCGGTGACTTACAGTACTTTCCATTCTTCACAGGCCCACATGGGAATGGCAGCATATTGACTGGATTTATCCACACATGGCAGAATAGAAATGACAAGATGGCAGCTGTTTTGTCGAACTTTAAATGTGGTGTTTCCCTAAAAAATACTCTAAATGTTAGTTAATTGACTTTATGTGATGTCACACTTGGAAAACATAAGGGTAATTGTAAAACATGATTGTACGAGGCTTAACCAAATAAGCTTTATTTTCAACAAATCCATGGAAATTTGTAATTTTATTGAAGGCATGCAAGGTTTAGTTAATTAGTGACCAAGGGAGATCAAATCAAGCTTGCTACCTTGCTACCATCTATACAAGCTGTTACTTTTCCATTCATTGTTTTTCCATTGTCATCCACTGGAAAGAAAAATACTTGTCATGAAGTGCATGATCGTATCGTGTGCACACTTCCGACAATAAAACCTTAACAGCCAATAAAAGCATGGGCAATAAAAGCAAGCACACTTGCTTATGAAGATATGAAGTCTGAAAAGTAGTCTTAAATTGCTTTTCTGTGTTTTTGGCCCAGAAAATTATTTAAAGTAGGAAGAATGTTAATCTCTTCTTCTTCTTTTTTTTCTTCTCCTTTCGGCTTTTCCCTTCAGGGGTCACCACAGCGAATCAGTTGCCTCTATCTAACCCTGTCTTCTGCATCCTCTTCTCTCACACCAACTACCTTCATGTCCTCTTTCACTACATCCATAAACCTCCTCTTTTGTCTTCCTCTAGGCCTCCTGCCTGGCAGTTCAAAACTCTCATCTGGACATGTCCAATCCATATCAGTCTGACCTCTCTGACTTTATCTCCAAAACCTCTAACATGTGCTGTCTCTCTGATGTACTCATTCCTGATCCTATCCATCCTGGTCACTCCCAAAGAGAACCTCAGCATCTTCATCTTTGTAGACCAAACAACATCACTGGTCTCACAATAATTTTGTACACCTTCCCTTTCATTTTAGCTGAAACTCTTCTATCACACATCACACCTGACACTTTTCTCCACCTGTTCCATCTTGCCTGTACACACTTCTTCACCTCTTTTCCACACTCTCCATTGCTCTGGACTGTTGACCCTAAGTACTTAAAATCCTCCACCTTCTTGATCTCTTCTCCCTGTAACCTCACTCTTCCACTTTGGTCCCTCTCATTCACACACATGTACTCTGTCTTACTGCGGCTAACCTTCATCCCTCTCCTTTCCAGGACAAACCTTCACCTCTCTAGCTTCTCCTCCACCTGTTCCCTGCTCTCGCTACATATACTAATAAATAAACCAGAGTCAACCTGCACACCACCATCCTGTGCTGTTTGGCTGCACTCTCGCCTACCACTACTTTGCAGTCACTGATCTCCTTCAGATTACACCGTCTACACAAGATGTAGTCTAATGTAGCCGCAAGAGGGCACAAGCCAGTGTCTTATTGTGCCGGTCCCAAGCCCGGATAAATACAGAGGGTTGCGTCAGGAAGGGCATCTGGCGTAAAACCTTTGCCAAATCAAAGATGCGAATCAAACCTATGACTTCCATACCGGATCGGTCGAGGCCCGGGTTAACAACGACTGCCATCGGCGCTGTTGACCTACAGGGCGCCGGTGGAAATTGGATTACTGTTGGTCGAAGAAGGAGAGGAGGAAAGTGCGTTCGCACGAAGAAAGAGAAGAGGAGCGCCAAGAATATAGGACTAAGAGTAGGGACGTTGAATGTTGGAACTATAACAGGAAAAGGTAGAGAGTTGGTCGACATGATGCAGAGGAGGAAGGTAGACATACTGTGTGTCCAGGAGACCAGGTGGAAAGGTAGCAAGGCTAGAAGTTTAGGAGCAGGGTTCAAGTTGTTCTATCATGGTGTAGATGGGAAGAGAAATGGAGTAGGAGTTATCTTGAAGGAGGAATTTGTTAGGAATGTCCTGGAGGTAAAAAGAGTGTCAGATAGAGCGATGAGTCTGAAGCTAGAAATAGAAGGTGTGATGTTCAATGTTGTTAGTGGGTATGCCCCACAGGTAGGATGTGAGCTGGAGGAGAAGGAGAAATTCTGGTTGGACTTTGATGAAGTGATGCAGAGCATACCTAGAAGTGAGAGAGTTGTCATTGGCGCAGACTTCAATGGACATGTTGGTGCAGGTAACAGAGGTAATGAGGAAGTGATGGGCAGGTTTGGTATCCAGGAGAGGAACGCAGAAGGACAGATGGTAGTTGACTTTGCAAAAAGGATGGAAATGGCTGTAGTGAATACTTTCTTCCAGAAGAGGCAGGAACATAGGGTGACCTATAAGAGTGGTGGTAGGAGCACACAGGTAGACTACATCTTGTGTAGACGATGTAACCTGAAGGAGATCAGTGACTGTAAAGTAGTGGTAGGCGAGAGGGTAGCCAAACAGCATAGGATGGTGGTGTGTAGGATGACTCTGGTGGTGAGGAAGATGAAGAGGGCAAAGGCAGAGCAGAGGACGAAATGGTGGAAGATAAAAAAGGAAGGGTATTGCATGACCTTTAGGAAGGAGTTAAGACAGGCTCTGGGTGGTCAGGAGGTGCTTCCAGATGACTGGACAACTACAGCTAATGTGATCAGGGAGACAGGTAGGAGAGTATTTGGTGTGTCATCTGGAAGGAAAGTAGATAAGGAGACTTGGTGGTGGAATGAGGAGGTACAGGAGTGTATACAAAGAAAGAGGTTAGCTAAGAAGAAGTGGGACACTGAGAGGACTGAGGAGAGTAGACAGGAGTACAGGGAGATGCAGCGTAAGGTGAAGGTAGAGGTAGCAAAGGCCAAACAAGAAGCTTATGATGACTTGTATGCTCGGTTGGACAGTAAGGAGGGAGAGACTGATCTATACAGGCTGGCAAGACAGAGAGATAGAGATGGGAAGGACGTGCAGCAGGTTAGGGTAATTAAGGATAGGGATGGAAGTCTATTGACAGGTGCCAGCAATGTGATGGGAAGATGGAAAGAGTACTTTGAAGAGTTGATGAACGTGGAAAATGAGAGAGAACAAAGACTAGAAGAGGTGACTGTTGTGGACCAGGACGTAGCAAAGATTAGCCAGGATGAAGTGAGGAGAGCACTGAAGAGGATGAAGAGTGGAAAGGCAGTGGGTCCTGATGATATACCTGTAGAGGTTTGGAAGTGTCTAGGAGAGGTGGCAGTAGAGTTTCTGACTGGGTTGTTCAACAGGATCTTAGATAGTGAGAAGATGCCTGAGGAGTGGAGGAGAAGTGTGCTGGTGCCCATTTTTAAGAACAAGGGAGATGTGCAGAGTTGTGGCAACTACAGAGGAATAAAGCTGATGAGCCATACAATGAAGTTATGGGAAAGAGTAGTGGAAGCTAGACTAAGGGCAGAAGTGAGCATTTGTGAGCAGCAGTATGGTTTCATGCCAAAAAAGAGTACTACAGATGCAGTATTTGCTCTGAGGATGTTGATAGAGAAGTACAGAGAATGCCAGACGGAGCTGCATTGTGTTTTTGTAGATCTGGAGAAAGCTTATGACAGGGTGCCCAGAGAGGAACTGTGGTATTGTCTGAGGAAGTCTGGAGTGTCAGAGAAGTATGTTAGAGCGGTGCAGGACATGTATGAGGACTGTAAGACAGTGGTGAGGTGTGCTGTAGGTGTGACAGAGGAGTTCAAGGTGGAGGTGGGACTGCATCAGGGATCAGCTCTGAGCCCCTTCTTGTTCGCTATGGTGATGGACAGGCTGACAGACGAGGTTAGACAGGAATCTCCATGGACTATGATGTTTGCAGATGACATTGTGATCTGCAGTGAGAGTAGGGAAGAGGTGGAGGAGAAGCTAGAGAGGTGGAGGTTTGTCCTGGAAAGGAGAGGGATGAAGGTTAGCCGCAGTAAGACAGAGTACATGTGTGTGAATGAGAGAGACCCAAGTGGAAGAGTGAGGTTACAGGGAGAAGAGATCAAGAAGGTGGAGGATTTTAAGTACTTAGGGTCAACAGTCCAGAGCAATGGAGAGTGTGGAAAAGAGGTGAAGAAACGTGTCCAGGTAGGATGGAACGGGTGGAGAAAAGTGTCAGGTGTGATGTGTGATAGAAGAGTTTCAGCTAAAATGAAAGGAAAGGTGTACAAAACTGTGGTGAGACCAGTGATGTTGTTTGGTCTAGAGACAGTGTCACTGAGGAAAAGACAGGAGGCAGAGCTGGAGGTAGCAGAGATGAAGATGCTGAGGTTCTCTTTGGGAGTGACCAGGAAGGATAGGATCAGGAATGAGTACATCAGAGGGACAGCACATGTTAGAGGTTTTGGAGATAAAGTCAGAGAGGCCAGACTGAGATGGTTTGGACATGTCCAGAGGAGAGATAGTGAATATATTGGTAGAAGGATGCTGAGTTTTGAACTGCCAGGCAGGAGGCCTAGAGGAAGACCAAAGAGGAGGTTTATGGATGTAGTGAAAGAGGACATGAAGGTAGTTGGTATGAGAGAAGAGGATGCAAAGGACAGGGTTAGATGGAGGCAATTGATTCGCTGTGGCGACCCCTGAAGGGAAAAGCCGAAAGGAAAAGAAGAAGAAGAAGACACAAGATGTAGTCTACCTGTGTGCTCCTACCTCCACTCTTATAGCTCACCCTATGTTCCTGCCTCTTCTGGAAGAAAGTATTCACTATAGCTGTTTCTATCCTTTTTGCAAAGTCAACTACCATCTGTCTTTCTGCATTCCTCTTCTGGATATCAAACCTGCCCATCACCCTCATCAGTTGTTGTTAACCCGGGCCTCAACCAATCCAGTATGGAAGTCATAGATTTGATTTGCATGTTTTATTTGGCAAATGTTTTATGTTGGATGCCCTTCCTGACTCACCCCTCTGTATTTATCCAGGCTTGGGATCGACACAATAAGACACTGGCTTGTGCCCTCTTGTAGCTACATTAGTAAGAATGTTAACACAGTTAGTATATAGTGCTCCATGGTCATCTTCAAATTGCCGTTGTTTGCATTTATTTTCACATGTTCTGTTGTATTTCAAAAGTTTATTTCACCTTTTGTGTTTGTTCACATTTCTTACATATTCTGTTTTCCCTCTTTTGTCACTTATTACCTGTCTCCCCGAGCAGCTCATCCCTGACTGTCCCCTTGTATCTTTCTGCCTCATCGTCCTCTTGTGTGTGTGTGTGTATATATTATCTACAGTAATTATCTTATTATTTATGGTAATTTTGTTTATGAACCCTCCCCATATTGACATTAAACCACCTTCTATCTATATTACCTTTTCCCACACTCTTATCGACTGTTGAAGTCGGAGACAAACGGAACAGAGCGCACTTCCGGATGCCTCCAGCCAATAGAATGCGCGTATGGTACTACTTGACTGCCTACTAAAAATCTGCGATGAGGGGAAGTCTCGCGGCATTGATGTGTGAATGCACGAGGGCTCACTGTTCATCGGTGCTGCTTTAAAGCTGCAAGTAGATTTGGAGTTTTCAGTCACTAATTATATTATTTGTTTTTCAAGATGGATTATACATTTAATTCAGTCAAAAACATCTGAGCTTGGTCAAAAAATATTTCCCACCAATTCCCCAGCAACCTGAGGCTGAAGATGCCTCTGAGAGCAATCGTACAACAAAACATCGCTTATTGTGTCTTTCATCATCTTTCCTGGTTGTTTGCAGGTGAGTCCCTTTGCGATGTGTGATGGATGACAGGTGAGAGGGGTTTGAGTTGACGTAAAATCTCAGAGACTTCTGTTCCTTTTTAAACTGTCTCTAGGCAAACCAGTTGTACTTCATCATGAAATAATGTCATATTGAGTGATTACATGTACTCCACCGAGCTTCAGTAACGATTCATGTGATCTGCTCCAGAGAAATGGATCAGAAATTGCCAGACGTTTCTACCGAGATTTTAATTTAAATTTTGTCCATATTTTGAGTCAAATATCTTCATCCACCTTTCTGTCACTGATATGTAAACCCTTGAAGAAGCAGGAGAGTTTCTTTGTCACGGTTAAGTCATGACAAAGGCACAGAGGGCCTCTCCATATTTAACTTGTGTTATGTTTTCAGGCTGAGAATTTGTGCCACAGGAGTATCCTACCACTGTTCTTGAAGGAAAAAATGCCAGCCTCGTTCTCTTCCTCCGGCAATTCTTTCAAATATTCACCAACGCTGCAGGCGAGATGGCTTAACCTGAGTGCAGATGGAAGGTTTTGGAGGGAATGTGCAACACTGTGTACACTGTTGGATGGCAAAGGAATATACTATAATTGGATCCCCTGACAGCTGTTTGACTTTTCCTCCTCTAGGACAGGGCCGACTCACTCCGATGCTTTAATTCACACTCAGACGCTCATTACTATACATAGCTGTCTCAATCAGATTTAACTGCGCAGTGGTGATCACCTCTAATGATCTACAGATCAGCTATCTCCCATTGCCTGCTGTCAAAGATATTTGTTTTGCAAGATGGCAAACAAAGAATAAAAATGAAAATGGAAAATGATGTGAGTTGGTCTATAGTACCAAATTTAAGTTTGGTACTAATGTTATAAGATGTTTACAGAAAATTAAGATATGGACAACAAGCAGGACATTGTTTTCTTTTACCTTTCAAATTAGTACAATTTTTTAAATTCATTATCTGATAATGTAACATAATAATGTCCTAATATACTGGATTTATTGATAAATTTCTTTTCCCTTCAGGGGTCACCACAGCGAATCAGTTGCCTTCATCTAACCCTGTCTTCTGCATCCTCTTCTCTCACACCAACTATCTTCATGTCCTCTTTCACTACATCCATAAACCTCCTCTTTGGTCTTCCTCTAGGCCTCCTGCCTGCCAGTTCAAAACTCAGCATCCTTCTACCAATATATTCACTATCTCTCCTCTGGACATGTCCAAACCATCTCAGTCTGGCCTCTCTGACTTTATCTCCAAAACCTCTAACATGTGCTGTCCCTCTGATGTACTCATTCCTGATCGTATCTATCCTGGTCACTCCCAGAGAGAACCTCAGCATCTTCATCTCTGCTACCTCCAGCTCTGTCTCCTGTCTTTTCCTCAGTGACACTGTCTCTAGACCAAACAACCTCGCTGGTCTCACCACAGTTTTGTACACCTTTCCTTACATTTTAGCTGAAACTCTTCTATCACACATCACACCTTACACTTTTCTCCACCCATTCCATCCTGCCTGTACACCCTTCTTCACCTCTTTTCCACACTCTCTATTGCTCTGGACTGTTGACCCTAAGTACTTAAAAACCTCCACCTTATTGATCTCTTCTCCCTGTAACCTCACTCTTCCACTTGGGTCCCTCTCATTCATACACTTGTACTCTGTCTTACTGCAGCTAACTTTCATTCCCTCCTTTCCAGGACAAACCTCCACCTCTCTAGCTTGTCCTCCACCTGGTCCCTGCTCTCACTACATATAATGATAAATATAAATCTATAATATTATAACATGTATGATTCCAATTGTATTCACATCATCATATTGTGTAAATCATCCATTGCACAGGTTTGCACTCATTTTCTTTATTGGTTTATCTCAAAAGCATGCTCACAACAGCAATACCAATTTTTTTTTGCATTCATTGAGTTTTAAGTAATGACTGCATTTCCAACTTCCTACACTGATATTTAGGGAACAAAAACTGAGAACTGTGTGGATTTAGTTGGGTCATCAGGATGATTGATGAAGACTAAAAGGAAAAAAAAATATGTATGATTGCTAATGGATTAGTCCACAGCTTTAGAGGTAAGTTGTACTAATACTGCAAATACTAATAATTAAACAACAACAACAACTACTACTACTACTACTACTACTACTACTACTACTACTACAATTACTACAACTACTACTAAAAATACTATTATCATTATTACTACAGCTATTAGAGCGGTACGGTGGCGCAGTGGGTAGCGCTGTCGTTGCACAGCCTGGCAGTTCCATGTTCGAGTCCCACTGTGCAGAGTTTGCATGTTCTCCCCTTGTCTGCGCAGGTTCTCCGGCTTCCTCCCACCTTCAAAAACATGCAGTTCAGGCGAATTGGCCGGCTTCAAATTACCCGTAGGTATGAGTGTGTGCATGCATGCTTGTTTGTCTCTATGTGGCTCCTTGGTGCACTGGTGTTACACCCAGAGTGTCCCCTGCCTCATGCCCCCATCCGCTGGGATAGGCTCCAGCACCCACCATCCGCGCCGGCAGAAGAAGAAGGTACAGAAAAGGGATGGATGGATTATTAGACTAGTTTGATATTATTATTGTCAAAATAGGTATTTGCTGTAGCTGTCAAACAGACTGACAGTGGTATATATTGTATATGTGAATCTCATTTTGAATAGACCATCAGTGATGGTGATATTGCCAAAAGTTGTGGTTCAAGGGCCAGTCCTCTCAAGCGAAACACCAGCTCCTTGTGTGCGTTAAGGTCTGTACACTGCTCCTCAGGGATGTTGTAATGTGTATAGTTGTATGTGGTTGCATTATGCAACATTATGACAATAAAAGTTAATTAACTTCTTAAAGCAATAAGATTTATTTTGTGTCTTTCACACTAGTTTCAATGCAATGCAGACCTCATTCATTATTCAAACTAAATAAAAGCTGGCAGGTACATTGAAAACAACAGAAAACAGAGAAAGTGATTAAAAAAAATACTTGAGTGCAGAATCTTAACATAGACAATGCTCTGTTGGCTTTCAGTTTCTACAAATGTGTCAGGAAGCTAGAAAGATGAAGCAAATCCTTTGTGAGTTTGAGTGCATTTCAGATGAGTGTTGGCATCCGGTATTAAATCAGCAGCGTCGAAAGAAGACAAACAGCAGATCCTCTATGCAATCCAATGGACTGACATTTCTTTTTCACAGTAAAAAAAAACCCTCTTCCTCCTCAGGTGGTGCTGTCAGACTGATCTTTATTCCTAATTTACCAACACCACTGCTGACCAATATTCATTACTTGTTCATCTCAAGCCAGGTTTTACAGCATGCACACAGAATTTAGAGCCTGAAAATGTTTAAGATACACTGATAAACACAATAAAAGCAAAAAGTATGGAGGCATAGGCACTCCTCACTAAAAAAGAACATCATCAGGTTTTTCAGTGCAAAAAATTATTCAATGCACATTTTAATTTATATTTCAAAAGTGTTTTTAAAAAATACAAGACTGCAGCATTTAAATGTGCAGTCTTGCTCTCATAACTCTCATAACTTTCAGTAATATTGAAACAGGTTTAATGTACTGTAGGCTACATAGTTAATTTCTTTACAATCTTCTTCATATATGCTCTTGAATAAGTAAGAGACACATGATCATTGAAGAGTGAAACCCAGAGTGCAAATATTATTTCTATTGTTTTAAGCTCATGATGTTTTAAATTTCTCATAGATTGTCTGAAAATAACAATTGTATTCAACAAAATATTATAAACCTGCAGGTATCCAATTTCTGAGTAAAATAAAAGAGAACACCCTCAAAGTTGCCTGGAATATTTTTTCTACTATTTGAAATGTATGGAATTGTATGGACAGTGAAAGCTAATGTTACCTTTTAAACAGTAGTTTGTCTAGAAATAATTCTGAAGAAAGTGATGGTGTATGTCTTAGACCAGTTATTCTACTGCACGGAGCTATAAAAGACGGCTTGTTGTGTCTTGCATGTCTCATTTTTGAGCCTCAAACCTCCATTTATGAACCTTAACATGTCTTCTCCATTTTGAGGATAATTCGGCTAAACTCACCCACACAGCCACCCACAGTTGGTGAAGCACAAACAAGCCCAGATTACAGACACATAGACAACAGGAGCAAGAAAAGAAAAACACTGAAAGAGGAAGATCGTGGTTTGTTTAAACACAAGTGAGAACAGGCTGGCATTAGCTACTTAAGTTTGGAGTGTATGCAGGAGGAAAAAAGTTCACTTCATGTTTCATCAGTCATTTACATAGTTTAACATAATGTCAGTTGTACTAATTAATTTTTAGATGTTCAAAATTAAATTTACAATATAAATTTTTGGCTCATTCTTTATACAGAGCACAGCTGGATGGATCTGATGTTAAACGCTGGAAGCGTTGAATAATTAGTTGAGGAGAGAAGAGTTCCTTTTCTCGCAAAATGAACCTTTTGCCTTCCTTTAAGGATACTAAACCAATCAAACTCTACTACTGTAATATCAATTCTAAATAGTGCGACTGGTGATCTCTATGATGCCTGATCAAAAGAGATGATCAGATAAAGACAGAGTTCCAACATGCTAAAAAATTACAGAGTGCAAAGACATTATCACCAATGACAAAATGAACTGAGCAAATGAAGTGTGTCTTTTCATACTGTTACTGTAAATATAATTACTGGTTGGTTATACCCTGTGAGATTCTGAAATGTGTCTGTGGTACTGATCCATATGTGGTCCCAGTCACAAATGGCGTGATGGCAGTGCCTTACAAATATTTTGAGTTGCTTAAACAAAGAAGACCCGACACACGTAGAGCAGGAGTGCGAACAGCTCACAGAGCTAACAGCTTATTGCAGAGCTGAACACACAGCAGGAATAAGAGTCTGTCTTCAGAGGAACATGAGGCTTCAAATACTGATCGTATCATGTGTTAGTAAATGTTTAATTTAAGAGCAGTACAAAATTAAATTTTTCATATTGAAATTCCGATAATTAACATGAAGTATATTAACATTTTCAATGAAAAAGAGGGAAGATGCTTCATGCTGCCTCCTCTCCTCTGCATTGCTCTGTTAGTCTTTCCTGCATTCTGTCTCCTCCCTGCTCCTTTCCTTCTTCATGCTGGCTGCAATGTTTTCCATTGCTTCATTGCAGTGTGTGAGTCGTGAAGAGTGCAATAGATATATTTTGTACTAGACTTAGAAAAAAACCAACAACAAAACAAACAAAAATAAAAGCATTGTGTCATGTCAATACAAAGCGGTCTTTGATAATCTCGTGCCATGGTGTTCTTGATACCTAGCTTTCAAATAGGTCAACTACAATAAACAAGTCCATTTTATATCAGGCATGAACTTATTACTCTCTTCTCATAATATGTAAGACGGAAAACAAGCACATTTCTCAAAATGACAGCTGAACAATAGCTAACAATCATGGTATGTCCCATTCTTTTCTGTCAAACACAGAAATAGATACATTTTGTCTTCACTATATGCATTCACGCTTAAAAAAATCTCCATTAGCTGTAGTGTCCTTGCTGAGAAATTGCTTCAAATCAGTTCATCATGTGCAGAACCATCAGTTGTAACACAAAAAAGCATGTTTTACATGGATCCTTTTCACTTGTTATTCTAGTTCGAGTTAACCCTGTCCTTTTGGATGACTCAGTTCCTGATCACTTGCTGAACACAGATTAGGAAACAAAAGATGGTTCAACTTATCCTTCCAGGGTGATGACTCTTGAGCTCCATGCTATCACTGAGTACTAAGGACCATACTTAGATTTTGGACATAAATGGGAAACCTCTCATGTACCACAATGCAGCTGACACTTGGTCAGATGAAAAGGAGATGTACTTTGTTTCATTTGCAGGTTTCTTTTGGATTCAGACAGTAAAAGAACAGTAAAAGAAAATTTGCCTGTGCTAACCTAAATGTTTGATCGAAGAAAAAGAGAAGACTTAATAAAACAGCAGTTGATAAAATGTCACAAGCATATCTCTATCCATGATCTGTATTTGGCATATTCTCAGCTTCCTTGTCATCTTTCTTTCCCTTTTGTCATAATTTAATGGGTTTGTTTTTAGACCAAAACAAACACTACTTTCAAAAGCAGAAGTATCTGACATTCACTCAGATTGATGCAAGATGATGATAATCAGTGAGAAAAGAAACAAAAAAACAATTTTGAAACCACTTGAGAGCAAAAAATAAATAAATAAATAAATAAATATATAAATAAATAAATAAATAAAAAAAACAACCATAAAATAAATGAAGCAGGACAAAAATTTTAAGAAAAAAATGCTTTAATTTTCAAATGTTCTTGGATGCACCGTGTGATTCATATAGGAGAAAGGCAGGGTAAACCACAATCAAGCATGTACATTGTCATATCGCTGAGGCAATTAGATTACTCCTATACAGTCATGTTGACTTTCGTGGACTCTGCCCGCTTTATTCCCATTTTAATATCTCAGTCAAAGCAGGAGTGCAGTTTATTACAGCTTAACTAACCATGGATTCTCTTCATCCATCTCTCCCTGAAAAATCTGATGTTAAAAGTTCGGATAAAGCTTGAAGCATCTTACAACATTACTTTTCTGCATACTAGCCCCTTTTTTGGACATCCTCTCTTTGTCTTTCTTGCTTTGGCCATTCCAACTCTGTTGGAGGGATCCGGAGGAGATTCATATCCTAGGGAGAGGGTTTGTCAGTAACAGATCAGCCGGTGTTGCTGCAGTGGCAGGTATCTCCATCACAACTGTGGTGTCTGCCCTCCCTTGCATGGATCAAACCCATGTGTCTGGCTAAGTGGGATGTGAAGACCCATCTGTTGCCCAAGAAATGCACTTATAAGTGAAGATCCATATTTAAAGCTGGAGGCTTTGGCCCATACGTCAGGATGTTGGTGCATCGTCTCCGGCTCTGAAGCTAAAGGAGGAACAGCTGCTCAAATACGAGGTCTGAAATTGGACACCTTTATGTTTAGCGCACAGAAATTGTGTGAAAAACACTCCCCATCGCTCTGTTGAACACTGGATGTCATGGCACAATCTTCTCTCAGATCACAAAATAGACTTGTCCAATTTTCAGAGACAAAGTCATGTCAGTCCAGGCAGACACTAACACAGTCTGACGGTGACTCTATAACTCTCCCATATTCTCCTGAGCGACGAGGAAACGAGGCGTATTGTGATGGACAGACATAATCAAGTGTTGTCTTGCCAGATCACATCTGTTAGGCAACTCTGCTTTCTCCATATACATCAATATATTATTAATATATTGGGGTGCAGTGGCTCAGTGGTAGAGCAGGTTGTCCGGTGATTCAAGATTGGCGGTTCGATTCCAGCTTCCGCCGAGTCATTTGTTGTTGTGTTCTTGGGCAATACACTTTACCCTCCCTGCCTTCAGTGGGGCACTCGCTCGTGTGTGAATGTGTGATTGTTCCACTGGTGGTCGGAGGGGCCGTAGGCGCAGATTGGCAGCCACGCCTCCTTCAGTCTGCCCCAGGACAGCTGTGGCTACATACGTAGTCTACCATCACCAAGTATGAATGAGGAGTGAATGAAAAATGGATTCAAAGCGACTTTGACTGTCCAGAAAAGCGTTAAATGAATCTAATCCATTATTATTATTATTAGACTGGGGGAGTTATGCATATTGTTAGTGTGCTGTGTGAGGTTCAAACAACATAGAACATTTAAAACACATTCACAAAAAGGAGAGGACAACAATTACATTTTTTACTCGTGAGGAGAACGGACGTGCTCAGTTACAGATCTCCACCCCGTTCTCAACATGTCTCTGCCGAAACCTCTCTTTTATTTCAGTTGGGCAGTCCCTGTTTACAATGTATCCTAAAGGATGGGGGACAAAAAATCAGCAGTGCACCAACTTATGTACATTATTCTAACATGCTGATTGAAAAATAACTACATGGAAAAGGTTATTCTTTGTTATAAATAAAATACCTCAGTGAACCTTTTCTAATTCAGGTCATGCACATTGAGAAATAATTTTAATTTCATGTATTGCCATATTTGTGTCACCATTGACATTCTAACATCTGTAACGAAAGCCTTATTGTTGAATGCGCTGCAATAATGGAAGGAGAAAGAAACTGATTAAGAAAAAGAACTAGAGGAAATCCAACTTTTCCCCAGATGTAAAACATATTCACACAGATGGCTTCTGGAAAGGGATGGAGTCAGGTTGAGAGATTTAGCTTGTAACGCACAACCCCCTAATAGGAAGGCCTGCACCGTGATCAGGACAAACAAATCAATGTATGCCATCCCTAAAATGGCAAACTGGGCTTGGGTAAGAAAAAAACCCTACCTAGCCAGAGCCAACACAATTCACAGCAAGATAGAGAGGAAGGGAAGGACTCCCTGCATGAGCCAGGCTTGAATAAACACAGAGCAGAGTTCATGCATCCTTGAACAAAGACTTTATGAATGAACTGTAGTTCTTCAGGCTTGAGAGAGAGAGAGAGACCCAGCTTGGCAATGATCTACTCCAGAGTCTTCCCTACCAACAATAATATTAAATATAACAATGCTTTTACACTGCTTATGAAATGATGGAAAGAAAGATATACTGAATTATAAATCTGACAATCATTTCATGACTTTATGCTCCAGCGGAAGAGTATTTTCTCTTTTTAATAAAGTTTTAAATTGCGTTTAAATTATACATTGTTATCTTGAAGTCAGACAAGCTTGGAAATTTCTTCTGCTTTGTCAGACAAGTGTCACAAACGCCATGGTAACCTCTAACACTTATTTGCTGAATACGTGCCTTCTTTAACATTCGAAAAATGACAGATTATGGGAAAATCTCAATGAAAATTTCAATAAATGTCAAGTGTAGAATTCAACTCAGTAAAATTGGTTCCAGGGAAAGTTGCTCTAAATTGTGTTATTTAGTTGCTCTCCCTGTCTGTTTCACCCAAGATACCCTATTTAAGTTTTGAGAAAGAATTTCTCAGTTGTCGCAATGGCCTCAATGCCTTTTCTCAATTTCCTGGCCATGGTCTTAGACACACTGGAAAGGTTCAGGTGGGGCCTTTTTAGCAAAAGAAGAATCGACTGATGTAGACTGACGCGTGGCGTAAAGTGCCCTCACAGAAATGGCACAGAGGTAGAAAAGTGTCAAGTCCATTAGGCAGGGAAGGAAGTTCCTATCAGATCAGTTTAAGAGAGCTCAGTATGTTTCTTGTTTGTATGCTGAGTGACAGAATAGTCACCCCGTCATACTGCCCCCATCACATGACCTGCGCTGTATAGGTCAGAATGACTCAGCGTCTGTGTCTCTCGATTTCACTCTTTCTTTTCTGTCTTTCCTTCTTTTGAATGATGGATAGATGATATTTTCATTTTCATGGTATTAATATTCAGTAATGAAGGAGCATGAAATCAGCTGACATGTCAGAAAATTAGTCAATGAATCCACAAATTGATTCAATTTGTAACCAGTTCAATAATTGCATTACGGTAATTGTTTACAAAGATATTCCAAATATTTTTTCTATCCACATCCTTTAAATATGAGACTTTATTGTTTTGCTCCTGTATTTACATTATTGTAAATTGAATGTCTTTGGGTTTGGGGGTGTTAACCAGATAAATTTATATTTGAATGGATCCACTTGGACTTAATGTTGTCAGATTAATTGACAATGAAAACAATTAGGTTTTAGTTGCAGCCCTAATTCTATTTTCCTCAGTGTGTGGGTATGTTAATTACAGATATCATTACAGACTTTGCTCATGGCACAGTGCTAGCAACTCATTCTGGCCACCACAGTGGTGCAGACTGAAACATTATAACAATAAAATGGACAGCCATGGAAATTGTTATACTCATTTATGATCTCCGAAAGAGGAATCCCTCTGACTTTGACCATAACCCTAACATTTTTTTATTTTTTGGATTAGCTTTGAATGACTTTTGTTGCAATGACGAATCCTGATGACTGGACGAAAAGTAGTTTTGACATAAACGAAACAAATAGTAACTGCCTTATTAATGTAGACTTATTAATGAAAGTAATTATTAGTGAAAACCTTACAGATTTGTATTATTATTCCTTAGATACCATGTTCAAAGAGTCACCTGTTACCCACAGCACAGTGATCCATGAAACCCCCTGTGTGTCTTGATAAATGTGCCTGCGCATAAATGGGAGGCCTGGAGTTAGCTCTTTGTGTCGCTGCTAGGTTCTTCTCAAAGCTTGAACGTGCACACTGTTTATCTCAGCATCTGATCTTCTAAAAATTTTGATAGTGCAGCAAAAAATGAAAATGCTATATTGCAACTTCCCAGTTAGATTTTTTGGTTAGGAGCTTCAGGGCAGGAGCTGAGAAAATACATGGAAAAGCCAGATGCTCTTCAGTTCTTTGACTGTCCTATTTGTAACGTGACTCTATTTAGAGTGATTTATACGAATAGATTTCTGCTTTGGTATTGAAGGCTTTTAAAGTGTATTCTAATTTTTGCAGCCTTTAAACTATCACAGCTTCAACAAACTTGTTTCAGCCTGCAGAGAAGCCTGTCAGCAGTACTGCTAGTCAGTACTTTTGACAGGTTGAAAATTAATCACTTACTTTTTTATCACCTTTTCATTACGCACAGGATGACTTTGTCCTCTTTTCACGTAGCTGTCTGGCTTCTCTGTTTAAGAATGCTTGGGTGAAGTCACAGCGGAAAAAGGTTAACCGTCAACTGTAGCCCTTTATTAACAGAGTTTGTCTTCAAGGGTGTGTATGCTAGTTCGTGTCTGTATTGCAAATGTGAGTGTAGGAGTGGAACAGCAGTACTGTGAACTAATGCAGTGTGACACTGCAAGTTGCCTAAATTATTAATCAGCGCAGTTCCAAGAATGACATCTCCCTAACTTTCATACTCATTGTCTTGCGTAAAGGGCAAAGGGCCAATGTAGCGGCTGCATGTGCTTTAAATGATGTCTGATATATATATATATATATTTTTTTTTTTTAACACTGAAATTTCATTTATTTCTCTTCACAGAGAAAAGGGAGGGGACTCTCAGACAATGCTCTTTACATCTGGAGAGAAAGATTCTGGTTATTGTGTTGTTGGTTTTTTTTTTACATTTATATGAAACTATAACTTGACTGTCACATAGATTAATTTCCTATAGTATTTCCCCTTTCATTCAGTCGATGTTTTAGGATGACTGAAGCATGGGGTGGATTCTTATTTTTTGTCTCACTAAGATTTTTTTCTATACAACAAACTCTTCCAAATTTAATTTAATGTAAAAATATGAGGTTTAGATCTAAAGGTTACATATTAGTTCAACATATTAGTTCACCAGTGAGCAATTAGCTGAAATAAAATGAAACTGCACATGAATATCAGATCAAAGAGTTTTTGTAATGTTTTTCTTGGATGTGACTCAAATGGTTTTTGAGAAAATTTTTCTTTCTGTTTTTTCTTATAATTTATGCTGCTGTCACACAACAACAATCTGAGCAACCCAAAAATGATACTTCTACTTATAAATGCTTGAAGTGTTATACCAGATTCATCATCAATGATAAGGCTAATAAAATATGCCCATAATAAAAATCCAGTGTGATAACTACAGTACATAAATACAGTACTCATTGTAGTCATAACTGATAAGTTTTAAATAAATTAAAAGCATAGTTATGTCATAAAAAATTTGACTTAAATTGAGCATCACTTGTAAGGCAATTGACAAATTAATATGAAAAGCCAATCTAAAGGGAAAAATGAGACATGCCGGAGGTTGTCTATTAATGGAACAGTAGAAAGGTATATAATATAAAGAAGTTCTTGCTGCAGGCAATTTAAACTTAAATTCATTTTGATGGTCTGTGGCAGGTGAGGGTGGAGGTCGAGCGAAGCTGCCCATTTGTCTTTCCATCAGCTTCTGTGACTCTGCTACTGCTGTTCAAATTACAGCCTCTTGTTTTAATTACCACTCTGCAGTAGTCAGATAATTCCAACTTTTTATGGCTCTTGTCAATAATTTAAAGCCCTGCCAGTTACTGCTGTTTGCCTAGTGTTTTTTTTTTTTTTGTATGGGGGGACGGCAGAAGGACAGATGTGAAGCAAAGCACAAGTGAGCAATAATCTTAGCATAATGATCTGAGAGGAGGCAGGGCAAGCAACAGGGACATTAAGAAATTGAAGTGCGGAGGGGTGTTGTCTCCTCATACTTAGGGACCAGGTATGAGGAGACTCCCAAAGAAATAATTTGGGAGTCACACCAACAGACCACAGCTCCATGACAAATTATTGATACCTAGCTAATTTTGATGCAGACCTTGGAAATGATGTGCAGTTGTTGCAACATCGCTCAACCAAGGGAATATAACTTGAGGCAAGGGATCTAATACTGGCTCAGATAATTCCACGCAACAGCACATCAATTATAAGCCTGCTCTTGCTTTTTAATGGCAGATGATGATATGATTGTAGGGAATGGTGCTTTGGCTGTCGTAGTGATTATCAGAATGCCAAGAGAAGTTGGTAGGAAATTTGCATTAGAGCTTCACACATTAGAATCTTCAAATGATTGTAAGATACCTTAAGAGGAATTGGCTTTTGTGGACTTTAAATGCTAGAACTCATTTGCTCTGAAGGCTGAATTTTTTCTCTTTGTGACAGATTGCCTTCTCTCTGCTGTAATGAAAGTTTCAGTTCATCATCTCCCGTGTGCAAGAGATTTGTTACCCAATGCCAAAATATTAGGAATTAGGAATTTAGGAAATTGGGTTCGTAAAAGTTTTTTTTAACAAAGCTGTCAAAATCTACCCTTGGTTAATGATTTTCCAATAATAGTGTAGCAGTCCTCTGTCAAGCTTTGGATTTCTGCACAAATCTACTCTTACAACATGATTAAAAGGAGCTTCCGACTGGGGAAAAATTAAACATACGTGGGGAAATGGGCATCCTTATGCATTGATCTATGATTATTTGTCTGGTGCATTCAGACAATAAGGACATACAACATACGAAAAGTATCATTTGTTGCTTGAAGGTCACCTCTGGTGAACCCTTTATCTAATTTAGTCCTTCAGTCCTTCAGTAGTTATTTTGTATATCCTGAAGAGTGAATGCAATTTCAACAATGGTGCAATAAAGGAAAAAGGAAGTTGTGTAATGAGGATTAATTGATTAAGTGCTGTAATAGTCTATACATTTGTCTATGTATTTTGTATTGACTGGTCTGACTGGTCAAACACTGTTAAATTTCAAGTGTTATAATAATAACAAGCATTGTTTATGCATCTTCTGTAAATAATATCATAAAAAAATGTTTTCACCCAAAATTCTGACTTCATCACACAAGAATGCGTCTTTTAACATTTTGTCTCACTTGATCCAATCAATTTAAATGATTAAAGTTAATCACAGCTACACCCCTAGAGGCTGTGGGCACAATGCACCTGGCATCATTGTTCATTAGATTGTCATCAGTCTGGTCCATGACTTTTTCTTTTTGTCTACAGCCACTCACCATTTTTTTCTCACTTTATCTCAGACCATCCATCAGTATTTGCAACCACCGAGCAAGAGTCATTCTGGCTGGAAGGAGGAGAGACTAAATGCATTTCCCAAAGGATGACTCGCGATGATTAGAAATCCTAAACATGTACAAAAGTAGCATCTTTTATCTTGCTGACGGTGCTCTTTGCAATCTAGCCCGTCAGTATAAAGCGAATAGAGTATGTGCTGATCTAATTGAATCTGCTGCAAATAGAAGGAATTCCCTCTGGGCACTCTCAGCCTGACACTTCTTTAAATGTGAATTGCGGCATGACTGCACAGGTAGCGTATAAAAATACCCCCCCAAAACATTGGTTTTACTCCACAGGTACTGTATATATTTTTGGGTGATTGGGAATCAAGTAGCTTATTTGAGGTGGAGAGTGTAAGCTGTCAGGATTGTCAAATGGAGTCCACGCATTTTCAGTGGCCAGTGCTGCTGAGTTTCAACTTAAAAGCTGGTGGAGAAATCTGTGCATGTTTGCAGAGGTAAATTACAGAGTAACTGCAAAATCTTGAAAGGTGCATTATATCGCACAAGATCTTTGGTCAGACATCAGAGGCCAAAGAAGCTTTTAGAAGCAAAAGCAGCTTTGAACTGCCATCAGTTAAGGGACTAAAGTCAGTTACGTGACTTCCACTGAGTTAACTATTAGCTTCATGAAGAGGGACAGCTAGACCTTCATTATGATTGGGTTTATACTGAGTCCTAGCCTAGCCTATCCCACAACCCCAAAGGGTCATTGGGGCACCACAGACGATCTGTTGACCAATTCTCGCCGTCCCTCTCTGCCCTCAGCAGCTTACCCGAAACCTGCAGAGTTCCTCAGGAGTATACTCTGTCCTGGTGGCCAACAGTAGGCGTGGTCTTTGGTGAACTGTGGTTGTCATCATATGGTGTTTCTTGGGCAATTAAACCTGGCCACGCCCATCCCTCTCCAGATTGGATAGCTCTTTATTGCTGATTTCCACTGTATTGATATTTATGTCACAAAGGTTGTGAAGATTTTGGAACTCATCCACATTGAGGGGCCCAATCTATGAATATTTTCCACTTTTACTCTGGATATTAATTTAGCAATGTAGCCGCAAGAGGGCACAAGCCAGTGTCTTATTGTGCCTGTCCCAAGCCCGGATAAATACAGAGGGTTGCGTCAGGAAGGGCATCCGGCGTAAAACTTTTGCCAAATCAAAGATGCGAATCAAACATATGACTTCCATACCGGATCGGTCGAGGCCCGGGTTAACAACGACCGCCATCGGCGCTGTTGACCTACAGGGCGCCGGTGGAAATTGGATTACTGTTGGTCGAAGAAGGAGAGGAGGAAAGTGCGTTCGCACGAAGAAAGAGAAGAGGAGCGCCAAGAGTATAGGACTAAGAGTAGGGACGTTGAATGTTGGAACTATGACAGGAAAAGGTAGAGAGTTGGTCGACATGATGCAGAGGAGGAAGGTAGACATACTGTGTGTCCAGGAGACCAGGTGGAAAGGTAGCAAGGCTAGAAGTTTAGGAGCAGGGTTCAAGTTGTTCTATCATGGTGTAGATAGAAAGAGAAATGGAGTAGGAGTTATCTTGAAGGAGGAGTTTGTTAGGAATGTCCTGGAGATAAAAAGAGTGTCGGATAGAGTGATGAGTCTGAAGCTAGAAATAGAAGGTGTGATGTTCAATGTTGTTAGTGGGTATGCTCCACAGGTAGGATGTGAGCTGGAGGAGAAGGAGAAATTCTGGTTGGACTTTGATGAAGTGATGCAGAGCATACCTAGAAGTGAGAGAGTTGTCATCGGTGCAGACTTCAATGGACATGTTGGTGCAGGTAACAGAGGTGATGAGGAAGTGATGGGCAGGTTTGGTATCCAGGAGAGGAATGCAGAAGGACAGATGGTAGTTGACTTTGCAAAAAGGATGGAAATGGCTGTAGTGAATACTTTCTTCCAGAAGAGGCAGGAACATAGGGTGACCTATAAGAGTGGTGGTAGGAGCACACAGGTAGACTACATCTTGTGTAGACGATGTAACCTGAAGGAGATCAGTGACTGCAAAGTAGTGGTAGGCGAGAGTGTAGCCAAACAGCATAGGATGGTGGTGTGTAGGATGACTCTGGTGGTGAGGAAGATGAAGAGGACAAAGACAGAGCAGAAGACGAAATGGTGGAAGCTAAAAAAGGAAGAGTGTTGCATGACCTTTAGGAAGGAGTTAAGACAGGCTCTGGGTGGTCAGGAGGTGCTTCCAGATGACTGGACAACTACAGCTAATGTGATCAGGGAGACAGGTAGGAGAGTATTTGGTGTGTCATCTGGAAGGAAAGTAGACAAGGAGACTTGGTGGTGGAATGAGGAGGTACAGGAGTGTATACAAAGAAAGAGGTTAGCTAAGAAGAAGTGGGACACTGAGAGGACTGAGGAGAGTAGACAGGAGTACAGGGAGATGCAGCGTAAGGTGAAGGTAGAGGTAGCAAAGGCCAAACAAGAAGCTTATGATGACTTGTATGCTAGGTTGGACAGTAAGGAGGGAGAGACTGATCTATACTGGCTGGCAAGACAGAGAGATAGAGATGGGAAGGACGTGCAGCAGGTTAGGGTGATTAAGGATAGGGATGGAAGTCTATTGACAGGTGCCAGCAGTGTGATGGGAAGATGGAAAGAGTACTTTGAAGAGTTGATGAACGTGGAAAATGAGAGAGAACAAAGACTAGAAGAGGTGACTGTTGTGGACCAGGATGTAGCAAAGATTAGCCAGGATGAAGTGAGGAGAGCACTGAAGAGGATGAAGAGTGGAAAGGCAGTCGGTCCTGATGATATACCTGTAGAGGTTTGGAAGTGTCTAGGAGAGGTGGCAGTAGAGTTTCTGACTGGGTTGTTCAACGGGATCTTAGATAGTGAGAAGATGCCTGAGGAGTGGAGGAGAAGTGTGCTGGTGCCCATTTTTAAGAACAAGGGAGATGTGCAGAGTTGTGGCAACTACAGAGGAATAAAGCTGATGAGCCATACAATGAAGTTATGGGAAAGAGTAGTGGAAGCTAGACTAAGGGCAGAAGTGAGCATTTGTGAGCAGCAGTATGGTTTCATGCCAAAAAAGAGTACTACAGATGCAGTATTTGCTTTGAGGATGTTGATAGAGAAGTACAGAGAAGGCCAGAGGGAGCTGCATTGTGTTTTTGTAGATCTGGAGAAAGCTTATGACAGGGTGCCCAGAGAGGAACTGTGGGATTGTATGAGGAAGTCTGGAGTGGCAGAGAAGTATGTTAGAGCGGTGCAGGACATGTATGAGGACTGTAAGACAGTGGTGAGGTGTGCTGTAGGTGTGACAGAGGAGTTCAAGGTGGAGGTGGGACTGCATCAGGGATCAGCTCTGAGCCCCTTCTTGTTCGCTATGGTGATGGACAGGCTGACAGACGAGGTTAGACAGGAATCTCCATGGACTATGATGTTTGCAGATGACATTGTGATCTGCAGTGAGAGTAGGGACGAGGTGGAGGAGAAGCTAGAGAGGTGGAGGTTTGCCCTGGAAAGGAGAGGGATGAAGGTTAGCCGCAGTAAGACAGAGTACATGTGTGTGAATGAGAGGGACCAAAGTGGAAGAGTGAGGTTACAGGGAGAAGAGATCAAGAAGGTGGAGGATTTTAAATACTTGGGGTCAACAGTCCAGAGCAATGGAGAGTGGGGAAAAGAGGTGAAGAAGCGTGTCCAGGCAGGATGGAATGGGTGGAGAAAAGTGTCAGGTGTGATGTGTGATCGAAGAGTTTCAGCTAAAATGAAAGGAAAGGTGTACAAAACTGTGGTGAGACCAGCGATGTTGTTTGGTCTAGAGACAGTGTCACTGAGGAAGAGACAGGAGGCAGAGCTGGAGGTAGCAGAGATGAAGATGCTGAGGTTCTCTCTGGGAGTGACCAGGAATGATAGGATCAGGAATGAGTACATCAGAGGGACAGCACATGTTAGAGGTTTTGGAGATAAAGTCAGAGAGGCCAGACTGAGATGGTTTGGACATGTCCAGAGGAGAGATAGTGAATATATTGGTAGAAGGATGCTGAGTTTTGAACTGCCAGGCAGGAGGCCTAGAGGAAGACCAAAGAGGAGGTTTATGGATGTAGTGAAAGAGGACATGAAGGTAGTTGGTGTGAGAGAAGAGGATGCAAAGGACAGGGTTAGATGGAGGCGGTTGATTCGCTGTGGCGACCCCTGAAGGGAAAAGCCAAAAAGGAAAAGAAGACTCTGGATATTAATTTAGCAAAAATGATTAACATTAAATTTTGTTTGGAGCATGTGTCAGACAAGCCAAATAGACTTCCAGGATTGTTTTGGCTTATTCTGTCTAGGTAAATATCTTAATTAACTCCAAACTTGTTGCCTTGAGATACATTTCAACAAAAGTAATTGCATCATCATAACAAGTGCACCCACAGATAATCAGCACACCCACAGCGTGATACAGTATTTCACGACTGTCAGTAAGGTGGTACTGGATGCTTCTCCATCACGCTATGCCAACACAGGGGACTGAGAGAAACAGTACAGGTCTAGTAAAAATGATTTATCAAGTCACATCAAACTGATCGGTTTTTAATGAAAGGCTGAAAAATGAAAATGTTGATTAACAGCGCTCAGCAGGTGAACTCACGACTAGAATACACAGTACATTACAACTTGTTGCATATGGGGCTTCTTAGCAGCAGACTAGCAGGGCCCCTACTCTGACCACTGAAAGCTACAACAAGGGGCGTATGAGTGTGAACTGAAACATACAGGAAAGGAAGAAGGTGACCTATTCTGATGAATTACATTTTCTTTGACATCATGGGGATAGCAGCTGCATGTACATCTCATACCTGGTGAACAAAGGGCAACAGATTGCACTTTAAGAAGAAGGCAAGCTTGCAGAAGTAGTGTGAGGCTTTTGGCAATTTTCTGCTGGAAACTAGCAGCCTTGCATTCCATGTGAATATTACTTTGACACGCAACACCTATCTAGGAATCTGTGGGATGTGCTGGACAAAGCTTGCACATTACAGGCCTTACAGGGTCTGCTGTTGATGGTTTGGAAGATAAGGCAGGTGGTCATAAATCTATGTTGAATAAAAAGAAGGAATACGTGCTTTGAGGAGGAAGAGCTGGGGAACCTTCTTTCAATGGAATTTTCTTTCATCCTTTTAAAAGTTGAGGATATTTGGTTTTCTAATGAGGTTTTCTAATGATTCAATAGAATCCATGTGTTCATTTAGCAAAATTGCTACTGGTTCAATATATAGACAAAAAGATCAGCTCTTGGGTAATGAGTAGTTGGACTTCCTTCCTAATATGTGATAAGGGGAAACCAGGGAGGTGCTTATTTGAGAAAGTCACCAGCCATTAGGCAGAAACAAATTTCTCTTTGTTTCTGCCTAATCTCAGCAAAACATTTTTTGTCATTTGTTTTAAATCTGACTTAATGCACTCATCTGTTCACCATATTAGAAATTGTTGGCAACAACAGTCTGTTTATGATTAATACCTTTAACAGATGCTTCTATATTGCTTATGTAGCTCTTAAGTGGATGATTGTACTTGAATGAAAAGCTGTTGCTTTTTTTAATCCTAATTTTCTTTTTTCCAAGTTAGCTCCATGACGGTGGTTAACAACAATGACCTTAAAGTAACTACATTCTAGTTTTATAATTCAATTTCCTATATTTCACTGAAAAGCAGAAGTAGACTTAAATGCATCCACAAATGATAGTCAGTAGGGAATGTACCTCAATGCAGAGCAGTTCCCTTTAATTGAATCAAGCTTCTTAATTCTTAAAAAGAATTTACAGAAAAGACAAGCAAATATGAAAGCATATTAAATTCTGGTTTTATTTACATCTGCAAGCAATCATACAAACCAATCCCCGAAATATAGATCAATGCAGTATGCCCTGAGATATTTTCAATAAATGCCCTATCTAAATTTTAAAGAAAATGAAAAAATAAATCCTGCATCTGTCCATGTTTTCAGATCAACACAAAAATCTAAGAGCTAGCAAACAAACAGATGTTTGAAAACATTTCCCTGGTGAAGGTAATCATGCAAATGTAGATACTATGCTGTGGACTCTTCTATTTGCATTTGATTTGATGAGAACTTTTGCAGCATCCATTTCAAAATCATAACAATCCTGCAACCATGTCAGTTCTTAAAAATGCTTTGTTTATTCCATTGCTGTATTTCATAAAACTGTGCTCTGTACTAATAGCAGCTACTTGAGATACTGAGGGTATGTTCTGCAGAACAAACCCGAGAAAAAAAATCTAAACACTCAACAACAAATAAATCAAATGAAGGGGAATTTTATTTGAAGCTGCAATTAAAATGGGCTGCATGAGTTAAGACAAAGTAATTACAGAACCATGTTAATGAAAGTGCTCATGAAAAAAGATTTGTGGCAACACAGATGAAGAAAATTGGAAAAAGGACCAAGTGTTGCCATGGTGATGTTTAGCAGTCAATAGAGCACTTGGATGTGCTTCCCCCCTCCTCTTGAAAGCTGATTGAGTTGACCGGTGGTTTATAGAGAAGAATGCTACAGACAGCCTGTCCATTTCTTTGATTAGTCCTTCCCTCCTCTCCCCTTTTCATTCATTCCTTGATGTTACAGTCTGGATGCTCTGAGAGCAGTGCCAAATAGCAGACCTTTCTTCAGAGACTGCATTGAAGTTACATATTTCCATACAGGCCTAAACCACTTTAGGCACTGGCCATTATTGTAGTTGGTGAGGCTGACAGTCCAGGAAGAATGGTGAAAAAGTCAGTCATATTTCAGATGGAGAACAAAATTTGTAAAAACAACCGGTTGTGAATTTGATCCTAAGAAATAGGTGTTTTCTAGATCCCAGGCTAATTTAATGTTAACTTGGTCCATCACATTAATTTACATCACTCATCCTAAATCCTAATGACAGGGCATTAAATTTAGCAGAATTGTATTCAGCTGACATTAGGCGGGATACAAGGTACACCCTGGACAAACAACCAGTTTATCACAGGGCCACATATAAAGACAGACACCCATTTTTGCTCATAGTCATACCTACGGTAAATTAATAGTTATTGATTTGGCCACGTTGCATGTTTTTGGAGGTGGTAAGAAATTGGAGAACCCTGAAATAACTCAGATATGAGTAGACTATGCAAACTCTGCACAGAAAGTCCCCAGGTAGAACTGAACCAAGGGCTTTGTGCCATCCAGTTGCATTTATGGTGGAACTGAAATGGCAAAACTAAATCGCATTTAATTAGCACAGTAACAGTTGAATCTATGCTGTACCTTCATGACCATTCATCATCTACATGCAAAAATGCTTCGACAACCAAGAGACTGAGAGCTAGCTAAAACTGCGCAGGGCTTCCTCCAGGATGACACCAAAAGTACAGTGACGGAAAAATGTAATAATTCTACTTTATTGCACATCTCATACTCAACTATGCCAAATCTTCAGACAAAGTAACAAATCAACTAAAGCAGCCTGAGTAACACAAAAAGCAGGTTTAAAGTGATGTAAGACACGTTGGCTCCATGATTCTTTTTCAAGATGCTTTTGGCTCTTGAAATTGAACAGAAGTCTACTACATGTTGTTTTTCCCCAAGACTTGACCCTTAGAGAGCTAAACTTGAACAGTACTGGAATAGGATATCCGAAATACTGTACAACCATTGCATAATCCATGCCTAAAGCCTTGAAAGCAGTCTACTAAACTCTTCAGAGGGAGGTGGCAGCATGGGAAACAGGCTGTAGCAGATCAAACATGAAGAAAAGCACAGCACAAGTTCCTGAAAAGCTTTACAAATTCATATTTTTCCTGGGATATTCTGAAGCACCCTTCCTTTTCAGTATTCAGATAGCATTTATGGGGATATAGCATTGTGATTCCTCATGACACACAAACTATTACATATCTGTGAAATGGTTAGGGCAGCAAGCATTGAAAACACAATCGTGCTCTGAAGACAATGCACAACATTTGTAATGAGGTAAGCCTATGCAGGCCCTATGGTACTTTGGCCACAGCTTGGCCTAAAGTAAGTGGACAGCCTTTTACTCATTTATGGTTGCTGCTATGATAGCTTTAACTCTTTCTCCTGGCTACAGATTTAGCCCCATTCAGGAATGGTTACAAGGTCAGGGACTGATTCTGAAGACAGGCCTGAAAACCTTTTCTTGGCTTTGTGGACACGTACATTGTCATGTGGAACATTCTCTTTTGGAAAGTAAGGGTCCAAGACTGAAGTGTTAAAAACAACTTTTTGTGATCATGTACTGATGTGACTTTCTGCTGCTACCGGTTTATGATCAGAGATTGTATCCCCATCACATTACCTTCAAGATTTTTAATGATAATGTTTGGTAAATGTGTGACACTGTGACACATGCATACAATGCTTTTTTGCACACACACAACTTAAATGCATGCTGTTCAGGATATCTTTTCTTCAAAACTCTTAATCTAAAGTGCTCTCATGTTATGCGGTCAAGCTTAATTTTCCTTGTATTTCAAGATGATACCTAATACATACAGTATATGTGCAAGATGCAGACCATTTGGATTTGAATTTAATTGGTCTCACTGACCCAGAGCCTCAACAGTTTCAATGCAAGATGGATCCATCTGCGGAAGGAACTGAAATACAGAAGAGGAGTGCATAGCCCTCGGAAGGCACAAGCACTCTTCCACACTCAAAAAAATAATACTGCGTGTTACTTAATTCAATCAGTGAAACATTTTTACATTTACAAATATTGAGTAGATATGAAAGCTCTCAAATCTGTTAAAACAAAACCTGAGTCATGAGTAAATCTGAGTAATATTTTCTAGTACGTCTGAATGAATTGATTTGGTTCAATTACCTACACAAATTAAGTAAATATAACTGAATTTGGGGGGGTCGCACACCAAAATGAGGGGGGGTGGCACCTTACTCAGGGGTGCCTTGGCAGTGGCTAGGAGGTGAGCTGACAACTTCCACCATCAGCTAACACTCTGAGTGATGTCCTGGTAGGACATGGATTTGAACCACCAATAGCTGGACGATCTGTCTTCAAGACATCAGCTCTACCGCTGAGCCACTGCCAAAGTGAGTCACCAGCGCCCCAAAATCATAAAAAGGCGGAATCGGTTCCCTTCTGTTTACTTGATGTTTTTAAGTTGTTTGTTACGTCTCCAATAGAATTGAGTTGACTTGTTTAATAATTGCACTTATTAAAACTAACTGATATTTGTTAATATATTCTCATAAACGTTGGTGAAACATACACCTATTATTACCAATATTTAAACCATGTAATCTGTGAGTCAAATACTGTAATACTTTATTTTAAGTAAGTAAACTTAATTTACATGTGTCTATTTCACACAAATATTCCTGTTGGAGTTTTACTAATTAATTTTGATGTAGTCAAATCCAATACTCATCATGATGATATTCAGAATTTTTATTGAGCATGCATAACTATATATTACTGTCACATTTACTAGGTCCTTGAATCATTTTTTAGAGTGCATTCCTCTGTCAGGCAAACTTGTGCGGCGGGCAGTTCAGGCTCTGGATACACTCAAGGATTATTGGGCTGAATAACACAAGATATGAGGACTTTGACAATTGGATGGGTAATCCCTGAGTTCCTGGTGTTATGGCTTAGTGGGAATTGATGATGTAGACGGTTTATCTACAAGTCTGAGAGTTACATATTCAGGACCACTCACATCAGTCAATAGTGTCACAAAGTCAGTGAAAATCTGGAGGACTCTATGCCCACAGAGCCAAGCAGCTGCAGGCTGGATCGATCAGAAATAGAGTGAACGATATCATGCGGCTTTATTCTGAGGTTTGAATTAAGCTTGGAGGTAAATTCATGTATCATTCAATAAATGCATTAATGTGTATTCAGAAACCACATTAAGTCACAATGTTTCCACAATTTACACAAGTAACAATAAAACAAATAAAACGACAAATATGTTGTTGACCCATGAATGAGACAATATTTTGGTTTCTTTGATTTAGGCACAAAAACAGTTTGATGAGCGTGAAATCATATATTATTTGAATTACATTTATGATCTTCATGAATAAAGATAATCTTTTGATAAAAATAACATAAAAATCTGTGTGCTACAGTCTGAATTGGTGAAAGTCCCTCCTGAATGGTACTGAGATATTTATTTCTGTAGCCTTCTTCCAGTGCAGGTTTTGGTTATATTTATTGTCATTGATTTTCTGATGGAGAACAATGAAACACAAACAAAATAATAAATTTAAAGTCACCATGTTATTCTCATTGTCAGAGGGATTCTTCTGTTATCTACAAAAAACATGTACATGTTCTTTATGGTTTAACATGTTCTAGGAACCCCCTCCTTGAGTCGTCACTGTATCGTGGTGGAGGGGTTTGTGTGTCCCAATGATCCTAGGAGCTAAGTTGTCTGGGGCTTTGTGCCCCTGGCAGGGTCACCCGTGACAAACAGGTCCTAGGTGAGGGACCAGACAAAGGACGGCTCAGAAACCCCTAATGATGAGTACGAACAATGGAACACATTTTCCCTTGCCCGGACGCGGGCCACCGGGGCCCCCCTCTGGAGCCAGGCCTGGAGGTGGGGCTCGAAGGCGAGCGCCTGGTGGCCGGGCCTGCACACATGGGGCCCGGTCGGGCACAGCCCGAAAGGACAACGTGGGTCCCCCTTCCCATGGGCTCACCACCTGTGTGAGGGGCCATAGGGGTCGGGTGCACTGTGAGCTGGGCGGTGGCCGAAGGCGGGGACCTTCGCGATCCGATCCCCGGCTACAGAAGCTGGCTCTTGGGACGTGGAATGTCACCTCTCTGGCAGGGAAGGAGCCCGAGCTGGTGTAAGAGGTTGAGAAGTTCCGACTAGATATAGTCGGGCTCACCTCCACACACAGCTTGGGCTCTGGTACCAGTCCTCTCGAGAGGGGTTGGACTCTCTTCTACTCTGGAGTTGCTCATGGTGAGAGACGCCGAGCAGGTGTGGGTATACTTATAGCCCCCCGGCTTGGCGCCTGTACATTGGGGTTCACCACGGTGGACGAGAGGGTAGCCTCCCTCCGCCTTCGGGTGGGAGGACGGGTCCTGACTGTTGTTTGTGCTTATGCACCAAATAGCAGTTCAGAGTACCCACCCTTTTTGGAGTCCTTGGAGGGGATGCTGGAGAGCGCTCCCACTGGGGACTCCATTGTTCTGCTGGGGGACTTCAATGCTCATGTGGGCAATGACAGTGAGACCTGGAAGGGCGTGATTGGGAGGAACGGCCCCCCCGATCAGAACCCGAATGGTGTTCAGTTATTGGACTTCTGTGCTCGTCACGGACTGTGGACTTGGAGAAGGCGTTCGACCGTGTTCCTCGGGGGGTTCTGTGGGGGGTGCTTCGGGAATATGGGGTACCGAACCCCTTGATAAGGGCTGTTCGGTCCCTGTACGACCGATGTCAGAGTTTGGTCCGCATTGCCGGCAGTAAGTCGGATTCGTTTCCAGTGAGGGTTGGACTCCGCCAAGGCTGCCCTTTGTCACCGATTCTGTTCATAACTTTTATGGACAGAATTTCTAGGCGCAGCCAAGGCGTTGAGGGTGTCCGGTTTGGTGGCCTCAGTATTGCGTCTCTGCTTTTTGCAGATGACGTGGTGCTGTTGGCTTCATCAAGCCGTGATCTCCAACTCTCACTGGAACGGTTCGCAGCCGAGTGTGAAGCGGTTGGGATGAGAATCAGCACCTCCAAATCTGAGACCATGGTCCTCAGTCGGAAAAGGTTGGAGTGCCCTCTCCGGGTTGGGGATGAGATCCTGCCCCAAGTGGAGGAGTTCAAGTATCTCGGGGTCTCGTTCACGAGTGAGGGTACGATGGACCGGGAGATCGACAGGCGGATCGGTGCAGCGTCTGCAGTGATGTGGACTCTGTATCGGTCCGTCGTGGTGAAGAAGGAGCTGAGCCGAAAGGCAAAGCTCTCGATTTACCGGTCGATCTACGTTCCTGCCCTCACCTATGGTCACGAGCTGTGGGTCGTGACCGAAAGAACGAGATCCAGGATACAAGCGGCCGAAATGAGTTTCCTCCGTAGGGTGTCCGGGCTCTCCCTTAGAGATAGGGTGAGAAGTTCGGTCATCCGGGAGGGACTCAGAGTCGAGCCGCTGCTCCTCCGCATCGAGAGGAGCCAGATGAGGTGGCTCGGGCATCTGGTCAGGATGCCTCCTGGACGCCTCCCTGGTGAGGTGTTCCGGGCACGTCCTACCGGGAGGAGGCCCCGGGGACGACCCAGGACACGCTGGAGAGACTATGTCTCCCGGCTGGCCTGGGAACGTCTTGGGATTCTCCCAGAGGAGCTGGACGAAGTGGCTAGGGAGAGGGAAGTCTGGGCTTCCCTGCTCAAGCTGCTGCCCCCGCGACCCGACCCCGGATAAGCGGTAGAGAATGGATGGATGGATGGATGTATATATATATACATACACACACACATTCAAAAATTCAACTTCAAACCTGCTTCTTCTGACGTCATGGGTCCCTGGGTGCTGGAGCCTATTCCAGCCGACAGGGGCCGTGAGGCAGGATACACTCGAGGTGCGACGCAAGCTTCATGTAGACACAGACAAACACGCACACACACACACACACACACACACTCATACCTAGGGACAATTTGGAAAGTTCAATCCAACTGAAGCGCTCCTGTGCGTGGAAAGGAGTCAGTTGAGGTGGTTCGGGTATCTGGTGCGGATGTTCTCCTGGCACGCCCAGCTGGGAGGGGACCTCGGGCCAGACCAAAGACCAGGTGGAGGGATTATATCCCACTGGCTTGGAAACGCCTTGGGAGTTCCAGTCAGAGTTGGTTGATGTGGCAGAGGAAAGGGAAGTTAAGGGTTCCCTGTTGAAGCTGCTGCCACTGCGACCCGAGTATGGATGAGTGGATGAAGATGGATGGCTGGATATATAAGCACATCGCGCTGGTCATCCTCTCTCAATCCATTATTACAATTATAACAAAGTATATTTTTAAATAATGACCATATGTTGGAGGAGGGCTTGCATACCGTGTTGACATTTACATTAAATTTAGTAGCTCAAGCTTTCCTACTAATTTCAATAATGAGTGCAGATTTGATGGATAAGTATGGTCCTTAAAATTTATGATTAGTGAGGTGGTTTTTAAGTCTTTCATGCAGGACATAATGTCACTTCAGAAAATATTGAAGAAACAGAAAATGAAATGAATAATTGTGCCTGACAGCACAACAGAAATAGTAAGAAACTTAACTTCTAGTGAGAGATGGTTGAGTGGTGAAGTTACACCACAGAGAAAAAAGTGCTTTATCAGAGTCAGTTCAGTGCATCTTTAAAGTATCTATCTGTAGCTAAGCTATTATCAGCACTTTATTATCTCTAAGACGACTGCTATCTGTGCCACCTGTATGTCTTGAGGGATCAATCATTTGAGGATTGTCAGGGGTGTGTTGTGCAGTAACCTATACCAGGATGTTGGTGGAATCAGTAACATAATTCCTGTGCTTAAACTCAATTCCCTGTTGTCTCGTCTCCCTCCATCTGCTGCCTGTTCAACGCACACAATGCTCTGCTGCAACAATAATCACATTTTACTCTTACATGATTTACTTGCTGTGATTCTTCAGCTATTGCTTTCAAACTACATTACTATTTTATTTGTTTTAGATGGATGATGTGGCATTAATGCATCAACATTATTAACCCCTTTCCTGGAGCTATATTTGGGACATCACATGCTGGCCAGTGGCATCGTTGCGAGGGACAGTTGCAGGTAGTCCTCTTGCAGTGTTCTTGGTTGCATGTGTCCTTGCGTCTTTGATGCACATTTCACGACGGGTATGCACGATCGCAGACAGCTTGCGTCCCTTTTTCCATTTCTCCACCCAGAAATTGCCATTATGTTTTGATCTTGCGCGAGTTTCTCGTCACTGTGGTAAAACCGGCCTGTCCTT
This sequence comes from Antennarius maculatus, assembly GCA_013358685.1. Taxonomy (NCBI): domain Eukaryota; kingdom Metazoa; phylum Chordata; class Actinopteri; order Lophiiformes; family Antennariidae; genus Antennarius; species Antennarius maculatus. The sequence goes on from CM023616.1 coordinate 14,866,795, forward strand.
ACCACTAATATGTTTCTAGCTTCCCATGTTAATTACTATTAGTTTAGTATATTCTAATTTATTTATGTTACAATGCATTCTATCTTCAATGAAAGTCATAATGATTTCAGTAGGTTGTCCACGTGGCCGACCTGAATACTTGAATGCTGCTGGATCAGCTATGAATTACAAGTGTTTTCACAGTTTGTCCCCATTTTTATTACGTTACATGTAGTGATGTGACTGTGATGTGATGTGATTGTGAGAGAAGCGGATGCAGAAGACAGGGTTAGATGGAGGCAATTGATTCACTGTGGCAACCCCTGAAGAGTAAAAAGCCGACAGGAAAAGAAGAAGAAAATATAGTGATGTGACGTTCGGTATTGAGGTTTCGAAGTGTGGGTCGAATAGGGGAGGGGGCGTTCCTGCGAAGCGCGTATCAAGGCATGCTTCATCACAATGGTGATATCCGGTTACGCCTTTCGTCCACACGACAACGCAGATATCCAGGATGAAAATGAATGAAATTGCTTAACATTGCTTAATCAACCAGTTGTCTTTCACAGGCATATTTTTCCTTTCACTTCTAAATATGCACTCAGTTTGTTTCCAGAACTAAAACATTTCCATCAATGATTTCAACACCCACCACAGCTCAGCGGAATCACTCCTTGACCCATAACATAGACAGTCGAATGAATCTAACACCTATGACACTAAATGGGTTTGATGGCCAATGTGTGTTGCCATATTCATCTCTATATTTTTAAACCATCAAGTTTGCAAAAATATCATTGTAGTTGTCCATCACCCTACCTTAAAATAATAAAGTAGCAACCCACACATTAAGCATCTGAGATTAAAGATGCACGCATAGAGGACAGGAACTTACATCCTCACAGAATGAGATCATATGGAGCTGTCTCATTGGGTTTCTGTCAAGTCCAGCTGGAGCTTTTTTTGGGTCACTGTGATGGTGTTTGTTTCTTAACAAGTGATGAAATATGATGTGATTTTTTTATTATTTTGTATACTTTATTTTTTATACCTTAAATCAAGAGCACACTCTAGTTTCGTCAAACACATGCATATACAGTAAGTGTGTACAGGCCCCTGTAACACACACAAACACACAAGGGGGCCTGTAAGCATGCCATCAGAGGTAGAGTGGCAGGCAGCTCCTTCATGGTGCGCCCCAAATGAGCAACTTGAAAAGAGGGACGGCGTCTTGCTCTAGGGTGCCTCGGCTGTGCTCGGGAGGTGAGTTGACACTTCCTACTGTCAGCTGACACTCCAGGTGGCTGGACGGGAGCGGGAATGAAACTGCCGATCTTGGAATATTGGACGACACCCTCTACCGCTTGGCCGCTTTACCACTGAGCCACTGCCACCCCAATTGTGTTTTGAGACAGTTTGTTTCTTAACAAATGATGAAACGAAAAATGAAACATGATGTGATTTTACAATATAGCTTACATTCCATTGTATTTAATTTGTGCTACAAATTGCAGTTATAGAAAAGTGTTGGCTTAGAAACATAAATGCATAAGTGACTTAATGTAATAAATAAACTAGTACCCAGGGTTTGACAATCATTTGTTATCACAACAGCAACAATTGTATTTTATAAATCCTCACTTTGCTGGCATCTGAAAAACAAAATAAAAAATTTAATCTTCATTAGTTGTAAGGAAAAAGCAAATAAAACTTTATAGATTTTTAGTACTGGCTTGTTCTAGCTTAAAGGTATTAACAAGACGACCACCCCTAGTGATAGTATGGCACAAAACCTACACACCTGTAATTTAAACAGTCGTGTGATGCTGCAATCAGGGGAGACATGTTAATGGCTCAAAAGTAATTGTATAGATTAAGGATGATGTGTGATAATTAGTCAGTATCAAAGTGTGTGGCATTTAAACAGTACAGGTCTGAAAGATGATGAGATAATCTTCCGGGACTGGGTGGTGATGAGAGGTGGAGGGAATGTATAACAGCAACATGAAATAACCAAAGATACAGAAATAATTACATTTAAAAACACAGCAGCAACATGACTAATGATGAAGGTGTGTCCCTGGGCTATTTGATAGTCGTGACCAGCTTATGAGAGGAGCTTAAATCTGTGTTGACGGCCCCAAACAATAACGGTAGGTGTGAATGATAGGATAAAATGAAACATATACTAAGCTTGCAGAGTTACTTTCCCGATGAAACTTTTACTAGACATTTATAAAACTAAGGTAATGAGCACTGTCTGGCATCTAATGAAGCTCTGTCTCTGTGTTGAATTCAAGAGAATTCAACAGGCATTGGACTGTTTTTATTGCAGACTAGTCATAGCAAGAATATCACAAGTGTGTTAATGAGGAGGACAATGACCTGCTGTTGTGCCTGTTGGTTCACCACTACTGTAACTAGGGCAATTAGTGCATTACTGTTGTTAAAGCCACCTGTTTCCCTATTGTAGAAGTCACAATGCCTGCTTTGTGAACAGATCGTTTACATACTTGCCTTCCATTGAACGTTAAAATTTAGATTTAGCCATCCATCCATCCATCCATCCGTCCATCCATCCATCTTCTTCCGCTTATCCGGGGTCGGGTCGCGGATTCCACGTCCTAAGAGCCAGCTTCTGTAGCCGGGGATCGGTTCTAGGCCCTTGTGGGCCACAAAAGTTTGGAGTGTGGCAGTGGAGAGGTTCCAGTTCACTGCTGCTCTAGCATCCTTGCAGGCCCCTTGTGTATCCAAGTTCCAGGGCCTGTACATATATGTATGTGTGTGAAAAATTGTGGAAAAAATAATTTCCCCAAGTGAATTGCTAAAGGATGTTTCTTCTTGTTCTAGTTTTCTATATTTCTGCCATTTATTTTTTACTGTCATTTTCATGCTTGTTTGCTGCAAGAAGGAGAGCAAACAGTTTAGCAACTGCAGTGAAATTCTTACTCCTCAAAAGTGATGATGCTACTCTTATCATATGGTAGTTATCAGCTGTTTCAGTTAGTCACAACTATCCAATAGTAGACTGACTGTAATACATCCAGGTAGCTGCTTATCGATGTATCTGCTGCTCATGGCTCAGTCTTTGCAGGTTCCTAGAGACTGACTGCCAGATATTTTGATCATTTGCTGCAACAAATAATTCTTTTTTACTTTTTTCACTTATCTCTTGTGATTGAAATTCTCAGCTGTGCTCATGGTGCAATTAGCTTAAAAATACTTCTGTAAAATTATCTAATTCCTATTCTTCTTCGTTACACCATTTCTAGAACAGCAATGATGGGAAATATTTTTTTTGTGGACAGTTAATGAAGAAAACCTAAGATCAGCTCGTTTTTAATTTGTTGAGAAGGTGAGCTGCCATACTCGACACACTACTATGATTAACAACAACTCTACTTAAATGAAATGTCTCAATGGCTTCAGAAAATGCTCGTTAAATTCCTACACAGTCAGAGCTTAAATTAGCCATTCCAATAGACGGTGAAACCATTTGCGAGAGGCAAACTTGGTTCTTTCAGTGGAGATCAAATGTACTGTAAAATTATACATTATATATAAATTATACATTGTCAATAGCAATGTGAAATATTCAGTGTGCTGCCCATGCTCTTGGCATGTTAGCAAAGCAGGTTAAAGATTTTTTTAAATAAAATTTTTAATCAGCTAACCCTTTGATGTTTTACTGTAATGCTTTGTACACACTCTATTCTGTATGTATAATATATGTTTATAGAACTGATCTAAAATATTGCTTCTCAAATGTGCATAGGAGTTGAAATTTTCACAATGTCAGTAAAATACCACTGTACAAATCGAGGCATGCACACATGTCCTTGGATGCAGCTGTACATGCCAAATAAATCAAAAATAAAGTTTTTGTGCCTCTAGAGAGCCATGGTAGTTCGTTGAAATTGAGGAGTTTGAAAGAAGAGCATCTTGTTTGTGACCAGCGGTTCAAGACTACAATGATCAGTCAGTTCTGTCTGTCGTTGTGTCGCATTCTTGGTAATGAATACCACAGCAAGGGATTAAAAAAAGATGTTTTTTCTGTTCCAACAATTCTGAACCTTTTTTTAAGCTGTGTATCATGAACCTGTGGCTACTTTCTTGTCCACGGCTGAAACAGCCCCGGGTACATACACACAATAATTTATCAATAATCTGAAGAAAACACTGCTTTCTAGAAACTTGTTTCTTTCTAGCTGCCATTGATTCACATTTGAGTTACAGATGCGACCATTTCTTTGGAACACATCCTTTGACAGGATGATAGGAGGTGCCACTGTTTCATTGATATGGAGTAGAAAATCAATAATCAGTTTTGATGTAACGGTGGAGGTAGACCCTCAGTGCCTTGTATCAGCATAACAAAGGGGAGAAGCAGGTTGTGGGTTGTTAGAAAAAGTTCTTTTACTTTTATTTGAGCATAAGTTGCTCTCATGCCTCAGACAAAGTCACCTTTGATTCACATTTTTTCTTTTTCATTTTGGTTGGCAGCCACTACATCAGTGACTATGTGGCATAGACAAAATGACAAGTTGAGAGCAGTTCCTATGGTAACAACTTCCATGACTTTGGGGTGCCTCTTGATTTGTCGATTCATCAGAAGATGGATAATCCATGGCCCCGGAATCAAAATGGAAATCTGGGAAAGACGTAAATCATATCTCAGACTTTTGCTGTGTGCTGTGTCCTGCCTTGTGTGCATGTTAAACAGCTGACTTTATCATCCGTGAGCCTGCAGGTTTGGATTTTAATCTCTGATGAATAGATTTCAGGCTATTGAGAGCAGCAGTAAATTGCAGATGTAGGGTCACACTCAGCGGAGATTTCATTGGCAGATCACATGTATAGAGAGCTGTTAATTACCTCATAAATTGGCTCAGTCGTGAGGATCTTTAAATTACTACCACTATTATATGTACAGGCAGTGGTACTCATGTTCAATGCATGGTAACATTAATCATTTTGCTCATATGTGCAACAGGTTTTTGCACTTTGCACAGCATCGGGAATATAACATTGCATATTTGAAAGCAATGCAAAGAAAATGAGCAACATTTATACAAAAAAAAAAGTCTCCTGTCATTAATAGAGAAGAACTTTTCAGTATTCAAGCAAAATGTCCTGCCACTTCGAGTGACTTTCATTTATCAGTTTACTATTTTTAAAGTACCGGTAGGACAAGGATTCCTGAATGAGGATGAAAGCTGTTGATAGCAAGCAGGAAAGAGTGCCAAAGGCCGCTCTGTGGTGTGGAAGCTGATGTAGTAATTTGTTAATGAGATCTAAACTGTCTCCCCTTTCCGGTTTGGTCCATATGAAGGGACATCTGCTCCGCCTTGGGCACCATGACAGCAGTCGTCCAGTGAACAAACTGGTCAGTAGGTGTGTGTCGGTGTGTGCATGAGAGAGAATACAACGTTGACACAGAACTCTCCTGTTCTTACCTGATATCCTGTGTTGGTCTCTGCTTGAGCTGGAGCAAACAATTTGTGAAGGAAGTCCAACAATGCTCAGGAGTTCAAAACTGTTTCAACACATAAGCAGCACAGGGCATGCTGTAGCACAGACGTTTGGCAAATCACCATCTTCACTGTTTGTGACAGAACTCTCTGCAGGCTTATTATGAACTGTGTGCAATTACTTAATTAGGAATTCATTGAGTAAAGCATAACGCAATGCCAAATCATAGTTTTTAGGCCAAGCTGTCATTAATCAAAAATCATCGTCAGTCTTGTGGAAACTGAACTATGTGAGATGACGTGGTCGTAATAATTATACATGTTAAAACATAGGAAAATATATACATTAATGAAATGTCAGACAGCTTATTAATCAGACAATTATGATTTGGCGGCAAAAAATTATTTTTAAGTAAATTATTATTTTTTCTACAAAATGAACAGAAAGGGGCAGTGGGTGCAGTCGGTAGCACTGTTACTACACAGCGAGGCGGTTCCGAGTTCGCGTCCTGCTCTGTGCCGAGTTTTCATGTTCTCCCCGTGTTCTCTCTGGGTTCTCCGGAGAGAAAAAAGATGCACTTCATGTTAATTGGCTGGCCCCAAATTGCCTGTAGGTGTGAGTGTGTGCGTACGTGCTTGACTGTCGCCATGTGGCCCTGCAGTGGACTGGTGACGCGCCCAGAATGTACCCTGCCTCACGCCCCCAGTCCTCCGGGATGGGCCCCAGTAACACTGTGATCCACCACAGCGGAAGATGCAGGTACTGAAGATGAACGAATGAATGAAATGAATAAAAAACTCATTCATTCAGACTCAGCTCATTGCTCATCACAATTTCATTTCAGATATGATTTGAAAGTTAACAGCTGCCTGAAACATTCCACAGCAATACACATCAGAGGTAAACTGGTGGCTGTAAATATCCTGCAGGTGAGAACATGGCTGTGATTGGTCATTTGTCTTTCTACCCCGTCTCTTGCCCAGTGTCATTTGGGATAGGCTCAAGATCCTCCAAACCCTCCAATTGGATGGATGGAAGGAACTCATGCTATATCTAATCACAGATTGAATGACCTAATCTGGTGATGTAGTGATTTTAATGCAGTTTATTTTGTACTCTGGCGGCACCAGACCATCTCCCGCAAGACGAAGCTCAGAATTTACAACTCTGCCGTCCTCTCCATCCTACTCTACGGCTCGGAAACTTGGCCATTAAATAAGAACCTGGCTGCCAGTATAGATGGTTTTGATAACAGGGCTCTCAGAACTGTTGAAAACATCAGGTGGCCCCAGTGGGTTTCCAACAAAGTGCTTAGAGCCTGCATGTGCCAGCACAGAGCTTCTTGCCAGGCGGTGCAATGTCGTACCTGCTAGTTTGGTCATGTCCTCCGCCAACAAGAGCCATTCTCCAGTTTGACCCTAAGACCGCAGGCTGGAAACGACCTCGAGGCAAGCCCCGCACCCGATGACTTGACGTCATTGCGGGTGACGTCCGACAACGGGGAGTCGCTGTGGAGGATGCAGAGCAGCTGGCACAAGACTGCCAACGTTGGAAAAAACTGACTCATCTGGTTGGCTCAACGCACAGGGACGGGACACCCCCCCATCGCAAGAGCCCTACTGACTGACTTTTAATATTTCTTATTGTAAAAAAAACAACAGTTGAATCACTGGTGGATGTTGCAGTGTCCTGTGCTGAACTTATGAACACAGGATGTAGAAAACAGAGGGTTTTAATAATTCAGGTGGCATTTAAGTAACCAAACCCACTTTGTATATATAATCATTGACACTTTTAATTCACCTTAAATCCACTTTGAATTCAATTGGCAGAGCAGCTACTGAGGCTTGCAGCAGTTTAGTTCTGCCTTGCTGACACAACGTGCGTACTGCTATGAAAGTGCAGGCTTTAAAATCACCACACATTCTCACACACATGCTCACACACACACACAGGCCTATACTTAACTGTCTGTTGTGTAAGGACCAGGGCAGCTAATTCACTTAAAATGTCAGCATGAATTTGTAAAAGTTGAACTTGGGACATTAATAATGAAATACTTCATGTATTGTGTAATTTATGTGTTTGCAATTATATGTCTTTGCCTATTTTTGTCGGGAGAGAGTTTATCGTTGTGTTTATGTTTTGTCAGACGAACAGAAATACATCTGCTGACATTACTTGGGACTGACAATTACATCTGCCTCAATTTAGACATTAATATTCACCAAGTGCCCACGTACTACAATTTCTACTACTAGTGCAGCGTCCACTCTAAATATAAACTATAGCTTGAATGATATGTGGGACTTCACGTAATGGATATTTGAATTGTCTCTGTTAGTAGGTATTTGGGTCTTACCAAGTACACTTTAAGAGTGGTCAAATTTGCTTAATTGCTGTAAGCAAATTCCCCTTCATGTTTTCCGTTTTATGTTACTGCACTTCTGTTATTTTTTCTGTATTCCCTGTTACCTTATTGTCCAGTGAAATCACCATAAATATTTTTACTGAGGCAAGATAAGTTATTCAAGACCTTTTAAATCTATGATATAGTATTTTTAAAGGATCTGAATACTTCTTTTGCTGGGTAAGAGAGTGAAATAATTGCCTGCACCAAGAATTGTCTACCACAGAGTAGTAGTTGTTGTTGTAGTTGTTTTAGTCTGTTTTAGTCAGCATTATGCATAAACCACTTGAGAGATTTTCATAATAAGATATTTTTATGCCCTTGTAGCAAGGATGGAGCTTAATTCTGTGAATCTGGACAAAGTCATGAATTCCTGACTTTTTCTCGTCGTGAATATTACAAAACAGTTTTTTTTTTAATTTACATATAAATTCCTATAGATTCACAATCACCATGATTTCCATTGTTTGACATTCTCTACCAGAATCCATGAGATGGTACACTTGTCTTGTTGGAATTCAGATTACAGTTTAATTAAATTAAAAGGGACTGTTGGGCCTTGGCAGGGGTATTCTCTCTAAGGAATGCCCTTCTAGTTTGAGTAATAGATCTGTCAGCTTGAAAGCTTAATACACATTAAAGGACTGGGAAGCAGTTTGTAATAAAAATTATAATGGCAGCAATTATTTGTATCCTAGTAGTTAAGACACATCACAACATTCTGCTTTGCAGAATTACATTTTATTGCATTATGACACAAATTGAGCACAAGTCCTCTGTCTCCTGTAAAAAGAGCTCCTTCTTTGAAATGAATGAAAGGAGTGCTTTTGTCCGTGAAATACAAGGTCACTGCATTGCATGTTCTTATTCCTCTTATCATTTTGGGTTTCAGCCAAAGCCATTCTGTCTCCACGTCTGGCTTGTACTGTAGATGAACTTAACGCCCACTGCTGTGTAAAATGAGTACAAGTGCACTGCATTATTATTTGACAAATGTGTCCACATACTTCATTTTCTTTACTGAAAATACTCAATTCAGCACAACAAAACTCCTCTAATAGAGACTTTTTTATTAGTGTTGAGGCCTCCAGTCTCACCTTTTTTAAACCAGAGAGTACTACAGTATTATGTAAACATTTGAATCTCTTTCACATCCAAAATCCTGTAAATCATAAAGACATTTTACAATACAAGGTCGTCATTGTAGTAGAACAGTAATTTCTTTGTATTCCTCACCAATGTTTTTTAGGGCATGGCACTTTTTTGTAGTGGGTTGCCCTGTTAATTCACAGCGAAAAGGTTCTGAGTTTTAATGCTTTCTGTGTGGGGTTTGTATGTCCCTCCCGTGCCTGTGTTGGTTCTTTCCAGGTTCTCCAGCTTCCCTCTGCCTCCAAAAACATGCAATTTTGGTGACCTGGTCACATCAAATTGTCAATAGGTGTGAGTGTGGGCGTGATTGGTTGTTCATGTGGTCCCACCATGAGCAGGTGTCTCAAACGGGGCGACCATATTCAGCTGGGATAGGTTCCAGCAACACCCATGAGCAGCTGAAGACGATACGATAAATGTTGTCTCGTCTACAAGGACATTAATGGATGGATGTTTTTTTAGAAACATGCAGTGGAAGAAAGCCTCACCACCTCTGACACATGCAACATGTTCACTGCTGCTCTCTGGCTGGTGTTTACATTTCTCCCCCTCGTAGCGATGGATGAAGCCGTTTACTCCGTGCCTGTGATTTGGCTGCCTCCCTGAACAGAACCTGCTTTATAAGCTTGTGCTACAAATATGTGGATTATTTTGACCAAGTAAAAAAAAAAGGTGTTGTTCCAAAGTTCAAAAACCAAAATAATCTTACATTTTTATACAGACACTTGTGAGCCACTCAGCACTATATATATATAATATATATATATATATATATATATATATATACACACATACACGTGTATGTGTATATATATATATATATATATATATATACATATATACAAACATATGTGTGTATGTGTATATATATACATATATAGATATGTAACATGGAAAATAACTGCTCTCTCTGCTGAAACTTCAGTTTCATCTATCAGTTACATAACAGCTAAGACAAATAATTACTCAAAAAGATTTTCAAATGAACCGCTTCTCAAATGCTTCTGTCAATAAGATAAGTGTTAACTGTTGTAAAAGACTTGTGTTGTCTCAACCTCTGCTTTCACAGATAGTCGCTTCTTAGTCACCATGTTTAACTAACACTATATAGACTCAAATGTCTGTATTGCGCACTCCTATTGTGTCTAGGGGATATCATCACAAGCAATAGGGATGACGGATTTAGATGTGAGGCTGTTGCTTACCCAACATCAATGAAATGGAGAGCGAGAAAACATGCAAGCTGCCCATGCGTTTATTCATACACAGAAACAACTATAATATATGTCTATTTAAGATCTGGGGCTTTAAATTGATAGGAACATTATGACAGTCCCTACAAAAAATATCCATTATGCTGCTTGTAATAACAGGCATTACTCATGAATAGCCAAAGCAAGAAAGTTCAAAATACTTCTAGCACATTTCAAACAAATGGGTTCAACTTCTGTTGACTTTTCATGTCATTTATTGGCTTGCAGAGTTTTTATGAATAAAATGTTCAAGGTATGTCATTTGTTTCCCTTTGCTTATAGTCTACAATCCCCTATAATAGTGTCTGACTGACACACACAGTTATTTTAGGTTGTGCAGAGTCTGAATCTCTGAAATACTTGATGAAACTAGAAAATACAAACATTTTGAGGCAAAACAAAATGGTTGGTAAAAACAGAATTGTTCATGTGTAGGTTTAAAAGAGGTAAGGGTTGAAACTAGCTGACATCCATTATAAATATCTGGGCAAAGACTTCCTTATCCATGTGTAGGCCATCATTAACAGTCTAACAGCAATGAACAATAATGAAGGAAGGACTGAGAGGCAGTGATTGACAAGATTGTTTCATCTGCTTATTTCCATAATGGGCAATCCGTTCCACCTCCTTTCTCTCTCCAGATGGACTATTTATCATTGTAAAAATAAATTCCACTCAAATATGTCTGGACATTACTAATGGACTACAAACACAAACAACTGCATTCGTGATTAAAATCTTGTGTTGATGTAGTTTATGGTTTCACATAGAGATATCTGTTTACATACTAAGGCATTCCCATGCCTCCAGACATAATTTATTTCACATTCATTCCCTCAGAAACCTACAAATCAAATATTTAAATTGATTGGAATGCCATTGACAGTCATCGCTATGGACCAAAATGCACCAAACTTATATTGATTACTGATGTATGTATCTCTATCCGCATGTGTCACATTGTTCATTGTTAACACAGTGAACATGAAGTATGTGAACATCTGTTCACGATTCAGTCAAAGAGACCAAAAAAAAAAACCAAGAGACTAAAATAAATACTTTGTTCAAAATGACATTTACAGTAGGATTGCATTAATAATATTCAGACAACATATTGATGGATCTCTGAGGTCTGTCCTTTCATTTTTTTTTTGTTTGACCAGATGGTCAACAATCTGCTTTTGTAGAAAACCAGACTAACATACATCCCCCAAGTAAGCAACCATCTATACCACATGCATATTAGATATCCCCCAAAGCAGTGTGTTTTTCTCTTTTAGGATAGTGAACTCACCTGTCTCCTCTGCACTTGAGAAATAGCGTCTTTATTAACTGGACCACTGCAGGGGAAGAAGTGTATCATGGCCATACATCTTTGGTGAAAAACAACCTATTGGTGAGTGTAGAATGTTTCCCCAAGGACACAAGAAAGAAAATGCAAATATTAAACAGATAAGTGGACAGAAGAAAAACGGGGGCATTTAGGCATCTTTGAAGGGAGAAAGAAAGTGGGGGAGAAAATTGATGGAAAGAAATAGAGAAATATTGGAATTCTAGTGGCTCCCCCAAGTTATGTCTGGTATTCGATGAGCGCCTCTGCGGCACAGGACATAAAACTTTCATGGCTCTGTCAGCATGCTGTGTTTCTCTTGGATTATTTATCAAATAGTGAGAAGTTGTTTATCACACAGCTAATACTGCTCTGCTCAGGTAAGGCCTTGGCAACTTCTCTTATATTGGGCCTCATGATAAATATTAATCTGTTTTGCAGCAACATGAAGGAGGAAAAATGGATGTGCCACATTCATTTGACCCGAGTTTGAAATAAGGTGGCAGCTCAATGAGAGAACTCACCCTCTGATGTTGTTGAGAAAAACATATGTGGCATAAAAGATTTAATGTGGATTTTATCAGGGGTAGATAGAGTACGATGTTGTGATTCATCCAAGATGAAAGACGACAAACCAGAAAATTTATCAAAACAGTACACAACAAGGAAACAATAGTTTCCTGTTACATGTCTCTGCAAAGATTACAGTTAATTGACCCCTTCACAAGAAAATCTTATCATCTCAACCTAATTAATATTAAAGGTAATTTGTGAACTAAGAACATTTAGTTTTGAACAAGTGGCTGTTTTTTTTTTTAAATCTAGTTCCAGTAACAGAAAGTGACAAAGTATTGTTTGCAAGGAGAAATGTCACGTAGGGAGGGGTAAGGACCCAAATGCAGCACTCCATAGGCACAGCTTTTATCCATGTTTAATCAAACAAAACTTAAACTCCGAACACAGGCAAGAATGCAAACAGAAACGCAGGCAGAAACAAGGCTGGAACAAAAACAGAACTTCAGGAAAGGCCATCAGAACCAACCTTTAGAAAACAAACCCATAAAAGACTCTGACAAAACCCTGGCTTAAAAAGCCTCATGACAAATAAACCAATTGCATTCAGGTGAGAAGATCAGTAATGGGTGTGGTGATGAGTAACAGGTGTGGAGAGGACCAACAGGTGTGGAGCCGAGGCTCCTCCCACAAGCTTGGCCTCTCTCCGTGCCACACACCAGCACAGCCACTGTGAACCGTGACAAGAAAACTCACACAGTTCAATTGACATCCTTCTGTATGAACTATGCTGAACATGGTAGGCTGGTACTTGACAGCATGTAATTTATAATGACATGTAAAATAAAAATAGCTGGGTGGGAAACCCCCCCCCCCGCTTTGCCATGACACACACACACACACACACACACACACACACACACACACACACACACACACACACACACACACACAAACCAATCAGAGACAGGCTGGGTAAGATATGGAGTGGAGCTGTAAATTTTGTTTGGCAGAGCTTTGTGCTCTCCAAGAGGCTTTTAGATTTTGACCGCTGGAGTCTGCAGATTAAACAAGATTTTGCTATTACAGGTATTTTATGAATGATGACTTTAATGTGTTAAAGCAAATCTCTGAAAATCTGGGTTCATATGAACTACTGTACAACTCAAAAAGTTACCAGTACTGTTTGCGGCATCTGAGTTTAATCATTTCATTTTAATTTCACACATTGCAAATTATTCAAGCATTAGGGTACTTTGCTAAACATCATGTTCCTGTCCTATGTACTTAAGCTACATGGAGGGTGAGCAGGTTACAGTGTTTGCTGTAATTAGATGAGCCTGAATTTACATTGTGAAGGATGAGAGGTGGACTCAGGAGACATTAAAAGTCAGACACCTTTTCCTCAGTTGACCTGCTAATGGAAACATGCTACTATTTTTAGACTTGAGTGGAGACGGGATAGGCCTCAAATGTATTATTGTAATATATGTGTATTTTGCTTGAATTCCAGTCTCATTTTCCCCTTTATTTGTCAGTAGAGCTCATCTTTTGCATAACAGAGTGGTTAATTTCAAGATAGAAGTGGTGCTTTTAAAGGTCTGGTGTGTGGGGTTTAGTGCAATTTGGTGCTGCTATGGAAGAAAATCTACTTCCTCTGAATATTCTGCAAAAAAAATAGGCTTATAAGTTTAAACATCATTTTAAAGTGATTACATGCTAATGTCACATTTTTAAAAAATAAATCCTCGTCCTGTCAAACAGACATCCAAAATAACAGCACAGCACTGAAAACAAAACCTGAACTATAAAAGGACACATTGGCACAAGTATTGGAGAAAGTTGTCTTGGCACACACAAACGTGAAAAAGAGTCCTTGATATATCTGATTCCTGGGTATCACACATCTCTATTACTGGCCCAAACTACTCAAAGCTCAGAAGTGCTATGATGTTATTTTGGTAAGATTACTTTGTTTATGAAGATCATCACAGCTCATGCAGTGTAAGCATGAACCAAAACCACTGAGCATACTGAGTGACCTTTGCCTTGCAGGAGACTTCTCTCAAGAAAAAGCTTCCTACAATATAAAAGAAAGAAAAGCAGGGATTATTATACTTGGCTTGGTGAAGTTAGCACCATTTATAGTTTGGCAATATGCTGAAAAATTACTTAAAAAAACAATTGATTTTCTGTCTGTCATCAATCTCTTCACAGACACTCTTTAGTTTTTTCTAGCGCTTGACTGGTTGTCCCCTGATAATTCTGAATCTGGTGCAACTTCTGCCAGATCGTTTTTCGAATGCTGCTCAGTTTAAAGGGGGTCATGATGCCTGATAACTGTCTGAGCAATAAAAAAGAAAACCCAACTCATGGAGCATTGCTGATTTCTAGGATGTAAGAAAGGTTTGTCTGCTTCTTACTTGCTGTTATAGCAGAATTATGCTGGTGAAATATTGCTGCCTGTTTCTCATTTTGTCATTTGACTCTCAGGAGACTAGTAATGATTATGTAGAATTTATAGTACAGAGGTTATTTGAAGCTACTGTGCCATTCAGCTGTCATATGCTGTCATGTGAGCTGATAACCTTCCTGGAACGTCAACTCCCTCAGTGAAATATTCATCATACTCTTTTGCGTTTTGACTTCCCGACAAGGCAAGGGTGCTTCTTTAAAACAAGATTATGCTCCATTCAAATGTGTTTGCCCCAACACGCAGATACCACCTTTAGGAAAACACTTTTGACACTCGTTCCACAACTGCGATATGGCAAAGATTTTTTTAGAGTTTCAATACTTTAATGCACTGAGTCAAAGTTAAAACTGTAGGTGGACCACAGAACATTTTAATATGAGGTGAAGCATACTGTACATAATTTAACAGTAAAGTATGCAGTTGCACCAAAATGAAATAACACTGTGTTAACACTTGTACACTTGCAGGCCCTTTGCTTCATGAAATATTCAACATTTTATAAGCCACAGTGTTTCTTATTATAATGCCAGGAATTGTCTAAAGCAGTTGGCATGGACTTCTTTGAGTCCCAAAGCTTACAGCTTTAAAGTTTCTTTAATCACAGAGCAGTCTACAACAAGGCAGTCAGAGACTGCAACATCCCGCGAAGGGTAGGTCAGGGTACCCTGAAAGTACCTGACAAGTGCATAGCTTTGACCTTTCAGGGTAGGACACAGCTATGCACTAGCTTTGACCATAGATCAAAGCTAGTGTATAGGTAGAGCTTTCTATTTGCAACGGTTGCAGATATTTGGTCTAGGCGGATGGGTCCTGCCTGGAGTTTCTTCCTAATCAAGGGAATTTTTCCCCGCCACTGTCACTTGTGCTTGCTCTGGAGGGTTCAGTTAGGTTTCTCTGTCTGTTAAAGCGCTTTGAAATGTCTGTTGCCATGATTAAGCGCTATGTAAATAAAACTTGATTGATTGATTGACATACGAACGAACGGACCAACGGACAAACGAACGGATGAACACACAAACACTGACAATTACAATACATCACCGCTTTGAAGCAGGATGTAATTAATTTGTTTTCTATTCCACAAGTGGTCTTTGTCAGGAAATGGTCGACTGATTTTTTATTTCTCTTGTCGTATGCCTGTTTCATTTCAAAAGAAGATTGGTAAAAATAATTAACGACACTTAAATATTTAATTATTTTAGGTTTCTCTTTAAACTTCACAAGTTTAATTCACAACCTTACCTTGAAATGATAATTTATTCATTCATTCATCCACTCTCCTACAGACAGAGATGATTACAGTTGCCTTTAGCCATTTTTCCATCTTATGGATCACGAGTGCTGCTGGAGCCTATTTCAGCTGGGGTACACACAACAGTGCAACACAAAAGACCAACAGCCACTCACCCACACACTCACACTTACGGACAATTTGGAGTGACCAGTTCACCAAAATTGCATTTTTATGGAGGTAGGAGAAAGCTGGAAAACCTGGAAAGAAACTCACGCAGACGAGGAGAACATACAAACTCTGCACAGAAAGGAAACCTACCTGGAACCTTCTTGCTGTGAGGTGACAGCACTACGCACTCTGTCACTGTGCTGATGATGTATTCATTGGTGTTTTTTTTATTTGATCTGATGCTTGTCATTTTCTCCATGGCATACATTCAGTATTCGATGCTTGAGACTCATCAGATGAATGGAAGATATGATGTTTAAAGATACTTCTGCTGTACTTTTTTTCCTTCCAAGATCAGCTGTATCATTAGAAAGAGTTCGCCACCATCCTCTGGTTCTCAGTCTTGAATATCTCTGTATCACACTTGAACTTGTTAAAATGCCAGAGTAAGGGTTCACAACATCACAATAGTATTAATAAGGCAGTATTATATTCACACAAAATATTATATATTTATTATTCACACAAAATTAGTTTGTCCGCTCGGTTTTTCACAATGTTGAAACTAGCAGGCATTACCATTCAAGTATCATGACAGCGTAGTATTTTTAGCACCCCTATGCCGAAAGATAACATGCTCACTGTCAGTGTTTTAGTTTCTTTCCCCTCGCGCATTTCTTCAGAACTTGCATTTCATTAGAATAGGGTTTAAAGATAATGAGTGTGAATTTTTAAACTTTTTGTTTCCTCTGTCTTTTTTAAATTACTATATAACTATATTTGTATGTACTGTATTTTAGAATGTTGTGCATAATAAAATTGACTACTTATTTTGACTTTGTTCAAGAATACAATAATGGTAACCTGAGAGGTTTGAAAGTTCACTAAACGCATGTGATAAAAATGCATTCAGTTTCATATCTATTTAGCTTTAATCAGATGTTACATGTACCATACCAACATGAACGTGGGTTGCAAAATCTCCTCATCTATTGCTCAGTGAAAAATTAACTTTATTTCCCAAAATATCATTTTTTTTCTTTAAACATATGTTCAAGTCAGTTTATGTTTAGCAGATAAAACCCCTTATCTAGTAGTCATGCTCTTCAAATGTGCCTCAGACGATAACAGATGGACCTTGGAATCTCATCTCTGTAGCAGATGTGAAAAAAGGGTAAGACATCACATTCAAAATCTTATAATAGAATAAAATGTGTTTATTTTGACCCATATTTAGGGATTTTTTTTTTCAGTTATGCTTCCTCTCTTTTGCCAGGTGATGTTCAATTTTACATTTACATTTAAGTCACTGTCATCAAACAATCAAACAAACAAAAAACGAATAGAAAAGTGATAAAAAGGAAAAGAGTTTCCCTGAAGATAAGAAACTTAAAGCCGTGCATGCACTTTAAGGTATGATGGCCATTGAATGGATAATAAGGCTACAGAGAAAGTCTGGACAGACGGTCAGCGATCTCCCTGCAGGGATCATAGAATAGTTATTTTACAGCAGATTGCTTCAGGCTGCCCACACAATCTAATTATACTGGACTACTCATGCAAGTCTTGTATGGCACAATTGTATAATTACAAAGACCCTGTTTCTGTGATAATGTGCTATGCTAGAAAATGATGTAGATTTTGCTTTTACAAGTAACATGAGCCCATCAAGTGGTTTTCTACCATGTAGTACTGCAGGCATTATGTTTTCCTTTATCAAGATATTTTCAACATCTGTATTAATTTCATTCTGCACTGTATAATTTTAAGATGTAATCTCTTAAGATTTATCTCAGTAGCTCCACTGGGGAATTAGAGTTTAATTTGAAAGCACAAAAAGCAAGGCCCAGCTTTTGTATGCATGTGTCGCACCAAATGCAGAGGTGAAAAAGGCCATGTCAAAAGATGAGTCTTGACATAAAGGGGCGGCAGTAGACTGTCTGGATAGGGCGGAAACAGGATGACTGATCCTGACAGGACGAAGCTTTCAGAACAAGGTCAGTGGTTCCTTTGAGCACAGCCACAAAGGCTTTACAGCAACACCACCATGTCGAAGACTGTCAGGCAGGACTGCTGGACAGGAAAGGTGACGCGGGGCAAATCAACAATCTCCACACACATATGAGCATAGACATATCTTACATTCATGACGGTTGAAATATGTGCACAAACTAATGGGATGTCGTCCAGCTCTCTTATTGTGAGTTTTCAACTTTAGGGTAAGTATAATAACCACCCAAGTTATTACTTCAGTTTAACACTCCTAGTAAACACAGTTTAGGGTGTGTGTGTGGTGAGGAATCTCATTGTTGTTGCTGCCTTGGTGACTCCTCCAGGACTTTTTGATTGTTTTCTGCTTGTGAAAACAAGCAGATGGCGACTCCATGTGTGTTGGAGGAGGCAGATGTTAGTCTAAATCCTAAAGAAGCTAGCAGCGTGGTTTCAGTGGCGAAATGACCATGGTTCACATTGAGAATAGCTGTAGCCTATTTCTTTCTCTAAACAATAAAATGTGATGATCTTTATGACGGCAACACCTGTTTTTCTTTGTAATGTTTGTCATGGTGAAAATGTGCATGTCAGATACATCCACCATGAAGCTGAGATCTTATAACTAAGTACAGTTGATAGGTTAATGGTTTAGAAGATGGCCTTTATCTGTGAACTTATGACTTTATTTCAATAAAATGAAACATAGGGGCCTATAGCCAGTAATTCCTTAATTCATAGACCAGATAGAAAAGTGCACAGAAAAATAATTTGAAAAAAAGAAATTCCTGCACATCGTTAGTAATTAGATAAATTTGTGAAAAGGCTAATTAATCATATCCTGTGTACAGATGTCTAGTTTCGTTGTTTTTATGCATTCACAGTGAGCCATGTCTTCATGTAGTAAGTTTAGAAAATCCTTCAACAATAAAAACTGAAGGGGAAAATTGAAAGCAACTGATAATTCCTGAGTCTCATTAAGCTTGAAAAAAAAAAAAGGATAACTGCACTGTATGGTTGAATCGTACAGCATCTTTAAAATCCAAACCAACATTTATTTTGTGAAAATATCAATGATGAACAATTTACACTATTTCAAAAGCGATCCCAGAGACTGAGTCACAGATGCACATCAGGAGAACAGCTGTGATATGCTAAATGTTTCCAAGCACACACTGTTTTTTTTTCATTAGACATTTTATTTTTTTCATATGAAACAAATCAAATCTTTAGATGTCTTTGAATGTGAAATGTATTTTTTATCATGAATTCTCACAGTACATTCAGTAATCTGAAAGAAAACATCTTTGAACTTGGCACTTAGAAAACAACCACAAAGAATTGTCACTTTTATTCATTTAGAACAAAATTTACAAAGCCATTCAAATAGTCATTTTTTTTAAAATACTTGGATGTCTTTTAAACTCAACTGCTGAATATTCAAAATACACTTTTAATGTTGTTTCTCTTTCTCTCTTTGTACTTACAAATATGTACATTAAAGTCTAAGTGTCTTGTTGTTTGTCGTTGCACTGACTCTTCATCGCTGGTAATAAAAATCCTTGATTCACTTGTATCTCTTCACATTGGTAGCACTCTGTCAGCTCTCCACTTTCCTGTTCGAGCTTGAGTGTCCGTAAATGTTTGACGTGCTTAGATGGATGTCCCGTGGCTGGGCTCACTGGCTTCTGGGATGGGTCCTCCTGGCACTGGTTGATAGGACATTGGCATGGGTGTTTTGACTGGGCTCTGCCGGAAGAGACCCCCATTTGGAGCCCTGTGTTTGCAGCGGATAGAGGGCATGGTGGCACTGCTAAGGGGCAGGGGCAAGGTCCTGCCAGAAGCTCCGCCCAGTGTCCTTCCTGCCCCATGACTCTCTTGGAGGAAGGTGGTCACAGAAAGCCGTGGTGGCCCCCGATGAGCTGAGTAGTCTCGAGCAGACAAGGCCTCCAGGGACTGACTGGGTTGCATGCTGCCAATGTCCAGGGCAGATATTTCAATAGACTGACCTGGCAACTGCTTGTGAGCCAAGTCCTCATCTAGAAGGCTGTTCAAACGCTGGTGGACCTGTTCCAGGTTCACCTCTTTGTCCTAAAGATGAGAAAAAGCCATAGCAGAGCATGTGGAATAAAGAAAGCAAAGAGAAATGATAGTGAATAGAGATTTTAATGAAAGGAAGATAATGAATGAAATTAAAGTGGATTGTGATAAAGAATAAAAGTGAAAATTAAAGGGAAGTGCAAGAGGTGGAGAGGTTAACAGAAAGCGTGGGATGTGGTGCAGGAGACAAAAAAAGAGAGGTTACAATCAGCACTGTCCGGACTAGTTCATGTGGAATGTTGGCTATTCTATTATTAGGAATTTGTAACATGCTTCTCCTAATGTTAATGTTAGCTTAATAATTCTTAAATTATGTGAAAATTTCTATCAGCTTTTTAATAGAACCCTAAATACATATGTCACTAATATGCTGGATTTTTTTTCCCCAAGCAGGAGCCAAAATCAAGAGAGAAAAAGTGTAAAACATTATAAATCCTCAATATGGGGTCATAAAAGGTAATGTCTTTACTCCTGAGATGAACTGAAATAAAGATGTGTCTTCATGCAGAAGCATTTAAATTTTCTCCACAATTAGGTGACCACACATCTACACTGGATGACTCATGCATGAAGAGCATTGGTTGTTAACAAGATTGGCTTAAATGGAGGAGCAAATCCAATCAATCAGACATTGTCAGACTATATTGAGTGAATCAAAAAAGGTAATGTGGCTTAATTAAAGAATGTTTTAAAACAATAATTTCTTCAGGAACATAAATTACGCACATAACTATGGGAGAAGAGAGGAAGAAGTCAATTTGAGAGGGGACAGTTGTTTTCTGTCCTGCAAACAAGATCTGATTCTCTCATGGTGTAGTTGTATTCGGAACACATTACCCACAGATAAATATAGTAAAGTAGCCAGCATATTTATCATAGATAATCCATCTAATCGATCTATGAGAAAATAAATATGACAGAAAACTGTTGCGTCTCATGCTAAAGTTCAATGGCCTGTCCTTGCTTTAACTTCCATTGTCCACCTACAACACATGATGACCGATAGGAATTCTTAAACCTTCATAGTCCTTTTTTGCAGCTCGCATAAAAAGATCTTCAGAACTGATGCATTCCAGAATGTGAGTTTTGTGTAAACTACAATACACTGAAGACAAACAGAACACATAGACTAACAATAGGAGGGACAAGGTGACAGATCAGATGAAGTAAATACCGTCTACCTATGATCAGACTCTTGCCCCATCCCTTAAGTGTTACACAGTAAATGACCACTTAGTACAGAATGTCAGGCCCGACCCGTGACACTCGGCTCCCTCCCCATCTTTCTCTGAGTCTGTCTACATTGCCACCT
Organism: Antennarius maculatus; assembly: GCA_013358685.1. NCBI lineage: Eukaryota > Metazoa > Chordata > Actinopteri > Lophiiformes > Antennariidae > Antennarius > Antennarius maculatus. The sequence goes on from CM023616.1 coordinate 14,888,177, forward strand.
CACGTCTGGTGAGGTGCCTGTCGTGTAATTATATCTCAGTGACACAGAAATATTTTTCTCAACCCCCTGTGAGAGATTTCTACCTACAATACATAACCCAAAAAGGTCTCTTTTAAATTTGAGCACTGACATGTAACTGTAATTGATTACCAGTTAAAAAAGATATATGAAACATTTTGAAAATACTCTGAGTCACTGCTGGTTTGAGAAGTGGATAAGGAGATCGGTATCACTTTCAAAACTGCACTTCAAATGTGAAGCTGAAGGAGCTATCATTGACATCCTTGGTTCCAGACCGATGATTATCCTGACGGAAAATGTTAAATCTGACAACTGTAGCCCTCTGCTGGCTTGAATGATCACGAAACTCTCCTGGTTAAATTCAAAATTATAAAATGCCCAGCCTTTATCAAAAACATTACAAGCTTGTATATCGAATGGAATAGGTATTCAAAAAATGATACTACAGATGTTTATGTAATTCTTCTCCCAAGATGCACTTCAGTACAAACAAATTAAGGTATGTGTTATTGCTAATGTGAGCAGGATATTATGGCTTTGCTAATGCTAATGCAATGCTAACGTTTGTTTAATACACACGGAAACCTCAATGGGCATGTATTGGATTATTTTTTGAAGAATTAATCCCATGAAAGCTAACTTTCTTCATGTTGTAGTTTGTTATGGGCAGATAAGAAAGATTTTCCAATCTTCCCATTTAAATTGATAAAGGAAGCCAGTAAGTATATATCCTAAAAGTAAAATTATTTCTTTAAATGCCTGATGTGTTCAAGTTTTAAAAAGTTTTTTGTTTAAAACGGCTGTCATTATGTCCACATACTGTGCGTCTGTGCTGTCATGTCGCCAGCAATCCTTAGAACTGAAAATGATACTCCACCCAAACCTTTTGATATTAAAATCCTCAATCCCTGCAGGCTTGAAAGGTAGATGTAAAAAAAGTTCATAACAGCTGCTGTGATCAGCCTCTGTTCATTAAGCAGTGACTTCCTCTTTGAAATGTTTGTTTCTGTCATCAAACTGAGAAAAGCTACAAATCCTCACATTTCAAAGGCTTTAGCCAGAGAATGTGTTTTATTTTGATTAAAGATTAACTGTTTGGTCTATAAAATATAAAAAATGTAGAAAAATGCTAATTAAAAATTCTGTTTCTTAAATCTGTCTGACCAACAGTCCAGCAGCAGAGTTTAATAAATCTGGATTTGCAAAAAACAAGACTTTTCTTATAATCTTTGAATAGTAGTAATAACAGATAAAAAATAAAAATATATACAGTATGCCAATTAACAAGAAAGTTACATTTCAAGGCTACAAAGAGTGAACGAATTTGATGCACAAAAGATTTTGAGTGGAAAATCCATGAAGACAACAGTAATAATGGAGCACACAACCATGATTATACTCAAACACCTCTAACATATCCTCCATAAAGAAAGACACAGTGATGAATCTCACATGACAGCAGCATGCGGATATTATGAGAGCAGCTGCACACAAAGACTGCAATAGGAATTGACGGCAGTAGCTCAAACTCTCAAAGGCACTGAAATTTATCATATGTGGAGTTTGATTTACTGTGTATCTTTTGTGGAACGGCACGCTCAGATTCTTTACTATCTGCTTTTGCTCACACTTTAGTTTAGGGATCCATGTCAAGCCTTAGTTGTCGGGACACCTCATGCAAAGGGGCTACCCAGTCGACAGCGGCAAGATGAAGTCAGAGCTCTAAAGCATTAAGACTTGAATGGATTAGCTAAAGAGAGCTATTGTACAACTGAAGCACTTATTGACTCAGTAGTACAATTTAAGTGTGTGACTTTCAATTAGCAATAAAAATGCTATGTATATACATAAATAAATGTTTCTTTCCGTCTGTGGTTCTCTCCCATGAACACCAGTAACGGATTGTTTGTTCAGATCATAATGCGGTAATTGTCTTAATGTGTCCAATGAGAGAGAAACCTCAAGTCCCTAACGAAGAACCCCAACCTCTCTCCCAGCATGAGAAAGAATGAGTAGATAGATCACATGATGTCTGTACTATCATTAGGGGCACACCTATTATAACTGGGTGTACTGCAGCTCTACTAAATCGGGGCTGCCATCGGTGCCTGCTGGATCCATAAAGTAGAGTGTGGCAGTGGCATCTCTGGGCAGGACCGGGGGGCCCGAGGGTCTGGGTCTCGACCGAGGCCTTGATGGCGCAGGGGGACCCATGGTGGCCACCATGGCCCGATTCTGGGTTAGAAGGTTTGGGCCTGGGCCCTGGCCCGACGAGTTGTCAGTGGTCACCTCTTTGGGCTTTTCTCTCCGGCAGTGGTTGCTGTTCCACCAGGTCTCCATAGCAGCCACCAGGAGGGACAGCAGTAACCCTGCGGCCAAGATGCAGAAGACGCCAGCAAAGCTGTGGAGACGTAGCGCTCGTCCCTCCGGCTGGGCATCTGTGTGGCTCTGCAGGTCACAACGGCCTATCTTTGGCCACCATTTCTGTTTTAGAATGTCCAGGTCACCTTTTTCCTGAAGTTCTAAAATTCTGAAGAGACAAAAGATGCTTAAGGTTATAAAACCACAGAACATGTACAACTTGTTCAATATAATGAATTAAGATTTAAAGAGACAATTGGGTTAAGACTGGAAAATTAAATTCAATTTAGGAAGAAAGGACTGCTATGAATGATTTGAATTACAATCTTATGAAGTTTGTGAAATTAATTTTAAAAAAAGCATTGTTAGGTCGTTACGGACCCACAGTAGTCCCAACTACATCATAAAAATCCCAGCAGCAAGTTTTAAGATATGATGCTGGAAGATTATAGAAACAGTTTTTAAATGCACACAAGAACTGAAAGAAGTAGTTCCATATAAACAAAGCAAAAAATAACTTTGAAATTATTGGATTCATATCAACCTTTAGAAGTCTGGAAACAACATTGATCCTATGCTTAGTTATTGTTAAGAGAGGAATGGATGGATAATGTGGAGGAAAATGAGGAGGACTGAGAACAAACAAAACAGGACCATCAATCTGTCCAATCAGATGGGTTGCCCTTCTCTCATTATTTAGCCTCAACAGTGACTTCCACATACAGTGTAGCCTGCACACTTACACAGACTCAGCTGTCAAAGCTGTTGACATTTAAACTCATGAAACCTCACAAGCAGACTTGTTCAAATGCTTATCAGTGAGTCTCCTACAAGTTCTGTTTAAGAGACACTGTTTGTAGTTTACAGACTGATCAATCACTCAATTTCAGATGGCATTTGTCCTGAATTTACATTTTATATGCCATAGAAAGCCTGCTGTCTTCATTTAAAATTCAATAGAGTCTACATTGTAAAACTGCACTGAATATGCTTTTAACATATTTCTGTCTCCGGGGGGAATACAGGCAAAGGGTATACAGATGGAAAATATCAAATACATTCTTCTCTGTCTGCCACAAACTGCACTTTACTTCTAGACACTGGTCAAAATCAATACAAAAATGTGGTTTATTGCAATTTTGGTATAATTTTCATCTTTCATTTTTTGATTCTGTTAACATCTGAAACGCAGACACATCAGTCTCAGCGGGAAAAATATTCCGAGCCTGTAGGGAATCACACACATCATAAACAAACCTCTGCGCTAGTTGATCAGAGCCATGGTTTGGCTGGATATTAACACCACACGGAGCAAGCCTTTGGTTTTACCCTACAAACGAACAAGCTTGATAGCTGGGCTAACCTTTTGACTCATCAACAAACATGTCTGATGTTTTCTGTCATGTATTTCATCCCCAGTTTGACAAATTTTGAGCAATATGTTTCCAATCTGAGCAAATGTCAGTTGGTTCCATTTCTATAATGCTATCTTGAATGCTTGAAATTAATTAGTCTACACAGTACAGAATGTATACACATATACATACTTCTGTGAGAAAATGTCTCTGTAAGGACTGCCATGCTGCAGGGCCATGCCATAGCCTCTGGTGCTGATGCTGTTTCCTGCCACTGTCAACGTGCAGTCGTCATCTGTCAGAGCGGCGTACTCAACCACTGCCATGTCCCACAGAAAGGCGTACGACTCTCGTTTTGCCTGAATGTTTCAACAGAAATCCCAACAATACACAAAAACAAGGTGCATTCAAAGGATAAATATATGAACATTAAGCTTGCAGCAGATTTGAACTATTGTATTACAGACATGGAAATACATATAAAGGTATTCATGATGTTTTCCAACATTATTATTTTCCCTCATTTATCTTAAATGAGAGAACTGGGAACTATAACACATGCGCGCACACACACACACATACATGCACGGAGTTGCTATGTGCATTTTTGTGCAGGTGTGTGTCAGGTGTGTATTTGTATACAGTATAACGTCTTCCAGAACAGTACTGAATAAAATGGCATGTTAGGAGCCAAAGTACAGTTATATTTAAGGTGTTTTCTAGTGATGTGTATCTGCATGTCAAATGGTTTGACTTCGCTGAATGCAATTAGCTCCACACACAAGAAAGCTGTTTAATTTAAGTGGATTACTCCTACTGTAATTTGTTACAGTAAATTATGGATTACTCTCTCTCTCTGTGTGTGTGTGTGTGTGTGTGTGTGTGTGTGTGTGTGTGTGTGTGTGTGTGTGTGTGTGTGTACTGAAAGGAAGATAGAGGAAGGAATTCATACAAGATTAATTTAGTGGCACACTGAGTTGGACAAATAATTAAGACCTCATAAGTTAATAGACATAAATTACCACCTTACTCATATCTCATGAACCAAGGAGCTAATTACTTAAACAACTTGAGTTTGTTGTTATGTTGCTGTGATTGTTCCAAACATAGAGGTGTTTATCTTCAGGGCTGAAGTTTTCCATTATGTATATCAATATTAATTTCTGTCTTTGAGCTGAAGAACTCACTCCATTACATTTTCACATTATTTATTTAAAAGGATTTTTAAAAAGTATTTGATGCCCAGTTTAAGTATAACGATTTCTTGATTTGTTCAAACAAGTCAAATAAATATAATTTCACATTACATGGTCTTTGTGGCAGCCACACAGAATATAAAGCTGTGTTTGATCTCTGAAACATATGGCCAAAAAATGCACAAGTTGGTAATAGTTGTGTTGTAAGTGTCATGACATTTTAATCTTGAATACAAGAATATTCTCACCTTCTTAATTCCCTCTAATGGGTCAGAAACAGAGTTCTCTAGACCGTTGTTCTTGTTGATAGTCTTCCAGAGCTCTGCAAAGGTGTTGTCCTGCTCCAAGGGGTTGGTACCTTTTGCCTGGAAATACTCAAAGACGGCCGACTCTCTCACGGTCCCGTAAGCCAGATCAGCCTGCCGGGACAGGTCCTGGAATGACCTGCAGTCAGGGTCACATTAGCAAGTTGGTTTATTTGATTTGACAACACACTGTGATCTATGATTTCATAATTACATTGAATACACTGCATTTGGGAAAAAAAAACTTTTTGTTGAATGAACAGTGATTATCAAATGCAATTTTATGTAAGCACTGTGTAAATAGTTGAAAATTGTAAGTATTTCGTTTTAATATTTGGCATCTTATTTTAATATTCATACAGATTGTATCTTTATTTTGTCAATTTTAGAGTATTTGAAAACATAAACCCAATCGTATACTATTGTCTCATGCCATTATGTTAACATGTTAGCTGCCAAAAAAAGATGCAGGTCTTTACAATATGTTAGCTTGTAAAATACCATCTGTTTTGCTTTTTACTCATATACTGTATGATAAAAAAAGAAAAAAGAAAAGATTGGTGAAAAGAAAACATTTATGTAAATTCAAATTCCATTTATTTTTTAAACTTAAGCTGTAGTTTTCCATTACTGTTAATCAAATTTTCTATTTGCAAACATTCTGATGAAAATTACACTACTGTTTGTTAGATAAATAAAACTATTATTGGTGCCACTTTATTCAAATTTCTATGTTTAATTCTCCCCCAACTCAACTCATGAGCATAAATTGGTTCTTGTTCTTTGCCAGCAAAATAAATAACATGTGCTTGGAGGTAAAGTAGATGACTATTTTAAAGTCATGTCTGAGTGTTTGTTCTGCTGTATAGTAATGGATCTGTAGATTTAAAATGGATCACACTATATATTTACATTTATTGGCTGGATTCTATACAGGAATAAACCTTCAAGACATTGGGATTGTTTACCGAGAAAAAAAAAAAGCAATAAAAGGTGGTGACATATGAAAGACAATCAAATGTGGTGAAGATGAAATCAGTAGGAAGCGATAACACCAGATATTGGGTTTTTTTTAAAAATCCATGGACATCTTGTGTATCAACCATTCTCTTATCTTTTCTTTCTCAAAGCAGCACAACTCTCACTTTGATTTGTGATCAATGGAGAGAGGTCCAACCCAGCCCCCTGTTCATTAGCTTTAATGGCTCTCCAGACACACACACACACACACACACGCACACACACACACACACACACACACACACACACACACACACACACACACACACAGGCTCACTTTTTTTTCCTCTTTGTGACACTCTGCTTCACAGATGCATGATTGAAAAAATTAGTTTCCTCATGTGTGCCTGTTAACTTACATCCTGTAAAGTGGGTGCTAAACAGCAGGCCACACAATAGGTCATATTTAATTCTACCATAGATGTAAAATTGGATATGATAAATAAAACAATTACTTCCACATTAAATACAAAAACAAAAGAATTCAGTCAAAGTTATTACCATAAATATTAATGCAAGGGATACCCTGGAGGACCAATAATGGTTTTTTTGCTGATCTTCTGGCCAGAAACATAATGGAATTTGTGTGGTAGGAAAAAAAGACTATTTCACCTCTTTCTCCCAAAGGCTCAGGGCGTTGCAAAGCCTTATATTCACGACAGGAGCATTGCAGTGTTTAAAGAAGTGCTTGAATATGCAAATGCTGAAAATGCAAAGGTCAGTAATTGTTCCCTTTATACCAAATGCACACATATTTAGAAATAAGTAGAGGCTAGAAAACAACTCAAAATCAATAAATGGAAGTGGTCTTCATTTGAATGGATGAAAACCCAAGCTGATGCATTTGGATCGCAACCACTGTCAGCATCTCGTGTTTGACTGAAAGAGAGATGATTTATCCAAGAAAGGTAATAACGAAAATTAACCAAATAAAACTTTCCATATAAAATTAATCAAGCTGAACCTCACCTTACTCTATTTGCTTTTAGCTCATAGGCTCCAAGATATATGATCTGGTATATTTGGGGTGCTATCTGAACTTTGAGGAACTTTTAAAATTCTATTCAATGTGGACAAGATGCTACAAATGAAAAAGGCAGAGAAGTTCAAGGCTTTTGAAGAACTGAAGAAGCCTCTTGGACGACAGGCCAAACTCCTTCAAGTTTTTCCTACAAGCCTGATTTTGCTCAACGCTAAAACATTTTGAGTTTGAGTGATCAAACTACAAACTTAAAATCAGTGGACGGCCACTGTACCTGCAATGCCACAACAAACAAGCAATACCATAGCAATTACCAAAATCATCCCGGAAAAAGGTGTATCTCAAATATTTGTGAGTCAAGTTTCTTTATGTCCTGTTTATACAAAGTGCTGCTGAAATCTGGATTATTTACACATCCAAAGAACGATACTGTCATGGTTTACATGTATCAATGGGAAAAATTGAATTTCCAGTGAGTGATGAAAATTGGTCCAGTTTTTTAGGAAAAGAAAATTGGTATTGTTCCTTTTCCAACCAACAGATACAGATACAGAAACATTCTGATAAATAACTGGTTTATGGCTGACTTTCTGATGTCATTGATTTCCTCAACATTATGTAAAAAGGAATCCTGGGTTCTGTAATAAGAGTATTTCTTAATCAACACCTGACTTCCCTAGATTAATTTGCCAAAGCCAACTGTGTAATCTGCCTTTTTCATGTACATATGCATAACTAAAGACTGCAGCAAGGGTAAGCACCAGCTGAGCAGCTGGATGAAAGGAAATGTAATTATAGACTGATGAGTCCCCAAATGGGCAGTATGCTGGTGCAGAGGGTAGCATTGTTGACTCACAACATGAAGGTTCTTGGTTCAGTTCCACCTGGGTTTGCATGTTCTCCCTGTGTCTACATGGGATTTCTTCAGGTTCTCTGGCTTCCTCCCACCTCCAAACACATGCGATTTAGGAGAGCTGTTCACTCTAAATGCACCTTACGTATGACTGTCAGCTTCAGTGGGTTTGTCTTTCTATGTGGCTCTGCGTTAAACTGGCAACTTGTTCAGGGTGTACCCCACCTCCTGCCTAATTTCAGCTGGGATGGACTCCAGTGTAAACCTGTGACCCAGTTTTAGATAGCCAGCTGGAGACCAGACAGTTAGTGATTGTTTTATCTTTAAGGCCATACACAAAAGAAATGAACAAGGCGGTCACAGACTGCAACATCCCGCGACACCCCTGAATTCAAAATTTTACCCTGACCTACTTGCATAGGTCAAAGATCAGAACTAGTGCTCTGACCAACTTTTATAGATCAAAGCACTACCTTTGATATATGGTCTTACTCACACTGTCCTTCTCCCTCAACTTTCTATCTTTATCCGGTTCCTGAGAGTACAAAAGTTGAAATTTGACCTTGACCTAGCTTTCTCAAGGTCAACGTCATCATCTCATTTTCATCCCCTTTGCTACCCGAGTAATGTGCTTTATGTTTCATCTTTCTATCTACAATGGTTGCGAAGATATTTGGTGGACTAACGAATGGACGGACAGACACACAAACACTGACAATCACAATACATCACTGCTTTGAAGCGGGAAGTAATGAGTCTTCCAAGGAACTCTGAACAAAGTAACTTGAATAAATGGAAAACATTGTAATGTCTTTTGACACAACAGAAGCAGAGATTTGCAAGCCATGAAGTCATTTTGTGACTGGGGAATGGGTGAAATGTAACGCAAATTGGTAAGCGTAGTAACAGAGTTAGCTTCAACACTAATTTAAAAGTCTTCGGTCTATCAGGAAAACAATGAGGCGAATTAGAAAATTCATTCCTTATTGAAGAAACTAATAACTTGTAACAATAATGATTCACGTGTCCTCGAAAATTATTATGTCGATAGAAAAAAAAACTCTCTTCTTAAAAATACAGAGAAGGTTGATACTGTGCATTATCAACCCAAATTCTTTCCATCTGACAGCCTAGGAATGAGAGTCAAATGAATAACTATCATTCACCAGAAACACTCCATATTTAATATAATTCAAGTAATGCTTGTGTAGCAAAGGTACACCTTGACTTAATTCAGTAGTGACCTTAGTGTGACATTTGATAATTCATCTCAACTAGCCAATTTAGCTGTAAGCTAGCAATCAAGGAGAAATAAGAGCTTATGTGTCTTTGTTATTGGCTCAGAATTTCCCTTAATTCATCATTCCCTTTCACCCGTATGTATCTTTGAGAACTACAATTTCCCCTCCAGCCAGCATGATTATAGTTCATTACACACACAAATTCATATTAATCCATGGTTTGATCCCAAACATTAAAGAGTTAAGATCTTCTCCCACTTGTGAACAACCCTGGATTAGAGCAGAATACAGTGTGATTATGGGTGATGAATACTCCAGCTCTCTCCACCAGAGCTCCCAACAGTCAGTAGCTAAGCAGTGGCTCTGATCTTCCAGTCTTCTCTGTCCAGACCACACAATCCTGCAACTTCTTCATCAGTGTTGAATATAAGAAAAGAAGCAAATATGCTTTCATTGACTTCATAGGAAATCACCCAGAGAAATTAGCTCTGCATACAGCTGGACTCATGGAAAACATTTTCTGCATCTGCAATAAACAAAAACAACAACAACAACAACAATGCCTTTTTCTGCTTCTTTTCATAAGGAAAGCTGCACTTGACAAGGTATAAAAAATGCACTTTGCATAACAAGATGCTGTACTTCTGTAGTACAGCTTTTTTTATTTTCCTCTAACAAATAAAAGGGTTTATTTATTTCATGTGATTTATTTTGGTGTTCACTGGTCAGGTTTTATTACTTAAAATTTGTTCAGATGTTCTGCATGGTAAGTTTAACACACAGCTACTTCTGAGGCCAACAGATAAGACTATGCAAAGCAAGCAATTGCTCTACACAAAAGTAATGTGGGGAAAATATATTGTTGCAGTAATTGTCAATTTAATGGGTGTGCATATGTGTGCTGCCTTGTTTCATCTCTTTTTGCTCACATGTGGTTGTTTGGAATTTGACATGTTTACATACTTTTTGTCTCTAGGACATTTGTTGGAATATTTTTACAATAATAAAATTCCTGTAAGGAAGTTGGATGACACTGATAATTTTGCTTGTGACAATTTTAAAAAATGAATTTAAAAATGAATTCTTCCTCAAGAAAATATCACTGAATGACATTTGGACATTTCCACCAAGTCATTAGGCGAACTGACACACCACAATATGTATTCACACCTTCATTTATGTTGGTGCAATAAATAATTATATGGTATCAAGAAAAGGAAATATATCTCCTTATACATAAAATCCTCTGATTTGGTCTTAGAAAGTGATTCTGGTCATATTGTATAATGTATAATGATGCCACAGAGGAAGCTGAGAGACAGTCAGTGAAGCGCTACAAGGGTTATCAGTTGATTTACTATCAGTCAAAACTAAGGTCTAGAAGCATGTGCTGAGCTACAGCTCGAGGGTAGAAGCTTGAGGCTACATTAGCTGCTAGGAACTTTACACACAGGGTTTTTTATCGAGCAGTCTGCAGCTGGGTTGCATTGGCGTGTGTGCAGCAGATACTTTTAGAAGTGAAGCTGTGAAATGGAGCAGATGTTATTTCTTGGTGTGTTTCTGTATTTTCCACTTCTTTCAATTGTCCATTGTGAATCTGACAATGTTGGAAAGGTAGAATACGAAATTGACTTATACAAACATATCAAGACGATCATAAAGCGGCAGAAAATGAACGAATGAATGAATAAAGACGATCAAGATTTGTACCTCTTCCAGTTCTGAAATCCACTTTGTGTTACACAAATATTACATTATATTATATTATATTATATTATATTATATTATATTATATTATATTATATTATACTATGTTATATTATATTATATTATGTCATATTATAATTAACGTCATCTCCCATTGTCTCCGAGTACGCAAAATTAAATGAAATGGAAACGAATGGATTTTTTTCTGTTCTCTTTCTTAAAAAGCACACACTCAAATACGTTTTCTTTCAAGCAGACTCCTCAGCATATTTGGTTGGTGTAATTTTAATGTAAATCCATTAAAATTACACCAACCAGAACCTTCAGTGTCTACAAATTTGCAAAACATCAGCTATTAACCCATAATGTGCTGTCTATGGGGAATCCCCTGTTGTGATGAGTTTCTTCAAAAAGATAATTAAGTGCTTTTGAGTCAGAACTATTGAGTGAATGTATCTGCCTTACCGGACTGCGTTGTCCATGCGGGACACAGTGAGGTAAGCTGCCAGGTTTGCTGTGTAAGAGGAACAGACGATGAGGGTGAAGAGCCACCAGCTGCCCATGACGATACGCAGAGCCACTGATCCCAGGATGGAATCGCTGCCTGTGGAGGTGCAGGTAGAACCATTTTACAATATGGAATATATTCTATTCAAATGATAAAATCACCTCCCCACAAAAAGATAATCTATTTTTATTTTGGTTGTTGTTGATTGTTATCTATTTTAGTCATTGTCAAATATATGCAAAATACAGGTAGTCCTCGACATACGAACATAATTGGTTCCAAGAGGTTACCAGAAACAATGACAGGACATAAAAACTACACATAATAAAAAGAAAATACAAGTACAGTACTGGTCATATCAATTTGTTGTTCCCAATTATACTGTGGTGGAGAGAGGTTTTCTTAAGACAGAACAAAGTACAAAAGTACAAATATCTATTGGCCAAATCAAATCATAAATAGGTTGAATAGAAGTTCAACAGTATCATCGGTGATACAGACAAATCTGTAGCCTCAGACATAGTGATAAAGAATTTTGAAAGTCCTAATTCATTTACCAATACTTATTGCAAGTATAACCTTACTTGTGGAATACTACATTCACCGAAATCACAAATCTCGGAAGTCTTCACGACTGGTGTGGTATTAAACTGCATTTTACATGTATGGTTCAGTCACTTATCCACCACTGCGCTATTAAATATTTCATCAGTAAGTGGGCTATAGGATATCAAGTCTCCTGAGCCTTAGTCTTTACATGCATTGATGTTATCAAAAGGAATTCCTTCAAAATGTTCTGCAGAGCAGCATGCAGGTGCATAAACTGGCCAGATTAATCTAATGATCTTTTACATGGTAATTTAAGGTCACAGCAGAAAGTTCAACTGCTTTTGAGGTTCAGAAGTGATTTGTAGAAATGTACTGTAGGTTGTGCACAATGCTACAGCTATACTTCATCAATAAAGGGCCTAAGCTACTGACAAACTAAATAATTTAGAAACTGCCATCCCACCTAAGATATGCAGTTAAACTAGTAATGCTGTGGTAGCCATACTGACTTTCTTCTTCTTCTTCTTCCTTTTCGCATGAATCTTTTGGATTTTGTGTCAACAGGATTATTATGTAATTTAGCTGTTGTGAATAAACGTAATTTTAAAACTCAAAAATCTTCTTCTTTTCCCTTCAGGGGTCACCACAGTGAATCAGTTGCCTCCATCTAACCCTGTCTTCTGCATCCTCTTCTCTCACACCAACTACCTTCACTTCCTCTTTCACTACATCCATAAACCTCCTCTTTGGTCTTCCTCTAGGCCTCCTGCCTGGCAGTTCAAAACTCAGCATCCTTCTACCAATATATTCACTATCTCTCCTCTGGACATGTCCAAACCATCTCAGTCTGGCCTCTCTGACTTTATCTCCAAAACCTCTAACATGTGCTGTCCCTCTGATGTACTCATTCCTGATCGTATCTATCCTGGTCACTCCCAGAGAGAACCTCAGCATCTTCATCTCTGCTACCTCCAGCTCTGTCTCCTGTCTTTTCCTCAGTGACACTGTCTCTGGACCAAACAACATCGCTGGTCTCGCCACAGTTTTGTACACCTTTCCTTTCATTTTAGCAAAAACTCTTCTATCACGTTGAAACTCCTCTATTACTCACTGACTTTCCCTTAATAATGTAAATATGCCCAATTATTCCAAAAATATCATGAAAGACAAGTAACAACTGCTGACATTCCTTCAAATTTCCAACCAATTCTCAATAGAAGCTGCTCTAAGTAATGCTTTTTAAAACATTTAAGCAATACTTATATTTGTATCTAACCTAAGAGCTTAGTATATTCAAAAATATTTACCCTAAACTGTTATCCGCACCCTTTTATATCACATTGCACATTCCAGCCATTTTTTTCAAAGATGGTGGTACTCACTAATATTCATCCATCTTGCATTCTCTCCTTCATGTCTTTAATCCTTTACCCTTTCTTGTAGTCTTTGCATTGGACAGACTGGTTTGCTACATAAGCCTTCCTATTGTCACTGTCAGACTGACTTTTTCTTTCTATATCCAACAGTTCATAAGGTGCATGAGAAAAATGTCAGAACAAATTCTAATTTTGAAAAGTAAAGCAATAGAAATGTCATATGAAAGATTCAGGAATGTGAAGTGTAATGAAAACATATTTGTCTCAAAGTGTCACAATCAACACAGCTGTGCCCTTAGGACAGTTTGGGAAAAAACTGAAGGTGTTGTCAGATGCACAGAGCTCTGGCATCAGTCATTTTTATTAAATATGGCTTTGACTGGTTTCCCAAGGTCATTGAATGTAAAATATGCTTCTTGAAACTTCAATGAATCTTACCCCCCGTGATTGTGTCCATCTTTAAAACACGTTGATTAAATGATCCACACGATAAAATCCTTATTTTAAGGAATAATATTATATTTAATATAATATTTCCAGGTATAAACTTCTATCCTACTTCTTCCTGACCTCATGATGGAGCTGGAGAAGGGCAGTCCTTGTTTGAAAAGGGGAACAGGGAAAGTCTGTGCATCCGTGGGTGGAAAGTCTACATTAAACTAAATATACAACCAATTACAGACAATTTCTGGTATATCCTTACAAAATCAGTTGCCAAGAGGAAGCTCTTTGTCAATGGAACACAATGCACCCATCGTATCAAAGTGACCTACGTCATCTTGACAAAAAAGGCAATCCACTTGACAGGATCAGAAAATGTAAAAGCTGTAATGTGAGCCAGAAACAAGCAGAAAAAGGCAGAGGCAGAGGAAAGTCATGGGATTTAGGTCTTGTGGAAAAACAGTGGGTGTCGGTTTTTAAAAAAAAAAGGCTCAAAGGAAGTGTGCCAGACTTTGATAGAAGCAGCTGAGGTTTTCACATCAGCTACAGAAGCAGTGATTTATCCCAACCTTCTTGACATAACTGTCTCTACCAGACCTAGAGTGGGGTCCAATCCTTGACAAGGGCACCTTTAGAAAATGCTAGGATGGGCATTGTGCCTTAATGTGACTCACTACTAAATTAACATTTGCTTTCATACTGACATCCACAAAGTATGTTCATAATTGGCCTTTTTATTCAATTTTCTAATCCTTGAACTCTTGACGTAGCTTGAGTACTTTCTCCGTCAGCTTTGTTCAGTTTATATTTAGTTTCATGTTAATTAAAAACCATTACAAACAATGAATCAGTTAAAACATCAAACAGGAAAGAGTAAATCAGTATGGTGTATGAAATTTGGATAACCTTGGCCCTCAAATATATAAAACTGTAGACAAGCACATTATTGGTAACTGCTGCTATTGTGTGCCATGGAGGCCAGATTCAAACACAAACCTTGTTGCACAAAAGCACCGTAGACAATCCAGATGGCACTCTGAAGCGAAGTGGAGACAGACGGCGGTGGATGACCTGCATTATTCTGGCAACGCACAGCCTGGATTCGCCTGAGCAGGAAGATCATGATGCCCACTACAGGGATGGCTGCAGCGATACAAGCCCACACTGCCAGGTCAAATGGTGCCAGCAAAGAGAAAATGTTAATCTTGTCCTCTGACTTGTGCATTAGGATTCCCACTGAATAGTCCAGGTAGCGCTTGCTGAAATCCACCACACTCTCCCGTTCTGGAGTGATGGTGATGGCTGATATGGCCAAGTCAGCTCGCTGTGGATAGAAGAAAGTATGTTCCCATTGAAGCACCTTTATCATATTTTTGTGTCCATGATCAAGTTATAACAAACTTGTGTTAACCAAGTTCCATACATTTATTGACTCGTTTACAACAAAGACATACAATTTCTCAAGAAAAGGGATTTTTTTTCATTTCCTTAAATTTTCTTTAAACCAACCAATAATTTGCTTGCCACAGCTGTTCTTCAGTCCACATACAACTTTAACCAAGGACCTCACTACCACTTTATTGAAGCTTGGTTCCAGTGTGCATAAATATTGGGATTAAGTCCATATTATTTCCACTGCATGTTATCTTGTTATATAAATACCGTCATTCCTCATCAATAAATATAATGAAGTTATTTTCAGAGAAGTCTATGCTGTATTTGCAAAAAATAAACAAAACCAAACAAACAAAAAAAAACCGTGCTTGCAGTTAAATCAGTGAAAACACGCTTGTAGGTGGATAGCACACCAGGAATACTCTGTTTAACACCAGTCACACGACTTTAAACCAACAAGTGAACAACAGCAACAGTCATTCCAAACATCTTTATGAGCTTTCTGAAGTTCTCTAACTGTATAAGTGTCTCTGAAAAAAAAGTTGGGCCTAGTTCAGTCGATGTGATATTATCTACAGGAGAAAAGTGATGGAGATGGAGATGGAGTCAATATGGCCTTTTTCCCCAGAATGAAAGGTTTTTTGAGAATGTTTAATATACATTGATTGACTCACAAGAATACTAAAAAATGTTCTCACCTTTCCAATGAGTTCTCCAATCATGCCATTCCAAGATCCATTAGGGAGTGCTGAGCCATATTTCCCATCACCAACTTGGTAAATGTCGTATTTGAAGCCCAGGATCTTGGCCAGTGCATCAAGGACATCGATTGAAAAACCTTTGTATCGCTTGGGTTGGCCCAGAATATTCTCTGCCACCATCACAAAAGGCTCTTCCTGTTTGAGTGATGATGGCACAACTGGTTAGGAGTTTTGGGACAAGTCATAACTGTCAACAATAATTTTAAAAAATGTGAATGACTGTGAATTTTTGTCTCTAAGCTCCTGATTTACTTTTGAACTCCCCTCAAAGTGAAAAACAGTACAGTTTGTGTACTTAATCACTTGTCATTTATCAAGATGCACAAAATCGCCTCAGGGCCTCCATGTGGAGGCATATTCAGTCATATTAAGAACTGGAGGGTGACACCTTTATGAAGAACTTATAGGTTGATCTAAGATGAACTGCATCCTCATAAAATAGTTTCCTCAGCAACTGTTGACCTATAACACATGATGCCATACCTAGTTTCATCAACATTGAAATAGCCTTTTAAAATGTATTCCCCCACTGTCGTTGTCCTTTATAGGTTGAAAATGTCAGCTTAGAATAAAATTGAGGTAGGAAAAAAATAGGAGAAGTGGGACATTGAAGAAGAGAGTGCTGTTAAAGTGGATGGCGTAAATGATTTGATTCAGTGTCCCTTGCCTGGTAGAGCTGAGTAGAACTTATGTGGATAAATATGGTGCAGGTAAATCAAGTGTGAAGAAGAGAAAAGGAAGTGATTAGACGAGGTGATACGTCAGCTGCTAGAGTGGTCGAAATGAGTGGATGCAACGTGGGTTCGATTTTTACAGAGATCAAAAAACAGCTAAAGTGGCCTCTTCTAAGAGTGTGTGACCAAGCTATGTAGAGCAGATCAGAAGAAATCTAGTGCTCCACTCATTTTTAGACAGAAGATTTTGACTAAGAAATGAATCTTATATATTTTTTTATTTCCCAAGACAACAAATATACACTTCATTTCATTTGCTTTCTTTCTTATGTGCTTTCAGTTCTAATTGTTTTATAGTGAAAAAATCTGTTGGAAACATTGATTAAGGTGGAGGAGGCATTTTTACACTAATAAAAAGAATCCACTGCATTATGACAGTATGCATATGTATGTGAAGAACAGCCTCATTAATCTGTGGATGCATTTGGTTCTATATCATAGGGTTTGTTGTCTTACTCACATATTTGCCTACTCAGGCCAAGTGTTAATGGATTCAGTATACTCCCACAACTTACCAGTAGTGTTACAATCTTAAGCGTCATTCCCTGCATCCCGCTCTCTATCCGATTCTCCTTGAGGCTACCATTCAAACCACGAGTGGAGTCCCAAGATGCCAGCTAATGGAGAGAAAGAAAAATCCGATATACCAGGGGAAAAAAAAAAGAAGAACAGGAAACAACCTATTGATGATCACTGATGTATAAAGATTATGAGTAATACTGGAATTTTGCCATACTACCTTCCACCGCAGTGTTTTTCAGTGCTGAGTGGTGACTATCTTACAACAATATCTGTGCTATTTACCAAAGCAACTTTTTATACCATCTAATCAAGCAACACATGATACTTCAGTAGCAATCATACAGATGGAGGTGGTAATGAAGAGGATGATAGGAAGGAGAGCTGCAGAAGCACAAAGTCAAAGATTTGTTATTTTAAATAGAAGTCAGCATGTAAAAATTGCTAAAGAAAAACCAAATGCTATGAAATTTGACGTTACAGAACTTCTTGACATTTTTTTGGTGAATCTAAACGGTCTCCCATTATTAAAACTGTCATTCCACACTGTCAACATTTTGAGCTATGTCTCAGTTTGTGAAGCTGATGTTTGTTCAATTCTTAATCAGCTTGCCTAACCAGACATGGCTTCTCAAGGATCTGACACATCACTTGGAGTGGTTTGTAAGATTTGAGCTGACAGGACAAGAATGGTAGCTCGAGGCCAAACAACAGACCTTTCTGGCCGCAGAACATCTCAGACTGCAGCACCCTTTCCACATGAGCAGGAGTTGTGTCCACATACCTTATACCCACTGGAATACACCCCCATGCTGAAGAGATAAGCACTGAGTTTTAGAGATATGCAAACTGCTCTTCAAACTACTCAACTGAAAATGTGTGTGTGATTTATGATGTTGTTATCTCAGCCGTTTCTAAAATAATTTAGTCATATGTTATATCAAATACATTTCTGTTGATTTCATTTAACTAAATATGACTTCTGTTATTCCAATACAATCCTTCAATTAATGAAAAGTGTGTTAAATTTTTTGGACATGTTATCTTCCTGACACACTAATCTTGAGTTCAAACAAGGTTAATTTCTCTGACAGAAAAAATTACACATTCAGTCTCATCCTGGCACAAATATGACAAACTAAAGGTTAACCTGCATCTTAGATGACTTACTTTTAGCAGTGTGGGAAGGTTTATACAAAATGCTGAAAGATTGCTGGCCCTTGAGAAGATGGCTCTGGGCATTTCATTCAATATTAAGTCAAAAAAGGTACAAGACATCAAACCCCAAACAGAGGCAGAGATATTTTTAAAGCTTAACATTTCATCAAAAGTTAGGCACTTACATTTGAACTCAAGTGTCATGAAATATTGAATCTCTTTTGCTCTTTTGCTTGATTGGATGCAGGCAGTTGGATTTGGGCCTGGATATATCAGGGTCAAGAACAAAATGTGCTTCCATTTAAAAAGAAATATGATTTTGCATTCTTGTGATGATTCATTTGGCAACCAGTTGGGAATGATGATACATACAAAACCAATAAACAAATCATCTCTGTCACTGACACCAATTGCAAATGACAAATGATTGTAGAATCAGGAGAAAGCCACAATTACTCCACACATACAAGACAACAACAATGGCTCTCAGTTGTGAATGAAACAAAGGCATGCGAGGGAGTGAATGAGGCTTACAAAAGCTACATATTCTTCATTGTTTTCCCACACAATTCAGAGAGCATGTCACACCTCCAAATACTCTCATTTACAAAAGTTATACTGCTTTTCTATGTATAGCTTCACTGCAAACTGCTACTATATCATACCAGCTTATGTGGGTGCAAATGTATTGTTTTTTTCCCCATGCAGGATGTCGCTCATTAGATATGCTTTTTCTTATCTAAGTGCTGTGTAACGGGAGATCAGTCGTGCATGGAGCTCATCAATATAACACAGGGTGATGCAGTGTGTATATTAGAGGCATTTGCTGCAATGCACTAGTTTTGTAATATGACTGTAGATCTCCAGCCATATGTGAGCACCATGTTGTTGGCAGGCATTGTACAAACGTAATTGTTGTACTAACTTGTCTACCTGTTTATTTGTGCATGCAGATTTGTGTGACCGTGGTAAACTGAGTGTGTGTCTGTGTGGGCAAAATGCCACAGCGCATTGCCGGATTATCAGGGGACTGTTTCCTTCATGAGCAGCTTTGTCCTCTAGGAAAAACTGCAGAACACTAAAAAGAACATTTCTACTTCACAGAGCTTTGAACACCAACACACCACTGGGAAGGTCACAAGCAATACACACAGCTTGGTCACATCAGCTGTATATAAATGAGATACACTTTACAGAAGAAGCTCTAATATTTGATTAGCAGCTTTGAAAATGTCATTTATGGATGGCTAATTTATTTACTGTCAATTGTTAACACCTTTACAGGCAGGCCTACTTTCCTCTGACAAATCAGAATCATGAAACATATGTAAAAATGTGACATGTGATTTTCAAGGACATGGCACAGAACACGTGATGCATATGTTAACTCAGGAGGGATGTGCCATGTAAAAAGAAAATAAACTGCTCATAAAAGAAACACATATTTTGGTTTTGCTCTGTGCCAAATCTTTGTTCTTGCTTCCATCTTTGAAGTGTCAACTCATCAATGGTTTACATTTTAGATAAGTTAATATTGTTTCCATCTAAGGTATGTATTAATCCTTAATACCGAACTAATGAGATTCTTGAACGCACTTTTTAAAAAGTTAGACCAGTAACAGCACCTCGATTTAGTTAATGCTTATGAAACTTGATGCCATAAAATGACCATTTGTGATGGGGTGGTCAATGAAAGTGGAACAGCCATAGATTCACAGACTGTTAAATGCTTTAATCACAGCAGTTCCAAAAATACTCTCCAGAGTTTCAGTCGTGTTTGACTTTTCAGTTTAAATTGTGTCTTTCTGGATGTGGAACACAATCTCAGTTGATTCCTGCTATTCTGTTTCTCATTTTCCCCTGCAGTCTGACAGGTGCTTACATATCGACAGGCCCATCATGCTTCAGAGCTTCTTATTGACCCACAGTCTTTGTGTGACTCAAAATGCAGTGACAACTCTGTGTGGGCTTGTGTGTGTGTTATTTCACACTGCAACTGCCTGCCTTGATTACTGCAGACTGAATCTAATGTTATCCCTACTAAATGTACTGTAGACACTGTATGTCTTTAATCATTACAAGTATGTGCAGTATGCTTTCTATCCATGTGATGTTTTTCTGTCTGTACACAAACTTATTTTACATGCTTACTTTTTGCCTTGAACTTTGTCCTCAGCCCTAGTGGACAAGGATGGAATGATGATGTTTGTGTTATGTCTAATAACCAGACCACAAAGCCAAAATACATGAAAAAAATATGACTGTATGAATGATGGTTTGGACAACCAACATTCTGCATCAATTTATTAGTTCAACAATCATGATCTGAAATAGCTTCAAAAGAAGATAAATGAAAGAAAAGGAAACAGTAGATAAAATGAAAAAGTTAATTATTTTATGAAAATATAATCAGTAACTTAATAGATTATTTTACTGGTGTCCTTTGATCTGCATTTATTGGTGAGGGAGTCGATGCTTTCTCGCTTATGTTTAAAATGAAATCTGTTGTATGCAGACTTTTATTGCATTTACACTCCTTCAGTAAATTAAATATATTTTTGAAAGACTGCATGTGTGAGATAGAAAGAGGGCTTTCTGTCGGCTCATTAAATGCATTGTTGGCATCACTGCTTGGATTGCCAACTCATCATATTAACTTATGAAATGAAAAATATTTCACCTCAAAAATTGAAAACAACACAGAGCAGGTCCTGTAGGTGATATTATTTTCAATGAACCTGATGGCTATAAGGGAGGTGACATTTGTTCAAAAGTATTTCTATGATGGCGTAGAGCACATGAGAGAGAATAAATTAAGGGATGTGGAGAAATATCATCCACTTTTCATCCAATTATATGAGGCTCTCAAATAAAATGGATTTACTTAATGGGATTTACTTTCACAAGTGTGGCAGCAGAAACAACCAGAAGAGGGATGCGTTTAGTGCTTCTAATACAGACTGTGCAGACATTTATGTATATTTACAGTCCATCATACTGTATATGATTTTTAACATATTGCAGAATCATTATGTGACTAATGTGTATGTAATTTTTTAAAAATTGTTGTTCATTGTTGTCTGTTATTTAGTGGCACTAATTTGTTTGTGAAAATAATGTCAATTACTTCAATTTTGCTTAAGAGATTGGTGATTACATTATATTTCATCTTATATAATTTGTGGAAATGGAAATACAAATACATGGTGTTAATACAATAAAGATTAAGTTGCTTTCTCTTTAGCTGGTTTGGGTTTTGAAATAGAAACTGTAAATAGCTGCTATTTCTAACACATTATTTAACCTCATGTAGGTAGAAATCCAAGCAGGCGAGGGGAGGTTTCAAATCCTTCTAGAAGCCAGATGTTACTGAAAGCTATCTCAGTGCTTGGCAAATTAATGATTGCATCAACAGCTCTATCAGCTCCCTACAGATCTATTGTTGGTGGGTCAGAGGCACAGTTCAGAGGCTATTAAATGTCATCTCTGCTTTATGAACCAGCAAGAAATATGGTTGAGCAATAGGATGAACACATCAGTTCTGCACGACTGTGTTTAGACACCACAGGATTCAGTGTGAGCACATAAGGCTCATGTGACCACATCTATTCCTGACTGGGTCATCTATGATTGGATGAATGGGGTGATGATGGTCAATGAGAAAATTGTGTCATTCAGTATCATCTGACCCCCCCCCCATAGTCAATTCTAACCAAGAGTTGTGTTGGCTCTATCTTCTTCTTTTCCTTTTGGCTTTTCCCTTCAGGGGTCGCCACAGCGAATCAATTGCCTCCATCTAACCCTGTCCTTTGCATCCTCTTCTCTCACACCAACTACCTTCATGTCCTCTTTCACTACATCCATAAACCTCCTCTTTGGTCTTCCTCTAGGCCTCCTGCCTTCTTCTTCTTCTTTTCCTTTTTGGCTTTTCCCTTCAGGGGTCGCCACAGCGAATCAACCGCCTCCATCTAACCCTGTCTTCTGCATCCTCTTCTCTCACACCAACTACCTTCATGTCCTCTTTCACTACATCCATAAACCTCCTCTTTGGTCTTCCTCTAGGCCTCCTGCCTGGCAGTTCAAAACTCAGCATCCTTCTACCAATATATTCACTATCTCTCCTCTGGACATGTCCAAACCATCTCAGTCTGGCCTCTCTGACTTTATCTCCAAAACCTCTAACATGTGCTGTCCCTCTGATGTACTCATTCCTGATCCTATCCTTCCTGGTCACTCCCAGAGAGAACCTCAGCATCTTCATCTCTGCTACCTCCAGCTCTGCCTCCTGTCTTTTCCTCAGTGACACTGTCTCTAGACCAAACAACATCGCTGGTCTCACCACAGTTTTGTACACCTTTCCTTTCATTTTAGCTGAAACTCTTCGATCACACATCACACCTGACACTTTTCTCCACCCATTCCATCCTGCCTGGACACGCTTCTTCACCTCTTTTCCCCACTCTCCATTGCTCTGGACTGTTGACCCCAAGTACTTAAAATCCTCCACCTTCTTGATCTCTTCTCCCTGTAACCTCACTCTTCCACTTTGGTCCCTCTCATTCACACACATGTACTCTGTCTTACTGCGGCTAACCTTCATCCCTCTCCTTTCCAGGACAAACCTCCACCTCTCTAGCTTCTCCTCCACCTCGTCCCTACTCTCACTGCAGATCACAATGTCATCTGCAAACATCATAGTCCATGGAGATTCCTGTCTAACCTCGTCTGTCAGCCTGTCCATCACCATAGCGAACAAGAAGGGGCTCAGAGCTGATCCCTGATGCAGTCCCACCTCCACCTTGAACTCCTCTGTCACACCTACAGCACACCTCACCACTGTCTTACAGTCCTCATACATGTCCTGCACCGCTCTAACATACTTCTCTGCCACTCCAGACTTCCTCATACAATACCACAGTTCCTCTCTGGGCACCCTGTCATAAGCTTTCTCCAGATCTACAAAAACACAATGCAGCTCCCTCTGGCCTTCTCTGTACTTCTCTATCAACATCCTCAAAGCAAATACTGCATCTGTAGTACTCTTTTTTGGCATGAAACCATACTGCTGCTCACAAATGCTCACTTCTGCCCTTAGTCTAGCTTCCACTACTCTTTCCCATAACTTCATTGTATGGCTCATCAGCTTTATTCCTCTGTAGTTGCCACAACTCTGCACATCTCCCTTGTTCTTAAAAATGGGCACCAGCACACTTCTCCTCCACTCCTCAGGCATCTTCTCACTATCTAAGATCCCGTTGAACAACCCAGTCAGAAACTCTACTGCCACCTCTCCTAGACACTTCCAAACCTCTACAGGTATATCATCAGGACCGACTGCCTTTCCACTCTTCATCCTCTTCAGTGCCCTCCTCACTTCATCCTGGCTAACCTTTGCTACATCCTGGTCCACAACAGTCACCTCTTCTAGTCTTTGTTCTCTCTCATTTTCCACGTTCATCAACTCTTCAAAGTACTCTTTCCATCTTCCCATCACACTGCTGGCACCTGTCAATAGACTTCCATCCCTATCCTTAATCACCCTCACCTGCTGCACGTCCTTCCCATCTCTATCTCTCTGTCTTGCCAGCCTGTATAGATCAGTCTCTCCCTCCTTACTGTCCAACCGAGCATACAAGTCATCATAAGCTTCTTGTTTGGCCTTTGCTACCTCTACCTTCACCTTACGCTGCATCTCCCTGTACTCCTGTCTACTCTCCTCAGTCCTCTCAGTGTCCCACTTCTTCTTAGCTAACCTCTTTCTTTGTATACACTCCTGTACCTCCTCATTCCACCACCAAGTCTCCTTATCTACTTTCCTTCCAGATGACACACCAAATATTCTCCTACCTGTCTCCCTGATCACATTAGCTGTAGTTGTCCAGTCATCTGGAAGCACCTCCTGCCCACCCAGAGCCTGTCTTAACTCCTTCCTAAAGGTCATGCAATACCCTTCCTTTTTTAGCTTCCACCATTTCGTCCTCTGCTCTGCCTTTGCCCTCTTCATCTTCCTCACCACCAGAGTCATCCTACACACCACCATCCTATGCTGTTTGGCTACACTCTCGCCTACCAGTACTTTGCAGTCACTGATATCCTTCAGGTTACATCGTCTACACAAGATGTAGTCTACCTGTGTGCTCCTACCACCACTCTTATAGGTCACCCTATGTTCCTGCCTCTTCTGGAAGAAAGTATTCACTACAGCCATTTCCATCCTTTTTGCAAAGTCAAAAAGCAGCAAAAATACTTGCACCCGACAAGGTGTTGGTATTTCGGTAAGGTCTGTGTGGGCCCAATATTGATGCATTCAGTCTCATAGAAAGGGACTCTAGGATCATATATTTTATAGTTTTTCTGCTATCTTTTTTTTTTTGCAAATGGCACATTTTTCAGTTTGGAAGATCTGCATATATAGGCATGCCCATATCTTAGTCCACAATATTGATAATGGATTAAATTAATTAATGGATTAAATTAATATGCTCCATATTTTTAATGTGTGTGTGTGTGTGTGTGTGTGTGTGTGTGTGTGCGTGCGTGCGTACGTGTGTGTGTGTGTTGTCCTATTCAAGAAGTTCATAGATGTCTTACAGTCTTAACCAATGACAATTCCATATTAGAGAAACAAAAGTCTGAATTTAAAATATTAACATTTCCATTATTACATCACACTAATCATCATCCTAGCTGGACAATAATATATTGATAATGTTGTGTCTTGTAATGCCCATGTCACTTTCTGACATCATTTTAGTTCAACAGGTTATACTTGTGTAACTTGAATATGCTAGTAAGTGGGCTTTTATAATTTTGTTCCATCATGTTTTTTGTTTTTTTTTAACTGGAGCGCATGGCCCTCTCAAGGTCTATACATGACCCTCAGGTCCCATTTCTGAAACACAGTGTAGGATCCATGTTGAAAAAGTGTGTGTGCACCAAAGGCAAATAATAGCAAATACAAAAAAATATAAACCATATGCGTGAACAATTGTTTGCAATGTTCCATTTATAAACCTAGAAATGTACGGATGTGGATCATCTACACACTGCCCTCCACACACCCACATTCAAGCAGTAATGTTCCATGCAAAGTACCCTTTGAATGGGCATCCTGATGGATGGTTCGTTATCATGAATCATGTCAACAACCATGAGGAAATTGATGAAAACAAAGTTTTTGACATGTGAAATGAAGGTGCTTCGGTGAGTGTTGGAGGTTAGAAAGCAAATATTGCTAATTCAGCCATTCATCCAGGACAGTTTAAATATGTAAATCCATCAAGCAGCATCGTATGTGGGTGTCTGCAGTATTTACACATTTAAAGCCAACTGCCTCACATCTTGCCAAAGAGATTGTGACCAGCAGTGAAGACAAACAAGGTCTATTTATTATCTTCCACCACAAACATAGTGAGATGGGGAATAAAGGAATGGGTCCCGTTTGTCCGTCTGTCCATCACGCTTTGTTCCCAGAGCAAAACTGTTTTTATTAAAGTTTCTTCACACAACCAAGTATTGAAGTGTTGCTTTTGCTATTTAGACATTTTGTCATTTTTGTTTGTTCCGTTTCAGTGGTTCCACATTGAATTCCTTCTTTGGATTTGTCTCAGATGAGGGTTTCTGGGGTTTAGCACAAAAAACTGTTCAATATTTTTTCACAAACTTTTATGTACATATTTCTAGTACACACTAGAAGTTCATATTGACATTTTGGAAAATTTAAGCACTTTAATTGTTATAAATCAGACCTCAAATCAAGAGTTACTTGACTGTGAAAGCTTTTGTGAGTAGGATCCTGTTGATACATAAAAGAACACAGAAGTAATCAATCAATGCTGGTGTGTCATGTGATTTTGTAGTGCCTTTTGATCAAATGCAGGAAGCCTCTCTCACTGTGCATATACACAAAATGTTTCTATTGTTGTGGGATCACTACAGGTAATGCAAGGCAGAGTTTCCTCATTAAATACATAACATTTAACCCAGTCATATCTCATTCACTGTTTATGAGGCTGATAATTTCTGTGACCCATCTGTCCATCGGATCCATGGACTACCATCCACCCACTACTATTTCACTCATCCCCACCTACACATATTCCTTCTCATCCTCCACAAATAACTATCTGTATTTGCTAACATGCTTCCAAATGGGAAATTGCAAAGCATAGGTTCCATCACCAAAAGACCATGGGCAGTACTACTGTATGTGTACTGAACTGTGTACTGGTTTACCTCACTTTTAAAGAGAGAACAATTGGCGTTGTTGGTATGAGTAAATGCTACTGTTTTGAGCCTTGTGGTGTACTATAGATGCAATTCAACTAGAAAATGGCAACTTGACTTTGACTGTGGACCAGACGACTTTATGCAGCACAGTCTGCAGATTTGATGAAGGGATAAGAATCAGTTCCAGCCAGCTTTGCTGGGCCAGGTTTTGTAACCAGAATGGGTTTGCTGTACACGCAATTATTTAACTATATTTTTTATGAAAATCTGCAAAATACCTAGTTTCCACACTGTATGTACAAGGCTGTTTGTGACAAAGCTATCTTGACTACCAAAAGGAGAATCGACAGACATAATTTTTTAAAAATGTAATTAAGGGTTAAATTAAATTAAATTTAATACACTGTTATAATCCCCGAAGGAAAATTAAGAACGCACACTCTAGTTTTTTTTTTGTTAGTCAATCAATCACACGCATGCATATTAGTTAGTACAGACACAGCAAACATATATAAAAGCAAAATTAATTGAGAGATAAACAGACTGAGCCAACAAAACAATACTGATTTCTTTCCACTGCCACATGTCTCAGTCAGCCATGCTATATTCTGTTTCCATCGCAAATTATATTTTGAAAGGCCATTATATGGCACAAGTGTGTCTCCTTAATTTATCTTAGAACCAAATGTAAAATGCATTGTGATGCACTTTGCAACCAGAAATTCAAATTAGGTGAATTTTGAGATAATACTTTCAGACGATACCCAGAGCATAATGCAAATACTATGGTATTACAGTAATATTTGTTGTAAAATAGTACAAATGCTGCCAAAAATGAGATTTTTTCTAACACAATAATTCCAGCACTATTAATACTGATGTATTTTAGAGGTTACACTGTTAGAAAAAAAATTCAAATAAACAGACTTTTCTCCATGAAGGGCCTCCTGTAAGATGGAAGCCATTAGTAATATGTGCTTGGAAGCAAGCTGACACATCAATAAGAGCCAACTGGGAAAGCAAAACAACAACAACAGCATTGATCACTTTGCAGCAACATTGGATGGTGGAGAAAACTCTCAGTAGCCATCCAGGAAATGGTATTTCAGTCTTCATTACAGTTTATAACCAGAAAGACGCCTCATCTAAGAGCTATCAGGCTGCAGAGAAAATGAACTGAATGCAGATAAATGATGATGGAGAGGGAGGAAACCATGGCTGAGAGATGGAGAGAGAGTGAGGGTAGGCGAAGAAAAGAGTAGAGGATAGAGTATGGGGAGGAATGGAGATGAAATGAGAAGAAAAGATAAAAGAGAGGAGAGAAAGGAAAATGAGGCCGACTCTGATGGGTGGATGTGGGTCGGGAGATGGAGCTTATGGAAGTTACACTTCACTCAACAAAACACAGGGTAACTTGACATGACAACACATCGCAGAGAACAGCATGTAATGGTGCGGCTGTTTTTATGTGTAGATGCCAGCTTTCCACATCGCATGGTCAGAAGCCTGATTAATGTATATATAAATGTCCTTTTTACTGAATACCAAAGAGGAGACATGCATGAATTTGTGTCTCTTTTCTCACAGTAAATGGCAGACGCTGAGACAGACATGCCAGGTAATGAACATGGCACCGAATGCATTTGGTATCCTATTATCTGTCCTTGCTGTCCCCTTCTGTCTCTAATTATTTTGAGATACAACCACCCACATGTTAGCTCGCTCCCTGGCCTCTCTTTTCTCTGTTTGTCTGGCTCTGTGCTCTTAGTGTCTGAGATCCAAAATGGGGAATACAAAACATGTTTGTGTATGAATGTGCTTTGCAGCTCTGCTGTTTGTGTGCATCACACTGTGTCTGAATGTGCTATTCTGCTGGCAGACAAGAAAGTGCATTCATGTTCTCGAGTGTGCATGTGTGTGTGTGTGTGTGTGTGTGTGTGTGTGTGTGTGTGTGTGTGTGTGTGTCTTGTCCAAGCTGATGCTAATGGCCACATTATGATGAATTGGCTTCATGATTTCAGTTAGGCTGAGTGGTGATTAAATCTTCATTACCCCTTCTGGTCAGTCCTGCTCTACATAGATTGCCAAGGAACTCAATTCTTCTTCATTCTGCAAGA
Organism: Antennarius maculatus; assembly: GCA_013358685.1. NCBI lineage: Eukaryota > Metazoa > Chordata > Actinopteri > Lophiiformes > Antennariidae > Antennarius > Antennarius maculatus. The sequence goes on from CM023616.1 coordinate 14,917,005, forward strand.
AGTCCCTGACTGAATCAGGGCATCCACAGCGACAAACAAATTACGGCTACAAGAAGAGTGCACAGTCTCTCGCTTCATCTCATATAGCATGCTCTCTGTTCTGTACGTGAAAAAATATAATGTCCAACACTTAGCCAACAATAAAACCTCGACTAATAGGTAAAAGCCAAAGTGAAAATGATGTGTTTCACAGTGCAGCTGACAGCTAGAAACCTTTAATTTCATTATTAGCTTTCTATGACAACGATAGAGCTAGGATGACTGGTCTGTTGAAAATGAGTTATGATACTCCAATAGGGGAACCATCGCACAAGACGCTTCCTGTCAAATGTTAAGCCCTGTGACCGTGGCTGTCAGGGATCAGTGTAGAGCTGGGTTTCAATCATACTAGTGAGATAATTGAATTCACCTGATACCCCAACCCCCCCCCCCCAAAAAAAAAACCAACAACAACAACCAGGCAATAATGAAAAAGCTTTGGATGCTAAGGATTAGAATTGGCTTATTAAGACAGTTGGAAACCTCTCTGTGTGGTATTTGTTTTACTGGCAACTCAAATAGATGCCTAGGGTTTCTGACATAACAAAACTGTAGGTCTTTAGTGGTATATTTCTACCTTGCTTTCAGTTAATCAGACACACTTGTACTGTATGTACTGGATAATTAACTACCAGTGAGGGCTTGAATGGTACAAAAGACTAGTTCCAAAGGAGTGTGATTGACTGTCTCAGTTTAAGAGGCTGCAGGGGAGCCCTCGAGAGAATGAGACATAAGTCTAATTTAGCTTTATTTCCTTCTTTACGCAGTAAGTGGTCACATTGAAACGTCTAGGAAAATGCTATGCGGTTTCACAGGCCCTGCTGTCTCCTCAGCACCTACAAAATGGACACTTATGTAAATGCAGGAAAAATCATTCCATCGCCAAAAAGCTTCTGCAAGGAGCTTTAATCCATCAAATTCAGCTTTTAACTAGGAAATGACAGTTATGTAACCAAATGACCAAATACAGTAAGTAAAGGGGGACTTGTGGGGCCGTGTTGCAGCATACTTTACACTAATACATGACAGCTTTAGATGCTTGTATTAGACTTTTTTTTTTCAAGCATAAATTAAACTGTAGTTAATCAGGGCCTGTCATGGTTCTAGGTTCAAATCCACTTGAAGACTTTGAATGTTCCCCCCAAGCCTGTATGGGTTCCCTCTGGTACTCTGACTTCTTCTCAGGGTCCATAAAACATGAAGAATGGGTCAATCAGTGACTCAAAAGGACCAGTAGGTGTGAAACCTGAGTGTGAATGGTTGTGTATCTTTCCTTTAACTGACCCGTTTCACATCTTTCCCAAACGTCTCACTGTAGCTCGTTCCAAGAATCTCAAATTGCACATGAGAATTCGATCCTTCTGCGCGGAAATCCATCAGTCCTGTCAGGCCGCTTATCCGTCCCTATAGCAATAAAAAAGTGACGAATTGTTACTGTGGGACATGCCAAAACAAAGGAAGTACTGATTGTAGTGTAGTTTAGTATTGTTTCATAATATTTTATTTATTTGGTCAATTATCCCCTCAGTTTAACAATCTAAACCTAAATACTAAGTCCTATATATGTCATTCAGCCAGGCCTTAGTAAAAATAGTAATAAATTATATTCCAGTCATTTTACATCTTCCTTTGAATGAAATCAAGAAAAAACTATGATCCAAAGGCCCCTTCTTTGTTTTGAATGTATAAACCACAAAAATTTATATTCCCTGAGTTTATTGTCTCTTTTTTATCCTGTTTTGGTCTGTATAACACTATGAAATAGGGTGAAGGCACAACTGTAGTCTGTGGTCCAGACTTCAAGGTGAGCAACCACATTCTCTTTTTTAAATTTTTTTTCCAAAATAAACTCTAAGCAAGAATAAACAGTAACTCTAGTACACCTTTTGGATGGTATCAAGCATTGACCACCCTCCATTCCATGGTTTGGTGGACTTCCGCATACAATTCAGGCTGGCCATGCTGTGCCACTTCCGGTCTTCCAATTTCCTATAGAAGGCGTTGGCCAGCATCAGAACACTATCGTACAGGTAGAGGTTGGACACCTGTTGGATGGTGATCAGTTTGAATGAATGCATCCTTGGATACAACACATAAAACACATTTTCTCATGTCAGAACACATATCAATGGAGAATTTTTTTTTCTTTATTTGGAGAAAGGTAAAGAGAGCATCATTATGACAAAAACCCAAAAGAAACCTCGGTTAAGACTGTTATTTTTTACATTTTTTAAACAAGTTCTCTGGTGAAACACTGAGGTTGATTTGCTTAGCAATGATGAGATTTCACCACCTACAGTACTGTCATTTGTAATGAGCACAGAATAGAAAAACGAGAGGCATTTCGAGTCCAGTAATTCAATTCCAGTCCTCTTATCAATCCAACTGTCTCCCTGCAACTGAATTGAGCCCTGTCAGGAATCATGTCTGCAGCCTTCTGTCTTGATGTGACAGTGGATTTGATAGGTCCCCTGGGTTGAGTCAAGTCAGTCATCCCACAACAGAAGATTCATAGAAGCAATACAAACTGCCACTGCGGACATTCAGCCAATGACACCTTCAGATTTTATTTCAAGCATCACTTTTGAAAGTAAACATAAAAGTCAAGTTCACGTGACTCAAGGACACTGAATCAGAGGATGAGTAGCTTGGGCTGTGAGGGCCCTCACTACTCCTGATTGGTTGTGACAGGAACGAGCACAGAAAAACTATGATCTTCTTTGTTGTTTTACGTATTCTGATGTATGCTTGTAATGTCATTACCCGATATTTAACCCTCTTTCATGTGAATTATTGAAAACTGTGGGTGCACACACCACATGGTTTTGCCATCTGTCCAGATTATGGATGAAAAGGAAAATGAATAGTCCAATAAAGTCACAACAGAATCCAGTCATTACACTCCAGATGGATGGAACAAAAGAAATGTCTGAAAGGTGTTACTAGGCATTCTTGACTCACTGAATTTTTTACTAGGCAGGGTAGCATGTCTAGTTGACAAATGATCAAATCAAAGATATCATCTGTTTTAGAGCATTACACTACAATCCACACTGAAAATATTTGCAACATGTGTGAAGTCACACTACTGTATTCACAATTTGAAATAACTGTATTCAATAATGAAGATTTATTGACTTAAAAAAGGCAAGTCTGTCATCTGTTTAATTTCTCAGCTGTCTATGTCCTTATCATTACCATATGTAAGGAGCTTTATCTATGATCAAGAAGAAATCTCCTTAGAGGACGTGTGTTGGACCCAGAAAAAAATGCTACACTATGCTTATTTTACCTAAACCTAAAATTCTGACTGATGGATTTTAGACTCTTGAAGACCTGTAGAAAAATATTATTTTCTGAATTGTTCAGCTATGGGTGAGCTATTCCGTCTGAATGGAGTGTTCAGTTCTTTTTACCTCCAGGGACTGCAGATAGCCTTCTTGAGGGTCACAGAGAAGGGAAGAGATCCGATGGTTGTTCCTCATACAGCGAACATTAGTGTCTCTCCACAGCGGGAAGATCTGACGAATGATTGTCATGCGCCCCAGGGAGCTGTGAACCAATTCCATGATGTCTGCATCACTCACTTCCTGAAGATGAAGATGACAGGAGGAGCTTATGTTAACGAGTTTTTTCAGTGAAAGACGGTAGTGCAACCCTTTGATTACTTTTTGGTGAAGAAACAAAGTTGGATTTTGATTTGGCTCTGCTGCTTTTTGAGGATTTAAGATATAAGATGAGAGAGAAATGAGATAAGAGAGAAAGCGAAAAGCCGTGTTGATGACAACAGAGTACATTAACAAATATCCATCAGACATCATGTTTTTGTCCCGGTGTTGGTTTGCTAAATACCTTGAGTAAATCGAGTTCATGTTTTAAACCAAAAGACAAAGAGAGAATCATGTTAACCAACAGTTATTGCTAACATGCCAAGTTCTAAGACAGCAATGAAGTGAATTTGTTTTGTTATTCAAATGAGATTATCAACAGATCAATGGACATTTCAAGTAAATCTTTCAAAACAATAGTACAGTTGACCTCTGGCTCTCCTCTGCAGAGGGGATCGATATTCATGAGACAATGCCTGTTGGTCTCTCCAGAGCTGGATAGTGGTCAAAGCTGAGACAGACAGTCAGACTCTTGGGAAATTGGGTTCATATACTGTCTGAAAATAAAGCTGTGAGTTAACTGCAGGGTCAAAATGTAAACAGCTGTAGGTTGATATAATCCTCCACCACACAACCCTGAATCTGTGATTCTGATCAGTCAGTTTTGATCTCCTTTTCATTGACCTCTCTGTTGTTACTGCCGGTTTTCCCTCAATTTGAATCTGTACAAAGTCCATTTCTTCTGAGACCACTGTCTTTGTATAGTGCCTTTCAAGCTCTATACATGGCAAAGATATTTTAAATCTCTCATTGTCCTGCTATCATTTTTAAATTGTCTCTTTGTACACTAACCTTAAATAATTGGACAATCAATCCTTTAAAATGTCTTTTTTCCCTTATGTACAGCACAGTAAGACTGTTCTGTGTTTGCATCACAACATCACCTTTCTGGTAACCTGTCTGGTACGCTATTCTCCTGGTGAAAAAAAAAAAAAAGAAACAGTAAAAGGTCTGACAGTGGAGTTCACAGAAATAATATTCAATCACGTTCCAACATATCATATGTGACGAGCTGTAAAAATACAGTAATTTAACTACACAATACTATGGGTGATACTAGTCAAATCAATTAGAAGTTGATCTCCTTTAATGTAGTTTTTGTCAGAAAAACAAAGCAAAACACTCAACCACTGACATCAGCGTTTAACCCTCCCTGTGTATATAAACTGCATGTTTAAATACACAGTAAGAGTGAAAAGATATTAGTATTCAGACCCTTTGCTCAGTATTTAGTACCTTTTTGAGCTAATGCAGCCATGACTGTTTTTGGAACAGATACAACAGTTTTTTACACCTGGATTTGGGGATCTTTTCCACTTCTGTTAGGTTGGATGGTGAATGTTGGTGAACAGCTATTTTCAGTTCTCTCCAGAGTCAGAGCTCTGGCTGGGCCATTCAAGAACACTGGTAGGGGTGTTCTTAAGCCACTCCTTCGTTATTTTAGCTTTTTGCTTAGTGTCATTATATTGTTGGAACGTGAACCTTAAGCTCAGACAGAGGTCCTAGCGCTCTGGAAAAGGTTTTCGTGTAGGATATCTCTGTACTTGGCCCCGTTCATCTTTCCTTTGATTGACACCAGTTGTCCTGTTCTTGAAGCTAAAAAACACGCTCACAGAAGGATGTGGTGGGCTGCAGGGATGTTTGACTTTGTAGAACTTTCTCCCATCTGCCAACTGTATCTCTGCAGATCAGCCACAGTGATCTTTAGGTTCTTCTTTACCTCTCCTACCAAGGTTCTTCTCCCCTGATTGCTCTGTTTGGCCAGATGGCCAGCTTTAGGAAGGGTTCTGGCCACTCCCAACATGTTCCATTTAAGGATTATGGAGTCCACCATACTCCTAAGAATCCTAAGTGCAGCAGCATTTTTGGTAACCATGGCCAGATCTGTTCCTTGCCACAATTCTTTTTCTGAGCTCCGGGCAGTTCTATTAACCTCTTGATTCTCATTTGTCTTGACATGCACTGTGAGCTGGAAGGTTTTTTATAGATGTGTGTGGCTTTCCTAATTAAGTACAGTCAGTATAATTAAACACAGCAGGACTCCAATTAAGGTGTAGAACCATCTCAAGGATGATCAAAAGAAATGGACTTCACCTGAGTTAAATATACGAGTGTCACAGCAAAAGGTCTTTTCATACTTATGACCATGTGATATTTCCATTTTTCTTTTTCAATAAATCTGCAAAAAGGATCAACAATGCTGTGTTTTTCTGTCAGTATGGGGTTCTGTGTGTATATTAATGAGGAAGAAAATTAAATGGTTTTAGCAAATGTAACACAGAGTGAAACATTTAAACAGGTCTGAATAATTTCCGTACCCACTGTAATGTCAGGGGTTAAAGTTTAATTTATGGACACAATTCCTCCTATTAAACAAGCTAGATGTCTGAGTACATTTAATTAAAGCAAGTCTATATAAATATGTTTTAGATTAAAGGGCAATTGTTGAGTCAAAAACATTTCGTAACAATTGGTATTGCAACTTAGAAAACCGATTATTTATTTCCATGTTTGTAATTTCACACAAATTTCGCATGAGATGAAACTACCTAAATCTTCTTATTAAAAACTGTTATTATTTGACATTTTTCTACCAGAGCATTATTGAAACAAGGCTGTGATGTATCAACGAGGCTGTTGTCAGCAGAAAAGCAGAAAACTAGTTTTATCATATGACTCTTTGTCTGACTCCTCACAGTCAGTAAGGTGAAGGTATGAATATTCATTAGTTGCTGTGACACATTAATCAGATGAATTATGCTGCATGGCTCACAGAGCTGAACTTTCACGTCCAAGCTAATGACTTCCAGTGCCGCCCAGTCGCAGCATTCTGCCACCATCATAAGGGACATTTGTGTCACCACCTGACCCAGCGATGGCACTGACCAGTCAGATAGGGAGGACAAAGTAAGTCCCCTTTAACCCCAAAAGAAACAGTACAGGTGTTACAGACATGACCATGATGCATTTGAGTTGTGTGACATATACACAGAATTTATGGTGGTTATTCATTTGATTTTTATGGGCATTAGAAGAGGTAGAAAATGTATCATATTTTCACAAAAAAAGAAGAGAAAAAAATAAAATCAAACAATTGGCACGGATGTTAAGATCCTCAGAGATATTCTATTCAAATTCCTGGAAAATTAAAACAGCAAAAGCCATGTTTCAATGACAGCCCCTGACCAAAATACATTAATCAAACCCATTGCAGACAGGAAGGATAAATTATCTTTTTTGTGCTAGTCAATCAGTGTCGTTAATCTGCCATTGGAAATAAATAAAAACACTGCTCGTTATTATGACGTTTAATTATAAGTATAGGTACTCTGTGAAGCTGCAGGCAACATGTGAAGTAGAAGAGTAATCCAGTGAACTTTAACTTTCATGTGAGTCACTGCTGCCTAGATAAAGAAATGAGTATTGCTTGCTTTCGGCCGTGAACATGGCAAAGATATCATTAGACTGTGACCTGGTGAATTTTCTGATAAAAAAAAAAATAAAGTCAAACATCACAAGTATCAAATAACATGAATCATTAGAATATGGGTGAAAGAGTTACTTGTGGTTCTCATGACTGGAATGCACCAAAGTAATTCTTCAGACACATTTTTGGTGATAGCTTAGGTCTCAAATTGGCATCGTAAATCAAAAAATAATTAAACTGGGAGTATATTACCTTCCAAATAAACCTCTCCAGGAATGCCAGTAAAAACTGGTCATTAAAGTAAACTCACAGATTGACTTTCCCAATGAGAACAAGGTGGTTGTATGTTATTACCTACCCAATTGTAGGTGATTTTACAATATCAGAGGCCAGATGTAAAAGTGAAGACATATATTTAAGTTAGCACCATGGTAGCATATAGTTAAAATGTATCTAAATCATTAATGCCAGTTTCCTATAACTCATTAATAATTAACTATTTGGAAAATCAGAAAATTCTCTGCCACATCTGTCTATGATTTACTCTTGAAGTCAAGATCCTTGCCTCGGTCACACAGCTACCGTCTTAAAGGGGCAGGTAACATTGAATACATTATATGCTGGTTGTATCATTTTATTTTGTTGTATTTATCCACCACACCTTAAAGGCCGGTCTGTGACACTTTTGTCTGATATTAATCTGGTCGGTGGCGCAGAGGTTTGTGACAACTGCTGTAGTCTGCATTAACACATATAGCTGTGTGCAAACTGATTGATTTATAGAAACAAATCAATCAGTTAAATTGCAAAAACATTGACCTGAGCTAATTTAAAATGAGTTAGAAACAGAGATTAGATTGTCCACATATATTTAAATGGATCATGAAGACAGGGTGAAGGACATTGTTAGAGTCATACTCTCATTTTCACAGCATTACACAAGTAATTGTTCATGAATAAAGTGCAATTTGTATTGTTACATGAGCCACTATTGATTTCATGGCAACCATTCAGCTTAAATTTCAGCCCTTGGAGGGTCTTATTTCATAAAATTGCTGTGCGTTATTTAAATAACCAATTTAATGAACTCAATTGCCAAAAGTGACAGTGTAGTTACCTTTAGATAAGGGTGGTTAGGACTCTTTTAATTCATGACCATCATGCTGAAAACCTCTTCTGTTCAGTCTTTTTGGGTTACTGAGTAATCCTTGAAAATTTGTTTATGTTTTTGCTTGGATGCCCTTTGAGATTAATGGTACAAAAGGATCATGTCAGGAAACCCCAGCGTTTTGATGAACACAGTATTGTTAGATGAAACAAGTTAATTAAAACAAAAAAAGATTCTTTCTTTGTCTTGTAAGTGGCTTCTGTGGTAATCCGCCTTTCTGTATCTTTGGCTTGGTGGAGATTTGTGTCAGTAAAATCGGCTTTCCATCTCAGGCTTGATGGGCTGTTACCAAAGACATCAGTCATATCATGACTGTCTTCCAAGACTCTTTCTATCACAGTGGGCACATCCACCTAATCCATCAAGCATTCTGTGTCACCTTCTTGCTACCAAAGGAAAAAAGAAAAACTACAAATCCTCCCACAATGTGTGATCCATCCAAGCCCACTAGACAGTGTCAGAGAAAGGAAACCTAGCAGCTGCAGTGACTGGAGTAGAGAAAGGCTTATCTATGCTTTCTGTTATAACCATACCCTCTCGCTCTTATCAACTCCTTCTTCCACTCATTTCTTGTCCTAAATATTGTTTTCCTTAATTCCGTTGTATTCACTTAAAACTCAGAGGCCTAATGAATATAGCATTAGTATTCAGTGCAATAACATCACGGTCACAATAAAAATGCTTGCAACATGATAGAAGTTAACTGAAAAGCAAGTTAAGTGTTTTACTTTAATTGGTTTTCTTCAAGGAACACCTTTGATTTTATGTATTACTGTTTATGCATTATGGCAGCAAGGTAGCGCAGTGGGTAGCGGTCGCCTCACAACACGGTGGGTCCGGGTTCGAGTCCCACTCTGTGTGGAGCTCGCATGCTCCCATGTCTGCGTGGGTTCTCTCCGGGTTCTCCGGCTTCCTCCCACCTCCAAAAGCTTGCGCTTCAGGTTGATTGGCCGGTTCCAAAACTGCCCATAGGAGTGAGTGTGTGTGTGTATGGTTGTTTGTCTTTGTGTGTGGCTCTTCGGTGCACTGGCGTTGTGCCAGGGGTGTACCCCGCCTCACGCCCTATACCAGCTGAGATAGGCTCCAGCTCCCCGTGACCCACAACGGTGGATGAAGCGGCAGAAAATGAATGAATGAATAAATGTTTATGCATTACTGTTGTAGTTTTTCATTGATTCTGAGGAAGATCTTGTCAAATATGTGGTGCATGATGGGTAAGTTCATTTTACCTATTTATTAATGTGTTTAACCACCTAATAATAATAAAAAAATTATCTGAAAGCATCAAATTTATTATTTTCTGTTTAAATATTTTGAAAGTTCTTGTTTTTTCAACTCATGCTCAAACCCAGTCATCCTCGTCATCCTCGTCATCCTTTCGTCTCCATTTGCCTCACTTTGTTTTCTTATCGCTATTCTCGTTCGACAGCTACATTCACTACGACTCGATGTTGCTGGAGGCAGATTAGCATGACTGCTTGTTGTGAGATTTCAATGAAATGTGTGACCTTGTTTTCCCTGCGTGGGTTGTAAATGTGGGATTCTGGGGAGCTGTGTGGCTAGGCGGACGGCAGTGAGGTTCAGAATCAGCTGGTTAAAATAAATGTCAAATCTCAGTCCTGGTCAGGTAGACGAACGGGGCCATCTGTCCATGGGGACAGCTGGTACATATAGGAGTCAGAGGTGACGGAGGAAGCTGTTATTTCCCTATATTTGCGACACAGCTGGACTCCATTCATATATAGAGGCTGCTTTCAGAGGAAGTCACGAATGACGACAACACACAACTAGGAAATGTCCTTATGTACCCATATATATATAATATGTATGTATGTGTGTGTGTGTGTGTGTGTGTAAAAAAAAATGTAACAAGAAAAAGGAAATCATATGAAGGGGTTTGGATTATTTGGACAATTTATCATTATTTTCTTAATATGTCCTGTGATGATATTGGCAGCAACAGGCTTGTATATATGTACCTGCATACGAGGTGTCTAATCGGATTTCAAGAAGAAGAAAAATCTACTGACAAATTGCTGCGGGAGTGCATGGCCTGACTTTTGTATTTACTTTCCAATGTATAAATGTCTGTGTTAATGGTATCTTCACCCTAACATGGTGTATCTACTGATGATGTGATGCGTGGCGTCCCATTGAGCATCTGGTATAAGTGAGGCGAAACTTCCATCTTGATGAAAGTTTGGAGGAAAATACATTCTGATAACTTATTCAATTGATATGTGTGTGTGTGCATTATCCTCCCACTTGAGTGGAAGTATTGCATGATGTGACTTCAAACAAGGAAAATGCTGCTCCACTCAATCCAGACAAGGTGTATGTTGATCAGTGCAATAGTTTTCAGCTGCCTGACAATAGCTATTCAAATTCATAATTCAAAAAATCTTATTTGTCCCCAAGGGACAATTGAAAGCACATGAAGCAGGATTGGTGTAAAAGTACAAACATACAACGGAAACAGAAACAGTGTAAACATAAACAATTGTACATAAGCAATGCACAAATAGTGAGAGTTATTCACTTTAAGACCATCACACTCATGGGTGCACGAATGGGTAAAAACTGAGTGCTGGTTGTGAAAATAATGATCACATCATTCAGACATCAGGAATATTGCCTAAGGTAGGCTGCCTGTTACTTTACGTCAAACCTGAGCTTGGATCAATACCACATAATAATATGACTATTAGCTCTCTGGAAATCCAAAAGGTTTCAAATTATTCAAGGTGTCAAAAGCAGCTGTAAATCATGACTGAAATTTCTGTTGAAATACAAAGTGAAAAAATTCTGTAATATAGAACTTTGTAGCTCAGCTCTCTGAAGCTCATTAGAGTTTTTATCAGGTAAGTTATGCAACCAGATACCTGAAATATTCAAAGTACTCACCTTCATTAACTTGTATAAGTTAACTTCTAAATTAATTCATGCTGCTAAAATTCACCACGGATGTCTCAATAAAGCACATATGGTAATTCTTTTTTCACTGTTGGACTTTTCTCTGGTTAAAATATCTTTCCATCATATTTATGTTCTCTTTATGTTCTATTTAAAAGTCATTATGCCACAACCCTTGCCCCAGAACTCCATCATCTCAAAGATTTCTGCATATTGCTGAAATAACATTGCTATCTGAATGTCATACACACATTCATCTCTTCTCCAGTGCAGATCAATTTGTGTCATTATTTATATGGCAAGCTCATGTTCAGATGAAGCTAGTAGATGATACACCAATAAAATACATAAATATATGTGTTTAAACTGAGACTCTATATAGTGGTGCAAACAAAAACATTTCAGGTGACTCATCTAGGAACAACCTTTTATCTTCCATCGCATGCTTTTAGCAGCAGGCCAGTCCGATGACTTCCCTTTATCTCCAAATCAGTTTAAATGAATGGAAATGTGGTGCTGAGTCATTATATTAATAGACAAAATCCAATGTTCTGTATTCACTGAGTGTACTTGTATTTTGTGCTGTAATAAGCAATTTACAAGACCACTTAGGTCAATTTCAGACATACACACACACACATTGGTAGAGAAGATGCACTAACATCAATGCATTTGGAAGGGTAATTATACAACGTCAAATAAATTCCAGTTCCTCAGGCAGTGAACATATAAAACAAATGATGCACTGATAATTTAGGTAAATGTGGTATAATGCAGAGTGACAATGCTGTGGGTTGTCATGTGTTTACCTCTGCCTTGGCAGCATACCAGTATCTGTGTTGACAGAGGCAAGCTGACATTAGGGTCTAAATTCACTCAGAAGAATGTAAGTGTGTGTTTGATTTTCACCTCACCTCATTGGCGTAGACCCAGTGACTGTCCTTAGATGCCAGGTTGGTTTCCACAGCCTGCAGAGATAGATACATAGATAAATAGACAGATAGACAGACAGATAGATAGATAGAGTCACAAATTTAAAGTACAAATAGAGTGCTTTTTTTTTTCTTGTACGCAGTTAATTGAGAGCTTTCAATATTCAGTCACTCCTTTGGTATCGCTGGAGCTTAATTTATAAATCAAGATCTGATGGTCTGTTGAGTAAAGGCAGGAAAACATACCATGGAATGCATCAAAATCACCCTGCCTGGAGCGCACTGGACTGGCCAACCATTCTAAATTATGAAATGTGCAGACCTGCTACACTCAAACTGAATATCTTTAAATTGTGTGTGAGAATGAAGCCTTGAGCACAGATGCACATATTATGAGCAATGCTTTGAGCCTTAATTTATTAGCCTCAGTCACTTCACCTCAACTGCAAAATACTTATTTAAAGTGAAATTGACAATGTGGAGTCCACCGGTGCCAGTTGGATATAAAGCTGAAGAAAAATAAAAAAACTAGAATCAGGCATAAAGACAAGTCCTTTTGCCAACTGGCCGAAGGTTTTTTTTACCTGGTGATTCAGAATGAGTTGCTTTGTTTAAATTAACTGAAAGAAATCACTACTTTGTCTATTTTAATCTTAGAAATGGTCAATATCTAACATATAGAAATAATTTTTAATCTTTTAATCAGATATTGAATAGAAGTATAGATCATGTGAAAAGACACCTTGCGAAAAAAAAAACCCAAACAAAATATTTAAATATTTGATATTTCATTCATTCCTGCCACACAATGATATTTTCTATGCTGATGTTTTTAACTGCCAAACAATGCAAGAAAACCCAAAATCAACATGTAGATAGGTTCTCATACTGTATTAAAGAATAAGAATTTCTCACATGCATATCTTAAATAAAATCATGTCACTGTAACAGTAAATGTGCGACTAAAATCCATAGAAATATTGGATGAAAAAAAAAATTTTTAAAGAACTACAATAAAATGGCTGCAATCCGTCCATCTCCTCACAAAGCTCCTCCACTTGTTTAAAGATTGCACACACTTGACATTGGCCTGGCTTTACATCACAGAGAATGCTCTGCCCTGCAAATTGCTGTCATTAGTGCCTGAATGAATCTGTTTCACACAAAGCAATGGAGACCAATGTCTCAACATATAACCAACAGAGCTCCGCCACATGTTTAATTCACCACACCATGCTTATCAATAATAGCGGGAGCGAGATTTGATTTTAATGTTACTCTCGTTCCAGATTGAGGTGATCACAAGCATGCCACAGTAAGAGCAACATTTGCCTCCATGGCTGAAATGTCACATCTGGTACTTAAACTGACTGACTAAGATAATTTTCCTCACACATTGCTCCAGAATTCCAAAGGCTAGTTTAACATTATTGATGGATGCTCAAGAAATCTGAGTAAATCTGTCAATGCAGGACCCTGTAGCTCTCATCTGGAACACTGATCAGTGTTTCTAACCTGTTTTCAAGGTATAATTTGGTTTCACAACAGGATTTCTGAGCAGCATTTTCTGTTGCAACATAGATAATTGGTTCATTTCTGTTTCGTATAGAAGTTTTGCGATTGGTTAATTATTCAGTCGAATTAAGTCACATTGGGATTTCTGAAAAAAACCATACCAAACTCATCAAGGTACAGGAAATTGCCTTATTTGTCAGACTTGAGGCAATTAAAAATGGCATTTTGTATTGCATTCATTAAAATTCACATTCAACATATTAATCACGTTCATTGTTTGTACATTGATTCTAGACATTCATTAACTTGAGAAATTAGTGGTGCTGTAGGTGACAATTTAATTGTAATAATTGTAGAAAGGAATGGAAATTTTCCACAATAACCTTGTGCAATAATTCTGTACAATATAAAATTGGAAAGCTGGTGCATGTTTCTGTGTGCAAGGTGTGGAATGAAACCTTGTCTGGACAAAAATTAAGGCCACAGTGTCTCAGTTAGAGCTGCAGGGAGCCCTTAAGGCAAAAGGTAAGCAAAAAGAAAACCAGACACACATCAATGAAAGTGTGTGTGTGGTGAAAGAAATAAAGAAACTGTTTTATTTAGATAAAATTCATAAGTTTTATATGAACAAACCAACTTTCAATGTTGTCATGCCGTACGTAAAAATATAATGTAAAAGATGCTAGACATATTTTTTTGCATGGATAATTTACTTTTGAACTTGAAACATCCATGAACTGCACAATGAGACTGTTTACTTTGACAAGCAACACAACTTGACACTTTCTTTCATGAGTCAACTCAGCTTGTGAAGCCTACCTCAGGCACAGCAATTCTCTGTAATTCACTTTAGGTTAACAGCAAAAGATCATTAGGGGTTTCCTGCATGTGATGTGATGGAATAATATCAGCAAAATCCTTTCATGTGTGAGTAATCCATTAATTCAAATTAGGATAATGTCTCTCCGGTCTTAAATAAAATCTGACAATGAAAGCTATTGTCTGCCTCGAAAAATAATCTTGACATTCAAGAGAGATGACAGCTCCTTGAGCTGCATTCATTGTTCCAGACAAAATCTGTCAGAAGCCATGATGTTAAAAACAAAGTCAACTACTGGAGTGTGGGTTAGCTAATGTGTACCAGCTGGAATGCGATGTTTTGTTGAAGCCCTGGGCACAACAGGACCCACCACTTGAGAGGTTCAGCCCCAGTTCACAGTGTAACTGAATGCTGACAACTTCAGACACTCTGGAAATAAAGCCTTATTAAGCTAAATGATGTTTGGGAGTTGCTTTTAACCTTGCGGCAGAAAGGAAGTTAAACACACACTGTGTATGACGTTGAGAGCTGCTGTAATAGACTGAAAGCTGCAGTCAATTTATAGGTGGTCACTGGTAAGTGTTGGTGATAATTGCCGTGTTGTCAACATGAAACAAAGGAAAAAAAAGGTGGAAACAATGTCCACTGCAAATATCCGGGAGTTTGATTCAGTGTGATGATTCAAAGCTGAACGTTATCCAGGTTAACAAGACCCCGATCAGATGTTGGGAGACTAGGAGGAGTTGGTTCCTGTTATAATCTATATAATAGCAGGCCGAAGAAGAGAGGCTACAATAAAAATAGGAAGTATTGATGAGCAGGACCACTACAGTGACCACTGCCTCTGGTAGCCTAGTTCTCTAATATCATTAGAAAGGTGCATTTAAAAAAAAAAATAAAGGTACATTTATTGAAGCTGACAAAGCTGATTTAATGGGGACACTACTGAGGAGCATGGTGAGACTGAGCTGATCTTGATAGTGGAGAAGCTGTGGTAAAAATTAGTCCAATGACCAGTCATGACAACTGCATCCACTGTACCAGGAAGGAAAATTGCACCCAGAATATACATCGTTCACTCTCGAAATACAACACCATTGTTTCAATTGGACATTTGCATATCGAACTCAACACAGCTCACTATTCTCACTAACAGCATCACAGAAAGCAATGAACTCATACTGTATGTGCATCTGCAGCTGAAATCATTGAAATATTTGGTACAAAATCAAGAATACAATATGCAAAGGACGCCCCCACAAAAAGGAGCGTCATGATTGGGAAGGTAAATGTGTCACACCAAAGCTTAAATATTTACCGGTACTTAGAAATTAAAATGTTTCCCTTCACTTCACAGATACCTCACTATGAACCTCTGGAGAGCAACACAATTTTGGAAGAGGTACAAAAATGAGCCTGGAGTGAGATCTGAAGAATTCTCTTTACTGTTGATACCGCCAACGCCATGGTGACACTTACATCTCCAATCAGAGAAGCAAAGCACCCCAGGCATGTTCTTATACAGTAGTAATGCCACAAAGGCAGCCACAGAATGCCATCTCCAATTTAAAGCAGTGACAGATAAAAAAAAGTAGAGCAATTGTGGTTAGAAGGATGTGAAAATAAGTGGGGAGGGGGGAGATTTGGCAAACCTAAAACGACTGAAGAGCGATCTCTATAGTATATAAAGTTTACCACGCTCAATACAATTTTTCCTTTATGAAATAAGTTTTAAAAAATACAAGTAATTCAGGCTAATCCGACTGCTCTGCAATGCTTCCATCTGTTTGTTTTAATGAGTTGTTGTTAATCAAGGAGGTGAATGTAATTTGGTTTCTTCAACAGTACTACAACATGCTGACAGATGTTTCTATTATTTTGTTCAGTACTTTTCATAGATATAATGGTCGGATAACTAACAGGTTTGTCTTTGTTTCTATTAAGTACACAAACCATCAGCGTTTGTTAAATCAAGTAGTGAATGGAATGTCTGTGAATGTACTACCTCATATTCAAATCACAAATCACTAGATTTGGGCGGCAGTGGCTCAGTGGTAGAGCAGGTCGTCCAATGTCCCAAAAAATGGCGGTTCGATTCCCGTGCCTGTCCCCCCCCCCCAAAAAAAAATTAACACCTCGAGTGTGAGCTGACAATGGGAGGTGTCAGCTCACCCCCAGGGCAATGCTGAGGCACCCTTGAGCAAGGCACTGTCCCCCTTTACAAGTTGCTCATTTGGGGTGATCCACAAAGGGGCTGCCCGCCACTCTACCTCCCACTGCATGCCTACAGGCCACCTTGTGTGTGTGTGTGGGCGTGTGCTACAGGTGCCTGTACAAACTAACATGTATGCATGCGTTTGAGGTATTACTAACTAGAGTGTGCTCTTAATTTCTCTTCAGGGATCAGACCAGTATATAACATTTGATTAAAAAATATATATATTTGAATTGTTCGCCAGGGTAATTAATATAGCATTCCATTTTCAAAAGAAAGTGTCTCAACTTTGGCATTTTATTTTTAGTGGGTAGAAAAATCAGGAAGAGTTAAGTATAATAACAGGATACATCAGTGCACACACCTGTGTATGGATATGATTTGTATAATGATGGCAATGTTCTCTCTTATATAACTGTTTACAGAACTTGCAAGTGAAGTAAATGCCCACCTTGTAGATTAGAGTTCAGATAATGATCTGATTTTAATGTCTTCAAAGAAGAGTCTCAGCATGTCTTTCCTCCCACCCAGAAGAACACATTGAATTCACTGTACTTTTTCTTAACTGAATTATTTGTTGGGTTTTGTGTTTTTCAAAAAATGCACATTTGATGTTGAAAGATGTCCAGGATTCACTGTTTTTATTACCATTAGTGACTGTATTTATCTCAATCTCTGTGTAATCTCTGTGTATTAGTTAGCATGTTCACTATCTATCTCAGAGTGAAAAATTTGTCATGTATAATTCAATCTCCGCATGCTTTAAGACATCCTCTCCCTCAGTGGATCACATGTGTTAATGCTCATTTCAACTGCAGGAGTTCTAAGCCAATAGCATTTGACATCTGAAACCCAACTGGCCATATTTCAGGCCATGCTGGTTTTAGTTTTAGTCAGGGACATAATTTGTAGAGGGTGGACGGTGAAAGGCTTTTGCTTGCTGTCAGTCTTTCTATGTTCTCTTAATATAAGGCTCTCACACAAAAGCAAGAAAGGAATAATGAGGTCTATCATTAAAGGTTTACAATAGTGTGTTTGAACCAAGCTTTGTACCGTTGCTGTGGAGACATCAGCCACCCAATCAGCAGTGCTGACACCAAATTGAATACAAATGTGTAGGATCTTCCCAATGCCTCCTCGGACCGATAAAGTCATGAAAAGTTACACATGTAAGTTAGCTTTAGCATTTCACTGCCAACAGGTTACTGATCTGCAGTCCTTGGTGATAATCCAACACCTGAGCAAATTGCTTCTGACCTTCCACAGCAACACTGAAGACCAGGTGTCGCTCTCAAGAAGACACACGTGTTACATTAAAAACAAATTACGTTTCCCATCTGCCATGGTACAAAGACTGCCATCTTCTCTCTGCATGCAGTTAACCTCCCACAGGCTTAGGCAGTAGTCATGAGTGGAATAGCAAATGTTTGAATGAGAATACTTGCCAATGGCTACATTATGCTACAACTAAGATTAGAGAATCATTAGGACTGTGCAGCATTATTGTTTGAATATAAATGTACCTTTGCATAACAGGAATTATTTACATGAAAATCCATACATCAAGAAAATATTCAGGGGTACAGATGCAGGCATTCAATCATTTTCTCCAGGCTATCCCAGCTGCCAATGGGCGAGAGACAGAGTACACCCTGGATAAGTCACCAGTTTATCACAGGGCCACATACAGCAGAAAAACAATCAACCCTTCACACACATATTCCTTCCAATGGTAACCTCTATTGCATGCAATTGGTAGTGGGAGGAAGCTTGAGGGAAGCCACACAGACAGGGGTAGAACATGCAAACTGCAGCACTTACTGTGAGCTACGGTATAATTTCTCCTTCTCAAATTCAAATGTCAAATACAAGTGATTTGTACTTTTCCAAAATAGTTAACTTTCAAATAATCAAAGATTTGCTGCATGCATTCACAAAATTTGATTAAGAAACCAATTCACCAAGTGCAGTGGGGTTTTTTTTACATTGTAATTTATGTTTTGGCTCTTCAAAGATATTTAGAATTGAATTTTTATTACACATTTGATGGATGTAGTAAAACAGGATTATTGAGAGCAATGAAGCTAAATACCCCCACCCGCAGTTATTTTGCTCATCTGCGATAAAATTGTAAAAGCAGATATGTAGTCAATATATTAAATGCTTGTTTTTTTATATTTAAATGAAATCATTACAAATGTAATTACTATTGTAACTTGGTGATTGTGCTGCTTTTTATTTTTTTTATTTCCATATTTATTTATTTTTTACCAAAACATCCCCTAAAGCAAGGTTTTGAGTTGCTTCAGTTTTAAAAGACAAGATGGAACAAGGCTAAAACAAAAAGTCTGGCTGGTAATGTGGCATGTGAACCCTCAGCTGCAATACTCTAAATAAAAGTGACAGGCAAAATCACATAAAATTTAAGATCTGTAACCAATTGGACTGGATCCAAGTAAAGACCAAAGATGAGCTAAAAACTGCTGTTCAACAGAATAATGCTTGATACCATTATTTTTTACATCATTTATCAAGCAATTTCAGGTGAGTAAAATGCAAAAATTGTTTTAAATAAAAGCTCCTAATACTATCTGGGCCATTAGCCTCAACTAATGACTCACATAATTCTCTGTTCAAACTTAACTTCAATGCCAAGCAAACACAGCTTAAGAGAGTGACATGTAAGTGATTTTTATTTGGAAAGAACATAAATAATTAAGCTGTCCCTTTAGTCCGTCCTGTATTTAGGTCAGGAAAGGTAGCTTCTGACAAAACTGGAACAAACTGAAATCTCTGATGTCTTTTCCTCAACTTGTTACTTGAAAACACTTTGGTGCAGAGGGTAAAGAGAGATGGGAGACACTTCAGTCTTTCCCGTTGTACATAAAAGCTGATATAGTGTGAAGCTGATTGTTCCATTTTATACAGCTAGGAATAAACTGCTTTTTCACGCTGCAGTGGTTTCACAAGAGTCTTAGTTTTCCTAGTGAGAGTGACAGTATTAAATGCTGATGTGTTTTTATGCACGATGGGACGGGGATGGATGAAAATCCTCAGGCTGGCTGTAGAGGGTTGGTTTAAAAAATCCCGTGTACATTGTATTCACAGTTCATTTGTGGACTCTGATTACAAAAGGGCACTATAACCACTGCAATATAATCACTACTCTCAGTCTGTCCACATCTTGTAAAATGAATTCCCACATTGCGCATGGGGGCAGGGCCCACCTAAAGACAACCTCACATACACAGACAACTAATTTCCAGACAGACGGATGTGACATGTGATTGAGGTTATGAAAATGCCTCAAAGTCAATGTTCAAAGAATGTCAAAGAAGGACAGAGCAAACAAACATGAGGTGGCTTTCAAAAATTATGGCTTAGTCTGGCTGTGGTGTTTAGTAAACAGGATCGGAAAATAGAATATTGACATTGATATTTTTTCTTTTTTGGGGGGTGGGGGAGGGGGGGTTAGTTCTTGCAACCTTTTTTGCACTTGCAACCTCGATGCAAATTAATTTTGGCTTTGGACCAGGTTAGATCTCATAGTGAAAGGATCGTGAGAAAACGGGACATACATTTGCATTATATATATATATATATATATATATATATATATATATATATATATATATATATATATATATATATATATATATATATATATATATATATACTGTATTCCATCTTGTTATATATATAAATAAATGTCCCTCTCACCCTTGTGGGATGGTATCTATGTGTCATCCTCAAGCTCGGGTCCTCTCTCAATCTCTCTTCTCAATCTTTTCGTGTTCCTTCTTCCTGATGTTGCGTCAGCTGGAATCACCACATCTATCACCACTGCTCTCTTCTGCTCTTTGTCCACCACCACTATGTCCGGTTTGTTAGCCAGCAGCTGTTTGTCAGTGTGGAAGCTGAAGTCCCATAGAATCTTACACTAGTCGTTCTCAACCACCTTTGGTGGTATGTCCCATTGGGATTTGGATATAAAATAAAATGTCCCTCTCACCCTTGTAGGGTGGTATCTGTGTGTCATCCTCAAGCTCGGGTCCTCTACCAGAGGCCTGGGAGTCTGAGGGTTCTGCGCAGTATCTTAGCTGTTCCTAGGACTGCGCTCTTCTGGACTGAGGCTTCAGATGTTGTTCCAGGAATCTGCTGGAGCCACTTTTCCAGTTTGGGGGTCACTGCCCCAAGTGCTCCTACTACCACGGGGACCACATTAACCTTGAACTTCCACATGTGTTCCAGCTGCTCTTTTAACCCTTGATACTTCTCAATCTTTTCATGTTCCTTCTTCCTGATGTTGGCATCAGCTGGAATTGCCACATCTATCACCACTGCTCTCTTCTGCTCTTTGTCCACCACCACTATGTCCGGTTTGTTAGCTAGCAGCTGTTTGTCAGTCTGGAAGCTGAAGTCCCACAGGATCTTAGCCTTGTTGTTCTCAACCACCTTTGGTGGTATGTCCCATTGGGATTTGGGTACTTCTAGTCCATACTGGGTACAGATGTTCCTGTACACTATCACAGCTACTTGGTTGTGCCTCTCCATGTATGCTGACCCAGCTAGCATCTTGCACCCTGCTACCACATGCTGGACTGTCTCTGGGGCTTCTTTACATAGCCTGCACCTTGGGTCAGATCTACTGTGGTAGATATTGGCCTCTATTGCTCTTGTACTTAGGGCCTGTTCTTGTGCTGCTATGATCAGTGATTCAGTGCTGTCTGTCAGTCCAGCTTTATTCAGCCATTGGTAGGTCTTCTTGATATCAGCCACTTCCTCTATCTGACGGTGGTACATGCCGTGTAGGGGCTTGTCCCTCCATGTTGTCTCCCCCTCCTCCTCCTCCTCCTCCTCTTCCTCCTCAGGTTTCTGCTGTCTAAGGCATTCACCAAGCAGTTCGTCTGTTGGGGCCATCTTCCTGATGTACTCTTGGATCTTTGATGTTTCATCCTGGACAGTGGCCCTGATGCTCACTAGTCCTCGGCCCCCCTCTTTCCGCTTAGTGTACAGCCTCAGGGTGCTGGACTTGGGGTGAAACCCTCCATGCATGGTGAGGAGCTTTCTAGTCTTAATATCTGTGGCTTCTATCTCCTCCTTTGGCCAGCTTATGATCCCAGCGGGGTATCTGATGACTGGGAGTGCATACATGTTGATGGCTCGGGCCTTGTTCTTGCCATTCAGCTGACTTCTCAGGACTTGCCTTACTCTTTGGAAGTATTTGGCTGTGGATGACTTCCTTGC
Organism: Antennarius maculatus; assembly: GCA_013358685.1. Taxonomy (NCBI): domain Eukaryota; kingdom Metazoa; phylum Chordata; class Actinopteri; order Lophiiformes; family Antennariidae; genus Antennarius; species Antennarius maculatus. Next base: position 14,938,949 of record CM023616.1, read on the forward strand.
GGCCTCCTCATGATTGCCATTAGCCTGTGGGATTCCAAGGTATTTGTAGCTGTCCTTGATGTCTTCTATCCTGCCCCTTGGTAGGTCAACCCCTTCAGTTCTGATCATCTTGCCCCTTCTAGATACCATCTGGCCACATTTGTCTAATCCGAATGACATCCCTATGTCGTCGCTGTAGATCCTGGTGGTGTGGATCAATGAGTCAATTTCTCGCAATTCCTGGCATACAGCTTGATGTCATCCATGTAGAGGAGGTGGCTGATTGTTGTCCCGCTTCGGAATCCGTATCCATAGCCACTCTTTGTGATGATGTGACTGAGGGGGTTCAGGCCTATGCAGAACAGCAGTGGTGATAGTGCATCTCCTTGGTATATGCCGCACTTGATGTTAACTTGGGCAATTGGCTTGGAGTTAGCCTCTAGGGTTGTCTTCCACATCCCCATTGAGTTGTGGATGAAGGCTCTTAGTGTGCTGTTGATCTTATACAGTTCCAGACATTCCAGTATCCATGTGTGTGGCATTGAATCATAGGCTTTCTGGTAGTCTATCCAGGCGGTGCACAAGTTGGTCTGCCTGTTCTTACAGTCTCTGTGTACTGCTCTGTCCACCAGTAGCTGGTGCTTGGCTCCCCTGGTGTTACTACCAACTCCTTTTTGTGCCCCGCTCATGTATTGATCCATGTGCCCACTCATCTTAGCCGCCATGATGCCTGACAGGAGCTTCCATGTCGTACAGAGACAGCTTATTGGCCGGTAGTTGGATGGTGTAGATCCCTTCTGTGGGTCTTTCATGATCAGGACTGTCCTGCCTTCAGTCAACCATTCTGGGTGCGTCCCATCCCTTAGCAGCTGGTTCATCTGTGCTGCTAGGCGCTCATGGAGTGCTGTCAGCTTCTTTAGCCAGTATGTATGGATCATATCGGGGCCCGGTGCTGACCAACTCTTCATCTTTGACACTCTTTCTTGGATGTCTGCCATTGAGATGTTTACTGGTTCTTGTTCTGGGAGGCAGCTGTGGTCAGTCCTCAGGTCCACTAGCCACTGGGCATCAGTGTTGTGTGATGCTCCTCTTTCCCATATGCCCTTCCAGTATTTTTCCACCTCAGCTCTAGGTGGGTCTGGCTGGCTGCTATTTCCCTGCCACTGAGAGTACACCTTTGCTGGTTGAGAGGAGAAGGTCTTGTTTATTCTCCTGGCCTCCATCTCCTTGGTGTATCTCTTCAGTCGGGTAGCCAGAGCTGTTAGTCTCTGTTTGGCAGTTTCGAGTGCTTCAGGTATGGAGAGCTTGCTGTATTTCCTGGGTACCCCTTTATTCGCCATATTCCCCTTCTGCAGCTCGGCTAGCTGGCTGACTTCTCTCCGTGTCGCCTTTATCTTGGCCTCTAACCGTCTCTTCCATGAAGGGTATTGTTTGTCATGCCCTGTGTTGATCTTATATCCCAGCATCTCGAGGATTACTGTTGCTGTACTGTGAATCAGCTTGTTGGTCTCAGTTATGTTCCCTGTGGGGATGGTTCTTATCGCAGCATTCACATCTTCTAGCAGATCTTCTGAAGGTACTTGACAACTTAGCTTCGGTATTTTTCGGAGGCTCCAGGTTTCCATTTGGGTCACGATCTATATATATATATATATATATATATATATATATATATATATATATATATATATATATATATATATATATATATATATACACTGTATATATAAATATTTTATTTTTATTTTTATTTTTTCATTGTTAGCATTAGTGTATTTCTGCTTACCTTTGATATACACAACCTTTAATCTACATAAAATATCAAGGCTTTCAACTGTAGCGTGCTCCTATTCTCATTCTAAATGACGTTCTGCAACAGATCCAACGACAGAGAGATTGTACTGTATCCATAAACACAGACATAAGACTGTACCATCTGTGAAGAAGTTATCAATAAATGAATAAATGATCTTTTGAGTTTTATATGTCTCCATTAGCATTGGGATTTTTTTCCTCGCCACCACAACACAGACATGTATCATGTAAAACCTGGACATTAAAAGGATCAAAAGGCAAACCAAGGGAATTTCAATACAGGGAACTGGAGGGAAATACTACATCAATATTTGAAGGTATTCAAATACATTGATTTAAGAATATAAAATATCTCAGAAACACTAATTAACACGTTAATTAAACGTCTTTTCTGCCACAAGGTTAAAAGCAACTCCCAAACATCATTGCTATTAGTAAATGGCCAGCCTCAAGATGTTTTTAAATAGTTGGTGGAAATAATGTTCCAGTACCTCAGCACCTGATGTCTATTGACCATTGTGTTACAATCAGTGTCAATATGATGCATAGCCATTTTTTGTCTTCCAAATGCATGATAAGGAGGAAAACTAGATACTAATATATGGCCTTATCAATATCAATGTTAATCCCCTAAAAATGAGTCTTTACTTGACAGACTTCTTATCACCTTCCCAGGGAAGATAAGGCAGAAATGTACCAGTTGAGGAAGTAAAAAAGGAAATGCTACTTTTCTGTAATATCAACACTGTTTTTGTCCGTCTCTACAAGTATACATCATCCAGCTACTGCTGTGAGGAAAATAAAACGTGTGCTTTTAATGAAAGGTGCCAATGTGTTGTAGCTTTTTACTCTCTCAGCCTTTCAATAACCTCTTAAGGAAACATTAAGATGACTGAATGTGAGCACTCCGTGGCTGCTGGAATGAGACCAGATGTGCGTGTACAAGGCAGGCCCCTGCTGTATGGTAGATGTGTATGATAAGAAGAATGGAGCACCAGAAAAAGACCATTCATGCTCAACCGTGATCTCAGGGGTTGAGACTCAACTCTACAGAAGCAACCACTTGAATCATGCTTTGGAAAAGTAAGACAGTTGTAAGCGTGGTGTGCCTGTGGAGCAAGGTTGTGTTCATAACTTGATTATTTGAAGTAACAAATTGAGAAAGATTATATGACTACCTATACTTTGCCTTGAAAAGGTGAAACATCCTCTTGAATACATGACAAATGGTGAAAAGAGATGAGTGGACTGTCAATGCATACCATAAGAGGCTTTTTTTTCTATGCATTCCAGGATGATCATTTGCTAATTAAGGAAAGGTAACCAGATGTTCACTTCCTTAAAGGTACAGTATACTGACATATTAACTGTAGGCTTATTAGTTTTATTCCAATATTATATTAATATAGGAAATGAGTCCTATTTTTAAACATTTTTTGTTATTTGTTCTAAGTAGTGATTGTATAGTTACCTCGAGTACAAGTACAATATGCATAAACATGTTTAATAATTGTTTAGACAGGAATCTCCATGGACTATGATGTTTGCAGATGACATTGTGATCAGCAGTGAGAGTAGGGAAGAGGTGGAGGAGAAGCTAGAGAGGTGGAGGTTTGTCCTGGAAAGGAGAGGAATGAAGGTTAGCCGCAGTAAGACAGAGTACATGTGTGTGAATGAGAGGGACCCAAGTGGGAGAGTGAGGTTACAGGGAGAAGAGATCAAGAATGTGGAGGATTTTAAGTACTTAGGGTCAACAGTCCAGAGCAATAGAGAGTGTGGAAAAGAGGTGAAGAAGCGTGTCCAGGCAGGATGGAATGGGTGGAGGAAAGTGTCAGGTGTGATGTGTGATAGAAGAGTTTCAGCTAAAATGAAAGGAAAGGTGTACAAAACTGTGGTGAGACCAGCGATGTTGTTTGGTCTAGAGACAGTGTCGCTGAGGAAAAGACAGGAGGCAGAGCTGGAGGTAGCAGAGATGAAGATGCTGAGGTTCTCTCTGGGAGTGACCAGGAAGGATAGGATCAGGAATGAGTACATCAGAGGGACAGCACATGTTAGAGGTTTTGGAGATAAAGTCAGAGAGGCCAGACTGAGATGGTTTGGACATGTCCAGAGGAGAGATAGTGAATATATTGGGAGAAGGATGCTGAGTTTTGAACTGCCAGGCAGGAGGCCTAGAGGAAGACCATAGAGGAGGTTTATGGATGTAGTGAAAGAGGACATGAAGGTAGTTGGTGTGAGAGAAGAGGATGCACAACACAGGGTTAGATGGAGGCAATTGATTCGCTGTGGCGACCCCTGAAGGGAAAAGCCGAAAGGAAAAGAAGAAGAAGAAGATGTTTAATAATTGTTTAGGGTTAATACTTTTATGGAGTCTTTATAGGCAGTCATTTCCAGAAAATCCCCTGGGGTAATTAAAGCAAATATTTTATAAATATTATGCTTATTTCGTACATAATATGTTTGTATCCTGTTTTGTATTTCCTCAAGACCACTGGTTGCATCAAAGAAATCACACACTATTGTACAAACAGTGGTTAACGGCTTGCCTGGAAGGAATCTAATTTGCCATTGTGCTCTGGTATCGGCCTCCATAATGTTCTGCTGCTTTATTGCAGGAAGGTTACTGTATTCAGCGTACCTGAGGAGCACTGTAATTTAATCTGTTTCATCAAGATCAATAATGTCTCCAAACAGTGACTCTTTGGGTGGGGTGGGGTGGAGGGGGCAACCCATTTAGCCCTCAATGACTTTTCTACAACCCTTGGGAACTGCTTGTTGCCCTGCCACAATGGAAATCAGGTATACTTTGAGCTGAAGAGTTCAAACACTGCTAGAATGTGGAGAGGCAAAGCTTTTGATGACACTAAAAAAAGACTAAAAGCTCAATAAAAATGCATCTTTCTTATACACAGTGATTTTCTACACAGCAGGTCATGATGGACACCAGGAGAGCCCTGAGAAAAAAATGATATGGGAGGGTGAGGGTGAGAGGAGTGGGATTCCTAGTGCTGAGAAGGAGGCGGGGAAGTGAAAGAGGCTAAAAAGAGCGTGATCAAAGCCTATATTTTGAAATCACTTACTTCTCCATTAGTTTGATTAATGGGGCCAGTCTCACAGTCAGACAGAAGCAAGGAGTTTGAAAAATGATACAATTACTGCTTTTTGAATAGAAGGCTGAGACGTCCTGCTTGAAAGGGGGATCTGGAGGAGATTCTGCCGGGTATCCTCCTGGACCGACTGCCTCCTCATCTGTCCATCCATCCGTCCATCCATCCATCCATCCATCCATCCATCCATCCATCCATCCATCCATCCATCCATCCATCCATCCATCCATCCATCCATCCATACATACGTACATACATCCATTCGTCCATCCATCCATCCATCCATCCATCCATCCATCCATCCATCCATCCATCCATCCATACATACATACATACATACGTACATACATCCATTCGTCCATCCATCCATCCATCCATCCATCCATCCATCCATCCATCCATCCATCTCCTGTACCCTCCCTGTAGTCTCAAAGTACCTGTCTAACTCTTCCTCTCATCATGCTTCATGGGATGCTTCACTGGTTCTCCCTGAGCTGGGGGAGCGCACCATAAATTGTAATTAATACATACCAGTACTAATAGCATCTTTAAATGTACAAATCACATGCTGTTTAATCATTGGATGACAAACAGTTCCACTTCTGCAACACTTTTACACATTTCAGCTATTTATTATTAAGTCTGTATTGCAAGTGCTTCTAAAGCAACAGGGCAGTAATATAATGAAAACCTCTTGAGAGCTTAGCTGTAATGGAATGAAGACATTTTAATAAGACTTTATGACAGTTGTCTCCACAGGCTTTTATATCAGCTCTCATTTAATTAGATGGAAAAAACTACACAAAGAGATCACTGGATCCTATTTTCAAAGCATATCTTAAGTGTTTGGATCCCCTTATATGAGAATAACTGTGGACTTAAGTTTGTTCATACTAGGTTGGTGTTCAAACTGGTGTAGGTTGTAAATTAAATAAAAAAGGACAAACCTGACGTGTGGAATAGACTGTTCAGTGAATATAACAATTACCTGAAGACACTAATCACCCTGGCAGGCTTTAAATTCTGACATGAACCTTGATCAAACTTATGACGGATATTGCTGTGATAATAATACCCACACTGTCCAATTATAGTTGCTTTTATTAGGCACTGTCTGTGGGGGTAGTCTATAGAAGACTAGGTAACAAATAGTTCAGTTCGAGTCGAGGTGGCCAATTAGTTCAGTCATCGCACCAAGATAATGAGTGGGAATGATGAAAGAATAAAACAGGGAAAACAGGAGGACAGAGGAAAATGACAAGGAAGCAATCATGCTTGACAAATCCTTTTTAATCCACAGCATTGGTGTTGTGAGCTGAATGCAGCAGGTACATGGCAACCCTACAGAAACAGGGCAGGTTAATTTTATCTTGAATACAAATCTAGTTTAATAATAAGAATTCTTTGTTTTGCTCAGCTGGGGCATCCTGATTATCACTACAGTGAGACAAGAAAAGTATGTTCTCCAGGAGTAGTAGAAGACCTCTGAACTCACAAGTTTCTGCTTGGGTAAAAATCATAGATACCGATTATACCTGAGGTTTGAAGTAGTACTACACTGACCTATAAACAGTAGGTGTGGAGGAACAAAGTGTTTGATAAAACATCAGTATAAACCCTCTTCTGGAGAAAAGAGGGCGGAGGAGTTGAGGAGAGCATGCATGGAAATTGAAGCAAAAAGAAATGGATTCAGGGATTCATGAACAGCATTTCTGACAATTTAATTTGATGGAAGAATTGCTGATGTGATAAAGTTCAACTGTACATCTTAAACACGAGATCAGGGGTGAGTATTTTCACAATGAATAAAGCAACATTAAATGGAAAGTGGAAAATATGAGACTAAAATGTTAACAGAATGTTCATAACAAAGCCAGTTAAGGGTTTCGTTCAATACTCCCAATATAAAACCAAATCAACCAGTGCAATTATAAAACTGCTCCCAGCCATATGAAACTCCCACAGTCATGTGGGAATGACTCAGAACAACAGCTTTCCATGTTAATGTGTTGATGATCTGCTGCACAAATTTTCTACTGAATAACTGTGACACTATGTATAACACCCAAGATGATATGCGGGAACCTAAAATACTTTTTAAGCTAAGTAAAGGATGATGCATTTAATGAGGTCTGAAACCCCAACTTAAAAACCCTTACTTACTTGTCAGTTGAAACTAAAAGGTTAGCTGGTTATATGTTACAGGTCACAGATCACTCATTACGACCTCCTGTAACCCATATTTAGTCCCAACTGAAAAACTCATATGCCAATTATTAAAAAAAAAAAAAAATCACAAAGATATCCAATGAGATATCACAATGATGGTTTGATGAGTTTATATCTACAAGGCCATTGGTCAACTCCACTGTGACCCTTTTTTGACGAAGATTCAACACCATACCATGGTGGGATACTGAAACTGACTCATTGATTGTCTGTGCTGCTAGTTTGAAACCGTGTGCAAGTTGTCCGTGTCTATTATTATGAAATTTCTGTGCAGCAACATGAACTAAATTTGAATTGAATACATTTTTTTATGTCAAGATGTGAGACAGAAAATGAATATCCATCTGCAAAAAAAACCCCATGTCAAAACATGTTTTATCAATCAAATGCTATTTTAAACTTTTCATCGTAGATGCTGTTCTGTAAGAAAACACGTTTTTTTTTACCTTACATTTGAATTTCTTTATAACCAACAAACCTGAGGCTAACAAACAAATCAGAGGCAGCTGCAATAACAAGCTGTTCTGGCAACTTCCTGAAGACAAAATGACAGATAGACGAGACACATACTGACAGATAATTTATGGGCCTAATCTGTAGGTAAACTGACTTTTACAGTCTGCACAACTGTGTGGATATTGACAACCGGTCTTCACTAAATAATGCCACCTGTTTCTATATCTACACACACAACATCCATTTATGCATGTGTGATATACAGTGGCTGGTCACATCCTTAAACTATGAGCTGGGAATGTAACGACAAAGAAAAATATATACTGTATATGTGTGTATATATATGTGTGTGTGTGTATACATACAGTGAATATATATATATATATATATATATATATATATATATATATATATATATATATATATATATATATATATATACATATATACAGTATATACACATATGATATACTGTATATTTTTGAAGAAAAGATGGTAAGCAAGTAAAGCAGGTAGGGAAAAGATAATAGGATGCCTGCACTGAATTTTAAATTTATATTCCTTCCACAGAGGCTGCACTTTAATTGAATGCTTTCCACAATGCTTTAGGACTGCAATAGGTTGTGTCTTAGGTACCAATACAGCACATGTTTTCAAAGTGGTTGGTTTCGCAATTACCCTTATAACTCTCACTGTATTTTGAGGCTGCCACTTGGGAATTGGGCAATAAACTTGAGCTTGCAGCAACAATTTCACAGACACAGAACTTTCCAACAATATTGCTGAGTTTTGGTGTAATTGCATCTCATATTATGCTTTAGGGAGACGAATATATGTGACTGATAAAGCTATTAACGCACCACGACAAAGAAGCTGTATTTGTTGACAATTCCAATATAATAAGAGTATTAACTATGATCGTACTTTGCGAAAACTTAAATATGGCTTGAGAATGTCTCCACAACTCAAATTAAAATTAAAACATATGTATACACAAATTAAAATATATATAATATACAGTATATATCAAATTGTTTGACATATTTTAGTGACCTGGACTGTGTTCGAGTATCGCTGTCTACTGACTTCAAAAGAAAACAGGATCAGATGGTGGGACAGCTATTTAAAAGACGTCTGATACAAGATAAATGACTAAAATTTCAGCAGGTGCCATTTAAGAGGTTAACTGTCATCCCTCATGTGGAAATTACATTTTCCTAAGAGGGTTCTATGATATAATAACCAAACATATTATTCAAAGTTTATCACCCTCTGTCAGAATGATTGTATGTGGCTGCTGCCAATGAAAAACATTACCTGGGAAGATTTTTGAGGCTTATATTGTACTGCAGCTGAAGCATAAAGGCCAAGGTTAGAGTGACCAAATGACCACATAATCAATCGTGGGACACAAGTACCACTAACATGTTGTTTCAGTCACTTTTTTCTACCACTATCATCATTGATAAGACAGCCTTTAATTTATGTACCCTTAGAAATCCCTCTGTCCCATTTCAGATAATTGTCTGATTGTTTGTTATTGATTAACGGATTTGAATAAGGCATCACCTCAAATACACCATATTTTTCTTTCTCTGGTTTTACTTATTTATGAAAAGCCCTTTAACATCCACAGATGATTCATGCTTCTGAAAGTAATAATGATTCATCAGCTATAGAGCTTGCCAACCAGTTTCAATTTTAATGCCACAGTTTGGGAAATACAACCATTTTTCTTGATTATTCTTCCCACCTATGAAATACTTAGCGGAAAGGGTGACTTTTTTTTTTTTTCTTTTTTTAGGTTTTTTACTTTCCAATTTTGTTGGTCTAACCTACTTTGTTATAATGTGTCATGCTAAAGGTTGTATATTTAATGCAAAACAACTTCTGAACCTAGGAGGAACTTCATTGACAGAGAGGGGTCATCAATCACTTACCTGTCAACCTGTCCCGTTTATTTATTATGCTGAGCAATTACTGTTTTCTCTGTGCACTCTACAGCTTCTCGAGGGTACAAACACTTTGCTTATTTTGGAGAAAAAAATTACGTGGCTTTGCAGAATTTACTAACACAAAACAGGCAATATTTCCTTCTCTTATTCAAGCTAAGGACAGATTTGTAAAATTCAAAAATATATTAGAGTATAAACTCAGCAATTAGACACAGCAATTATTTTGTACTGTATGCATTTAAGTATTAAATTACTGCAGAGAAATAATGCATCTGTATATTACATAACACAACAGGTTTGTAGAGAGGATGAGGAGAAATAAAGCGAGGAAGAGAAATGGAGACATACACAGCATGACAATATAGAGTAAGAATAAGACCAATAAAAGAACAGACAAATTGAGATGAGGCTATGAGATAAAAAGAGAAAAAAACCAGATTGAATATCCATGTGGATAGAAATATGAAACCATTAAAATTAGAAACATAGTGAGGAGGAAAAGAAGGAATGTCCTGTAGCAGGGACAAAAAAGGAAAGAAGACAAAGAGAAAGAAAAGTAGGAAGGATTGGGCAGAAGATGATGAGATGTAAGGCAATGATGGATCGTTTTGTGGCAGGCTCAATTTGTCACACTGTTATCGGGAGAAAAATAGAATAGCGATGCTGCGGTGAGGGTCAGGGGAAGATGTTTGGGGGTCCAGAGGTGGCAGTGTTAAGCCAGGAGGGAGCAATGCCAGCAGACAGCAAGCAAGATAAACTCTGTACACCTCTTAATCTTCGGCCTGCAGCAGATGGTCACTGGAGGTAATAGTTCTCTGATTATTCTTTCCCACTCACCACTGCCCTATCATACAATTTCTTTTTAAACATGATGTCAATAGCCCTGACACAGATTGTGCAATAACTCTGCCATAAAATACACTGCCTGGCCAAAATAAAATGTTGCCGTCAAAAAAGTCACACCCTCTCATATTTTGTTGTATTGTCATCTTGGAATATGCCCTGGCCTTTGGAAAAGAAATAATCCATTGATGGAATAACCTGGTCATTCAGTATATTCAGGTAATCAGCTGATCTCATTCTTTGAACACACACTGTTGCTGAACCTAGACCTGACCTGAACGGGCATATTCCAAGATGACAATGTCAGGATTCATTGGGCTAAAATTGTGAGGGAGAGGTTCAGGGAACATGAAACATCATTTTCATACATGGATTGGCCACCACAGAGTCCAGACCTTAAACTCATTGAAATTCTTTGAAAGAAGAATGTCAATGAGTGCTGGAGATGGCTTGACATAGTGGTCAGACCCCATCATCATAAATGCAAGATCTTGATGAAAAATATTTAAAAAATATTGCATCACTGGATGGAAATAACTCTTGTGATATCTTATTAACTCATCAAAACAATATCACAGTTAGTGCATGCTGTAATCAAAGCTAAATGCAGTCCAACAAAATATGAGAGGGTGTGACTATTTTGACGGCAACATTTTTTCTGGCCAGGCAGTGTATTTATTTACACTGAACAAATCAACGGCTTTGTTCATAGAGGAGGCTTTTATGGTCTCAGCCTTTGATGCACAGATTCCAAACTTTGTTTGATAAATTGTGTCTTTGCATGTGTCTCAATGTTATGAAGCTGCAATACTTACAGTAATCACTGAAGTACTTCCTCTAAAGCAGTTTTTTTTATGTTTCACCATGAAAAGCACCCTTAAAAATTTCATATGCCCTCCCAGGTCACAGCTGACTCTCAACACATCAACATACCTCACAGTTTTATATTTTGTTAACATCAAGGCTGTAATGTTCATCTGTGTATGTGGTTTTCTAAGAAATTGTGAGCAGTAACAGAAAAAAATGTAAGGTGGGAAAAATATAGAAATTAGTTTTTTGATAGACTTTTTGTGGGCTGTGACACAGTTAGAGTGCAAGTTTGTTTTGTTTTTTTCACATACTGTACATTTCACTCAAACCTCGTGTGGCAAAAGCTAATTTCTATCCACTGACCTTGGCTAGCCTTTTAACAAATAACACTAGATGCAGGAAAGTAAGCAATTCTACTTATGTAATCTTTATATGGCAATAATTGTGTCTTTGAAATAAGAAACCATCAAAACCATATACATTTGTCAATTTTAGGCTGTAGCCCAGCATTTTTAACAAAAAATGTGATACATTCAATACATATGAAATATAAATCCTCACTCTTCTACTGTCTGTTGCAAATGTTCTGTCCAGCATCTCAAAGTCCTTCCTTCCTATATAAAACCATCAACTGTCCTTGCTCAGCACATCCTTGATGCGTTATTTAGTCCGTCACCTCTATGAACTCTCCAAACCTGTGATTTCAAAAGATGTGCACAGTGTCCTCCATCTGTATTCTGGGCCATTCCGAATGAATCTTCTGGGCGACTGCAAGTATATTTCTTCCACAGCAATAAGAAAATACAACAATCAGCCAGAAAAGCACTATTGGACTTTTCTAATTGTACCTGGCCTAACTCATTAGACACATGGAGGGGGCGTAAACAGAACTGGCAGTAATAGATCAAGAGGAGAAACGAGGGGCGAAGCAGGGGTTGAGCATAACTACAGAATTGTACTAAGAAGAGCTTTCATAATCCTCTTTTCTCTTTAGTATGACAACAAACTAAAATGTTGCAGATAAAATGAAGCAACATTCTGAGACTGAGAAAGGGATATTCAGCTGAAATCTTGTCACGTTTGATAAGACTACATACAATTTAAACATTCAAAGTTAACAAAAATATTAAAGGAGTGAAGAAATAACTGAGGTGACTGAAGTTAATGATAAAAAAACATGCCTTTGCTGGTCCGGTATGTTTCATTAAGTTTGGATCTGAAAAAAACAAAGAAGCATACCATCTTCTTTCAGTCCAGTAACATCAAGGTTGTTTTCCTACTTGCCTTGACTCCTGCCCTCTGAGGCTGACTCACTGTAATTCCGATTCACACCTCTGCTGTCCCCATCTGGACCCGTCTTATTGTGGGTCTGACCCAAGTGACTATAAATCCTCTGTATTATATTCCCTGCCATTACTGTCAGTCCCTGTCCAGCTGTGTTCACAGGGAGGCTGCTGAGTAGGTCCAGCTCCGGTTCCCAGCCAACATTCCCAATATCGAGCTCCCAGTTTAGGCTGGCTCACTAAAAGGACTGCTGGCAGCATGACTAACTGAAACACCTTCATGTAGCAGCAGCTATATCTCACAATAGTTAGCCAGGGTTATACACACCCTGTCATCTTCACTTTATAGTGGACTCTATCTTCAAATGTTTCTTTTTTCCACAATGATTTCAATCTGAGACACTGACTATAAAATAATGAAATACACGACAGTGAAATTTTCCAATGAAGGTGTATCTGAGACTTTCATGCCAGAAAAATGTGAAAGAAAACTGTGAGATTTGCATTCTTTTGTATGTCTCTGTTTGTCTTCGTTGAGCTTCACAAACTTTCATGTCAATGACTGAATTCCCCAAGCACGAAAAGCCATCATCGCTGTCTTTTCCCAAAGCACCTCATAATGGCATATCAAGTCAGGCTTGGTTTTAAATCACTATCCACAAGTGACAAGAAGATGGAAGAGATCTTGGCATCAAAATGCAATTTCTAGTAAGGACAGATGTATTTATTACATCTCACACTCAAGTGTCACAAGGTCTTTTTGTAATCAGCTATTCACAGGTTTTGACAAGTGAATCTGTTTCTGACACCATAACCTTGTTTGTCTTGCATTCAAATGGGTAGACACATTTTTTTCAGCTCTTTTATGCCATTCAGAAAAGAAATAAAGTGAAGTCATTGGAGGAGGACATATGAAAACCAAGCAGAAAAAAAGAACAAAATAAGTAACTGTGTACTGGAATAAATCACTTATCAAGCTTTGATGAACTCTTGTTGAAAGCATTTTGGAATAGAGCGCAAACAGGAGGAAAGTCAAATTCATGCCACTCTGTTAGAGAATGGAACCAGCTGCAGTATATTTGCTTTTATTTGCTAGAGCTTTAAAACACATTTGGATGTTAGAGATATATCATTTGTCAGGAATGGTACTGTAAATGGCAGACTGAGAAAGAAATAAGAGGCTCAAGGGCACATTCTGCAACTTGAAGACATGAGTAAAGAGCTTCAGTTATGGAGTGAAAATCCTGCCAAAAATTCCCAAACAAATGAAACATGTCTTACAACTGCAAAATGAGTCAAAAAAATATTGTGGTTTGCAAAAACATGATTAATAAACCAATACATACTGTTTAGACAATAAAAAACGCACCTATCAAATAAAAAAAAACCGCGGTGTCTCTGGAATCAGGAATTAATCTAATAATAACGGAAACATGTTATTTATTATTATTATTATTATTATTATTATTATTATTATTATTAATAATAATAATAATAATTATTATTATTATTATTATTATTGTTATTATTATTTAATAATAATAATAATAATAATAATAATAATAAATAGAAATGGTGTTAAAATAAAATTTGAAGACACTATAATAATTTGTGTTTTTTTTAAGCTTATCTCATCATTTCAATACACTAACAGATGAGGTGGGGAGGATTAAAGTTTCATGAGGACAATGGTAACAATTTAGTCTGCTTAAGTCACAAAAAGTAACATAGTTCTTTTTAATTGTTGCAATGGGAGCGATGTGTGGTACAGTCATTTTATCTTTCCACATTCGATATGTTGCAAAAGACATTACACTGTCAAAGTATTTACACATCATCCTGATGTTAAAATGCATCTGTTAATTATTTCTGAACACAAGAGCCATCATTTCCAACTGACATTAAAAGCCATCCCTTCTTAAAAAGATCCTTTCTGTCAGATCCTCAAGTCTCGAAGCACTCGTCCCTTTTGTCTCTCTTGCCCGCCATCTCTTCCATTAGATTCACTCACCCATTACTGTTTCTCACAGAAGAGCTTTTTATGTTGTAGAATCCCCTTACAACTCCCCAGCGTTTTCTGATCATTGACCTTTAACTTTGCATCTATCTCCCTTCGTCTCGCTTTCTCCTATATTGTATTCTCTTATTTATGCTCTCTCTCTTTCTCTCACTCTTTCTCTCTGTTTCTCTGTGTCTTCCTGTCTGCCTCGCTTTACCCTCCTACAATTCTGAATCCCTCTCACCTCTCCTGGCAGCAGGCATCGGTGCTTGTCACTCTCAAAGCGTTGTGTAGCCACCACACAGGAGGCAGACCTCACCCAGCCTCTCTGTTCCATCCATCAACAGGACTGCAGAGCTGGCGAGCCAGTTGCCACCACCCATTCTGTTTCCCTTCACACAAATACTTTCAGGAGGCCCCTGTCCCATGAGCAGGGACAGAATCTAATGACCAAAAGCATAACAACGGTTTTAAACATCAAATTTAATGTATTGTTAATTATAATCTCTAAAATATATGTGTGTGTGTGTGTGTGTGTGTGTGTGTGTGTGTGTGTGTGTGTGTGTGTGTGTGTGTGTGTGTGTGCATTACACATTTGATTTCAGCATTGTCTTTTTTAGTTTTTAAATGTGATATTCATATATTAAATAATTCATGTCCAATACAGGTGTTTCAGTTGCTTAAAGCATTTTAATCTATACTGGCTCAAATGAATGTCACAAAGTCACATCCCACAGGGGCTAAATCAAATTGCAGGATCTTCAAGATGTGAAGCTCAATGTTGCACCCTTGGCAACTCATTTGAAATGAGTTTAGTCACTCAAAAATCATGAAAAAGTAAAATAGTTACCTAAATGTCATTTTATGTAAATGATACAAAATCATGCTACACTAGCACACAAAAGTGGGACAATTTAAAAGCTTAAAATTCAATTTTATGCTCATCCGAAAGCCTTGCGTGCCCAGAGTGAAGTTACCAATCATGAAGGGAGCAGAGAATAGCTGGGTGTCAGGAACGAGGCAGCACTGGAGTTGACAGAAGACCCTACATCCTCTCATAGCCAAAACTGAACAAGAAATGGCAACTGTCTGAATGGGAGAATATAAGAGCCCAGACATTTGGCACAAGCAGAAGACTCTGTCAATTAAATATGCATCTTGTTCAGTATCTGAAAAATGGTCTGAGAGAGGGCTGTAGAAGTGACAACCGACTCGTGACAGGATACAACTGAGGGAAATACAGCATCACCAGAAAAAGCAGCGAGGCTTAGAATACACTAACTTCTTATTTGATGTTAGTCCTGTGGATTTATCCCTTCACATTAAAGTTATCAATATGGCCTACCTAAAGTAGCCCTTTGATAAATTGTAGGCCCTAAAACGCGCCTCTCATAAATCTACTCCACACTTCCTAAGACATATTTCCTTCAACGCCCAATGACCTTGCAGAGGAGCAAATCCGCACAGATACATTTAAGAATCTTACTGCAGTCCTACGCAGGAACAACATAGCCGGACAGTGTAGAGATATTTGTAGTCATTTCTGGTTTTGACACAGAAAGTGAGGTAGTTGATTCGATGTATATCAACCATCTTCTACTGTGATACTGAAGAAAGCATTTTGTGATTATTGTGTAAAGTTATTACAGCCAAAGGTTATGACAAATGGCACTTCAGCTGCATTCACCATGGGGCCGCCGCTACACCTTACAGTCACCTCTGTCTGCAACGAGTGACATTTAGCTGAAGCGTACAAGACAATTCCTTCACATTAATGAGCCAAAAAGAAATGAATGAAATAATGAACCCAAAATAACCAATTGAAGTCTCAAGGATGCCCCCAAAAAGCCATTCATACATTTTGGATTTCGGCAATAAAATCTACCACAAAGGCACTAAACAATGTTTTATAATAGCATCTGTTATGTTGTTATTTTAGCCTTCAGGGGACCCAGATAAGATGGTCACTGTCACAAGATATTACTCAGATAGTGACAAAGAAACCAGCATGAAGATACACACCTTTAGAATTTCCCTAGTGCATGTTTGAAATGTCATTTAACTGTCCGGTTCTTCAGACATGGAAATTGGCCACAGAGTACATACCTACTGATTGACAAGTGTAGTTAAACATTATCCCCTGAGCATGAAAAGGTTACTCGTGATGATGTTTAAATCCAGTATTCTGTAGAATTCCAGTCTCCACTGCAGCTATACTGATTTTTATCAGGCTACGAAATCATCATCAATCGCCATACAGACATTAGCATATTTACATTTCCTCTCAGTACCAAAGTATAAATGAATCTTTGATGAATTAACAGATTTCCACCACTGAATATATTCACATATTCACAGCAGCATTTGGGTACAGTGCCAAATATGAAGCCCTACTTATTTATTTATCCTCAAGACATGCTGTACTAGTTGAATGAGGAATGATGAAGAATGCAAACTATGAAAGGCAAGATTAAATTCTAACAAAACATGAAAAATATATCTACAGTTTGTATGTGCACTCGTAAGTTCTCTGCACAATAGTCTAATTACAGTCTAATCTTTCTTGAGACACATAACAATATCAATATATACTGTATATATACAAGTACTGTATTACATGGATTTTGTTTTGTTTCAAGACACAAAATCAGCCCTGGACAGCAGTGCATTACATTTCTAACACAATACCATCCCAGGTCTCAGTGGGATTTTCTCCAACAATACCTAAATGTAATTTGCTCCATACGCAATAAACAAAGACCAACATGTGGATGTATATCTTATAGGTTTTATATTTTATTCTCTATACCACACGATATTCAATATACCATCATGACATTTATAGTTCCCTTCATCTATACTCTGTAACATTAACTTGTCTTCACTAAGTTAGATGGATAAGTATACTCACGTGGCATCCAGAAATGTCAAAACAAAGGGTTAGTCTTCTTTATAATGTGAGTGACATTCAAGGAAATGTCTCAATGTCCTTGGAACAAGACAACAAAAATAAACCAACAATGAAAACATTGGCTTCTTCTTTTTTTAAAGTAGTAATTTAGAAGAAGTGGGGTTTGAGGACGAAGGCAGACTCCTAGTTCAATTCAAATGTTGAAATGAAAAAGATATGCCAAGACCTCGCTTATGTCGAATGTGTCATATCATATGTCGATGTCACATCGACGTATGATATGACAAAAGACAAAAGACAAAACCAACAACAACAAAAAAACTACCACTACGGCTATGTATTTCAAGTCAATATTTTCAGGAAAAGTCTTATAGTGTTTTATATGAAGACAAAAAATTACTGCCAACATGTTGTGACATCGTTACTCCTCTGGCTCTCATAACAACAGCTGCTGTCTCAATCCAGGGAACAGGGGACAACACATAGCTAAATCCAACTTATTCTGCAAAAGTGAAAAAAATGAAAAATGATTTGGATCCATTCCAAAATGTACTGGGTTCTTCCTTGGCTGATGCTGCACCCTTCAAAAGTTCAGGAGAAATCGGCCGATTGGTTTTCCATAATCCTTCTGATAAACAAACAAACTGGAACCAAAACTGGAATATCCCACTATTCATGGGAAAGTGCAAAAGATTATCAGCTTGGGTTTTGTAGACAATTATCATCATCCAAACAGCGACATACAAGAGTCACAGAACAATCCATGTGGGTTACTAATGTATTGTTTTGGCGGTCATGCCCTCACAGCAGTAAGGATGAAATATGAAGCAGGTCACACAGAGTTCAACAGCAGTTGAAACTTCAAAAATTATGTCCTTTTATAGCCAAAAATGTTCTATTTTCATTTTCAGTAAACAGAAAAAACATGGTAAAAGTCATTAAAGTACCAAGTGTATAAGAATGCACATAGTTAATGTACAAGTAAGCCACTGTAAGATTTACACTACTAACTGCATGTACTGCTCAACACTGTCAAAACACTATAATTCTTTATTATTCCTCAATGTTTTCACCATGTTGTCAAAGGAAAGTAAACTGCAGATGATTTCAGGAAAATCTTCCACGTCTGGGTGCCAACGTTGAGGCGCAAGGAGAAATATTTTGCTATGGTAAATTTGCTATGGTAAAACCAATTATTTTTACTTTACTGTAAATAAGTTAGGGATAGTCCTACAGCACAGCTTGTCTCTCGTGAAATGTTTCAATGAGAGGGCATCTGAATGGTGATGAGCTACAACATATTATTTGCTTCAACAGCTATAATGTTGATTTTGGAGGCGTAAATAGAGGATGGATAAGCCTCCAAGTTAACTTATAGATAGCCGACATTGACCTTGTTTTATGTTGCCTGGGGTTATACACAGTGCGGTCGACCTGTACAGCAAACACAACTCTTTGCAGGCAGCAAAGTGAAGGCTGAATTAATATTTCA
The DNA here is from genome assembly GCA_013358685.1 of Antennarius maculatus. NCBI lineage: Eukaryota > Metazoa > Chordata > Actinopteri > Lophiiformes > Antennariidae > Antennarius > Antennarius maculatus. The sequence continues at coordinate 14,957,828 of CM023616.1, forward strand.
TTGTAGATGGTTCTGCTGTCCAGCAACATATCGAATACATTTAAAGGAGAATATTGATAATTAAAACATGGTCCAACTCACTGTTGGACCCATAATATATTTCAGTCTAATATCTGCCATCTGCTCTTATGTGGACAGGAATCCTGAGGTGCAGACGGGCTTGTGTCTCCTTTTTGAATCTTGTCTTTGAATCTTTCGAATCATTTTGCTGTGTTTCATTCCTTAAATTTAAAAGAAATTTAAGGACATGTTCATATCCATCTTATTTGTTACATATCCATCTTATTTGTTACATACTCCTTTCAGTCTCTGCATGCTCGGGTTACTGATCAAGTGGCTTCAGTGTTGCTTACCTGGTGAATGAAAACCTGCGCACCCCGGGGGCTCATGAGCAAAACAGCCCGCCGCAGAGTGTCCCTGTAACGGTTGAGCTCCTCGGTGCGCATTGTGTTGAAAAGGTCAGTAAAGACTCGGCTGATGTTCCGATCCACTCTCTGCAAGGAAACGTCGAGACCCAATCGTGACGCCTGGTCCATAAAGGTTTGTAGGCCCCGGATATCTGAACGGGGAAAAGAATGACAGGCAACAGACAGAATAAAAGGTCTTATAATAAACAATGCTTTGGTTTAATCAGAACAAAACCTGCATTTCAGGCTCTATTCCAAGGGCTTCAAGGCAGGTTTCATTCTTTGTCCCTGCATGACTAAATAAACCAAGCACTCCTGTCATTCTGTTTCTTGGAGTTTACAAGATATGAAACTGCAGGCAGGTGTTGCTGTCCCCCACCGTGTGTTCTGGGAAACCACAAAGTGGCCTGGGTTGCAGACACACATCAAAGGTGATATGCAACAGAGTGCTTGCCATAGACACAGCAATTCTAGCAGCGACAAAGGGAACAGTCGCCCGTTTAGGGCTTAATTTGTGTTGGATCCTGGTGGAACAGCATCCGGGATGTCTCAGATTGGCACTTGTTTGATTAGATCTGGCACCTCCTTTGTCACTATCAAAATCTTTCAACATCTTGTTACCTGTTCCATTGTTCTTTTATTTTCCACTGAAGCTGTACATAAATTGCTGTGCTGGTTGGTCTTTTTTGGATACATTTTAAATGGAATTGTAGAAAGACCATCGAGGTTATATCCATTATTTTTGAGTGAATCCCTTTCCGCCATACTTACTGCCGGAATCATGATTCCTTTACTTTTTGGTATCATACTAAATTGCAACATGTAAATGTCTATAATTAAGCAGGTCGTGTGGGATGGTAGTATTTGTATGCTTCAATTAGGATTGGTTGCCGATATATTTTATGATTCATTTTAAAATTCTGTTATTTGCTTTTAACCCGGGAAGGCAGCACGGTGGCACAGTGGGTAGCGCTGTCGCCACATAACAAGGCGGTTCCAGGTTCGCGTCCCGCTCTGTGTGGAGTTTGCATGTTCTCCCCGTGTCTGTGTGGGTTCTCTCCAGGTTCTCAGGCTTCCTCCCACCTCTGAAAACATGCTCTTCAGGTTAATTAGCTGGTCCGAAATGACAGTAGGTGTGAGTGTGTGTGTGTGTTTGTCTGCGTCTCTGTGTGGCTCCACGGTGCACTGGCAGCTCCCTGCGACAGCGGATGAAGCGGTCGTGAAAATGAATGAATGAATGAACCCACGGTGATGCCAGTGTAACATGTACATTGAATGTCCCTGTTCTATGTGGTCCACTTCGTTTTTGTGATAACTCACATAATTTTCCTTTAAGGATAAATGGCTGTGGGTTCACAGGGGTTAAAGCCTTAAATGGCCTCACTCCACCCAACCTCTCTGAGCTAGTACACCCGTACCCTCCTAGCCGCTCTCTCAGGTCAGCTGACCAGCTGCTCCTAATGTAGCCTTAAGCCAGGCTGAAGCTCAGAGGGGAACGAGCATTTTCTAGCAGCTCCTAAACTATGGAATGGATTGCCAATGCACATTAAGCTGGCTTTTACACTGTCTCATTTTAAATCTCTTCTTAAAACCCACCTCTTTTCCCTGGCTTTGAGGAATCTAGAGTGTTAATTTTGTATATTATTACATATAATTTATATTATTATATAGTATTTAAATGTAACTTTTATTGTTTTATCTTCTTTTATTTCCAATTTTAACCTATGTTATTGGATTTTTATTTGATATTTTATTTTATTGCATTGTATTCATTTTTTTAATGGTGCATTTGTTTCGTTGTTTATTTATTGACTGCGCAGCACTTTGGAAACCTTGTATTTATTTAAATTGTGCTATAGAAATAAAGTGGAACAGATTAGATTGCATTGGAACTTCACTCACGCTGCTTGTGTCTCATGATTGTCAAAAGAACTTTAAAAAAACAACTTATTCCATTTTCTCAATAATAGTCCTCAGACAGGAGGGAAACAACAGGGAAGTCAACTTCTGATTGCAAAAATAATTAATGCATAAAAGAAGCTCTGTTTATGAAAAGGTTTTTATTTAATCTTGACAGCTACCACCTGAGCAGTTTTGATGACCTGCTGGATCGGCGCCCTCAATGTGCTTTAAGACCTCCTGATTTATAGATTAGGCACCAAGCCCAGTTTGTGCCAATTCATGCCGCATTGTGAAAGATAGGCTAGCCAAAATCAGTAATACCAGTCTTTGCATCCATAGCGAATGTTTGTGGAAATGCATATCTGTTAATGTGTGTGTGTGTCAGTGTGTAACTGTGGGTGTGCTTTCTATTTTTGCATCCCTAGGGGTTTTGCAGAGTCACTCAGATCTCTAGTGCTCTCGTACTGGGAACAGAACACATACTGAGGCATCGAAAAGTACCGTGGATCAACACGCATATGCTTTATGCAAGCACAGCCACACACATTATAGATTTTATAATATCATGCCATACAGGCATGAGACAGTTATACGAGGTGTGAGGGCATGCAGCAAAAACTGGAAGTCAAGCAAATAAACAACAATGAGAAGAAAACCATAATGACTTAATTCAATGTGAAAATATTATTTCTATTACTGTGCTGAAATGTATTCATAACTTAAAAAGACAAGTGAAAATATGCAATTACTTAGCTAATTGTTAATCAGTTTGAAGACTCCCCAGTCTCTCTCGTTCACACACACAAATACACACACAAAAACAAACTAACACACACACACACACACACACACACACACACACGCACACTCACATACACACACTTGCACCCCAAAATAACAAAATAATCTACAGGCCTTAGCATGCAAAAGAATATTATTCCCTGACTGAATGTTTGCTTCAGTAGTTACACACTGTGATGCTGCTGCTGGGTAAAATCCTCATATCTGTGTAACAGAGTATTGGACAAACATGCTGCAACAAACATAGTTTTTAATACCTTGAACAGCCAGGGGAAAGCTACCATGTAGTTACTACCAGAAGACCCCTATAGAAACATCAGACTTAAAAGCCAATGCTTAAAATCAACAGTGGGCTTTACCATTGCTAATTGTGTTAGCAATGGGCCAGCTATAGAAAAGCGGATTAATGTGGAATTAAAGGCATGATTTTTAGACACATTTAACCAAGTTTGACTTTGACTACAAAACTCCTGGAAGTTTAAGATGTCCAAACTTTACTCTTTGCTATATTAGTGGCTTGCTCTTAAAATAGTAACCTCCTGACCTCTTGATAGCTATCTGTCCCTTTCCAATTTTATACTTAACATGACTTCATTATATATCTATGATCTGAGAGAACAGGGAAGACAAGGAGATTGAGAAATATCCTGTGCAGTCTTCCAACAATCTTTTCCACTTCATCTCAAGGAGTGACTTAAGTGTAACTACCTCTTTATTGTGAACTATCATGAGCAAAAGGCTCTGAGGATTTCATTTAGCTGTCAAGCATGTGCTGCAGTCTAAGCAGAAGAATCTGGGTAATGGTTCCAATACCAACCCATGCTTACCCAAAACTGAGATGAGTCTGTTGAAGCAATAATTGCTTTTTTCTGCTACAACAATATCAGCTAATTATATGCAATGTGGATTTTTTTGCATATCTGAAATGTACCAGGCACTGAGTTTGTCACGCACTGCCAGAAGAGCAATTACAACAGCACAAAGAGGTCAGAGAGTGAGAAGTGACTGTTTCAGATTCAATATACCCTCGTTTTACTGACTGCAGACATTTATTCCGTGTTAACACAGTGTTTTACCATAAATATGAATTCAGCCTGGCTAAGAGGTCTGTAGATCAACTTTTATTTTGTCACTCAGGATTTCTGCAGCAAAAGACCAACTTTTAAATTATAGTTATATGCCTCATCAATAAAGCAAGTTGGAGTTTAAACATGATTCATGTAATTTTAAAGTAGTTTATGAAATTTTGCGCAGAATTAAGCTCTTCATCTACAGGAGTGGGTTTTCTTAAACAGTGGCCACCAGGTGGCGACACCATGTTTCTACTCTAACCCTGAACCAAACCAAACATTAAACGCGTAGACAGTAATTTCCATTTTTACTTTGTCTAAAGGCAGATTCCATGCAAGGGTGTGCCTGATAGTTGGTCTTAACTTCCCTTCCATTGCTGGCTGTGTTTTTTCTGTGTTTCATGTAACTGAAGGGCAGAGCTGAGACCTCATCAGATTCAGCACACCTGAGCAGGCTTGTCTCATGGAGCTATAAATCAGACATGCAAGATCCTCCCTCTCTCTCTCTCTCTCAGGAGAGATCGAGAGAGAGAGCGAGAGAGAGAGAGAGAGCGTGGGCGAGAGAGGAGAGAGAGAGCGCGAGAGCGAGAGAGGCGAGAGCTCGAGGGAGGATCTTCTCTCTATCATCTATATCTCATCTCTCTCTCGCTCTATATTCTCTATCTCGTCTCCTATCTCTTCTCTCTCTCTCTCTCTCTCCCTCCCTCCCTTGTCTGCTGCCTGTTTGTACTTTATGTTTCAAGAGCATGGACCCACTCCTCTCCACTCATACAGACGCTGCGGACGTACTGTACTGCTGACAAACACCTCTGTATTGCTTAAGTCACTCAATTCACTGAAACAACAGTTAGACCTACTTGTTAATTCATAGGTCAGTTTGAAAATTTAAATGTGACATTCAAAATGAAACATTTATTTCCTCCCCACATATCCCCAATATTATTTTGCACAATCCTGGAGGTATGTGCATCACAGTTTGGGAATAGCAAAAGCACAGCTGTGTTGAAGATGGAGTTGTGTTTGAAGAACCAATAAAATCACTAAAATCTATTTTTGAGAAATTTCAACCAACCCAGTCAATGGATTTTGCTAATTTTGAACTTTATTGGTTGTTATCACACCATGTGTATAGATTCTCATTCAGTTCAAGATAATTCAACGAGATTAAAGAGACAGGTTGGCACAGTGGCGCAGTGGATAGTGCAGTTTCCGCACAGCACAGCGGTTCCCGGTTTGAGTCCCGCTCTGTGCAGAGTTTGTCAAAAACATGCACTTCAGCTGGATTGAGCTTTCCAAATTGTCCGTATGTGTGAGTGTGTGCTTGCATGTTTGTCTGTGTGTTTCCATGTGGTTAAGCGGTGCACTGGCACCGAACCCGGAGTGTACCCTGCCACAGGCCCCAATTGACTGGGATAGGCCCACAGCACCCTAAGACCCGCTACTGCGGAGAAAAAGTAGCTACTGAAAATAAAAGAAGTCTAATGGTTATCCATTTAAACCATTTGCATAAGCTTCAACACTGATATATGTTCATTAGGACTAACCAAAAGTATTAATCTTTGAATCCTAGGTGAAATACCTTCTGTGTCACCATGAATTATTTCATTTCTGACTGCTACTCAACATCAATAGAATAATAATGACAACAGTGTTTATTGCATATACAGTATCTGCAAATCTAATATAATACAATTCCTTAACATCACAGGGTTACAATTTCTCACTGGTCTCTGACGAGGTTTTCCAGGTGTTTCTATGCTGCATAGGATTCAAAAGCTATTCTCCCTACTTTTACAGTTTCTCTCCATTTACACACCTCTCTGCATGTATTGTAGTTATTGTAGATATTGTTGTTTGTCCCTGTTTATCTCCCCTAACAGTTGCAATATTGGTTGTTGTCCAAAGCTTTGAAACTTTGTTGTCCTAATGTGGTTGTATCAGTGTCAGCGCCAAGAAATTGGCGGTTCGATTCCCGCCACACCCGGAGTGTGAGCTGACAGTGGGAGGTTTCAGCTCACCTCCCGAGCACTGCTGAGGCGCCCTTGAGCAAGGTGCCGTGCCCTTTACAAGTTGCTAACTGGAGGCGCACCATGAAGGTGCACCCCTCACCTGCATGCCTACAGGCCCAGTGAGTCTGTGTGTGTTACGGGCCTGTACACACTATATATGCATGTACCCACTAACCTGTGTGTAGAGTGGATTCTTAATTTCCCTTTGGGGATTAAAACAGTTAATAAAATTTAAAAAAAACAGTCATGAAGGCATTGATGAATGGATCATATGTGGAGGACGTAGCTATGTTTGTACATAAAAGGAGGATAAATAAGACTTAAGCCTGGACCAGCACATTTGGGCTAACCACAGATTGTGTTATGGACCAAATCGATCTGAAATCTTCCCATTTCTCGGGTCGTGTGAATCTGGCGTAAGACAGATCTGTCTGATAGGGAGCATCAAAAACACAAAAATCCAAAAAGCAGTCAAAGTTCAGGGAACATACCAAAAATGTGAAACTGGTAGAATATTCAGGGAAGGCTGTGGAGGCTAGAAACACAATGTACAAAATCAAAGAGGAAACTAAGAAAGGAAATCAGTAATGGAAAATTACTGTTTAATTGTTGTTATCACACCTTTTATTTTTCCACTGCATCTGATGTACAGAAATCGCTTGCACATATCTATACAGCATTAAATGTCGATGGGAAGATGCCTGGACCTCATCCTGCCCAGCTGTCGTGTGTCTGACAAGCCTGACAAAGTATATATAAGCTGACTGCATGCATATATGGTCAGAAACCCATGCGATCCTTCTTGTGATGAACATTGTGTGACATTCTCTTATGCACAATAAATTTTGAGTGATTATTATGTTGTAAACCCCTTCAACAATAGGCATGTGGAAAAGGAAAGTATGTGAGAAACACAGCATGTAAATCATTATTCGTAATACAATCAACATTGAAATGCGGATGTATTTAATGATGCAATGTTTTCAATTGCTGTCAAGATATTCACACCAACCCTAAGATTTAGTGATATTCATTACTGTCTTGCCACACAATCTGCAGGAGATGTCCTCTGTTTTTGTCTGTGCTCAGACCATGCCTGTGTTGTAAATGCACTTGTACTGCTGGAACCACCCTCCTACTGCCCCTATAAAAGCAGCTTAATCAGTCTCACCTAATCGCCTAATTCTCTCCTCCTCCAGCAGAGCCATTCACCACAGGGTGTGCAGAGACAGATGTAGCTGCTCCATAGTCTTTACTAAGCACATGTTAACTCACACAGGCCTGCCAAGGAGCTCAGTGATGTTCAAGAAAATCAACCCTGTCTTAAGATTTCCTACAATCACGCGGCGGTTGCCTTTTATACGCTGCTTGTTCTGATAAAACAAAGACAATTTCATAGAAGCTTTTGTTTGCAAATAGTCTAACCACTGTTCGCCCTCCCACACAAAATCAATGACCCACAATCGATCAAGCAAACACAACTTAAAAGGCATTCTCAAAGGCATACAAGTATAGATAACATAATGCAACCTTTAGAGCATTAGAGTGTGCAATCATGTTAGCAACTCTGCAAGGTTGTTTAGGGCCTGCAGTGTTTTCTGTAAAGCTCTATGGATAATAACAGTGACAATGATAATGATATTACCAGGCTCTGCCAAAAAATGGTTTATAAAAGAAAACATAAAGAAAGAAAATAAAACATGATCTTAAACGACAATAAATATCTTTTAGTTAGAAAAGTCCTGGTGTAGCATTTCAGACGCAATGTACACAATAGCAAAACATCTAAATTGAGGTACAGTATTTTTAAGGAGTTAACTTCTCATGCTATGATGCTGACCATGTTCTCACATCCATTTTGTTGATGCAATGCACAGCAGCTCAGTATAGGTAAAAATTCAGGAGTCACACAGCTATCTTCTCTTTTCTATCCTTTAATTTACTCCAAATGTCATCTTCTGTGTAAGTGTTTTTTTGTGTACTATGACAGGAACTTCAAATTTTCCTATTGTTGTTCATCCCTGCACAGTTACAAATACATTTCTTTAAGTTATTGAATAATTTATGGAAGTATCAATCAAACAGTTATGAATTAAGCAGTGAGGGCATTAGTCCACTTGTTTGACAGTCAGTGTTTTGATCCCCAGTTTCACCAGTCTACATGCCAAACATCCTTCAGAAAGATACTTAGGGTCAAGATCCTTTTCAGGTATGTATTACAGGATGTACAGTATGTGTTATAAACAAACAGAGCAGGGCAAAGAGAGCATCGTTTTAAGCTTTAGGGAAACCAACAAGCTATAATTTTTAACAATTTCCTTATGGAATTACAAACAAGTAAAAACAAGTTATTTTTGATGCATGTTCACCAAGTGATAGAAAATCCTCTCCAACAACAACGACGACCACAACCACAACAACAAGGAGTCTGCAACATCCCGCGAAACACCTGAATTCAATATTTTACCTTGACCTACACATTTTTGTGCCTCTGGCTTCCTGAAAACGTTGCTTTTTGTTTTGTGATTATATCTCTTCAGGTTTCAGAGATGTGTACCTAAAAAGGTATACAGTGCACCATAGTTCCACAGAATTAACAAATTTGGCAAAAGAGCGACAAACTATTTATCATATTATTTACAGTCATTTAAACATTTATGAACCCTCCCCAAACTGATATTAAACCACCTTCTATCTGTATTACCTTTCCCCACACTCATTGACTGTTTAAAGCACTTTTGTGTTTCAAGGAAGTCTGAGACTCACCCACAGAACGCAGCGCACTTCTGGATGCTGTCAGCCAATAGAATGTGTGTACAATATCACGTGACTGCCTTCCAAAAATCCGCGATGACTACAAAAGTTTAAATTTGACCTTGATCTAGTTTTCTCAAGGTCAAGGTCATCATCCCTTTTTCATCCCCTTTGCCGCCCAAGTAATGTGCTTTTTCTATCATCCTTCTAACTGCAACAGTTGTAAAGATATATGGTGGACAAACGGACGGATGGACGAACACACAAACACTGACAATTGCAATGCAGCACCACTTCGCGGGATGTAACAACAACAACAACAACGATCACAACCACAAGAACAAATCAAATCCATAATAGCAAATAGGAAAATAATAGATGAAACCTAAAGTCGGTTACATAAATCACCTTTTATGCAACTGATGCATTGGAGGAGACTAGAATTAATCAGCTTCCCCAGCACACCATTACACTCAACTACACATTGCCAATAAGGTCAGGGAAGCCAGCTGTTTAAAATGTAATAAAACACACAGCTCTGCTTGTGCTCTGTTACTGTTGATCCTGGTGCTCTCATCCAAAAACTAAAGGAATAAAAAAATAAGGTAAAATGAAAATTTTCCAAATAGCTATGCTACAGATGTATAGATGGATTATTCTTTCAGTGCTGCGATCTAAAGGTGCCTCAAGCTACACGCAGAGGATGTTCAATATTTTTCTTCCAACATTTGCTTTCGTAAAGACTATAGCACCAGGAGTATATTGATGACATAGCGACTCAGCAAGAAACAGTTTCATCACACAGCACATAGATCCATCACATAATCTACATGTTTCATGTTCAATAAAGATGGCCTTGGTGTGTAGCAGTCATGCTTCCACTGAATCTGAAATTGAATGTCCTGTTTTCAACAGTTCATGGTCTGTTCATGGTCTGTACATTTTGCTATGGGATTTTAAAATCATATAAAAACATTAAGTGAGGTGATCTTTTCAGTGTAAAGAAATCAGAAGATCTCTTCTTTCCTATAAAAAGTTGTATAACTGAAACTTTAGATTAGATTATTGGACACACTCATGTCAAGGACACAATCGACTACAATCCAAATAAAAAATGCTGTTTTATGGTACCTGTGGATTCACATGTTTTACAGTATATTTTAACTGGTTTTATCATCAGAATTTATAAATGCTATGACTTTATTTGGTCGCATGTGTCTACTAACCAGCCTCCTGAGGTTCCTTCTTTCAGTGTTTATTTTTTCTTTTCCTTGCATGCTTGCTTACTTGGTTGGTTTCTTATCAACAACCCAGCAACCCTGCCAACCTTCTAACCCTGCCACCAGAGGAGGCAAACGTGCTACTATTTTCAGTTTATGAGCCGATAATGTATTAGATATGACATGTTTTTAGTTTTGTTCTAAAAATTCAAAATGTGTGCATTATAGATAATAGTATTAATGAGAACAATCTGCATTTTTTGATCTTCCAAGTCCTTCGATCATTCGCTGGATTTAGCTACAAACTGAGAAACAGCTTGTCAATCAGCTTTTTTAGTAAGAACTGTAAATGTTCAGAATGTCTTAGTTTGTACTTTAGTTTAGATTATAATTCAATTCAATTGAAAGAACTTTATTAGTCCCCAAGGGGCAATTGAAAGCACGTAAAGCAGGATTGGTGTAAAAGTCCAAACATACAGTGTAAACATAAGTAGTGTAAATACAAACAATAAACATAAATAATAAATAAATAATTACATAAATACAAATATGTTATGTTAAATGATAATTCAAAATCTAGTTAGATCAAAACCTAGTGCGTTAGTTCAAAACCTAGTTAGTACAAATCCTAGTTAGTTTAGAACCTAATTTGTTCAAAACCTAATGGGTTAGTTAGTTAATCAGTTTGTTCAGAAACTACTTAGTTTAAGAAACCTAGTTAGTTAATTAGTTCAAAACCTAGTTAATTTAAAAACCTAGTTAGTTAAAAAACTAGCTACTTTAAAACAGTTAGTTCAAACATAGTTATTTCAAAACCTAGTTAGTACAAAAACCTAGTTATTTACTTCAAAACTAGTTCAAAACGTAGTTGGTTCAAAAACCTAGTTAGTTCAAAAACTAGTTGGTTTAAAACCTAACCTTAATATGGAAGTACTTAAAAGCATATTACTGAAGTATATTGTAGAGTAACAATATACTGTGTGAGACAACAATTCCTCTTTGGTAGGCTCTTTGAATGGAATGTTATTTAATGCTTCAGCATCGGTGACTTTACATTCTTTCTCTTTTCTTCAGTGACTTCAACTGTCCTCTGCAGCCACATAATTGAACCAAAGCTGACTTATATTCTAACCCTTTCACACACAAAATGAAATGCCATCATTTTTCAGAAGCGCTTGTTTCTTTTTATATAGCGTACATGCAGGGAAGCCTATGAGCCATTTTGTGATATTAAATATTCGTCACCACAGACAGTTTTCACTGTCTGGTTTTCAATACATCAAACAATGAGCCATGTGTTCTATTTTCACATTTAACTATACAGACTCAAAAATAACAATATGAAGAATATATTTAATAAACCTCTTTACACATCTTGTAGCTGTGGTAATTTAATGTTATTAAAAAAGAACAATGCCTCAAGCATCCAAAACCCATCATAAAGTCTTGTGGAGATGACTCAATAATGAGATGTCACAGGGTAGTTCTTGCTGACTTTTTAAGTCATGAAAGGCTTTTATTTGGCACCAAGGATTTGATGAAGATTGTCGCATCAGTAGCAATGTCAAGGAAGTGTGTTTTCTATTAGTCAATATCAGATTTACTAGTTGACTGGGACATTGACAATCATTAATGCCAAATACTGGCCAACTATGTTATTGACAGAGGTCGAGTAAGGCTGCACAGGGCTGCCACTTGAAGAAGGAGGAAGACACAAGGATTAAAGGGACGATGCAGAAAATTCTCAAAATAAAAAAGGCTCATGACAAAACATCACATTAAGTAGACAGACAGAATAGGTTAAAAGAATGCACATTTAATTATGTAGCCTTGTTATTCCTAGAAGTCGAACATCAAAGAAATGAACATGATTTATGGTAAAGTAAAAACTGGGTAAAAATCTCAGTTGCTGGAAGATTGCCAATGACGTATAAAGCTATACACAGTAGAGTTGTATATGGTGATCATGCTAAAGTAAGATGTCTACATTCAAAGACATACGTCTACATCCAACAAGTCCTGTTATTGTTGGACAGTTTGTTCTCTAACAAACAATCAATTTTAGGATTCCGATGGAATCTGATGTAAAAACAGAGTTCAAAAGGTTTTGGTTTTTTTTGGTTGTTTGTTCCACACAGGGTTCGATAGTCAACTTTCACACAGAACTAAATTAACTATACTAATCATATAAATAGACTTCAACTAATCCAAACAGGATAGGTGTTGAGGTGCCCTAAATAAAGACTTGTTTAGTCTGAACTGAATGGACGTTGAGTCTTAATGAAAAGTGTTAGTGTGAACTCTAGGGACAGCTGGAAGACCACCATAAAAAAAAAAAAAAACTCTTTTATGTTAATTTTGATGCTAAGCTTGGACCAATAGGCATGTACAGCTCACAGTATTTCAAACTCTAAGACACAGTGGGAGCTTCTACATAAAGCTGAGCATTGGTGTGATGTGTTAAGTGAGCTGCAGCTGTTGGGGTATGTAATTAGAGTGGCTCAACCTCAAAGCTTAAGGCAGTGCAGTTTTTTCAATTCTTGGTATAATTGTCATTTTGAATTTTTACATGACAGTGTGTTGACAGTGAGGATAACCTCTGCAGCAGCTTTCTATAAGAAAATTTATTTTAGGGCCCAAAATTCTTTATGATTAATCAGAGTTACTGTCTTGTTACGAAGTAGTGCCAACACATATTTGCAAACATAACTTCTCACTAGGTCATATCCTGAGTTGCTGTAGCCCTGCTTCAGGCTCTGTTGGTAATTTGACTGTTCTATGATAGGGTTACTAATTATTTTCTACATTTCTTAATTAATCAGTGTGGACTTTACCACTGTAAGACAAGCTCAAATGTCAATGGTTTCAACTTTGTGAACACCTAATTTAACAGACTTTAAAAAGCTTAGAGACTATTTTGTTAGAACCAGTATACCCATCTACTATTCCTCAATGGCGCATTGTGGCACTGTGTCCCCATGTGCCAGTCAGAGGTCTCATTTCACAGGGTATTTTAAGGCTATGATATGTTGCAGAGGGTTGATGTGGGATTCTATACAAGACTTTTTAACGTGACATGATTCAAAGAATGGAAGAATATTCTCACAGGGAAAATCTAAATGGAAATTACCAAAAATGCAGATCATGGACAAAATGGACTGAAAGCAAGAAACAGAGCAAAACCTGGCTAGCAATTCATCCTGACAGCCGCTTATTCAGACAAAGTTAGTTAGTCAGACAGGCAGACAGGTAGTCAATAACACAGACAGATAAACAGCAGTACAAAGTGTAGTTGAGACGGAAAGTTTGTGAGACAGACAGAATAGATAGGCAGAAAGAAAGACAGACGTAGCTATTGGTAGTGAGATAGACAGCCAGTCTGAAAGATTGAGAGCTAGACAACCAGAAGACAAAACAGAAGTATAGAGTAGAGATAAGTAATGGATAATAGATGAATGACAGCCAGACAGGTGTATGGCAGAGGCTACCTATTCCGATAGACACAGACAATTTCATTCTGAAGCAAAGGAATATGAAGCAAGTTTCTAGACAGAAAGACAGGTAGACAGAATAAAAAAAAAAGGTAGATAAAAAGTCTGACAGAAAGATACTTCGGCTAAACTGCGAAAGATGAGACTAGACGTTCTACGAAAAAATGCCAAGTTAGAAATTAATCAATACAAACTCTATCACTGTGCAACATTTCACTTTTACATGAGACACAGTGACTGGCACATGAATGAAACTTGGACATTGACTAGCTTTATTTCCTTGAGGGCTTCTTTACACTATGCACTTTATCACCTGTACCTCTCCTGTCCTGAAAAAATAAAACAGATTTATATCCCCTTTGTGCTTTAGCAAGCAGTGGAAAGATTAAGAAAATATTGGAAAAGTATCATCTGAGTAACGCCAATCCAACAATATATCTGTCTGTTCATGTCTCTGTCTTTGGTCTTAACACTCCTTGATCCCCTCTCCAACTCTTGCAAAATGTCGGTCAGGAAAATTCTTTTCTACATTGGAGTCATGGTGAGAATGATAAAAAAGAGATTGAGAGCATCGAAGGATATATAATACTGCTGGGACACAACCTCATTGTCTGGGGCCAAAAATGATCCAATTAAACTCAGCTTTATCTTTATGTGAACATGCTAATAATGGAGAAGGTACTGATGGGATTGTGTTATTTTTCCTACGCTTAAAAAAAACCAGGATATAAAAACAATACATAATTAAATAAAATAAATAAGAATAAAGAATACCATATATATATATATATATATATATATATATATATATATGTATATATATAGTGTGGTGTAAAAATATATGGTGTAAATATACTGTAACATTTTAAAATGATGTATTTACACCAGATACAGTATAAGATATTACATATATATACAATATATATAGAATATATACAGTATATATATATATATTATATATATATATACTGTATACACACACACGCACACACACGCACACACACGCACTCACACACACACACACACACACACACACACACACACACACACGCACTCACACACACACACACACACACACACACACACACACACACACACACACACACACACACACACACACACCCAGGAAATACAACAAGCTGTAGCACTCGAAAATGCCAAACAGAGACTAACAGCTCTGGCTACCCGATTGAAGAGATACACCAAGGAGATAGAGGCCAGGAGAATAAACAAGACCTTCTCCACCCAACCAGCAAAGGTGTACTCTCAAGGGCAGGGAAATAACAGCAGCCGGTCGGACCAACCAAGAGCTGAGGTGGAGAAATACTGGAAGGGCATATGGGAAAGAGAAGCATCACACAACACCGATGCCCAGTGGCTAGTGGACCTGAGAACTGACCACAGCAGCCTCCCGGAACAAGAACCAATAACCCTTTCAATGGCAGACATCCAAGAAAGAGTGTCAAAGATGAAGAGTTGGTCAGCACTGGGCCCCAATATGATCCATACATACTGGCAAAAGAAGCTGACAGCACTCCATGAGCGTCTAGCAGCACAGATGAACCAGCTGCTAAGGGATGGGCCAAACAGTCCTGATCATGAAAGACTCACAGAAGGGATCCATGCCATCTAACTAGCGGCCAATAACCTGTCTCTGTACAACATGGAGGCTCCTGTCAGGCATCATGGCGGCTAAGATGAGTAGGCACATGGAATAATATAAGAGGAGGGCACAGAAAAGGAATTGGTAGTAACACCAGTGGAGCCAAGCTCCAGCTTCTGGTGGACAGAGCAGTCCACAGAGACTATAAGAACAGGCAGACCAATGTGTGCACCGCTTGGATTGACTACCAAAAAGCCTATGATTCAATGCAACACACACGTGGATACTGGGATGTCTGGAACTGTATCATATCAACAGGAAACTAAGAGCCTTCATCAAGAACTCAATGGGAATGTGGAAGACAACCCTAGAGACCAACTCCAAGCCAATTGCCCAGGTGAACATCAAGTGCACATATACCAAGGGGATGCACTATCACAACTGCTGTTCTGCATAGGCCTAAACCCCCTCAGTCACATCTTCACATCTTCACATCCGTGGTTACGGATACCGACTCCGAAGCAGGGCATCAGCAATCTCCTCTACATGGATGACATCAAGCTGTATGCCAGGAATGAGTGAGAAATCGACTCAATGATCCACACCACCAGGACCTATAGTGACGACATAGAGATGTCCTTCGGATTAGACAAATTTGGCCTGATGGTATTGAGAAGAGGCAAGATGATCAGAACTGAAGAGATTGACCTACCAGGGGGCAGGATAGGAGACATAAAGGATAGCTGCAAATACAGTACCTTGGAATCCCATAGACTAATGGCAATCATGAGGAGGCCACAAGGAAGTCAACCACAGCCAAATACCTCCAGAGAGTAATGCAAGTCCTGAGAAGTCAGCTGAATGGTAAGAACAAGGTCCGAGCCATCAACATGTATACATCGCCAGTCATCAGATACCCCGCTGGGATCATAAGCTGGCCAAAGGAGGAGACATAAGCCACAGATATCCAGACTAGAAAGCTCCTCACCATATATGGAGGGTTTCACCCCAAGTCCAGCACCCTGAGGCTGTAGACTAAGCAGAAAGAGGAAGGCTGATGATTAGTGAGCATCAGGGCCACTGTCCAGGATGAAACATCGAAAATCCAAGAGTACATCAGGAAGATGACCCCAAAAGATGAACTGCTCAGTGAATGCCTTAGACAGCAGAAACCTGATGATGAGGAGGAGGAGACGACGACATGGAGGGACAAGCCCCTACACTGCATGTACCACCATCAGATAGAGGAAGTGGCTGATATCAAGAAGACCTACCAATGACTGGATAAAGCTGGACTGACAGACAGCACAGAAGCACTGATCATGGCAGCACAAGAACAGCAATAGAAGAAGAGGACTTTATTAATTCCACAAGGGGAAATTACATGGTCAGTCAGGTATAGTATATACAGTCTGTGTTAGTTTTTTTACAGTATACAGGCCCCCTGAACACGGCACACAAGGGGGCCTGTAAGCATGCAGTTAATACACACACAACAAACTACACACATTGGGAGGCAGAGTGACGGGCAGTGGCTTCTGGAACACGCCCCAAATTGAGCAGCTTGTAGGGGGGACGGCACCTTGTTCAAGGGCGTCTCGGCAGTGGCTGGGAGGTGAGCTGACACCTCCCACCGTCAGCTCACACTCTGGTGATATCATGGCGGGAGCGGGATTCGATCCACCGATGGCTGGGGCGATCTGTCTGCAGGACATCTGCTCTACCGCTGAGCCACTGCCGCCCAATGCAGGCTATGTAAAGAAGCCCCAGAGACAATCCAGCATGTGGTAGCAGAGTGTGAGATGCTCGCCAGGTCAGCATACATGGAAAGGCACAACCAAGTAGCCGTGATAGTGTACAGAAACATCTGTACCCAGTATGGACTGTAAGTACCCAAATCCCAATGGGACTTACCACCAAAGGTGATTGAGAACGAAAAGGCTAAGATTCTATGGGACTTCAGCTTCAAGAGTGACAAACAGCTGCTAGCTAACAAACCGGACATAGTGGTGGTGGACAAAGAGCAGAAGAGAGCAGTAGTGATAGATGTGGCGATTCCAGCTGACGCCAACATCAGGAACAAGGAACATGAAAAGATTGAGAAGTATCAAGGGTTGAAAGAACAGCTAGAAGATATGTGGATGATCAAGGTTAATGTGGTCCCTGTGGTAGTAGGAGCACTTGGGGCAGTGACCCCCAAACTGGAAGAGTGGCTCCAGCAGATTCCTGGAACAACATCTGAAGCCTCAGTCCAGAAGAGCGCAGTCCTAGGAACAGCTAAGATACTGCGCAGAACCCTCAGACTCCCAGGCCCCTGGTAGAGGACCCGAGCTTGAGGCTGACACACAGATACCACCCCACAAGGGTGAGAGGGACATTTTTTTATATATAATATCATTAAAATCTACTGTTAAGCTCTACTTGTGATTGACACAATCATTTTGAAGTCATTTGAATTAGTTTACTCATGGTAAACTTTTGCTTCTTGCAATTTAATACTTGAGGAGGAGAATAAGAAAAGTTCAAGGAACTCCTGACTAGTTTTTAAGCGCATGCAACAACAACAGCAACGGAGTCAGCTGTTGATGTTGACGGTGCTACATGTAGCTTACTTTTAAAGGAAAGGAAGAGGAGGGAGATGAAGGGAATGTTGGTGTGATGCAGAGTTGTCGTCAGAGAGATTGAGCACTACCTTCACTAGCCTTTGCTTTATCATCTGTGATAAACAGTAAAGTATTCAAGGTACAAAGCCTGATGCACTGATATGCTCAGAGACAACAACAAACAACAACAAGAGAGGGAGATGAGTATTGCAGATGTGTGGATCCAGGGGTGCTGCTGAGCAGGGGTGTGGCAGACGGTTGAACTACTGTACAATAGTCTGATGTAACGGTGGGCGTTTGTGCGTATCTCCGAATGTTTTTAAATCGAATACTACAATTTTCATATCAATTTTATTTGAATCAGTGGATGTTTTGCATTTACATTTATTTAAAATTTCTCTTATTTCATTTTCATGCACTGCTGTGAACATTGAGATTTTTCTGAGATTTTTCTCTATAAGGTTATTGTTGCAATCGTCAAATGACAATGTGACAGGACGTTTTTCTTGCCAGATTCGGTCCAACATTTACAAAAAATTTATTGAAACTGTTGACCACATCGTTATGTTGTCCCTTCTACTGTTGTCAATAAAATATTGAGGATAGTTCTGTTGTTTAACATCATTTTTAATAATACTATTTAATATGTCCCATATTCCTTTAATGTTGTCTTTTTTACTATATAATATTTTACCATAGTACTCCTTTCTTCATCTCCTTATAATATTATCTTATTTTTATATTATTTATCTTTATCTTCGTCTTTTTTAATCCTTTATTTCATAAACACTCTATATAGTGTTTTTTTTGTAATATCGATTTACTGGACAATGTTTGTCATACAATGAATATTTCTAAGAAAGCTTGATAAGCACCATTGATGTCAATGTCATTATATATTCTTTTCCAATTTGTAATTTTTTGCCAGTAAATCATTCTTGAATGCATTAATTGCTCCCTCTCCCTCACTCGTCTGTATTTTATGTTTTCCCCTGGCTGACTTGTCAGGTGTTTGATATTATAAACTGTAAATACTGGTAGGTGGTCACTGATGTCATCGACTTATAGTCCATTTACTGTATTATTTTCAAGTTTGTTTGTTTTGGTGAATATGTTTGTTTGTTTTGGTGAATGTGTTTTCCAGTTGCTCCTAAAGCAACAATGTCACATTGGTTTGGGGTGAGCATCATTTATAACATCTCATATATGCTATCAAGTGAATTATATTTATACAGAATTACCGTACTCTTGTAATGTTTGAGATTATTTTAGATATAGGTCAGAATTGTGGTTCTCATAGTATATATTTGGATATATACAGAAAGGCCCATGAAAAAGACTCTATATCTAATGGTCAACAAACATAACTCAACTAAAAGGTACCTTGTAAGATAATGGTGTCAATGTCAATTCCATGTCAGTCAAAGTTAAAATTCTGATGTCTAGTGAACATAAAACATAATGAGCACTTTCAGTTTCTTTCTGTCTTGGTTTTTGATGTAGACATTTTTTTTTTGCCAGACAAAACTTCAAAGCTGATAGATTTTGCTGTCTGGGGATAAATGTCTGTTCATGTTATACCGTTGACCATCAGCTACTCTCATTAATCCGGACTCACCGTAGTCGCTCTCATAAAAGATGATGAACTTCTGCCAGTATAATTCTGAGACGAGGGTGAGCAGGACATCATTGATTCGAACAGGTGGACGGGCTGCCAAAGTGTAGCTCTCTCCATCTGGGCTAGGGTTGAACTGGCACGCAGTACGGGGTGAACCTTCCCCATTTCTCTGGATGAAGAGGTGGGGAATGTGCATTGCATCTGTCAAGGACTGCAGGGCACTAGCGGCTGCACAACCCGTGGATGTGACCAAAGCTAGGATCCCCTGGTTCATCAACTCACATGCTGGACAGGAGAAAGAGGAAATACACACAACACAAAGAGGAGAATAGAGAAGGTTTCAAGAAAGGAAATGAGATAGACATGAAAAAAAAGGATATAGGTTGAGAAAAATGAGTAAAAAGAAAGAGGTGGAGAAAAATTGGGTCAGGAAAAGAGGAGAGAAGAAACAAGATAAAGGATGGTTAGACATGCTTTGAAAATAAATTTAAACTGATATAAATTCCAACAAGATTTTTATTTCTAAAATATTTTTTCACATTATCAGATCTTTACATTATTCGAGAAAGTGTGTCCAACTTGGCTTAAAAACTTAAGATGCTCTTTGTGTTTGTTACTGAGGATTACATCTGAGCCTTTGCCGTTGAGAAGAGATCACAAGCAGGATAGGGTTGGTACTGAACTTGTATTATAATGTGTAGATAGAGATTCAGTGGGGGGTATCCTTTAATCCTCTTCCCCACACAAAAATGAGATGGCTGATTAAAACAAAAATCCTTGTTAGGGATAACAGTCACTTGGAAATAGCACATGAATAAAAGAGTTATATGAGTCAGGAGGTTTTTAGCAGAAGCACAGAGCCGAGACTGAGTGGGAGGAATCTGTCACAAATTAAACAGGACATATTTATCTTAGGTTGTGGGTTGTGGTTTGGATGGAAAATAAAGCCTCCATTGAGTATACAGTAAATGAAATACTGCCCCCCCCTCCCCCCCACAACTCTTTATCTTGCTTGTAACCATGGTGAAAAGCTGTAAACCAGCACAGATTAAGACTGCAGACATACATAATGTCTGTGTAGAGTCTTACCATTACAACTGTAATTTAAGAAATCTGTTTGAAATCCTCTTAGGGAAGGTCAGCGTGTCTACCAGGACTAAAGTCCTATATCTTCTACAACTTTAAAATGTAAAAATGAATGGAAAAGCTGTTTGGTCTCAGTGATAGTCCCTGTGAGGCACCTGTTGTTAGAGTATATTCAATATTTAATATAAGCCATTTCTTTATCTGATCTGATCAGTGGTTGCATTACCTAAAATAATGGTATTGGGTATTGTTTGTTACGCCCTGTGTTGATCTTATATCCCAGCATCTCGAGGATTACTGTTGCTGTACTGTGAATCAACTTGTTGGTCTCAGTTATGTTCCCTGTGGGGATGGTTCTTATTGCAGCATTCACATCTTCTAGCAGATCTTCTGAAGGTACTTGGCAACTTAGCTTCGGTATATATATATATATATATATATATATATATATATATATATATATATATATATATATATATATATATATATATATATATATATATATATACTAATTTGATCCCCAAATAAAAACCAATGATGTCACCAAAACATAATCACTGGTGATACATCAATGTTACAGAAGCACAATCATTGTCCCAACACCAACCTTGCCCCCTCATGCTTATTTTCTTTTTACTCATGTCTAAATAATCACTTTCCATACTGCCGGTCTGTTTGTGTATATATATATATATATATATATATATATATATATATATATATATATATATATATATATATATATATATATATATATATGTGTGTGTGTGTGTGTATGTGTGTATATATATATATATATATATATATATATATATATATATATATATATATATAGTCACTAAAATATATACAGTCACTAAAATATACATGTTTTGCATAGTTTTATTCACAGGCTTTCTGCCAAATGCTACACACTTCAAACTCATGCCACCTGATATTTTACCCTCCAGTAGAGGTTGTACTAGAGCAAATGAAGCCTCATGAAGCTTTGAACCAGGGTGAACCAATTGAGATGAAAAGCTTCAACTCTTCATTGGGCTTCATCCACCCATCACTACCAGACAGGCAAGAGTCAGTCAAAACAGAACAGACTTCCAGGAACCAAACTTAAGAAAACAACCCAGCAAAAATCTCTCATCCCACCTGGCTTAAAAAGCCTCATCATGACAATACCAACAATGTTCAGATGTGAAACTCAGTTACTGGTGTGTGGATGAGTATCTGGTGGTGAGCCGTGGCTCCAGCCACAAGCCTGGCCCATCTTCCTGCCACACACCAGCACTGCCACGCTGAACCGTGACACGAAAGGACGGACAAACAGATGAACGGACAAACACACAAACACTGACAATTCCCATACATTACCGCTTTGAAGCGGGATGTAACTAGAACAAATGCAGTCACAGACTGCAACATCCTGCGACAGCCCTGAATTCAAGATTTTACCCTGACCTACTTGCATAGGTCAAAGATCAAAGCTAATGCTCTGACCTACATTCATAGCTCAAAGCTACCACTTTGATGTACGGTCTTACACTGGCCTTTTCCCTAATCTTTCTATCTCTTCTGGTTCCTAAGTGTCCAAATATGACCTTGACCTACTGTAGTTTTCTCAGTCGTTATCCCATTTTCATCCCCTTGCTGCCCGAGTAATGTGCTTTTTGTTTCATCTTTCTATCTGCAATGGTTGTGAAGAAATTTGGTGGACAAACTAACAAATGAACAGACAGATGAACACATGAACACTAACAATTACAATACATCACCGCTTTGAAGTGGGATGTAAAAAAAAAAAAATGAAATCAATATTAATTAAAAAATCAGTAAATTTAATCAACAACATAAAGTAAATTCAATTATATGAGTCCATATAAGTCTAAAAAGGATCACAGCATCTGATGGGTTCATGAAGTTTGACTCCTACTGTAGTGAAAAAACATATTTTGACCAGGATAGTTGAGTTTTGTGGTTGGGTTAGTCAGATGAGATTTGTTATTTTCAAACTGTTTCAAAACTGAATGGTAGTAAACAGATTAGCTACTAACCAATAATCAAAATGCCACCTTAAGCTTTCAGCTCTTTGTCTTGCAGTTTGAGGAGGTTTATTTTTAGGGCAAATAGATAAAGATTCCATTTTAGTGCTATTAATTATGTTATCTATACTTTAAATAACTTGAAAAACACTGATCACTTGATTGATAAATGGCCATATTCTTTACCTTGCTAATGGAAACACTTGCATGTTATGCAGCTGGGATATAGAAGTCGGCTGATGTAGCCTTAAAACTACATTCAGTAATTAAATTTAAGATAATACTTCCCACACTCCACAGTGGGTGCCTAAAAAAATATTTATTTTTGTTATGTTATAAAATTCATTTATGTTATATTGTAAAACAATGTTGTGCCTAATACCTAACCTATTTGTGGCATAAACAAGGCTGAGAACACTATATAATTCAATCCTCTTAGGGTGTAAGATACAAAAGACAGAAGCAAGCAATTAGCATGAAAAAGGAAGCGATGTGAATCCGTATGCAAAACACGTTTATTGAATACTACTGAATTTGCATTTAATTTAGAGCCATATGTCTGTTATAAGGTGGATAGTCATCTCCTTCAGGGTTTGTCCATTTTTTCATTGACACACGACAGTCTAAGGCAAATGCTGTCTTTAAAATTCAAGTCACTGTTTCTCAAAGGCCAGGGTTCAACATTAGTAGCTGAAGGTATTGTTTTAAAATGCAAACTTACTGCTGTTTTGCTGCATCTCATAGTACCATTCATGTGGTCTTATTTATTGTCTGCAAAATATGGGGGGTAGGGAAAGCAAGGGAACTGCACTTCCAAAGTGTAGTCTGTCATGCAATCTCTTGATATTGAGAATTTTAAACAAAGACAAAAAAAGATTTGCAGTTTATAAAACATGACCATGTCATAAATGTATACAGAGTAAATTCAGTGGGAAGATGTGAAGGAGGAAGTATAGAAATAGAAATATGGAAAATGTGGCATTAATGATGAGATGAGGGCTCTGAAAGGAGAGGCCAAAAAAAAAGCAGGGACGATACAAGTGCATGTTGAATGGAGCCGTACTGGGAAAGCAGATGTGTGTGTGTGTGCTTGTATGGAAGAGGGGGAGGAATATTAATGCAACAAATGACAGTTTCATCTACCGACTGCAAAGACAGGACTATATTATGGCACTGTAAATCAATGAGTATATGTGCAGCAAAATAACATACAGAGGAAGAGCACTGGTAGTAAGAATGTCACCTTGCATTTTAGGTGTTCTACTTGAAGTAAAAAGAAAGAGTTTAAGGGAAAGATAAGGGTTTATTTGTAACTTTTTGCCTTAAAGCACGGGAGACTGCAGGAAACACTGCACAATGTTCCATTCCACAAAAGTGTTTTTCCTCTTCTTTTATTTCTGTGTGAGTCTGGGAGTGATGATGAAGATGAAAATTAACATGGATGTCATCATGTACATTAGGCATGTTAACTTAGTGCAACATGAAAAACCGATCCCCTGTTCCGCAGTATGTTTTACATTAATTCACATCTAGAGACCTTCCAATGAATGAACACTTGCGATTAGTTTTCAATTGAGGCAACTATGCCGTCAAGGGACAATAAGCTCTGAAAGGTCCCCCTTGGATAGTGATAAAGCTAAGAACGACTTTCACACCCTTATGAATCAAGTAAGAAGGTTCTACAGCACCTTACCAGAAAGGGAAACACCTGATCCAAACCTTAACCTAGCACGTCCTCCTGACCAAACATGATGGGAAATTGCTAGTGAGCATCTGACAAATCTGTTTTGACTAGACAAAAACAACTACAGGGTGTCACCTCTCCAAGGGTCCAAGACTCAACAACTGAGTAGTGGAAAGAACATGGGCACCTGCAAAGTCTGAACATGACCTTTCTGGAAGGGTCAGAATTGTGTCATGGCAACCATGTCTCTTCATTATTGGATGGTTATATATCTTGCTATGATCATATCTTGCTATGACAAAAGGTTTTAATGCATCAACTTGTGTATTGAGCCTGAAAATTTCTCTTTACTAACGTTAATTCCAAATCTAAAATCACAAGGCACATGTGTCAAACTCAAGGCCCGGGGTCAAATGTGGCCTGCCAACTCATTTTATGTGGCCCGCGAGAGCATTAAAGGGAAGAGTATCCAAAAATATATAGGTCAAAACGCGTGCTTTGACCAACAACCACATTTTCCACAGTGCACTAATTAAGACTATTTTAACTTTGACCAAAAACAAAGTTAATGTCTTAACTTGGGTTTGATGTTATTTTTCTTTATTCACTTGGATAGGTTAATCCTTGATTGATGGAGTTCTGTGAGTTTAATAACCTGACAAATTAAAAAGATTTGTGTTACAACTGCAATGTTTGTAACTTGAACAAGTACTACAGTTAGAGTTATTTAACATTAAGGAGTAGTTATATTTATTTTATGTTGCATAGTTACATTTAGTTATATTTATAAGTTATATCTGGCACTTTGAGGACAGCCATTATGCTGATGTGGCCCTTGGTGAAAATGAGTTTGACATCCCTGTCATAAGGTCTAGGTGGTGAATTGTCATCAGTTGTTAGAAAATATTTGGATAAAAATAGAATTGTCTAGATCCCAGTAACCTTAATGTCAGAATAAACTACTCTAGGTGTCATGATGTGTCAATACAAGTATTTTTAAAACATTTTTGGAAGGTACTATGAAGTTCTATGATTCCTTCCACCAATCAATCTTATTCACATCAATGCGATATCTTCTATTTATTTTTCTATTTATTTTTTTCGGACACATTAATATAACAGACTTCATACTTTCATCACATTTACAACATCAACAACAACATCCGAAAAATAAAGGGCTGACGGGTGGAAGCTAATGGGCTTGTGAAATTCCCGTCCCCCAGAATCAACAAACATCTCTCTCATTAGAATATGTTGTCAACCGACTCAGACATTGAATGTTTTCAACCAGTTACAAGGTTTGTGAACATAATAGTCAAAACAAGAAGCTGATCTTGCCAGTCTTCTCCAAAAGAATATAATGATCATATTAACCTCTCTCAGCAGACACACAGTGTTTATCCAAGAATTAACCAGTTTGTCAGACACTTTAACAATTACACATGCTATTATACCCTCCAAGCAGAAATCCAGGTTTGTTTGTTTTTTGTTCATTAATCCATGTTTCTGACATTGATGATGTTGAATGGTTTTTCAACTGTTCTATGGAATCCTTGACGTGTCCAAAATTGGTGTAGAGCTCCAACTATTAAATTGATTCTGTCGTACTGATCTTTGGTTTAATAACAACTCTTGTCCATCTTTATTACTTGTATTTCCCCAACTCCTCTGCACTCCTGATCATCATTGTTTTCACCCGCTCCAGAGAAAACTCCTTTGTTTTGATTAAGATCCTGCTGTTAGTCCAGGTGTTGTTGATCAGTCCATCCTTCTTTAGTTGTCGAGCTTTTTTAGCAATATCAGCATTCTTCTTAGTGAGATTCTCATTAATGAAGACATTTTTCCTTTCAGTTTGAAGCTTTGTTTCAGAAGAGCAATTTTGTGTTTACGATTCTGGAATTTTATCAGCACTACAGGTGGTCTCCTACCTCCAGATGGTAGCGGACAACATGTCTCAATCTGGTCCGGATCTATAGTTACCTCCAGATCCCTCAGTTGAGAAATCACTTGTTGCTCCACAGTCTCGATCTCGCTGTGCTCAGTTCCCTCTCCTCTGGCCACAGCATGTGCGTAATTCCTCAGCTTGATTTTTATGCCAGTGATGATCACATCATTTATACGAATGCTTTGTTCCAATTCATCCATTCTTTGTAGTCCTTGTTCTAGGACAACCATTCTTTGTTCTTTTTCATCTGTGTCTTTCTGCGTTTTCTTCATGTCATCCTTTGTTTTTTTCCATGTAGTCTAATACCGGTTTCAGCTTTTCTTCCAACTTTTTATCAAAGTCACTCCTGAACTTACAACAGTTGCTCCCTAACTTATCCACTGCAGAGACCACCCGGTCTAGAGCTTCTTTCATATTTTTACTGTCATACTCCTCCGATTTCCCTCTTCCTCTCGTCAGTTTGCAGAGAATCAGTGAGAGTCAGTCTGAGTATGAGTTAGAGAGAGATAGCGAGAGATAGCGACAACAAGTGACAGAAGAAAGACGTCTGCTGTCGTTGAAAGCCGGAACCAACTTAAAATATGTTTGGGAAATTGAATCACATCTGAGGAAAAAACTCCACTTGGACCAAAGGGTGAAACTGTGGGAAAGGTAATGAGACATGTGGTAGGAAGCTGCTGCACCAAGAGAATAGAACAACTTTATATGGGTTGACAGTAATAGGACAATTCAAATTTATCCATCCAAGTTCTTCCCTCAGGGTGGAAGTACTCAGTAAAACAGCTTGACATCTTGGACCCATGATAGCATGAAATAGCAGATAGCAGTATGATACTGCACAGCATGGCCAAAACCAGATGCGTCAGCCGGACACTGAATTTGTGGTTGTGGCTGTGGTGATCGGTTTTCGCAATCGGCATAGATATTAAACTGGTTTTCTGATCCAAGTTCGCATGGCTGTACTCCCACATCTAGAAGCTAAAGTAATGAGAATGTGGAGAGACTATCCTTATAACTTAATTTACACTGTGCTTCATCAATTTTTCAGATCTCCTTCTTTACTGTTTGATTCATTAACCGAAGACGTAAATTAAATTCATGGTTAACTTGAATAAAGGTCAGTTGATTAACCCTTTCCTTAGGTTTGAAGGGGTTTGCTGGAAACCCTTGAAACAATACCATACAATTTAATTTTGTGTTTGAAACACGGGTCTATTTTTCTTTTTAGAGTAATTTTATAGAACACTTATATGACAGGGGTCATCACTCATTTCCAGCTAGTTATCTGACATTAGCGTTTTTTGTCAAGATAAGATAATTCATAGGAAGATTCCTAAAACTATTATACTATTTGTACTAATTTGATGAATGTGAATGTTGTACATAAAGATGGGAACAGATGGATGGATTTGAAGACAAAATTTAAAGCAAATAAAATGAGTTATTATAGAGAGATACAAAACAGCAACTGATGCATTTTTTTTTTAACCAAATTAGTCATATCAGCCAAAACCACATCTAAGCCACTCCAGTCATCACACATCATCGAAAACCCATACAATTACCATTACAATGAGCTCATGTGTTTTTGCATAACTGTCAGTAAACTCCAAGATCAGATCAGGGAACGAGTGGAAGATTGTAAGCAATTCTTTCATGCTCTTTGACTCATAATTGAATTATGAAGGACATCTGCTTTGCAGATTTGGGCTGATCAACCAAAGCACACAGCTTTTTTCACATAAGTCGTTGCTTCATCAGACCAGCTCAGCTACACATGGATGATCCAGAGAGAGGGAATATCGTCATGAAGACACCAGGCGGAAAAACATTATGGGTTTTTGCCACACAATCTGTTTTCCCATGAAAATATAATGTTACCAGTGTGCTGCATCTATTTTACCAATGTAATAAGAAGGGATAAGAGCAAACCACCATGCAACTACTGTAGTGGATATTGCATAAATGGGTCTGGCTCAGTGATTTCACAGTCCAAATAAAACTCATTTAGTTTGCTCTAACTCCATACACAATCCTTTGAGTCAAAGGACAGTTGCCCCTGAGCAAATGCTATAGAAACACTCTTCCTTGCAGTGACAATGGTGTAATCTTTCTAATTGAAACATATTGTACTATGTGATGCAGAATGAAATCCTGCCTGTTCTTTTGCTGAATTATAGTCCTGGTTATTTTTAGAATGAACATCTATGTATTATTTGAACCATGAAATAAAGGCCAAATCCAAATTCTCCCCCTTGGGCCAAGCCCTTGTGTCTTCCCTTCCATTTTTCACAATGCCATGTAGGGTAGTGTGTCCCGTTTCTCTAGGAGATGTAGGGACATAGTCATTTATCCCTCCAGTTTTTTTGTGGACAGACTCAAAACAGAGGGCAAAAATTCCCAGAGAAAACTTTCATAGCATATGTACACAAACATAACATAGCAAACATAACTTATATGTAATTTATTATGAACAGGTAGAATGTGCATGTATGTATGTTTTTTTCATAAATTAAGGAGTTTGCTGCTTTTTTACGAGGCTGGAATGGATTAAAATTATTTTATTTTAAATGGGGAAAATAATTTCAGTGACTATTTCTCATTATTTTATTTAGAGGGCCAAGTAAAAAGAGAGAGGCAGTCAAAAAAGGAGGGTATGGCCAAAAAGAATTGGGATTGGGCCAGTCTTTCCTCCCTGTATGCCCCTCTTGTCCTAAGAGTGAAAATGACTCATCCTTACAGGGACAGTAAACTCATTTTTAAATGACATATATGCTGTTCATCATTATGAAAAATAGAACCTTTTTTTTTTTAGATGTCTAGCATCATCCCTTCGGTCAGAAAACTTTAAAATCTGCGCTGCAGCAGCTTCAGCATCCAGTGGTCACGTGGGAGTCATACGTCATTGGTGACATACTTCGCTTCATCAGTCAGGGCAGCCATTGGAAAACAGTGCAATCGCTAAAGCCATAAACCCGGTAAAGAACATGGTTACCTGTGAGGTGAACGGTTGTGCCAACACCACAGGACATGAACACATAGACAAGGACCCATCCTACTTCAGAATACCTTCTGGGAAGCTAGGAAGGAAATGGACAGCAAGGATAAAGAGGGTCAAAATGACCAAAGATCCGAGGATCTGTCACCAGCACGCGGATGATTTCCAAAGAGATTTGAATATAAGATCATTTTCGGACAACCCATGGTATTTATTCTGAATTCCCAAGGTTTAGTGGATAATTAATTAATGTCTGGAGCTAATCGAGATATTGTACAATTGTTTTTTTGACCAGATTATCACACGATTGTGGCCCTCACGAAGAGTAAACAATATCAAAAGTGATAGACAGGTCATTTTACTGAGAAGACCTGTGAAACTGAAATAAAACATACAAAAACAGCATGTCAGGCCCTGATCCTTATACATTCGTAAATACAACTAGTCATATAGTTGGATATTTCTGTCAGAATCTGATTCAGATGAAGCCACCTGGGATGAGTTGCTAGATGTCCAAACTCTCATCCTCCACATACATAGGTTGATAATTAAGTGGGATAACTAAACCCTCAGGTGGGTTCACAAGGAACTAGTCCTCAGTATCCGATGATGATGATATGATTTTAGGCGATATACTGATAAATAATAGTGAAAATGTCGGCTCGTTACCTTGTCTCTTGCTTTATCAGCATTGATATGGATTCACCCCGCTGTCATGGCGCGCTCCATAACTTACTTTAAATTTTGTTTTTCTAAGTCTCCCTTGCTCATAGAAAAATAAAAATGCCACCAAGCCTTTTTTTTAATTATGTACGTCAAATACAGACTTTTGACTTTACTGTCCCTTTAATAATTCCTTAAAAAAGCAGCTAATGTTGTATGAAGGAATAAAAGATATTAAAATTCGAGCGCAAGAGCACTTGAATAGCCTAAAAAAGTAGCTGCGATATGAAAAAAATCATTAAGTTTCAGTTTTATTAATTTTGCTGTGCCTCTGTTATTAGTAAAATGTGTGGTTTGAAGCAAAGTTTATTGTTTGTTGTTTGATTAGTGTTTCCTTCTTGCTGAAACTGGTTGACCTCAGTAATTTTTGGGTTGTGGAAGGGCGGGGCTGGACCTTCAGGAGAACATTTAGTTTTGTCTGAGATTCAGTCATTACTAGTTTGTACAAGCAATGTTTCACTTTTTGTCATGTTGGCATCACTCCAAAAAATCATCATGTACTAAGATGAAAAAAAAACCCCACAATTTAGAAAGAATTACTGTTAGTTATTACTACTGTTGTGCATGCTGCTGCTTAGTGCTAGGCTTTAGTGACATGCCGTATCTTGTAAAATTAATAATTACAAAAACAAGAGTTTGGAGGAAAAATAAGTATTTTTTTTTCTTGACATCATATTGTAATCTTTCCATGATGAACTTGACTTTGTTTAGTACGATCTTCATTTTTTCTCTAAAATTAGAGGGAAAAAAAGATTTATATACTGTATATTCTCTTGTCAACTTCAGTGTTTAAGTCACTGATTGTACCATCAAGTGCACAGATTGAAATATTCAACTACACTACACTATGACCATTGATGATTTACCACAGAGCAAGGAAATTTGACATATACAATACTGCAGTTGAATGATTCAAAAAAGCTTTCAAAATTAGTGTCACAGAGCTGAAAAGTGGTGGCAATGATAACAATTAGAGTAATTTTCTCATTATAAAAGGGTCCTTCCACTCAGATTTGGCAGATTCCCGGGAAATGGAAGATATGTGTTATACAGCATCTGGATCACAACTTATTTCAACATTAAAGTGTAAAGCACCTCCAATAAGAATGATTTCTCTCACCATCGCAATTTCTCATTCAGTCACTTAATCTCATCTGGCTCTCTTTTTTCGGGGAAGATAAAAATTCATGTCCATGCTCCCCATGCCTTATGCTCTCCTGCTGTCAATTAAGATAAGGGTTAGTATTGTCATCAATACTATTGATGCGATGAATGCCCATTTCATCTGAACTTTGAAGTGTTTCACTGCTATAAGTTATGCACTACAGACAACTGACTGGTACAATGGGAAAAAAAACAGACTATGCAGTGGATGTTATTTATTTGTAAACTTCCTTCTTGTCCAGAGAGGTGGAAATGAGTATGTGGAAATGCTTTGATTTTGGACAGTCTGCGAATAAACTGTAAGCTTTGCAGAGGTTACATGTATTGTGTGTATTATCACATGTATTTTGTATTGGAAGTTCATTACAGGAGGCTAACTAATCCTGTTGACCTGAGAGTTTATTATGCTGATAGTGTCAAACTGAAAATACAGTCTGGCTCATTTCCTGTCAACTGTAGCCATCTGTCTAATAAAGGAAAAGAAAATGATCGCTTTGGTATGTGACAGTGACGGTTCTGTCAGCAACCTGTCATCCAGTGGAGCATGACCATGTCTCTCGGCAACAGATACAGAAGGGAAATCCTGATCTGGATTATCGTTTGGTTGCTGAACTGCACCTGTTTAGTCCTCTACAATAGCATGTTCCTGCACTCATTTCACCTCTTTCAACTTCTATGGACTTTAATCAGTGTTGATGCCTGCTATGATTGTTGTGATCTGTACTTCTATTGCGCATTTACACATCCTTGGGAGAAGGGTCCCTTATCTGTGGTTCTCTTATAGATTTCTTATTTTTTCCCTGTATTGTGTTTTTGTAGAATTTTCCCTTACCTGGTTTGAGAGTTTAAGCTTAAGACGGTGTTACTCTGTATAGAATGTAAAGTCTTCAGAAGAAATTTGAGCTATACAAATAAAACTTTGAAATAGGAGGTCACTCTTTTGCTTTAAAAATGTTCCTGTTGCAGCACCTCTGTGTTATTTACTCAAAGAGTTACAATCAATCTTTAAAAAAATGAAATGAAAAAAAATAGATAGTTTATTGATCACTGACATTGTTTGCGGATTGGCAGTCAGACCTGGTCTTTGTTTCATAGCTCTTTCATTTCTACTTGTTTGGGTCCCTGTGTTGGATAGATTTTTGAGAGCAGGTTGCCATTATATCTGACAATGGAGTTAAAGAAAGAAGTAAAATAAAGTTGTGCTTTAGGATATTTTGTGCCTGCTCGTGTAGTCACAAAGGATGCAACAAAAAAAAAACTGCAGCCTGGGAGAAGAGCTTGACCCACAGCCCACTTCAATATGAATTCCACAGAAACAGGGAGATTCTCCAAATATGGCCTCATCAGCAGTACTGACTGTGAGGCGCTCACTCTTATTCCAACAATGACAGTCACACTGACACTAACATTGTGATATGAACAACTGGGCCAAAATACGAGGCAACCAGCGTCAGTGTCTAGTTACCTAAGTTTTAACTGTTGAACAATTGGTAGGACTGGTTTTGTTTGTCACAAAGCAGGAGCTGGTGATGGTGTTTGGCCATACAAAAGATTACCGTCATATGAACATTTCTATTGAAACAAGGACATAACAGTATTTCTGACACTTTTATATTAAGACATTAAAATGAACACCAACCACCGTTGTTTCCGCATCTCACATCTGGAGAGCAAGGACTCTTACATCCGCCTGCTCTTCCTGGATTTCACCTCCGCATTTAACACCATGGAGCCACCTCTGTCAGTTTCCCTGGTGCAGAAACTGACAGAGCTCGGACTGTCTGCCACCACAGGAAACTGGGTCCTGGACTTCCTGGCAGATAGATCACAGACTGTCAGGATTAACAACACGGTCTCCTCCCCCATCACCCTCAGTACAGGCTCCCCACAGGGCTGCGTGCTCAGTCCCCTCCTGTTCACCCTACTGACGTATGATTGCTCAGCGAAACACCCGAGCTGTCATATAGTAAAGTTTGCAGACGACACAGTAGTGGTGGGACGCATCCGGAACAACGATGAGTCCGAATACAGAGAGGAGGTGGAACACCTGGTGCACTGGTGCAGACGCAACAACCTCTGCATCAACGTGGGGAAGACCAAGGAGATGGTGGTGGACTTCAGGAGGAAAAGACACTCCCCTCCCCCCCTGCACATCGGAGGAGCAGCTGTGGAGGTGGTCTCCAGCTACAGGTACTTGGGGGTTCATCTCACTGAGGACCTCACCTGGAGCTGTAACACCTCCTACCTGCTCAGGAAGGCAAACCAGCGGCTCTACTTCCTCAGGAAGCTGAGACGTGCTGGACTGGGGGTTCTCGTCCTGAAGGCCTTCTACAGGGGTGCGGTGAAGAGCATCCTCACCACCAGCATCACTGTGTGGCACAGCAGCTGCTCTGCAGCTGACAGGAAAGCGCTGCAGAGGGTTGTGAAGGCTGCACAGAGGACTGTAGGGGGTGGCCTACCTACCACCACAGAAATCTACACGAGTAGGTGTAGAAGGAGGGCCACCCACATCATGAGAGACCCCACCCACCCAGCACACAGTCTATTCCAACCCCTCCCCTCAGGCAGAAGACTACGGAGCATCCGGAGTAGGACCACCAGGCTGAGGAACAGCTTCTTTCCAGAAGCTGTTAGACAGCTGAACTCTTGTGGTGCTCTGTAGTCACCCTCACGACGCCCCGTGTGTCACCACAGATACATGGGGATTCAGTGCAATATGGTGCTTCTTCAAGTGTAATATATGGAGCACCTACACACTTGAGCTGCTGCGTTGTTGTTGTTGTTGTTGTTGTGTGAACTACATTCTGCTGTCCAGACACCTTGAACTTCTACTGTATATCTTACATCTTAACTTCTCTTTGTTCTCTTTCCCTATTTATCTTATATTTTTAACTTTTTGTTTTTCTCTAGGTTTTCTTAACTTATTTATCTTGCATCTTTTTAAAACTTTTTTAACTAGTTTCTCTTAACTTATTTATCTTATTTATTGACCGGGCTTACTGGGACCTCCAGAGTCATATTTCGTGCTGTCAACTGTGGAAACGTGTGTCAGTATGACAAATAAAGACTCTGATTCTCTGATTCTCTGATTCTGATTCTGATTCCTCTCTCTGCTTGTTCCAGAGAGAGGGCTTTTGACTCTCTGTCACACATTCTCTCATCAATTTAGCACAATTACTATTCCTTCAAGGGCTAATATGGTCAGTCTGTGCATAGCCCTTTCCATAGTATGTGCCTTCCTGTATTAATTTTATTATTGCCAATACAAGACTGTTAGCTTGCAACAATTAGCATGCAGCAATGCAGGTTGGACTAAGATATTTAGTGAAAGCACTCAGCTGAATTTTGAAAGAGAAGAGGAGGAAGTTTGGATTTTGTGAAAACTGATTGTGATGGTGTCATCAAGAAAAACTGATAGTGAAATAATTATGACTAATTCACCTTTGAGGCAGAGACAGGCTGGTTTTCTGGTTGTCTGATGCTACTTGAAATTCTCCCTTGGTATTGTGCCATTACTTCTGATATTTATGGACACTGAAATGCAAAGTTATTCTGAATCTCAGCCCATCCTGTCCAGTCTCTTATCCTCTAATTTCCATGACAACACTAACATGTGGTTTATGTGATAACAGTTTAAAGGGGTAGCTGAAGGGCTCAGAGTAAAACCACTTTACGTGTCTGAATGATTTATAGTTCTCCCCTGACATCTCACTGACAAGTTTCTCGATTCTTCTGGCAACCCGTAAGTTTACTTTAGAAGTCGACTCAATCCATCTGCTGCAGCTAATATTTCTCAAGAAAGAGGATGTGGTTTTGAACATCACTGTAAAGGCGTTTAGAAGAAATCATTTCTGACAGAGTTTAACCACTATGATCCACTTGTTCAAAATCGATAAATTGTTACAGATAGCTTGTACTTTAGCGTGAGGTATGTCATGTGACAAGGAGTAGAATGACGCAAACTGACATGCAATCCTTTATTTATTATTGCAAACTATTCGTCTATCTAGATAGAAGCGCTTTTGTTGTTGATGTTCTGTATTGTGAGGCTTGTGAGTTACTACTTATATGATTCAACAGCATTGCTTATTTTTGCTGATAAAACCTTCAGCATGTCACTTTTTGATCACCAGAACTGAGACTCTGGACTTAGTAATATGGTGGGGACTGCTCCGACAGAAACCAATCACTTACCTAGGCGTCTGTTGGCTCAGAAAAGCACAGCCGTCTGTTCCCACAGCTTGCACAAAGCTCTTCATGAGAGGAAATGCAGGCTTAATTACAAATAGGTGTTCCCCTACTTCAAAGCAATTCATCCAAATCAACTACTAAGATTGATATCAACCTGGAGGAATAGCCCTCTTCTTAAATGTTAAATTAGCATCATGATTTAAACTTATTATGTTGCTGATTCCTTCCAGAGTTCAGTACTGCATTTATTCAGTGTCAGGAAGTTAAAGTGCACATGGCCTGTGCTATTTGGCTCTCGACACAGATACTTAAATAATTAACTACCTTGTGTCTCTGAATGTGCATACACCACAATTAATATGTAAGTCGTGCATAAATTTACTTCAAGTGCTGCACACTTAGGATCAAATTTGGAATTTTGGACTGATGATTACACCCTGCTTCAAAGCGGTGATGTATTGTAATTGTCAGCGTTTGTCTGTTCGTCCGTTAGTCTGTTCGTCCGTCCATTCTTCCGTTAGTCCCCCAAATATCTTCATAACCATTGCAGATAGAAAGATGAAAAAAAAAGCACATTACTCGGACGGCAAAGGGGATGAAAATGAGATGATGACCTTGACCTTGAGAAAACTAGGTCAAGGTCTAATCTTAACTTTTATACACTCAGGAACCGAATAACATAGAAAGACGAGGGAAAAGGCCAGTGTGAATAAGACTGTACATCAAAGCTAGTGCTTTGATCTATGAAAGTAGGTCAGAGCACTAGCTTGATCTTTGACCTACGCAAGTAGGTCAGGGTAAAATTTTGAATTCAGGAGTGCTGTGGAATGTTGCAGTCTCTGACTGCATTGGTTCTTCTTTCATTTTCAGATTACTACTTTCTCAAAAAAATTAGTGTGTAGTACTTTTTTTTAAAGCTGCAAATCCCCCTTGAGTACAAGAGTGGCTGTGGTCGAAGGGTGAACTTTACGGTGCTTGTCAATAATCAACTTAATTAACTTTATGTAAAACAATGACTGATAAATACAGCCGCAAGAGGGCACAAGCCAGAGTCTTATTGTGCCAGTCCCAAGCCCGGATAAATGCAGAAGGTTGTGTCAGGAAGGTCATCCGATGTAGAACTTTTGTCAATCAAATGCGAATCAAAACTATGACTTCCATACCGGATCGGTCAAGGCCCAGGTAAACAACAACCCCAATTAACCTGTTAACCTACAGGGTGCTGGTGGAAGTTGGACTACTGTTGGTCGAAGAAGGAGAGGAGGAAAGTGTGTTCCTAGGAAGAGAGAGAAGAGGAACTCCAAGAGTATAGGACTGAGAGTAGGGATGTTAAATGTTGGAACTGTGACAGGAAAAGGTAGAGAGTTGGTTAACATGATGCAGAGGAGAAAGGTAGACACTGTGTGTCCAGGAGACCAGGTGTAAAGGTAGCACGGTTAGAAGTTTAGGAACAGAGTTCAAGTTGTTCTATCATGGTGTAGATAGGAAGAGAAATGGAGTAGGAGTTATCCTGAAGGAGGAGTTTGTTAGGAATGTCCTGGAGGTAAAAAGAGTGTCGGATAGTGATGAGTCTGAAGCTAGAAATCGAAGGTGTGATTTTCAATGTTGTTAGTGGGTATGCTCCACAGGTAGGATGTGAGCTGGAGGAGAAGGTGAAATTCTGGTTGTAATTTGATAAAGTGATGAAGAGCATACCTAAAAGTGAGAGAGTTGTCTATGGTGCAGACTTCAATGGCCATGTTGGTGCAGGAACGAGAGGTGATGAGGAGGTGATGGGCAGGTTTAGTATCCAGGAGAGGAATGTAGGACAGATGGTGGTTGACTTAACAAAAAGGATGGACACGGCTACAGTGAATACTTTCTTCCAGAAGAGGCAGAAACATAGGGTAACCTATGAGAGTGGAGGTAGGAGCACACAGGTAAACTACATCTTGTGAAGATGGTGTAATCTGAAGGAGATCAGTGACTGCAAAGTAGTGACTGCAAAGTTGTGCAAAGTTGTATGGCTTTTGTTGTATGACTTTTGAAGGAGTTAAGACAGCCTCTGGGTGGTCAGGAGGTGCTTCCAGATGACTGGATAACTGCAGATAATGTGATCATGGAGACAGGTAGGAGAGTACTTCGTGTGTCATCTGGAAGGAAAGTAGATAAAGAGACTTGGTGGTGGAATGAGGAGGTGCAGGAGTGTATACAAAGAAAGAGGTTAGCTAAGAAGAAATGGGACACTGAGACAGGAGTACAGGGAGATGCAGTGTAAGGTGAAAGTTATTGTGCAGGTTATTGTGATTAAGGATAGGGATGAAAGTGTATTGACAGGTGCCAGTACTGTGCTAGGAAGATGGAAAGAGTGCGTTTAAGAGCTGATGAATGAGGAAAATGAGAGAGAACCAAGACTTGAAGAGGTTGCTGTTGTGGACCAGGAAGTAGCAAATATTACTCAGGATGAAGTGAAGAGGGCATTGAAGAGGATGAAGAGTGGAAAGGCACTCGATCCTGATGATATAACTGTAGAGTATGGAAGTATCTATGAGAAACGGCAGTAGAGTTTCTGACTGGGTTGTTCAACAGGATCTTAGATAGTGAGAAGATGCCCTAGGAATACAATGAAGTTATGGGAAAGAGTAGTTGAAGCTAGACGAAGGGCAGAAATGAGCATTTGTGAGCAGCAGTATGGTTTCATGCCAAAAAAGAGTACTACAGATGCAGTATTTGCATTGATGATGTTGATAGAGAAGTACAGAGAAGGCCAGAGGGAGCTGCATTGCGTTTTTGTAGATCTGGAGAAAGATTATGACAGGGTGCTCAGGGAGGAACATGGTATTGTATGAGGAAGTCTGGAGTAGCAGAGAAGTATGTTAGAGCAGTGCAGGACATGTATGAGGATGACATTGTGATCTGTAGTGAGAGCATAGGAATAGGAGAAGCTAGAGAGGTTGGTTAATAGATTGGCTTAACACCATTGAAGCTTTGCATTTCATCAGCTATTGTATGCAACTTCATAACGCCTTTAGCGGTCTGAAGCTCTAATTAAAACATTTGATTCTGCTTTAATGATTTGAATGCTAGTCAAATTTTTTAATTTTTTTCTCTGTGAGTGTATACCCTAAAAATAGACACGCATTTTAAAAGAGGCACACAAAAATGAAATCTCAGTTAACACCTAATGTCACACCTAATGTTTTAAGATGAGTTTAATGGTGTGAGCTAAATTAAACAAGCAGCGCTGAAGCTGATGGAGGACCATTTAGCTAACCCTTTCTTCCGTCTAAATAAGGTTTTTCTCATCGGGGGGTTGGTATGAGTCATTTATGTCAATGTCAATTTATTATCAGACAATGGCTATTCATAGTACAAACATGAACCAATGCAGTCAGAGACTGCAACGTGCCGCGACACCCCTGAATTCAAAATTTTACCCTGACCTACTTGCATAAGTCAAAGATCAAGCTAGTGGTCTGACTTACTTTCATAGATCAAAGCACTTGCTTTTGATCTACGATCTTACTCACACTGGCTTTCTCCCTTGTCTTTCTATCTTATCCAGATCCTGAGTGAACAAAAGTTAAAAGTTGAACATGACCTAGTTTTCCCAAGGTCAAGGTCATCATCTTATTTTCATCCCCTTTGCCACTCAGGTAACGTGCTTTTTGTTTCATCTTTCTATCTGCAACAGTTGTGAAGATATTTGGTGGACTACGGACAAATACACAAACGCTGACAATTACAATACATCACAGCTTTGAAGTGGGATGTAATTATGACCAGGAATTCCTACGTTAACTGCATAATGACAAGATTAAAGGTTGAAGCTAAAAATATCAGTAATTCCTTATAGATTTATTTTAAAAAAAGGTGATTATGCAACTCTTATTTTGGAAAGAAGTATTTTCCTGTGAAGAAGTTCTGTGATTTTTGTTGCAGGCTGGGCGCGGCTGTGGAATCTAGGATTGGCACCCAATCTACATTCACACCTGCGGTCGTTCAGCAATCCACTCCTCCTTTTATTCTTATCCATCACCTCTTTGTGAGTTGATTGCTATGCAGCTCACATGTGCCTCTTCGTTGTTTTCTCCTGCTTCAGCACCCAGCCTTGCCTTTTTGTCTCATTCCAGAACTTTTGATCCCAGACCCTGGAGGTTGTTCTCATGTTTTCGGACTGCAACCACAACAAGCTTCCTGTTTTTTGTTCACAATAAAATTATTGTTGCATCTTGCTTTGACCGGTGCTCCTCTTTTTGGTCCATACCTTATGCTTGACAGTCACATCACAACAAGTACATTGTATGTACAGTATATGGTATGATAATGAAACAGCTGAATGATCTTAAAAGGTATTTTGGGAGAAGGAAGTCTCCTCAGCCTGGCCCCGAATAAGTAGTAATAGATAGATGAATGGATGGATGGATGGATGGATGGAGGGATGGATGAATAGAAGATTCTTATATAGATATGTCCCTTAAACATGCAATTAAAAAATTCCGTATTTTTGGCATTAAGTGGATGCCTTTGCTGTCATATTATTCTTTTCAATTACCGTAAATAATAACACTGTGTGTTCAAATACAGTACCCTTAATATCTGAAAACAAAACTGACTGAATTTGCAACAGTGCTCCATCACATTATTGTGACAGGCCTTTCCTGTGAGCGAAAGAGGTGTTTTTTCCCTTGAGATCTACTCTCTTCTTAATGTTGGCACCATCCTGTTGAAAAACATATTAGCTCATTATCCTTGGAAGGCTGGGCAAATAGGAGCCGCATGCATGACGAGCCAAGCCTTTGGATGTGCCAAACTGAAAATGTCAACATACTACCTTGAGAGTGCACATTAAACTTAGGCAGTAATGACTGTCACAGGACACATCCCCATTATCAAGTCCATTAAGGCTCCACACTCTCCCAAAAATAAACCCAACAACAGGCGATGGGGTTTCTGAAACTTCGGAATGAGCATCTGTTTATAAATGCCAAGGTGATGTACTGCATCATTCTTTCTTACTATATGCATTCATGTGCTCATTAAATACCTACTCGAGTATTAAAAC
Source organism: Antennarius maculatus (assembly GCA_013358685.1). NCBI lineage: Eukaryota > Metazoa > Chordata > Actinopteri > Lophiiformes > Antennariidae > Antennarius > Antennarius maculatus. The sequence continues at coordinate 14,998,174 of CM023616.1, forward strand.
ATACTTTTGTATGTATGTAAGGATATCCAAGGACTGCCTCATGGTGTCATTTTTGTCTTGACTCATACTGTATAATTGCCATAATTATAGATCTGAAGTGTAATATAAGGTTCACTGGTCTCATCACGCACCTATCATTCACTTCTTTAGCTGTCAGGGTTAAGTTGTGTACTTAATCAGCAGAATAACCTTCAAGCAAAGTTAAATAGAAAGTTGACTTAAGTCAGTCTTTTATCTGACGTGTCAAATATTTACCAGAGCATTACAAATCTCAAGATATTATTATTCAACTTTTCTTTCTATTTTCATTTTGTGCCTAGATTAAATTATAATGTATGGCAGCCACACAAAACTACTTCAACTCAGCAAGAAATTGTCTGATAGGGCCCAAGCAATCCTTGGGTCTTGTGTCTCCAACACTAATCATTTCTTGAATTAGGATCCAATATCCTAATTGTCACCGTCACTCTTTGTTCTATTTCTCCTGCACACCAGCATTGTTTAATTTCCTCTTTTCGGAGAGGGTAGAAGTGAACTGTGATATGACAAAATCAAGTTTATCATGCATGAAATGAAAGAGAGCTTTCCGGTCTTGAGGAGCTGACACTGATGGATTTTCTAAAGGTATATAAAAACCTGCATGAGCTCAAATAACTTATTGCATTTTAGCATATGGTGTTCGATGGGCTGCAGAAGCTGATCCTATTTGTTCTATTCAACTATTCATGGGTGTGCATACTGTCAGTTTATAAGATGTGGGCGCTCCCTCGCAACCTCTTGACTACAGTTTCCTGGGTAACTGTAATAGTCTAGATGTCAGTCATATTTGCCTTTGTGCATACACTCATCTGCAGTAAATATAATCTTATCATAGGCTGCATATATGAACCTAAATAATTGTTCCAGTATTTATATTATTAAAATAATCATTCTCACAAATGACAATATGGGATTTATGTGATGAGATGCGTCTTGTCAAGCAAATGTCATAAAACTTTCAATTTGCAGGCCTACAGTAACATCAGGTTATACAGGTAGATGCCACAACTTCATTCCTTTCCTCCTTTCATGTGCTTTGAATACATGCTAATTCATACTGTCAGTCATTCTGTTTCTCTGCCTTCTTGACTGGGCTGTATGAGACTCGCAATATAATTATTGTAAAAGATGTTGCATGCAACCAACACACCGTTACTTGACCGGCGTGGAAGCATTGCCATCTGTTTTGTCTCTTCACTCATTAATGCAGTTTTACCATTGATCTGTCATCTGCATAATTTCATTTTGTTTTCATTCTATGCATTCTGCACATTATGTGGAACATAATGTTTGACACCTCTGACATCTATTTGTAGTCCATATTTCAACGTTGTTTATTGTTTTAGAAACACAGAGCAATACTCTACCTATGCTAATTTTATTCTGCTAGTTCATAAAATAACAGTTCTTAGTTCAAGAGCTCTTTATTATAGAATTGGACTCATTCTTTAGTCAATATTGGTGAGCAAGTTGCAAATAACAGATCTAGTTTAGACAATGTCAGTTGACTATGTATTAAGTGAATGTCAGAAAGTATGTCATCAGTGTTTACATGGAATGTAGTTCAGTGATGCCACAGCACAGTTTTTGCTTAATCCCACACGCTGCTACTACAAAATGATTGCAACGGCTATATGTTATATTTTTTCCAAGCGTTATTTGTAATGTTGTCTCCCAAAACCTTTTTCTTTGTGTGCAAATTTTGCTTTTTCAACAGGTGTTCAACAGGTTGCTCTGAAGACACACAGGCCATCTGCCGTGAAACCGAGATAAATGTAAGGAGAAAGAATCTAGTGGAAATATGATCTCTTTAATATAGTCTGTGCATAAGCTGTCATCCCCCATAATGTATGAAAAGAAATCCATGTAGATAACCTCTATTTGAAGTGTCCATGGTATGGTAGAACGGAGGCCTGCAAAAGCCCTCTCATCTCTTCAGCCACAAGGTTTCTGCTTTGATTAAAATCACAAAACAGTCATTCTTTTATTCTAAATCTCACCATCTCCTTCAGCAATGCTGTTTTTACCTCTTCCATGTGAGACAGGGGTTTATTTCAGAGACAGAGTTCTCACATGTCTGTGAAATGAAGAATGGTAAAGATTTATACCTTGTATCAGACAATGGTGTCTGCATCCTTGTTTAGATGTTGTAGTATCAGGATTATGATGTTTCAATATTGATTATAAGATGAAGGTGCTGTTTTGTAAAACTGAAACTGCAATATGTAATATTCACTCATTCGTCATCAAATACCCACTTTGTCCGCTGTTGCGGGCTTCAGACATATAGTACAATAATCCCTTGTTTATTCGGGCTTCACTACATCGTAGATATTTAGTAGGCAGTCATGTGATACCGTACGCACATGCTATTGGCTGCCAACATCCGTGTGTGCGCAGCGGTCCAAGACTCACGGAATGCAGCACACTTCAGGGTATTAAAGAAACACTTTTCTTTACTACAAAAGTGCTTTAAACAGTCTATAAGACTGTGGGAAAAGGTAATACAGATATAAGGTGGTTTGATATCAGTATGGGGAGGGTTTATAAAAGTTTAAATTACCCTAAATAATAAAATAGTTTGTCGCTATATTGCAGAATTTTGTTGTTCACGGGTGGTCCTAGAACGCATTAACCGCAAGTAATGTGGGATTACTGTACTGTATTGTAATACATAAAATGTATATAAAATGCAATGAAGTATGGTAGCCACAACAGCAATATTCCAAAAAAAAAAGTTATGTGTGAGTCTTCAAATGTTCTTCTTGTGATATTTCTAAAAAAACGATGGTTTTCTGTCTATCATCAAACATTGACAACAGCCTTGCATTTCATGTTGATTCCTTTTCCTCACTAAGTCTTTTCCTGTCATGATTTGATCTTTCTACAGTCAAAACCATTTTTCAGCATTCCAACTGCCATTTCTACCCACAATGTATTGTTGCAGATAAATTATCACTCATTAGCTCTGCAAGAATACTCATTCTGAAAAGCTGGGAAATCTGTCATTCCAAAACACTATACACTGCTTCATCTGTGCTCTCTCCTACAGGGCTGCATCAGCTGCCAGCACAGTGTTATCATTAGAGTATTTAATGTTTAACTGAGAAGTAATCAAAGTCTCTGATGAGCCGCTCATAATTAGATGTATGAAGGCAGTACCAGAGCAACTCTCTAAATCTACATAAATAAAAGCATCGAGTAGCTGTGAATAAATTGCAGGTCCTGCAGGAAATCTCTTTTGTAAAAGGTTTTTCCTATCGGCCTTGATATACGACGCGACTAAGAGACAACCACCTGACGTAACAGATTTATGCCTGTCATGATGGTACGTCATCTGATTGCTTTCTTAATATTTTAATTCATAATAACTATGTTGAGCAAAAAAAGAAAGTGGTCGGACGAATATGTGCAATGTGAATTTACATGTCCTGTATAATGGAACGTGATGGGAGTCAGCATTCTGCATGATTTGCAATGTCAGTTGAGCAACTCTAGTCTCGCACTGGCAAAAATAAAGGAACACTTCCTTAAGCTGCATGGAAAACAAAAGAAACAGACTTTGCTGTGAAAATGACATAAGAGTAGCACTTGCCAAGGTGAATCCACGCATATCTGAACTGGTCTCTCAATAACAACAGCAGTCACACTGATTTGCAGGTAGGTAATTTCATATGAGTTCATGCACTGTCTTGGTTTTGTTCATTGAAAAAGGTGATATTAATGCACAATTCATTAAATACACCAGTAAAACATATACTTATGTCTTAAATTTGAAAAGTTTGGTGTTTTTTTACTAAAGAAGGGTTCGGTGAGTGAGCATATGAAACCGGCAGGGTTCGGTACCTCCAACAAGGTTAAGAACCACTGGTCTATGGCTTTTGAATTACCTAAATTCAAGGTTTATTTCGTCAGTCACAAGCTAAAACAAGCTAAACATAGAAACTGGTCTGTTGTGCTCCAGTCTCAAGGGGCATATTAACTTTTGTTTTTGAGGGAAATATCCCAGCTACAGTCACAATGGGTGTGGCAAACACATTGATGAGGAAACTGCATGTACACATAAAGCTAAATCTAACAACAAATTGCTAATGTGACATGACCTTAAAGCGTAATATCAATACCTTATATGTTGTCACTCATAGCAAATGAGACTAGCTGGTTATTAAAATCATGTCAAACAACTTAAACCAAGTCTGACATTATGAAAGTCACACCATTCTCTGTCTGATATAGCTGACAGGCCTTGCTTTAACTCACCATCTCGTACAGAATTGGCAGAGAAGGGTGCTGGAGAGAGGCCTCTCTGCTACAGGAGCCATGACATTAATAAGGGCACAGCAGGAACCTTCTTCCTCAGTTTGTGTTATATTCATACAGTCATGACTGCATGGTGATTTCACATCAATTAATTAAGGGTTGAAAAAACTGCTGTAATGAATCTTAATTTTCTGTTGTGTTCAGTGGAATAAGGCTCACCACAGGGATAGTCAATGGACTCATTCAAGAACCCAAAATTCTGGATCAAACTAAACATCTGGTACTATACCCAAAGATTCCCATTCAAAGTGTGTATTGTTATACTGTATATTGCCTATAGAAGAATTTCAGATAAGATCTGAAAGGGAAACAGATGCATTGGTAATTTTATCGCAGATCACAAAATCATACCACATCCTAACCTAGCCCTATTGGTTCACGTTTTTAATTGATGTTCTTGTGCCATCTGACATAGATTTTTCCACTTCTCTTTCCCTGCTCTCTCTATTTGTATTGTGAATGAGTGCAACAAGCAGGTGAGCACGTGATTTCTCCCTCGTTGCACTTGTTTAGCCCTGGGGTCAGAAAGTATGTGGAGGGAGGATAGAGTGAAATAACCCTAAACCAGGTGCACTTTTCAATTCTCATGGACTCTCAGCTTAGGATAATTTTTCAATTTTATTTTAAAACTAAAAAAATCTGAAAAACCAAATCACAAAAAGGAGAAATCATTCACATTTGTTCTTGCTGACAGTTAGAAGATAATTACTATTCCTTTGGCGGCACTTTGAACATGAAAGAAGTACCTTGACTGGTGGAAGGAGGGAGATATGAATAGCCTGAATCTCCTAAATTAAAAAAAAAAAAAAAAAAAAAAAAAACATAAAAGGAAAAAAGGAATTGACTATTGAGCTCAGTTATCGACATATCATACTTGGTTTATTTAATGTATATTTCAGTTGAAATGGCTGGTTTCTTAAAATTGAATAACCAGTTTATAGAATGTGATTCACAAATTTGAGACTTCATTTGGACCCTGTGTTGTTAATTGGTCAGATTTCTACTACTAAGAGCCTCCTGTAGGTATCTACTTTGATTTAGAAAGTAACTGCTTTCTTTTTCTCAAATCCAAACGTCCATTAGCACACATCATAGCATGTGCTGCAGTGGAAAAATATATTTAAACTGAGTGTTTAACTGAGCAACATGGCATCGCAGTAGGTAGTGCTGTTTCTTTACCGCATGAAGGTCCTCTTCTTCTCCTTTCAGTTTTTCCCAAAACCTCTTACATGTGCTGTCCCTCTGATGTACTCATTGCTTGTCCTATCCATACTGGTCACTCCCAAAGAGAACCTCAGCATCTTCATCTCTGCTCCCCCCACACGTACCATCCTGCCTGTACATGCTTCTTCACCTCTTTTCCACACTCTCCATTGCTCTGGACTGTTGACTCTAAGTACTTAAAATCCTCCACCTTCTTGATCTCTTCTCCCTGTAACCTCACTCTTCCACTTGGGTCCCTCTCATTAGAGAGGTATGATCGGGCCTAAAAAATCCAGCCCAACCCGAACTGAGCCCGAGGGTATTAAAGCCTGACCTGAACCGAGCCTGACAGTATTAAAGCCCATCCCGGCCCGAGACCGAGGGTGTTAAAGTCCGACCCGAATGTAATTATTGATATTTTGAGCCCGACCCGGCCCGAATTTCGGGCTTGGATTCGGGCTTAAGATCTTACCTCTACTTTCAGTGCGTATACGATCGGAAAGGTAAAGTGACAGGAAAAGATACAGCTGACACACGCAGGGAACTGAGCAGGTATTGTAGATGGATGTTTCTCATACAGCGCCTTCTATGTTTTACCTAAATTATTTATTTTATAAGGATATTCCTTAGTTTAATACCCATAGATCGTTTGAGATACATAATATATAAATATATATTCATTTAAAAGGTTCGGGCCGGGTCGGGCTTGGATCCTAAGCCCGAGTCCAAAAAAAATCCAGCCGAACCGACCCCAGCCAGAGGGTTTAAAGCCCGACCCGACCCGAAAGTAATTTTTGACTCTTTGAGCCCGACCCGACCCGAATTTTGGTTCGGGTCAGGCCCTAACTCGGGCTCGGGAGTAAGATCTTACCTCTACCTCTCATTCACACACATGTACTCTGTCTTACTGCGGCTAACCTTCATTCCTCCCCTTTCCAGGGCAAATCTCCACCTCTCTAGCTTCTCCTCCACCCTGCTCTCACTACAGATCACGTCATCTGCAAATATCATAGTCCATGGAGATTCCTGTCTAACCTCGTCTGTCAGCCTGACCATCACCATAGCGAGCAAGAAGGGGCTCAGAGCTGATCCCTGATGCAGTCCCACCTCCACCTTGAACTCCTCTGTCACACCTACAGCACACCTCACCACTGTCTTACAGTCCTCATACATGTCCTGCACTGCTCTAAGATACTGTCTCATACAATACCACAGTTCCTCTCTGGGCACCCTGTCATAAGGTTTCTCCTAAAACCATACTGCTGCTCACAAATGCTCCAATACTGCTGCTCACAAATGCTCAATGCTTTACCGCAAGAAGTTCCTTGGTTCAATACCATCCGGGGCCTTTTCTGTGTGGAGTTCCTTTCTGTGTTTATGATCTCCTCTTGTCTGCATGAGTTTTTTCCAGGTTCTCTGACTTCCTCCCACCACCAAAAACATGCAACTTAGGCTAAATGATTGTAGGCGTGACTGAGCATGAATGGCTGCTTGTCTTTCTATGAGGTCCTGCAATAAATTTGTGACCTCCTCAGAGTGTGCCCTGCCTCCAGTCCAATGTCATCTGGGATTGGCTGTGACCCAGATTCAGACAGATGCCTGAAGATGATTACTGACTGTCTTCAAATGAACAATGAATGAATGAATGAATGAATGAATGAATGAATGAATGAATGAAGGAAGGAAGGAAGGAATGCTCAATAGACTTGATATCTTTAGGGCTTTTAAGAGGGTTTCACTGCAAAATGTGCCAATAAAAAGGGATAATTGTGAGCCTCCTTCTGTGATTAATTTTGGGGGCCATAAATATTTGCCTGGTTTGCTTCTCCTGACATTGTGCCCCTGGATATGTGAACTGAATACTCAACTCAACTTTGAATTTGTCTTCCACTATGTTTGAAGGTGCTCAAAACACTGCAGTAGGTCTTTATGCAGCGATAGAGGTGGCAGAGTCAGTTCATAAGGGGCTGATAAAATTTAAGTAAGCAGCTTAAACCTTATTTTCATCATTTGTCACAGCATTTTCTTGTCAAATATTTGTACTTGATTGAAATGCTTTAGAATGGAGATTGAAGTTCTGATCTGGCATCATCTGGAAATCCTTTGAGCATATTATAACACAAAAAAGGGATGTTTTTCATGTAGTGTTGGCTTCTTATGTGAATATTGCATCTCTCATTATTTGTTTGTTTGTTTGAACCCTCTAAGAATTACAGTAGCTCTTGTACGTTGCCTCTGGTTTAATTTTAAATCATCCTAACTTATATTTCTCCTTCCTTTTCTAAACACAACGCTGTAGGCATTCTTCTGGTGGACTTGGATCACTTTTTTTTTAACACAAGTTTGATAAAAGGAAATTTATGGATATTGATTTTTGCTGTCAGAAAATACTCCATGCACATCTAGTCTTCTTTTATTGCAAGACATCTTCTGCCCATATCAATTTCCTACTGGTTTCATTCTTTGCCACCTTGGTTAATTCTCTATCAGGGAAAAGATCAGGGTTTAATACATGTAAACCTGGCTATCTTATCTCTATTTAGTCCCACGAGCATATTTATTAGCAGTCACCGACTATCTACCTTCATCCTTATCATACTGTGTTTGCTGGCTCATACTGCCAAGAACTGGAGCTGTCAAATGGCCATCCCCGCAGGGTAATAGCAAAGCTCTGCATTTTGTTAAATTGATCCTAGGAGACACATTAAGAAAGAAATAAAGAAAAGAGTAACAGCAAAAATGAGAGAGAGAACAAGAATACACCACGGGGTAGCTAGTTAGAGGGTAATGTTGAGGAGCAAACAGACAAGTTTTGGCTGAGAGAACATGATGGATGGCGGAATTGTAACTGGATAAGTAAGGGACATGTCTGCATGCAACAGATGGCTGTTAGATGAAGAAAGAAGATGAATTGATAAGATCAGGGATGTAAGCAAAAAGAGATTGGATGAGCTAAGTTGCAAAGAAATATGAGAAAGAACTATGTACAAAATCATGTTGTGGTCAGCTCGAATGGCAGCTATCAGGTTTGCTGCATGTGTCTCTCCTAAAAAACCCCAGTCTGTTCTCATTCATCAGCTCTGACAGACCAAAGCGGGCATGGCCAGCAAATGTTTTTGCATCCTCTCTGTTTTTTTGTTTGTTTGTTTTGTTTTGCAGTGATGGCTGAGAGTGGCTGAAACAGGAGATTTCATAGGTGTGATATCACATCTTGACGGAAAACCTTCATACTCAGTTGAAACATTCTAATTATGGTAATTCTTTGTTCTTTACGTATTTTGGTGCTCAGTTTTTTTTTTTATCATACCCTGGCATTCATAAAGAAATGAAATCTTTCTTTCTTCAATTAAACATTCTTTTTTTTTTTTTTTTAGAAATTGTAGTGATAAATTATTTTCATGGCCCTGCTTTAAAGGCCATAGTTTTTGGTAATACAATATAAGCACGATTCATAAGATATTGCACATATCCACTGCTCAGGCATACATAATGAGGCAGGCATACATAATAATGTATGTTAATTTTTACCATTATGTGCACAGGACATTTAATGCTAATGTAATTATTTCAGATGGCCAGAGCAATTTTAGATTATATCTTATCATACTCAATCAATGTCCATGACTGATTTATCAGACATTAACTAATCATACAATGCCGTATTCTATATAATGAGGGTCATAGCATGCTTATTCACTAACTGCTGGGACATACACTGTAGATGCAGCACTGATTAATTACATTATTAAGAAGCACCTAATGCAGTCAGAGACGGCAACATCCCGCGACACCCGTGAATTCAAAATTTTACCCTGACCTACTTGCATACGTCAAAGATCAAAGCTAGTGCTCTGACCTACTGTCATTGATCAAAGCACTAGCTTTGATCTATGATCGTACTCACACTGGCCTTCTCCCTCGTCTTTCTATCTTATTCATTTCCTGAGGGTACAAAAGTTGAAATTTCATAATCTCATTTTCATCCCCCTTACAGTCACCTCTAGAAGAGGTGACTGTTGTGGACCAGGAAGTCGCAAAGATTAGTCAGGGTGAAGTGAGGAGGGCATCGAAGAGGATGAAGAGTGGAAAGGCAGTCGGTCCTGATGATATACCTGTAGAGGTTTGGAAGTGTCTAGGAGAGGTGGCAGTAGAGTTTCTGACTGGGTTGTTCAACAGGATCTTAGATAGTGACAATATGCCTGAGGAATGGAGAAGTGTGCTGGTGCCGATTTTTAAGAACAAGGGAGACGTGCAGAGTTGTGGCAACTACAGAGGAATAAAGCTTATGAGCCATAGAATGAAGTTATGGGAAAGAGTAGTTGAAGCTAGACTAAGGGCAGAAGTGAGCATTTGTGAGCAGCAGTATGGTTTCATGCCAAAAAAGAGTACTACAGATGCAGTATTTGCTTTGAGGATGTTGATAGAGAAGTACAGAGAAGGCCAGATGGAGCTGCATTGTGTTTTTGTAGATCTGGAGAAAGCTTATGACAGGGTGCCCAGAGAGGAACTGTGGTATTGTATGAGGAAGTCTGGAGTGGCAGAAAAGTATGTGAGAGCGGTGCAGGACATGTATGAGGACTGTAAGACAGCAGTGAGGTGTGCTGTAGGTGTGACAAAGGAGTTCAAGGTGGAGGTGGGACTACATCAGGGATCAGCTCTGAGCCCCTTCTTGTTCGCTATGGTGATGGACAGGTTAACAGACGAGGTTAGACAGGAATCCCCATGGACTATGATGTTTGCAGATGACATTGTGATCTGCAGTGAGAGCAGGGAAGAGGTGGAGGAGAAGCTAGAGAGGTGGAGGTTTGTCCTGGAAAGGAGAGGAATGAAGGTTAGCTGCAGTAAGACAGAGTACGTGTGTGAATGAGAGGGACCCACGTGGAAGAGTGAGTTTACAGGGAGAAGAGATCAAGAAGGTGGAGGATTTGTTGTTTGGTCTAGAGACAGAGCTGGAGGTAGCAGAGATGAAGATGCTGAGGTTCTCTTTGGGAGTGACCAGGATGGATAGGATCAGGAATGAGTACATCAGAGGGACAGCTTGTTAGAGGTTTTGGAGATAAAGTCAGAGAGGCCAGACTGAGATGGTTTGGACATGTCCAGAGGAGAGATAGTGAATATATTGGTAGAAGGATGCTGAGTTTTTTATACTGCCTGGCAGGAGGCCTAGAGGAAGACCAAAGACGAGGTTTATGAATGCAGTGAAAGAGGACATGAAGGTAGTTGGTGTGAGAGAAGAGGATGCCAAAGACAGGGTTACATGGAGGCAACTGATTCGCTGTGGCGACCCCTGAAGGGAAAAGCCAAAAGGAAAAGAAGAAGACCGTGTTTTTTGTTTCATCTTTCTATCAGCAACGGTTGCGAAGATATTTGATGGACTAAGGGACGGACGAACGGATGAACAAACAGATGGACGGACAAACACTGAGAATTACAATACATCACTGCTTTGAAGCGGGATGTAATAACTAACTTAAATGTCAGCAGTATTCAGAATTGTAATACTTTTTGCTTTGTATTTAACTTAGGTACAAAAGTATTGACAATATGAATTCTACTCATGATCTGAATTGTTCTATTGCAATATGTTTGGTTTTCTGTGCCAACGTCTTTTGTAATTGGGTGTCTAGGAATCAATTTTTTTTTTTCAGTTGTCACACTGAGATGCTGAAAAATGGGCAAACTGAAGCTTGAAAACACGTCCGTTCATAGTAGTGTTATCCTGTGCTTTTTAACAAACAACTGAACAACTGATAACCCAGAGGATGTATTGTCTTCTTGTTGACAAGGTGAATAATTTTCTAACTTATCTAAGAGTAAGAGCTTCAAATGGCTCCCCAGCTGATCAATGAAGTGCAAAAACCAAACAACAGCTGGGCAGTACAGCATTAAGCTTCCAGCAGGGTTCCTGTCACTTTTCAAACATATAAACTGCTTCGATATATATTCAGTAGGAACAAAATGGAAAACTTCACCATGCAGTGCACAAGACTATACAGGACAAGCAGGAGAAAGTAAATAAGCAGGAGGAGAAAAAAGCATGTGAAGTTAAATGGAATAGTAAAGGTAATCCTTAATGAGGAAGCAAATCTGTAATTAATCAACAGAATCAATGAAGTGCTGCTTTCATTTAACTTTTTAGTGTTAGATTAGTGGTTCTTAACCTTGTTGGAGGTACTGAACCCTGCCGGTTTCATATGCCCACTCACCGAACCCTTCTTAAGTTAAAAAAAAAGTTTTTTTTTTCAAATTTAAGACATAAGTATATGTTTTCGTGCATTTAATGAATTGTGCATTAATGTCACCTTTTTTCAAAGAACAAAACCAAGACAGTGCATGAACTCATGAAATTACCTACCTACAAATCAGTGTGACTTCTTCTGTTGTTATTGAGAGACCAGTTCAGATATGCATGGCTTCACCTTGTCAAGTGCTACTCTTATGTCATTTTCACAACAAAGTCTGTTTCTGCTGTTTTCTACGCAGCTTAAGGAAGTGTTCCTTTATTTTTGCCAGTGTGAGACTAGAGTTGCTCAACTTGACATTGCAAATCATGCAGAATGTTGACTCCCATCACATTCCGTTATACAGTACATGTAAATTCACGCTGCACATATTTGTCCGACCACTTTCCTTTTTTGCTCAACATAGTTATTATGAATTAAAATATTAAGAAAGCAATCAGATGACGTACTATCATGACAGGCACAAATCGACTACTGAGTGCGCAAAATCCCCTGTAGCACAGGTAGGCTAATCGATGTAGCGTGATCACCTGCAGCCAGTGATGGCTACGGGGGGCGTGTCATCACGAATTGACACGATGTATCTAACGTACACAGTGATTTGTGTATGTTCGGCAAAAACGCCCGACACATCGTGACACATTTTGTCTTGACCTCCGTCTCCGCCGAACTTCTGAGACCGACTCACCGAACCCCTAGAGTTTGATCGAACCCAGGTTAAGAACCACTGTGTTAGAGTTAGCCTTAGTTTAATTTTGGGCAAATATTTTGCCTCAAGGAACAAATGCAACAATTTCTTGAAACATAGCATGGATTGTATACACAAGGGAGCAGGGGGATCAAACTGTCATTTTAAAAAGAAAACCCTGAAATGAAAACATTTCAAGCAAGAATCACATGACCATCAAGACGTCTGTAGAGGTGGTGTATTCTAAATGATTTATTCCAATGTTATGTAAATATTTGTATTTATGAATTAAAGTAGGGTGGTGAGACATACTAATATGAATTCAAATGTAAAATACATGTATAATATATGTTTTTGTATTTGAGAATTGAAAGACATCCAAAGTTTTCTTTCCTCCTTCAAAAAGCTAACTTGGCTTACATAGATATGTCATGAAGTTTCAGGGAAAGTTAAGTTCTCAGTATGTACTTTTCAGAAATAAAAGAAAGACGGACAAAAAATTCCTGTCTCGTCATAAAAAAGATTAAGACTGCAAAATCTGGAACTTATGACACCAAATACAAAGCCTTATCATAGGATCAGTGGAGAAAGAGCACTGAAGAGGATATTCCTGCTTCTAATCTTTGTATTTATACTCATTTTCACACCTCTCTGAGTTTAATTCTTGAGGAAGACAGGTGTCAGCACTCCGGATTATGTGAGATTCCAAAGTAGGGCTGAATCCATATAAATTATTTCAGAAATTGATCCTTGTTGAATCCTCAAACAGCTAAAAGCCATTCTTGGCTCCAGTTAAATATTAACCAGATGAGCAATGGAGCTTCAGAAATCTTCATATCCAAAGTGTGATTGATCTGAAGTGGTTTCTTGTATTGGACAAAAAATGACTTTAAGCAAAACTGTGTATGTGTATGTTTGCGTGCGTGAGTGTGTTTTGCGAATGTTCTGCTGAGGTGATCTCAAACTTAAGTTCAGTCCATACGTCCATCTGTCCAACCATCCATCCATACATCGATCCATCCGTATTACTACCGATGTCCCTTTCATCAGCAAAACCTTTAAGCTCCTCCAGGGCAATTCAGAGGTGTGCCCAGACACAATGAGATATGTGATCCCTCCAGCAAATCAACTGTTACTCTTCCCAGAATAACATTCCCACAAAACCTCCAGTGGAAAGCGCACCAGGAAGCATCCTAATGGGTAGCATGAACTGCATCATTTGGCTCCTTTAGACATAAATGACCTTTTCTTTTTTTTCTCTGAGTTCCTTCAGGATGTCTAAGCATATCATCCTGTCCCTCAGGGTGAGCTCAGCTATCCTATGAGTGCAACACATTTCATCCTGGTGTACCCACAATCTCAATTTTTTTTCAGTCAGTACCCCAAGCTCACAATCCCAGGCTTTGGTCTTATATGGATTGAATGATAAATTGTGAGCTTTGACATCAAGCTCAGCTTTTTCTTCATGACAACTAACTGATACTCGCATTACTGCTGATGGTGCAACAAATAGCCCGTTTATCTTGCACTCCATTTTCCAATCACTGCTGAATGAAACCCCCAGAAATTTAAACTCAGTTCAAACACAGGGCTCTTCCCCAGGGCTACTGGGTAATAATCTGAGCACATCTCAGCCTCCGACACAACAAGGCACATTGTCTTCACTTCCACAAAGGTGAATAGTCATGTAAATACAACTTATTTAGAAATTCAATATTGTGCATATCTTGTGAAGCAGATCCAGATAGTGGTGAAAATATAATTTAACATAAATTGTGTCGTAACTCTAACTGTACTTTAATAGACATGTGTATTTTAATATAGATAGAGAGAGAGAGAATGAGAGAGAGAGAGAGAGACAGACAGATAGAGAGATAGATAAATAGACTTTATTGATCCCAAACAGGAAAATTCACATTAAAAGTGAATAATAATACATTATACGTCTTTTAAGTCTACTATGTACGACTTCTCATACTTAAGAGAAATCAATAATTTATGTTACATACTATATGTTACATACTGTTACATAATAAGAGCTTGCCAGGCATGTTAAATTTCTTAGTCTTGGTGGAGATACACACACTGTACTTACACTATTTTTAGGGTTTTATTAATTTTATTACTAGGGGTGACATCATTAGTCGATTTTCTGTGCGAAATACACAAAAGTTTACCAGGCAGGGAGGAAAATTATCAAATTCATGTATGTAACAGCACAAGATGACAACACATTTTGCAAACCCGAGTACAGACACACACAAAAGGCTCCTTGTCTTGGAGTTGGGGAGAGCAAACCCAATACTGGCATTGACCACAGGCCTTGTTAACAGTACCAAAGCAAAGTAATGCACTAATCCCAATTAGGCTTCAGTAAAGAGGGAAGCCTGTATGCAGACAGGAAGTGCCAGGCAGGGTTCACAAAATTCATTAAACAGCAATGCAGGATGCAGAAGAATGCAGAATGTGTTTGTGCACATGTTTGTGTGCATGAAATTGTACAGGTAATTGTAATGTTCCACCTTCAAAGAGCATGAGGAAATACAGATGAACACAGAATGAGGAAACAGAGGAATTCTGTGCATACAGGAGAGAGTTAAACTCCAAGGAACGCACAGCGTAAGCCTTAATTCAAAGTTGTTTTGTGTCGGGGAGCTGGAGATTTAAACTTGAAGTGACTTTGTAGCTACAGGCAACAACTGTTCAGAAGAGGTAACAAGTAAAACCAAACTTTGTCACTGAGCAGACATGTGGTCAGCTGCAGGTCGGTAAACAAGCAAACAGCAACAACAACAACAACAACAAAAAAACATCTCAGCAAACAGACATTCAATACCTGAAGTCAAAACTTTCTTTCTAAGCACAGAGATGCCCTCCTCTATGAAAGAAACTCAATTTGTGCTGATATGGAGGGACCATAACATCTATCACAGGTGAACATAAGCAAAAAGACAAGAACATCACCAAAGTTCAAAGTCCAAGACAAGTAAAAATAAGCAAATTGCAGGATGCAATTCGAGATTCAAACCTTTAAGCCTCCCACATTGCATGTGTGAAGTTTAGTTGAATTCTTCTAAAGTTTTTAAGGCAGTGTGGATAGATGGGACAAACACAGGGTAACTCTATATGGAACCTTGGAAAGAGGAATCAAAGAGGCACCTATTCCTTCCAGCCAAAGTGCCTACTCACAGACTTTTCTTATCAACTCTGCCATGTGCACATCTATAGAATATGAAAGTGTACTTTCTGCACTAATTCAATTGTAACATATTGATAATGTCAGAGTTATGGAAGCAAAGTAGACTCAATTTGTGAATGTGCACTCAGTGACTCAGGATGTGAAGCGCATTCAGACTTTTGTTGAGTGGTTTTAGCGCAGGACCTGGTTCTTGTGAATATTTTTTCTTGTGGAATAAAACCCCAGCCTGGTAGATTAAGAGTTTTTATCTTATTACAGTCTGAACACATCAAACAATTATACAACCTGAACACAATTGACCTACAGGCAGCCATATTTGTAGTGTGAAGCAAATTAAGTTAAAGATTGACACTGATTTCTTAACTTTTTTCCACAAAGTTTGTTCATCTACGAAGTATTGAGTTCTGCATGGTTGTGAGAATGTACAAGCAGTCCTCAAAGTAGGAACATTCGACCTTCTAACATTCATATCTATGTGAACAACTGCGCGTTACCATATTCAACTGCTGTAGCTCCACTTTCTGCCGCAGCCCTGGCTGAGCAGCGTAGTATTAAAGGGACAGTAAAGTTAATTTTAAGTGACATATATGCTATCCATCACAATGAAAAATAGAAGAAAAAAGTAAATTTTATGTGTATAGCGTCATCCGTTCGGTCAAAAAAGCTTAAAATCTGCACCGCAGCAGCTTCCGCATTCCGTGGGCGTCATACGTCACTGTAGCCCGGCAGAGCTTAGCAGCCAATCGCAATGGCTGCTAAGCTCTGTTGGGCCATTCATTCAATTCACTCAAACAAATGAGTTTGAATGCCCCATATGTGGAGACTATGCTATTTAATAAGCAAAAAGAATATATCTCCCCCTTGGGTGTACACTACACTACAAAACTGAAAAAAAAATCTTAATAATGAATAATATGTGTGGAGAATGAATTGAATAAAATAAAAGCGTTAGCAATAAGATCCTTGCGTGGAAGACAACTTGAAGATTAATTTCTTGATTCTCATATAATCATTTACGTTTCAGGAAATTTTAGGGATGAGGTTATAAATTTTCTGCTGCTGCTGAAACACCTCAAAACTCTCTCACCTTTAAATTCCTTCACACTTGGATGCACAGCCATAATTGTATTCCTTCCATTTTTTAGAGTAATCCACATGAAGCCCTCACCTCAGGCTATTTTTATGTTCATGGTGCTGCAATACAAAGTATAAATGGCAGCAGCATTTTGATGAGGTGCTTTTATGACTACAACCCTCCACACACACGGACACACACATACACATATGTACATATCCACATGTTGAACCATGAATAAATCGTTTAAACTCTAAGCAGACAAGCTCTCAATTTTTGACGACTTCATTTGAGTAGTGCCCTTGAGAAGAGACAGTAGAAAGAACATTAATGAATGGCAGAAAAAACAAACACATTACAGATCTTTCTCTTCTTTCAAAGCCTTCAATAACAAACTAAATCTGCTTTTATTTATCTCTATTTTTATATGAATTAAGAAACCTCCCTTGACAGAAAATATGTATGTATTCTATTCTATTGACGAGTGTTTTAAAATATCCCACGCAGCCTTTCAGTAGCAACCAGGCAGTCACAATATGGCACAATATAGAATTCATTGTTTTGACCATTATGAAAGTAGGTCTGGGTAAAATTTTGAATTCAGGGGTGTTGCGGGATGCTGCAGTCTCTTACTGCCTTGTTCTATCTGCAATGGTTGTGAAGATATTTGGTTAAAGAGACGGATGGACGAACACACAAACACTGACAATTACAATACATCACCGCTTCGAGGGATGTCATAATTGAAAAAGTTCAAGTAGTACATTTGTGTTTGCATCCATTTTTTACTCAGCTAAAACAAATAGATAATGCTGATTTACAAAGTAGATTCCAAGAACTCTTATTAGAAAATATTTCTTCTTCCTCCGTGAAAAGGTCAAGCGGGAACTGAACTAATTTTGAGAATGGGGCAATAAATCCCTTACTTTTATCTGGATCTTCTTCATTTCCGTGCTTCTTAGTTTGAATCAGCTCTGCCTGACTTTTGCATGGTCTTTCAGTGTCAGTCTCGTTCATTTTTTTTCTTCCTCTCTCTCTCTTTCTCTCTCTGTCTCTCTGTCTTGTGATCTAATTTCACTTATGTGAAAGCTTGGGATAGACAAGTCTCCTTTTCATTTCAATATTGTAAGAAAAAATACAAAAAAGTATTGGAATCTGAGAGCTAATCCTAGGATGACAGAAAATCTCCATTTTTCTTTTTCATCACTGATTCCTGATTCCTTTAATGGAATTTTCCCTCAATCAACCCTAACCCCTTTTATGCCAAGTTATCATGGCCAATAAAGAAACAGGTGTTTTGTGTGTAATCTGTAATTCCAATTATAAAGACACAATAATTAGACTAGGGTCAGAAGTCTAGCAATTAAAACAGACATTGGTTTCTTCCAGTGACTCGTTTTAATTAGTTTTGATAATGTGATGCACAATTCCAAACGTACCCATTTCTCTAAAGTAATGATTTAGCTTTTTCTTTTTTTAACCACACAAATACTCTCACAGACATTTATCGCTGAAGTACAGTAGGTCCCCACGTACAGCAAATCAATTGGTTCTGCTGGTGATGGTGCCAGAAATAGACCTCTTCATTCATCAACAACTAAATAGCCTTTTCAAAAATTTATAATGTATCTTATTCAAAGGAAGAAAATTTTTTTGGCATACATGGGGAACCTTTGGCAAAACATATACGGAGCAAATGTTTCTTCAGTTGTGAGTTGTCCTAATGGGAAAGCCTGCACTTCTTTATAACCACAGTAGCAGTTAGATAGTTGAGGAGGTATGACTTTAATGTTGATATGAATGATAATTACCAGAAAATGTATATTTTATTGGCATAATAATAAAAAAATATGAATAAGTGTCATTAATATATATAAGTGACCTGAACTTAGGTTCAGGTCTCTTATATCCTCTTTGTGTCTTGCTTTGTCACAAATCACATACTTGCATGAGCATTAGCATGCTCACATGAGATATACTGCGTGTACTTCATGGCAGAATTTCAACAGGGTCATGTCTCAAAACGGAAACCACCATCATATTCAAGACAGAGCTGTTGCCACATTTGACTGCAAACATGTCATTTTCAAAATATTTTATATCACGGTAACAGACAATATGCTCCATGTTTCTTTTAATATGGTGCTCTGTTTGTACTTAAATTTATATTTTGCTGCTCTCTGCCAAAATCGTTGCTTCCTCTGGTGTAATTTTTTCATGGTCTCAGGTGATATAGTGGCGCAGTGGGCAGCACTGTTGCCTCACAGCAAGAGTGTTCCGGGTTTGATTCCTTTCTGTACCAGTCTTTTATGTATGTCTGTGTGGGTCCCACCGGGCTGTCCGGCTTCCTACCACCACTAAAAACATGCAGCTTAGGTGAATTGGTCATTCCAAATTGTCCTTAAATGTGAAAGTGAGTATGTGTTTGTCTGTCATGTGGCCCAGAGGTGAGCTTGCATCTCATCCTGGGTTTAACCTGCCTTTTGCTGGAGCTGAATTCAGCCAAAATAGGCTCCAGCAGACTACTGACTCATGAGGTGGTTAAGCAGCTGTAGACTGGATGACTGTAATTGTCTTCTCCGCAAGAAAATGGATAGATGACTGAAAAGTCCCACGAGCCCCTTCCTTCCTGATATGCAGACATGGTGATCTCCGAAGGTGCCCCTTGTACCAAATTCTAATTTTGGGTCGGACTGAGTATGTCATACTGCATTTTGACATACTAGTCTATGAACACTTTTGGCATACTATGGTGTGAACACACTTATTTATGATGACCCAGCATTAGTGTTTGTGTGCCTGACATGGATGTGGCCTTCCTGGTTCTTTTCTTGCACAAAAGAACCAGGAAGCTTTTGCTCAGTCTGTCCTTTTCAGCTACTCAACAATCTTCAAGACATTAACATTGACTATTAACTTCACTCTTTACCAGATTAGCCCTTCATCTTTGTGTGGAAATCTACTAAATTTAAAAGTCTTTGTTTTTCTTGTGAAACTTCGTTTAACTCTCTGTTAATCCACAGATTCACCCCCCAACAAATCCTGATCCCCGGCCGCATCTATGGGCATCAATGGAATCTCAACAGATAAATCTTGCTTCAATAATCAACAGCAACTTCCAGATTTTAAGTTGTTTGGAATAATTAAACAATTTCCGTCTGCTGCAATTGGTGTCATCTGCAGGGGTTTGACACACACCTTTCATTTGATGTTCATCCTGTTGCAGTCGTGTACTGTACCGGAAATGGTCTCTAATAAGCATTTGTTTCATTTTCAACCAGACACACAGTACCACTAAGTAATAATGCATTTTAATGGCTTGTCAGTGAACTGCAAGAAATGACCCCATACCTGCTTAGAAATCTGCATGACACATTCTGTTATTTGTGTGACGGCTGAGAGGTGAAGACAATGCTGGGAACCGGAGGGTGTGTATTCAAAAGATCTTATGAAAAAATGCCATGCTTTGCTGAGCCAAGCTGGCTTAGTGGTGTCTGCTCTCTGGTCTCTCCAAGAGAGGCCTCTGCATTCAAAAATGCTTATTCACCACAGATGAAGCTAGGCTGTACTGTGACACAAACAGAGCCTGGCGAGGAAAACAGTGAGGTTGTGTAAATTGAGGCTATACAAAATCGATAACCAAAACTACAGTGCCTTGCAAAAGTATTGCCCCCCTCCAAGAACTTTTTGACATTTTGCCACATTTAAGGCTTCAAACTTAAGTTCTCTGATGACTTCTGAATGATCCAATGTTGACCTGAATGACAACAATGACAAACAAAGTGCACCTGTGTGTCATTTGGTTTCACATTTGCACATCCTGCTTTTCAGTTTTTTATTTGTAAACACAATATAAAATATTGAATAAATTTGGTTTCACTTCACGATTGTGTCTAACATGTTGTTGATTCTTGAAAAATATTTTCAGTTTATTATCTTTATGTTTGAAGCCTGAAATGTGGCAAAATGTCAAAACGTTTTTGGGGGGCCAATACTTTCACAAGGCACTGTATAAAGGGAACGGAAATGCAGCTTAAGTGTATCGGGTAATGCATACTATCAATCTTGGCTGCACTCTAAGGGCAAAGGTCAGAGTCAAGCTGAGGAGAATCGAAACAAACTACATCAATTACATATTCAGCAGACTATCTATCACCATATGAACCATATGAGGACAGAAAAGAAGAAGGGCACGTCTCTTGAAACTCATTTCACAGAGTACACAACAGGTGGGCAATCAATGTCACTTAACACTTTATAGTGAAGCCAGCCTACATTAAAAGGAGTGAATGATGATCTAGGACTCAGCAATCTTCATTACTAAATTATTTAAGCTTTGATGGATGGCGTGGACCTCTACCACCAGCTGAGGTATCACAACAGTGACCTGCCCCCGCCGACCCACTGAGATAAAGAAGGAATAGAGTGGAAATATTAAAAGGCTTTTGGTCAGATATGAGAGATGATGCAACATTAACAAGGGTTAAATCGGTGTGGGTGTGTGTCATGGTTCGGCGTGGCAGTGCTGGTGTGTGGCAGGGAGATGGGCTAGGCTTGTGGGTGGAGCCACGGCTCCACACCTGATACTCATTCACACACCAGTAACTGATTTTCACACCTGAACATCGTTGGTGTTATAATGATGAGGCTTTTTAAGCCAGGTGGGAGTAGAGCTCGTTTTTCTCTAGTTTGGTTCCTGTTGGTATTTTCTGATTTTGTAATTCTTGTCTGTCTGTCGTATTTTTGAATTTGTTATTAAATGATGGAGAAAGGATTCGCTATTGGTGTCCTGCATTTGGTTCCATATCCTGCCACACGTGACAGTGTGGGTACAAAAGGTGAACAAGTGACATGAAGGTGGAATTTAATATTGTTTTTCCGTTTTGTTGCAGTTTCACAGTTTGATTCCTATGTTCACCGAAATCCTTTCAGAATCTATTACTCATACCTTCATTGGTATACATAGTTTTTTTTCCCTCTATAATTTTTATATCATTTCTATTCCAGTCTCTTTTCCATTCTGTCTGTGCTGAGATGATGGGCTGACCTTGAGCTGATTGGCTTGGGTTGATTGCTGTTCGTTGGATGGGAAGGAAGAGATAAAAATAAAAGCAAGAACTAGAAACTCACAATGAAAGCGAAAGATCACTTGATCTGTTATACATGTCCTCTTTCTGTGACTCATGACGATGTCCCTCTTTTAGCACTGTTGGGCAGAAATAATTATCCTATCGCTCAATTTCCCTTTAAAAATGACACCATTTCTGAGAAGCCAAATGAAAATTCATTCAGTTTCAAAGAATTTCTCTATTGCCGTCCTTTTACTGCTATCCTCCTGTTGTACCAACATCAACAGCTGACTGAATCTCTGGCAGATTTAACAGCTGTTGTATGCTGTAACACGTGGTTTTGTCCAGTCAAACTAGCATGCAAAAGAACAACCTATTATAAATGCCCAGAGTATGCTCCTTAATCTCTGACAACCTGATGGCAAACAGATGGATGCTAAATTATTTCTTTGATGTTTTAAATGAATAACAATCTGTATTTGCAGATAAGGATAAATGATAATCGCAACATTGGAAAGACCCATAAACCCATGCATGGTGGTGTGATAATTGGTGGGACATTTTTGTCATTTTAATGTGCAAATAACTCTTGTAGGGTTCTGATATTAAATGTTATTAATTCTAGTTGCTGAACATTTTTTCTATTATTCTATGGCTGCTGGTGAAACACCATATTCTGTGGTCTTTTAGATTCATATTTAGTCAAACTCTCAAACTACATGGGGCTCATTCATACAGCAGGGCTAAAATGTGTGAATGCTAAGCAATGGTACCAAGAACCAGACAATAGTAACTATAGGTTGCACTACACTGGCTCCACTACCACTATCACTAGCCATTGTCGATTCCAGTTAATGCTTCTCAGACACACAGAAGAGCAGGGCAAATAGAGAACTAGTCAAAGTCAGGAAAGGTGATGATACCACTAGTTGTAGTATGAGGACAAAGCCGGCCTCATCTAAGGAACACTGAATTATCCAGGCTGTAACAGTGAAAGAGTCAGAACGCACTGAGGTTTATGTCTCCACAAATATGTGATTATGTCTTTAAACTTCCATTTATAAATAAGACAGTAAATGACTATGTGACAATTTCAGCTACATCGTTTCATGTCTTTCTTTCATGATACAAATAACTCACTTCACTAATGTAGTGGACTGATTTTGGTGGTGATTCTCCGCATTTTATGCTATTCAGTTACCATTTAATTCACTGAGATCACCCACATCAATGTCGTACCCTGGTGTTTAAAAAAGCAACCTATAACAGTGTACAGTAATCCCTCGCACATTCACGCATCAACACGCACGACTTCACCTCATCGCTGATTTTTAGTAGGTAGTCACGTGATACTGTATGCACATTCTATTTGCTGATGACTGAGTGCGCTACAGTCCGTGAGTCTCGGAAAGCAGCGTACTTCCTTGAGACACAAAAGTGCTTTAAACAGTCAATAAGAGTGTGGGAAAATGTAATACAGATAGGAGGTTTAATATCAGTATGGGGAGGGTTCATAAACATTTAAAATACCATGAATAATAAGACAAATAGTTTGTCGTTATATTGCGGAATTCGTTATTCATGTGTGGTTCCTGGAACGCATTAACTGCGAGTAACGAGGGCGCACTGTACAGTGCCTTGCGAAAGTATTGGCCCCCCAAGAACTTTTTGACATTTTGCTACATTTCAGGCTTCGAACTTAAAGATAACAAACTGAAAATATTTTTCAAGAATCAACAACATGTGAGACACAATCATGAAGTGGAACCAAATTTATTCAACATTTTATATTGTGTTTACAGATAAAAACTGAAAAGTAGGACCTGCAAAAGTATTGGCCCCCTGTTCTCTCAGCTCAGCTAACCGACTCCAGAAATTTCCTGATGACTTCTGAATGATCCAATGTTGACTTAAATGACTAACAATGACAAATAGAGTGCACCTATGTGTCATTTGGTCTCAGTTTAAATGCACCTGCTCTGTGATGGTCTCAGAGGTCTATGAAAGGAACACTGGAGAACAAACAGCGTCATGAAAACCAAAGAACACACCAGGCAGGTCCGAGATAAAGTGGTGGAAATGTTCAAAGCAGGAATGGGATACAAGAAGATTTCACAATATTTAAACGTCTCCCGGAGCACTGTGCGAGCAATAATATCAAAATGGAGAGAGCATAAAACCACTGCAAACCTACCAAGACCTGGCCGTCCCTCTGAACTTTCAGCCCAAACAAGGAGGAAACTAAGCAGAGAAGCAACCAAGAGGCCCATGATCACGCTGGATGACCTGCAGACATACACAGCCGAGTTGGGACAATCTGTCCATAAGACAACTATTAGTCGTACTCTGCATAAATCTGGCCTTCATGGAAGAGTGGCAGGAGAAAGCCATTTCTGAAAGAAAACCATAAAAAGGCCCATTTGGAGTTTGCAAGAAGCCACATGGGAGACACAGATGACATGTGGAAAAAGGTGCTCTGGTCAGATGAGACCAAAATTGAACTTTTGAGCTGAATGCAAAATGCTACGTTTGGCGTAAGAGTAACACTGCACATCACCCTGAAAACACCATCCCCAAAGTCAAACATGGTGGTGGCAGCATCATGTTCTGGGGTTGTTTTTCTTCAGCAGGGACTGGGAAGATCGTTAGAGTTGATGGGAAGATGGATGGAGCCAAATACAGGGCGATTCTGGCAGAAAATCTGTTGGAGTCAGCAAAAGACCTGAGGATGGGGCGGTGGTTCACCTTCAAAAAGGACAATAATCCTAAACATAAATTCAAATCTACAATGGAATGGTTTAAAACTAACCATATAAAGGTGGTAGAATGGCCAAGCAAAAGTCCAGACCTCAATTCAATAGAGTATCTATGGAAAGATCTGAAAATTGCTGTGCACAAACAATCTCCATCTAACCTTACGGATCTTGAGCTGTTTGGTACGGAGGAATGGGCAAATATTTGTCTCAAGATGTGCAAAACCTATAGAGACATACCCAAAAAGACTTGCGGCTGTGATCACAGCATAAGGAAGTTGTACAAAGATTAACTCAAAGGGGGCCAATACTTTTGCATATCCTACTTTACAGTTTTTTATTTGTAAACACAATATAAAATCTTGAATAAATTTGATTCCATTTCACGATTGTGTCTCACATGTTGTTGATTCTTGAAAAATATTTTCAGTTTTTTATCTTTAAGTTTGAAGCCTGAAATGTAGCAAAATGTCAAAAAGTTCTTGGGGGGCCAATACTTTAGCAAGGCACTGTGTACTGATTCCCCTTTGGTTCAAGAATATAGCAGGATATAAAGAATTATTGCAAAATATAACAGCAATAAAAATAATTTAATTTTGTATGCCCATTAAAGATTTCTTTCAATGAGTGCTATTCATTTGACAACATTGTACAGTGTGTTTACATGCTTTTGTGAAAAGACAAAAAAGAAACCCTCTGATATAAAAAGATGCACCAACTTCTGACAACTATTCCTTTGGGGTATTTTCTAGTGGAAGATGCTCATCAATTAAGATTAGAGAGTTTGCTTTAGTTGAAAAGGAAAGGCACCTGAAGGCTTGTCCGAAATGTTCAATGGAAAATTCATAACTCCTGCGCCTTCACGCCTGAGCTGCGCTCCTCTGGTGAGTCTTTGAGCCAGCTGTAACATTAGGACTGATTTCAGGCTGTTATTTGCTGGGCAAACAGACAGAATATAACACCTCTGTGTTGACAAAAGGTGAGAAACCCCCCTCCCGGCCCTCAACAACAACTGTGCAACAGGATTGAGAACATTCATCTGAATCCTAAGAACAAAATGTATTCAGCTGAAAAAAAAAAGAGGCCTAGCTACAAAAATGCAAGCTGAAGCAATATGATATCTGCTTCTTGTGCATTTTATTTACATTCAACTGACCTATGAAATATTTACCATGAAGTTCAGGGCTAAGGCAGAATAAAGAGCTCATTCATACACTTGTAAAATATGGTTGTCCAAGTGGTGGATGGTCATGTAAATGTGTATAAATGTACAATTTAGCAGTCTTTCCTTTTCCATTGAACCCTTGTGATACTTCACTTTTATTAGATCACACGACCTGAATATACCGATAGACATTGCTGCTTGTGAATTATGATGTGACTAATCCAAGACAAAATGATTTAGCTTTTTTGGAGACAGGTTATTTTAGTTCTTGAACGCTGTAATACACCTCGTTCTTCTCAATGTTAAAACTACTAAAAAACATTCCAATAGAAATCTTGATTTCCACTCTATTTTGACTGAGTAATTAGGTGGCAAAGTCTAGCATATTCATTTAACTGAAGAAAACTGAAGGCAATATCAAATGTGAAGGTTATTCTTTTGTCTCAAGGTTTTTTGTAGCTGTGAAAATTTTTTATCTTTGAACAGTACTATGATTTAGATAGAGAGACACAAATACAAACAGGTCAAACTACTCATGACAGGCTTGTAGATATATTTAGAATTTGGCACCTGAAAGATACAGCGAAATACTGGGAAAGATCCTTGACTTATTCACAAGATAATAGAGGCATGGTACTACTGCAAACAAGTACATCAACAAAAAACAAGAGGATCTCTTCTATAACCTCACCAGTAGTGAAAAGGGCTTTTAAACTTTTATGTTCATGTTATAATAACAAGCCCCATTGGGCCTCATTCAACCACTTAGAACACAAAGATGAACATCCTTTATGGCAAATTCTCACCATGTATTCTGCTTCAAGAAAAAAAACTAGGACTGATATTGTCACCTCATTTCATAGTAATATGGAATGACCTGGAAACAACACAATACATGCTCATACAGACTCACAGATTAATACCAGTGTTTAAAGGAATAATTGACCCTTTATTCATACGTATTGCTCTTTATTCATCTATGTTTTGTTAGTGTAACAGCAGATACTTGGAGATCTATGTAGAGATGTCTGCTGTCACTAGATTAGAATAAAACTGCATGACTTGGTGCTCAAAGAAATGTTTGAAAAACTTGACAGCAATATCTATTTCCAAGGCTTCGCCACATCAACAATATGACCAGCCACAGACACTCAGGAGGAAACATTTAACCTGTGTCTCTCCGTCCATCCCCCAACTTTCAGTCCCCCAGTATGATTGATAGTCATTATAACTCTGACTAACATGTTGTCTGCCTTAATTAGCTGAGACAAATATCAGCATGTTGAAGCTGGGTCAGCCTTGTTTGTGAGAGAAAAGGAGCTGCCCACCAGAAGCAGTGAAGAGTGAAACTATAGCACCTTGCCAACACAGGTTATTGTTGACAGCACAGCATGAAAGACAACAGGAAAGGTTGACTTACTACATCAAAACAGGAAGAGAAAAAAAAATTATGAAAATGTGTGGAAAAGCTCATCATTTGTCCAAGCTGTACCTTCAAGGTATTTGTCTAGTTTTTCTACAGCTCCAAGATGACAAAACAAAACATGGATTTTCCAGAAATTTACCATTATTTATTATGACTAGTGACAACAACTTCCTAAAAGTGTGTACACTAAAATTCTGTAACAACGTAGTTAAGAAACTGTTTATTGAAAAAAGCTCTGCATCGTTCATAATGAGACTCTAAATCTCACACAAATACTTGTGTGCAATTCTTCATGACGAAGTAAAATTTTTAGGAAAGACTAAATCCATTGTTAAATTTGGGCTACAGAGAATTCACATTCTCTACAAGCTGAATTATTTTTCCATCAGCTCTATGATCCTGTGTCATTTTTAGCACTCTTTTACTGAGTCTCTAGTGTTTCACTTTTATTAGCTGGTTCAACAACCTGTTCTGACTGTTTTTAGTTAAAGACCAAAACAGTCAGAACAGGAAAGTCAGGGTCTGGTCCAAGATCACTTGAGTTAAGTAGAGAGATTTGAATTCCCTCTGCAACCAAAAGATTCTCCAGAAAGTGAAAGTGTATCCTGATTTTCACCTGATCATGTTCTTATATCTGAGTTTGCTACGTTGCCAATAGAACACTGTTTTCTCGCCATAATGTAAAATGATCCACTTCTATGAATCATATTCTATTCTATTCCTTTTAAATATATAGATTTCATTTTTTACTAATGAGTTTTCCATTTATGCTTTTTATTGTAAATTTGATGCTGTTTGTTTGTCAATATATTATGTATTATTGTATGCGTCTAATCAATCTGCTCTAAAAAAAATGCCCTTGTGAGGTTAATAAACTTGTTTTATATTTGTATTTACCAATGAAGCTTGATTGTTGACTCATGGAATGCTTGAAATGCTTAGAGAACAAAAAGGCAGCAAAGTGCAATCATGTTCAGGCTGACCTTGTGCACCCTGTGATAAGAAACCCACTTCATTTGTGGCTGGTAGCCACAACTAGAGCCTAGACAACTGAACTCACAGTAAATGCAGCAGTAACTAATGAAAAGCAAGTTTGATCCTTTTAGTGGAGAGCCCAGGTTATTGGCAAATCCAAATGAGATTTCTTTTCATATAGTGCAGGTGGGTTTTATCATTGATAATACAGCAGCAACAAACCACTGCAGGGGTGCCCAATATGTTGATCGCAATCAACAGGTCAATAGCAAGAGTAGTGTATGTAGATCGCATGACATGAAAAAAAAAATGATGTAAGCCAATCATCTATCCTCACTATGGTATTTGCCACTTGATTGACATACAGAGCAGCCAATCTGAGTGCTCATCTTTTCTAACGCCTAGGTTTCCACATTTGCGTGGTCAGCCAGGGTAAAACTCCAGCGAGATAATAACGTAGTTAGTCTTCCCCTTTCTTTCAGTAAAAGGAAGGGCATAAAATGCATGGATGCATGAACCAAGTAAGAAACCAAAAATTTACCAGTGCATTAAATGGAAGGAGGACTTTTTTTCCTCAGAGTGTCGTAGTCAGCGTGTTTGTCTGATCTGCCATTCTACCATCTCTATTCTTAGAAAAGAAATGTGGAGCGGCATTCTGGAACTGTTTTTCTCATAGCTGACATAATGAAACCAGCTACAATAAATGATGATTAAGGGCTGCTAGTCATGATATTTTGAAACAACCTGACCAATGTGTGGAAGGAACTTGATTTAGAGCTGTAAAAGACAAACCCGTGGTGTGTGTGTGAATGAAAAGAATGAAATTCATCAAGAGAAGAACACATGAAATGTTCTTTAGTGTCAGACAGATTGACACTGGTTTTTCTTCTGACTGTAATGATATTTAACTTTATAGTGATTGAAATATCACACGTATCTGGAACAATGAATTACATTACAGACGATCACTGTGAATATTTTACATTCCACCGTTGGCTGTCACGTTACAAGTCATCTGAATGGGGCTTTACGATTATAAAACTATTCCACAGGAGCCTGGACTCTGGATAGAAAACTGTGACTTAAAATATCCCTGTGACTCATCCAACAAGCTCAAGATCACCCTTTCTCAGGCAAGGTCACCCATTTCTAATCCTACTCCAACAGTAATCTGGGTGAATCTCGGTGTTTGGATGCATGCAGAATTTAAAATGTAATGGTAAGTCAAATATGAGTTCAGAATGAATAAAAAAAGTTTAAGCAGAGGTCAAAACATATGATCACTGGCAAACAAAATAAGCGGAGCATATTAAATCACTGGAGAACTTTTTGCAATGAAAATGAATGTAGTGCCTCTCCGTAAACAGCTGTAAAAAATGAGAGGGGTTGAAGTGAATACTTTTCCCAACCAGCTATAACTAAATTGGATTTGTGAATTATTTAATGAAAGATTGCCCATCTGAATAAATTGACTTTGAATCACTACGAACTCTCCCAGATTGATCCCTGAAGAATCCCTCCCGAGTGTGAATTAGGTCACAAATCAAGGACTGACTTCAGAATTTTTGTATTAATAATGTGGAATAACATGTCATAGGTATCCAAGTTGAAATGTAAAAATTAGCTGCAGCTAAAAGTGGAATGATGTTAAAAAGGCATCATCTCCTGGAGAGATAATCGTGGGGTAGTAAGCATGATATTCAGTTTGTAGGCACTGATGATAAATGAGACACAGAACTGTGTTTGAAAAGTGCACACATTGTTCTGCAGTTGTGTTTTGTCAAAACCACTGGAAAGAATAAAAATGTAAAAAAGAGCAAAATAATTGATGCCCATTTCCATCCATTCCAGAAATAGTTGGTAAATTCAGCATGTTGTAGAGTTTGAAAATGATTGTCACAGAATAATTTATATTTTTGAGAGAAAGGACATTTCAGTCATGGATATTAATCCCTGTCCATGTTATCAGTGCGGAAACTGAGTTTTTTGTTCATCTGTTACTGCTAGGCTCAGTGGAAAAGAAAATAAGCAATAAGAAATAATTTTACCGTTATTTCCTGCTGAAGTTTTAACCTCAATTACAAAGAAAAATTGCTCTGCAACAACATAATCACTACAAAATGACAATTTTTCATATGATGCATTTTACAACCAGCATTTTTGTGTGGCGACTGCTCATGCTTTTCATTTTGCAAAAACAAGAAGGCCTCTAAGGAGATAGAAAACACAATTTAACTAATCTAAACGAGTCTGGATTAGAAAGGTCAGAAAAATAGCAGAGTGTGATGAAGGTAGAATGATGCAGAAAAGCTCCCATAAACATTGTCAAAAAACTGAGAAGATAACTCGTGTTGAGTTATGTAGATTTATAGAAATTGAATGGCTGGGGCAGACCTACGGGCATGTGAGATGTCTACTTTAGTCAAGGAACAGGGGAGGAGGAAAGCTGAGAGGTTTGAGAAACCTTCTTTGTTGTTTTACCAATGACTGCTTGTCAGACACATGTATAAAATGTGTCTCTCTTTCAGAAAGATAGTATTCAGAGAAAACAGCCACAGTTTGAGCCATAACTTCAATGGATATCAAAGTGTATGAAAGATGAGGAGAGTTGAAGCTGATGGTTTTAGTCAAAGTAGAAGAAAGTGGCTAACAGTCATCTGAATTTTAGAAAGAAATGAATTTCCAGGGTTTGACAAAGTAAATGGAAAACATATTATACAGATGGTTTCTTTAATTCTTGTCAGACTGAAACAGCCATTGTTCAACAGAAGAGAAAGCCTTTGGCATCAGCTGTCTTCTACATAAAATGCAGTTTTGGGTTCCCTCCACAGGAAGCTCAAATCCTGGTTTTATGATGGTGAGAAGCAAACAACTCAAACACCACATGATGACTTTCAGGTGATTTTAACCTTCCTGAGGTGGGAGCCTACAGCCCATAGGTGATATATACAGTATGACTGTGTTTTAATGAAGTTAACAACCCCAACCAAACCAAAGAGTTTAAATGTCCGTAACTCTCTTAGAGAGTTCCGGATATCTCTTAGAAAGAGAATCTTTGACAGGATTGTTTTGGGATCCTTCAGAAAACCTGAATGACTGGCAATGAACAATTAGCTAGATTGTCTAAAAAAATAAAAAATCTCCCACATTATAGCAAAACAGACAGTGAATATTTACTTGTGTCAATCCCGCTAAGGTCAGAATCCTTTCCGATCTTTACCTTCTAAAGGATCACCTCTGAATGGAACCCTGAGCTGCTAATCTCTCCTCTCTCAGACAACTTCTCTGCCTGCTTTGTTCTGGCCTTATTAGTGTTCAAACCCACCAATATGTTGACAGACCAGCCAGCCAATAGTCCTGTGCAATAACAGATAGCTTCCACTTTGCTACCCTGTTTTCCACTTCTTAACCATAATAAAGCCTTACCAAACCATCTATAACATGGCATGTTTCAAAGTTTAGTATGTAAATATTGTATATTGAGATGGTGTTGTAATCATTTGATTAGAGAGGTGATTTGCCGGAAGAAGAGATTCCATTTGGCCGATGATTGATTTAAAAGCTGGGTTATGGGTGACGTTAGTTAAGGGGAAATTAGGTCTATTGGATGAGGATGAGAGGGTAAAAAGTTCAAGTTCTGTGTCTCATTTTATTCAGAGGTCATCCATATATATTTAGGGTTGGAAAGGACGCTGTGGGTTGAATGGTTGGGAGAGATACCTGAGAGGGGAAGTTCAAGCCTGCAGATGAAGTCCAGATTGATAAAGAAGATAATGGAGCATGAGGGATCCCAAAGTGGATGATAGCAAGAGTGACCACAAGCAACCAAAAGGTTATTTTAGAATCAGGGACAGCATATCATTAAGCAGTGACCCCTAAAACATTCAGGTGGCAGAGTGCTTCTACTAGAATTACAGATTATTTTTCTGGTGGGTTATGAAACTCCTCCTCGGAGGCAGAAGGGTGCACTAACATTAGCCAGCTGCCACCAGACCTTTGGTTTTGGCAATTACCCAGGATGCTGAGAGAACCAATTCAAAGAGTCAGAGTTTTGGTTAAATCATGAGGAAGGGTGATGGAGAGGTGATAGAGAAGAGGGTCTCAAAGTAAATAATAATGCAGGAGGTTCAGGTGAGGTTGTGGGAAATTAGGGCTATATGGTAGGATATATCCTTTTGTGCATAGACGTATCGGTCCACTGGCTGGGAATTGAATGAAGGGCTTTAATGCTAAATGAGTCTGCAACAATCAAGGTCAGAGAGGTTGTATGAAAGACCTGGGCTTTGTAGGACTTTGTGTCATTCTAGTCAGAGGGGTGATCCATTAGAGGGTAAAAAAGTTAGGAAGGCCACTTTAATGGTGTGGACCTAAATGGATTAGTGGCGCAAAGAGACTGAGTTCAGACTTGTAGTTGAGTCAAAGTCAGCATTAAGGAAAGGATGAAGGGAGATGGATCCATAGAAGGAAGGAAGGAAGGAAGGAAGGAAGGAAGGAAGGAAGGAAGGAAGGAAGGAAGGAAGGAAGGAAGGAAGGAAGGAAGGAAGGAAGGAAGGAAGGAAGGAAGGAAGGAAGGAAGGAAGGAAAGGAAGGAGGAAGGAAGAGGAAGGAAGGAAGGAAGGAAGGAAGGAAGGAAGGAGGAAGGAATGGAGGAAGAGAAGGAAGGAAGGAGGCAGGAAGGACGGAAGGAAGGAAGGAAGGAATGAAGGAAGGAAGGAAGGAAGGAAGGTAAGGAAGGAAGGAAGGAAGGGAAGGACGGGAAGGAAGGATGGACGGAGGAAGGAATGGGGAAGGATAGGAAGGATAGGAAGGAAGGAAGGAAGGAATGTAAGAAGAGAAGGAAAGAAGGAAGGAAGGAATGGAAGGAAGGAAGGGAAGGGAAGGAAGGGTAAGGAAGGAAGGAAGGGAAGGAAGGAAGGAAGGAAGGAAGGAAGGAAGGAAGGAAGGAAGGAAGGAAGGAAGGAAGGAAGGAAGGAAGGAAGGAAGGAAGGAAGGAAGGAAGGAAGGAAGGAAGGAAGGAAGGAAGGAAGGAAGGAAGGAAGGAAGGAAGGAAGGAAGGAAGGAAGGAAGGAAGGAAGGAAGGAAGGAAGGAAGGAAGGAAGGAAGGAAGGAAGGAAGGAAGGAAGGAAGGAAGGAAGGAAGGAAGGAAGGAAGGAAGGAAGGAAGGAAGGAAGGAAGGAAGGAAGGAAGGAAGGAAGGAAGGAAGGAAGGAAGGAAGGAAGGAAGGAAGGAAGGAAGGAAGGAAGGAAGGAAGGAAGGAAGGAAGGAAGGAAGGAAGGAAGGAAGGAAGGAAGGAAGGAAGGAAGGAAGGAAGGAAGGAAGGAAGGAAGGAAGGAAGGAAGGAAGGAAGGAAGGAAGGAAGGAAGGTAGGTAGGTAGGTAGGTACATACTTTATTAATCCCGGAGGAAATTGCACGAGAGATTGATGGACAAATGAATACATTTTAAGTAGTTTTACACGTAAGGGGATCTTATAGTCGAATATAGCGGGAGGTCTCTGCCTCTCTCCCTCGCTCTCTCTCTCTCCGTGTCCCTCTCACCACTGATTACTGTCACTCTATTTGTTTTATCCATAATTGACAAAGGCCATTTGATTATAAAACTTAAATCCATTATGTGCTTTCACTCTCTCATCTGACCTGTGAAAACAGTTTGGCTTTATCTCATGAAGAGGCCCTGATTGAAAAATAAATCATTTAAGTACGTGACCACCTCTGTTCGGGTGGCCATGACATAAAGGAACTGCACTTCGAGTTGTCTGAACCCATGCCCAGGCAGAATAACTGCATAGACCCCCATGTGGCAGAAGAACAGCAACAAAACGACCAGTGGCTGCACTCTCAGCAATCATATGGTAAATCCTACCCCCCAAAAAACAGAAAAAAAACACAAAAAACTCTCAGAAAATATTCTGCTGTTATTCCAGCCTTGTAAAAGGTAAAATCTGGAGTCATCTCCTGAACAGAAATGGATCAGGATGTAAGGATCATTAAGAATTAAAATACTACTGTATTTAAATTCAATACTATTTTAAGACAACCACTGCTACGTGACGAGTTGTATGCCACAAAGATTTTTTTGGGGGGAGGAAAAAAAAAACACACAGAATCATTCAGCCCCTTTCAGAAAGGCGAGCCTCTTTTCAATTATCCACACAATGCTACCTTGGGAAGCAAACTAATTAGTTTGGTGGTGTATTGTAATGAACAATCATAATAATAATAATGGATCACAGACAAAAAATAACAGATTTGAATATAATCAAATTTCAGTTAGTTAAAGGGGTCCTATTATGAAAATCAATTTTTTTCAGGTTTCTACATATACATGGCTGTCCTCCCCAACCCGACCAACTCCCAGAATCTGGTAAAAAATGCTTCCTGCATCAATAAATACTTGGAGCTTTAGGAATTCATGGCCCGGACCAAATCAAAATGATTGGATTTTGCTAGAGTTGCCCTTTGTGATGTCACAAATGGCGCTCCATGATTGGACAGAGTGATAGACGATATTGATTGGTTGACATGCCCAAGGGCATGGCCATCCCTGAGGGGAGTTCGTTCAGGCTATGGTAGCGGTGTGTGGTAACGACCTGGCTCAGAGCTACACACTGAAAGTTCCTCACAAACTATTGAAGTTAGCTAGCATTTGGGTCTAGATCTGAAAGCCTTTTGTTCAAAAGGTCATTTGAAGGGTAAGATGACCACCACCTCTTCATCCCCAAAAGGAATGGGATGCACTAACCTTCACTAAAGCAATAAAAACAGAGGGCTAGGGCAAGAGCTTAGGCTAAGGGAAGAATTTGCATTGATCATAAATGTTCATTTATATAGAGGTACTTATGTATGATGCTCACAAATGTGTGTATTGGACTTGAAAATTATACTAATCATAGGCCAGATATTAACATGTTTATAATGACAAATGTTTCTGTGCAGCATTTATAAGACTGCCAGTAAAAATCAGTAATTCTTGTTTAGATTGCACTTGACTCAGTTTCAGTTCAAGCTACATAAACATTATTAATTATTCCTCAAACACTGCTGAAAGTCCTTGTCTAATCATAGCCTCTTCAAACAAACACATACTCTGAATAATCATACAAATAATCACACACAAGCTCTCATATGGAGCTTTGTGGTATCTTGGAGTCTGTCAACAAGAATGCTCTTTTACCCTGACCAATCAGAAAACCTCTTCACAGCTTGAGTGAAAAAACTAAATCTAGGGAACAATAGACTGGAAGGAAAAATCCTGTCAAATAATCAATGAGAAGAATCAAGATGAGGATTTGCAAAAAAAATGCACTGAGTTGATTTAAGTCTTTTATTCAAACACAAGATGATGGACTACATGTTTTGTAATGTAGAAAACATACTGTACCTCCCTTCTGGCTATCTGACTGATTATATTTGTTAATAACTTTTATTAATGTATGTGTTAGAAGATGTGTTACTTTATTTGTAGAAGTTACTGAATGTATTACCTGATGATGTAATCTGTATAGCATTTCAACTTCATTGTCAGTTTATTCAGTCACTGATTGAGCCAGATTTTTTTAAATCACCTACTTGCTAGAATTTAATGAAATTATTACAAAGTTAGAAAGATCCCATAATACTACAGTTGATCTGGATTGAAGTGGCTGTGTAAGTTTTTCCATGCTTTGTGGACATTGAGCCTTTTTAACCATTTTTGGAAATTGCGCTAAAACTATTATACAGATTACCATGTAACCGGTTGAAGGGGCATCATTCCAAAGAAATTACCATTGGATTTTGGAGTAGATGAAAAAATGAGTGGATAAAAAAGTAGATAAAAGAATTCTCTTTCTTCAACATGTACTGGTGCCTGAGGGGAGCCACTTAACTTTACAGACAGATTTACTGAAAAATTCATCAGAGGGCTTTGGGATGAGAACAGGTGATGCAATTGAGGGAAGAATTTGTTGAGCAGAACAAAAAGTGCTGACAATTATGGAACAGGTGCTTTCCTTGTAAGAGAAGTTATGAATGTATCCAACTTCTACATTTATGACCTGAAAACTCCTAAACACAGGCATTTCATATGAATAGGAATGTAACTTGTGGGGAGAGGGAGCCTTTGGAGGGAATGCTGAGCTCATACCAGTTGTGATTTAGATGGTTTATTATGTTGCTGCTGGACTGTCATAGCAGAGCTTGAAATAACTGCCTAGGAGATGGGTGAAAGATTACCGAGACTGAGTTCCGGTGCCTCAGTGATGTGTTTCACTCTGTCCCTGCAGCTTTGCCTGCAGCTAAATCATTTGAAGTTCCTTTCAGGCTCTGTTTTGAAACCCCACAGAATAATCCCAAATGGCATTATGCACGTCTCTTGTGCTGCTGAAAGTTTGGTCAAGAAGCAAACAACGTATGGCTTAGGTGAACAGAATCACCCAATGAGTCCTCGAGCACCAAAGAGCCACAGAGAGTGTTTGAATAGACTTGAAGTAGCTGCTGCTTTCCTCTACGTCTCACCAGTGTGTTATCAATTAATGGACTAACTATGTCAGAGCTATGTCCAAAAGTTTGGATTGTTGAGCTGATGATGTTGTAGTTAAATGATCACAAATAATTCAATCCAATTCCACTAATGACTAGTCATACAGACTGATTCTCTTGAAAGGCAAGGCACCACCAGTACAGCCCCCAAGGTCATAATTCAATATAGTGTGTAAAGGGTAACTGCTTGAATCTGAAAACATGTGTTTATTATTTTTTTGGGTAAATATGTATTGATGGATAACGCAATGGCATTTCTTTTTTGAAATGGCATTGTCAAAGAGGGGAAAAAGGGAGGAAATGCAAACTTTGTACACACAAAATGTTTTTATGTTGTTCCAAAACATCTGATTGTGTATAGCAAAATGAATAAATGTAGATTTAACTAATTGTAACTTTGGCAAAGGATGATCAGTTTTACAACACATAAGCCCAAAGCCTCATGGTATCATGAGGTGACATAATACCGCTAGGCAGTTTCACCACAGCAAATTTTTGTAAAGTAGACAGGCTTATTTATACTGAACCTCTTGTTGAAGACCAGCATTCATCAGTTTGCGCATTCAAGGTGATTCAAGGGAACTAAAAATCTAATTTTCAAAAGCCAAAACTGTACCCACAACTTAAAAGACATATTAAAAGCTCCATGCTGTGTTTCTGATGTTTTCCAGCGCCACGTCGTCTCACTCAGCAAACCCAAATCAGACGGATAGAAAATCAAACTGACTAAAAATGACTTATTCATAGTTTACTCAAAGTTTACTGTGTTTACATTCTAGAATATTGCACTTTGAGCAGACTTGGGGAACAACTTGATTTTTTTTTTCTTTATTTTTTTTTTACTACACACACATGATCTCATTCATCTCATACAAACTAAGATTCAGAATATTCTACTGCTGATTCTTTAATGCAGATCTTAATTTCTCTTTCTTAATTGCTAAATCTATAATGATACATTATATCGTAATTCAGCTACTGATGTCATAATGATGAGATGTCATAAACCCTGTACTAGTTCATTTGAAAGCAAAGGGCTCATAATTTAACTACCGTTGGTTCATGTGGTTAAATAATAATACAGTGGGCCCTCACGCATTCGCACATCAAAGCTCGCGACTTCACCTCATCGCGGATTTTTGGTAGGCAGTCACGTGATACCGTACGCATATTCTGTTGGCTGACGGCATCCAGAAGTGTGCTATGTTCCGTGAGTCTCGGACTTCCGTAAGACATAAAAGGGCTTTAAACAGTCAATACGAGTGTGGGAAAAGGTAATACAGATAGAAGGTGGTTTAATATCAGTATGGGGAGGGTTCGTAGACGTTTAAATTACCGTAAATAATAAGATAAAATGGTTTGTCATTCTATCCCAGAATTCGTTAATCGCGTGCAGTTCCTGTAACGCATTACCCGTGAGGAATGAGGACGCACTGTACTACTTTAATGCAACTCTTTTACTTCCCTCCTCATAAGAATCATTTATGGAGGTAATGACATTGGTTGTGACAGACGAGATTAGGGTTGTTCTGCTGTATGATGATGCTTTAGGAGGTAAATACTTCTATTGGTTTTATCTGCAGCAGCAGAGATGGGGAGAGTTGACTAGAAAAGGAATTTGTCAGATCAGCTTATTATAAATGGTAACATGAACTTGTTCCTTTCTGTGAACTTCAAGCTGTTCAAAATTCTAAAAATTTAAGCACTAAATATGAGAATTTCCATTTTAATTCTTATGAACTGAACTTTGAAGCAGTTCATCTGAAGTGTGAAGTTGCTGAACACTGGTGACCTCACCACTTTTTCTATTAAATGCAGATCCAGCTCACAAAATGTGCCAGGTGTAATACCATGTCCACATTTTCTAGAATCTAAATTAATTAAATAAGCAGACATACAGGTATGCCAGGTATGTCCAATTGTTATATTGGAGAATTTCACCTCCTAACTATTGAAAAGTTGAGAATGGACTCAAAGACAGGTTTAAACACAGAGAAAGTGATGTTATCTTCAAGGGTCCCCAAATTAAAGGATTGGCAACAGACAAAAGAAACAAATCATAGAATTTGATGGTGTGAAATAGCGAGATAATGGGAGCTGTTTTCTTCATGTCCAAACATTAGTATAAAAAGGACATGTTTTAAAGTTTTATGAACGCCGTGTTTACCTCCTTCTTCACTCTATGAGTTTACTCCCTTTGCCTCACCTTTTTAATCAACACACACACTACAGTTGTAATGGCCCTCAGTGTAGTCATCACACTGAGGCTAGATGTATTAATTTCCAATGCATTGAGTCAAAGAACAAAGAATCATCCTGACCTCCTTCATTGACCATATCATTGATTTCCAATTGCCATAATAAACTACCAATACAAACCATTATGTGTTTTATTAAAAACGTGTACGACTGTGCACAAAATTAATAGTTACAAGACTATTTCAACCTGGCAAGTCTGGTTTGTCTTTACGTTTGTCCCATCACTCAGTCCCATCGCACAGTAGTTACCATTTTCTCTGACCAATCAGGAGTGGACAGCGCCTCAACAATCACATTAGGTATTGCCTCAATTCAAGGTGATACTGAAAAAAGAACTTGATACCAGACATCATGCCACCATGAATTAAGCAAAAGAGGCAATGAAGCTGAAAATGAATGACAAAATTCAGAATATTGAGTAAAAACAATAACATTGAATCATATCAGGAATGAGTGATTAGTGATGCAAAGTGATCTGAATCCAATTACCCCAGAGGCATCCGGAACAGTTTTCATCCAAGAGATCAGACATTATCATAGCTAGCAGCACTGAATTGGCATAATCCTCAAAACATGAAATATGTGCTTCTGTTTAAATACACTTGGAAAAGAAACTTCAGGAATATCTTAACTGTCGTCCTGACTGTTAGTGTTGAAATGCCAGCTGCGTATTCAGCTGGCATTTGGGGCCATGATGTGGTTGTGTGCATACTTATGTGCCCATGTGAATGCACATGTGTATGTATAAAAGAGACTATGTAGAATGGGGAACATGGCTGCCTGGAGCCCTTTTCAGTTCAGCCACAGAGACAGAATACTAAGACAAATCCATAGCGGTCACACTCCACCGATTCTCATCTCTACCTCACAGTCTTGCTTTCCTCTGTAGCCTTGATGTATCCCTTCCTATTTCATGTTTTCTCTATCAGTGTTACGGTTGATTCATGCACAATCCAAATACTAATCTAACATGATCACTTCTTAGCCTGGTCAATATTCTCCCCAGCAAATAATTTTTTTTCATTTAATCTGTATGATTCTTCTACCCACCATGTTACCAAATCTTACTGCCTATCTCCCTTTTTCCCACTATTCTGAATAGTTGTTTTGGCTTCTTTTGCTTTAGCAAAAACTCAAGAGACTCTCCAGATGTTGCCTTCTTGACTGAGAGGCTCAATCCAATCTAAATCCATAGCTAAGAGAAACATGAATACCCCAAACTCTGCTGTTGGCATCAAGTGCTTTGTCCTCAAGTGGCTCTTACTGAGCCATGACATATAGTTTCAGTTGCTCTACCTCATGGCATAAATCATAGACAAGCAGCCAACATTCCCTTGTGTTGGTTTGGTTTCCTCTATATTGTCCAGAAGTGTCCCCCTCCTGCT
The DNA here is from genome assembly GCA_013358685.1 of Antennarius maculatus. Taxonomy (NCBI): domain Eukaryota; kingdom Metazoa; phylum Chordata; class Actinopteri; order Lophiiformes; family Antennariidae; genus Antennarius; species Antennarius maculatus. Next base: position 15,038,491 of record CM023616.1, read on the forward strand.
CCTGAGGCTGAGCATCGCATTTTACAAAGGAAACCAAACAACAAAGTTATTTAGGTATTCAAAAAAATGCAATTATACTCACATATGTGCAGAGACAGAAAAACCCCTCCCCCCAGTATGGTGGATGAGTGTAGGATAATGACAAAATGTGACTCCAGTTAAGGAATGTGTGGATTTTTTTTTTTAACCAAAGTGAGGCAAAGGTCCAAAAGCAACTAAAGTGATTGATGTCTTTTTCTGCTGTGGCATTGCTTCTCTTTTCAAAATTCGTATGGACTATTCACAAAAACAAAAGTTTGAAACTCGTCTTACCTGGTGTAGCAGATGGCACCATTATGTCAGTAAAGAAGAAATGAAATGGTGAGACAGAGAGATGATGAAAGAGAAACAGGGAGAAAAAAAACAGTTAGTGGTGCCCTCGACCAAATCCACGTTGGAGTTACTTAAAAGCATCACTGGCAAAGTGACATCTATCAATGTCATTGTTCCCACGTCCATATTTGAACAGTCATTAATCATAATACCCCGACTGATGTGGGCCATAATGAAGCTAGGCCCAGACTTGATTGTAATTGGCGTGGACACCTAGTTAGAACTCTAAAGTAATCTCCAACAGCCAGACATTTGTACGAACCCTCACCTAACCAATCACCGCAGACCCCACACCTTATAAATGCATTAAATGCTATTTTAGTGCCAGGTTAAAATTCCAAGCATTTAGGTATCTGCCCATGATAAATTATGACTGAGGATAGCAAAGCAAACAATGGAAAAGGGCTTGAAGAACTCCAAATTTTAGTTATGTGTTTAATACTGTACTTGTGACTTATTGTTTCATGGAATTAACTTGACAGAGTGACAGGGCAGATGAATTTCATGGTTTTACAAAGCCTTGTTGTTGTACTTTCAAATTGATGTGCAGACCTGGATTGTTTTTACAAAATAAGAGCTTTAGTGTCATAATTGTCTCCTGTCAACTTTCATATCCCACATTTAACTGCCACCAGTCAAATGAATGACATGATCACTTTATTCACAGTGGAGAAAATAACAAAGCTGCATTTAGCAGTTTCTAACTCACCATCCACTCATCCCCCCACTTATCCAGAAGGAACAAATACCAAGCAAAGTTAATCTTCACAGAATTTTTTTTCAAGCATTAAAAATACTATGAAGACACTTTAACATTTCAAGATGAATCTCAGACTATTTTAATGCTTTCTCTTCATGGCTGGCATAAATAAGAAATTGGGCATTCTTCTCTTTTCAACTTTTTTTATAATGTGATTTTGATTCTTCCATCGAGGAATTGAGTTAATGTTCTGTTCTGCCACACAAAAGAAAAAAAAAACACACACTCACACCAATTTATCTCATGTGCATATTTCTGGTGGTGAGAGGAAGCCGGAGAGAACCGACACAGATACGGGGAGAATATACAAACTCTGCACTTAGAGGAATCGAATCCAGAACATTCTTGCTGTGAAGCAACGGTGCTACACATTGTGCCAATGTGCCACTCTAGACTTAAATAAACAAACCTAAAAGCAGAGGAAATTGTAGAGGTACTAAGAATATACTCAAAAATCAGTGCAACCATTTATCATTCGCAGCAGTTTTCACAAACAGGACCATGAAAAATTGTGTGACACCTCTTATACAAATAAGGCCTCTACCACACATAGGCCTTTCTTTCAAAGTAAACACTTCTGTTAAATGTAAAGCATTTAGCCAAAATCCATCACTGTACCATTGGAAACACAGGTAGTTTATAGCCTTATACTGTCACGAAGGAGGGGGGTATGGACCCAAATGCAGGACACCAAAAGAGAATCTTTTCTCCATGATTTATTCGAAACTTCTCCAGACAGGCAAGAGTCAGACAAAACAGAACAGACTTCCAGGAACCAAACTTCAGAAACGAACCAGCAACAGGCTGTGACAAAAACCTGGCTTAAAAAGCCTCATGACAATAACCTAAATGAAGTTCAGGTGTGAAAATCAGTTAATGGTGTGTGGATAAGTATAAGGTGTGGAGAGGACCCACGGGCGTGGAGCCGTGGCTCCACCCACAAGCCTGGCCCCTCTCCGTGCCACACACCAGCACTGCCACGCCGAACCATGACACATACAGACTAAAAAGCATGATATAATCAGAGAAGCTTCTATCCTGACCGTGAAGCCTGCTACAACAAGTTGTTAACAATTACTGCTGCATATATACAATATATAGGGTATTTGTTATGTTTGATGTATCTGTAATTTCCATGGTCTTTATATGTTTATTACCTCATTGCACATACAGTACATATATTGTTTATATTGTACATATCTGTTTATTGTGTATTTTAGTGTTAGTGTTGGCTTTCTGTGTATTAAAATTTGCTGCTCTATGTGCCTTCAATTACCCCTTGTGGACAAATGAATTATTTTTTAATTAAATTGAATTGAATTGAATATTGTACACATGTTCAGAAAAATGAGCAACACTGGCTCACAACATGTATGAAAGATGGTGTTATAGAAAAGTGGAAAAATAAAAAACCATTACGGTGCAAGAAACACAAACTTTGGAGAAAGTTGCCTTTAGAAGTGGACGTAAAGTTGGTGAAAATAAATTAGCTCAAAGCCCAGTATAAGCCATCTGCACGGGTTCTCTCTCATTTCCACACAGCACAACAATGAGCATAAGAGCACTTTACAGATGGGGCAATAGTAAGGGAGCATATGGATGCTATAACTGAAACACATGGTGGAAAAGAAAGACACGAACTGAGAGAAAAATATTAAACAAATCCCCTTCTCAGTCTCAAACAAGAAGAGCTGCAAAGGAGGTACAGTCAGAGCTGCATCTTGCATAGTTAGTCAAAGGCTCAAATAAAAATGTTACTGACAACGCCCACCTATTGGTGTTCAGATTTTACAATGCAGAAAAAAAGGTTTCAGCAAGGACGTCTTTGATGTCACAGCATTTCTAGAGCGTACACAAGAAGGAAGACACTGCCATATCTGGTCATGAAAGAAAGGCTATCGTAGACCTGAATCAATCTCAAAAACATTGTGTTGAATGCTACCCCCTACATCACAGGAAAAGAAATGGGGGATTGTGACTCAAATAAGAGAAGACAACCCAGATTGCCTCTCATATCATTGTGTTATCCATCAGTCTGCTCTGAGCTCCACTCCTTCAGAGGATATGCAAATGTAGAGATGACGGTTTCATTGCACTTTTTTTTAGACATTATTTCTTTGCGCCATATAGGAACTGCATTTACATGTTTCAGGTGTTTGTTTTTTTAAAGGTTAAAGCCACTTTCCCCTACGGGTGAGTTGAAGTAACGATGATGCATGGGAATAAACATGAATAATAAATATTTAATCTTTTTCTAAAAGATAATAATTTTGTGTGGCATGAATGTTCAAAATAAATTCAACATAAAAGTAGGCATTTTATAATTCTCCTTTATCAATATTGTGTTTGTAACCATTTGGTTACAATGCTAATTTAGAGGTGTTTTGTTTAATAACAATGTGGACTAAACTGTTTTCTTCAGCTTGGTTAAAAGCAAAAGAAGCTGTATAATTGTCACTATTCTGACCTCTACAGGGGAGGCAAGTTGACTCCGGCGATTTGATTTGAATACCTCACCTCTAAAGGATATCTCCTACGTCTGGATGAGACGTCAAGGGATATGACAAAATGTCATTATTTTATGCCCTGGGAATTAGAATGGGCTGCTTCCTCCCTCCTTACCTTAGAGTGTTGATAAGACGCTCTGTCTATTTGAACCAGACTATTCTGTTTGGTCTTATCAGTTTGTCTGATCACACCACTTTTAAAATGGGTGGCCTGAGACTAAATGTTCCTTTCTCAGCGCTCTCCTCACTTGCCCTGTCATTGCAACCTTCAATTAGGCCTCATGGGCCCGTGATCAAACCCCTTTCATCCTTCCCTTCAGCCCCATTCTAACATTTTCACCGTGACCTTCCTTTTTGGCTGTCTGTCTGCAGCAATTAAGTGACACACACACAGACACACAAACACACACAGGTGTACGTGCACACACTTCTAAATGCCTGCTTGATTAATCACCATTAACTGGCAATTATGGGCTAATAACATGTGAGCATCTGTGTTTGTGTCAGAAAGTAAGTGTCTGCAGTGAGCTATCTGTGTGTCATTCTGAAAGTCTGTTAGTATTTAGTCAGTTTTGTGACTGCAATCTGTGACCGCTCAGGCCTCCTAAACCCTTTTCAACCAGTGTTATAATTACTGATAAAACCTCAATCTCTTTCCACACTGGTCTGAACACCCGTAAAAACGTTCATACGTATGACGGAACATTTGTGTGGCATGCATGATCCTTTAATTTTCAATTAAGGAAGTAAAACAAAGCAAATACGCACAAACAGTAGGATGACCACTGAAATGATTACATGAAAAATTATGCATAGTATACATCAGTGCTGCAGGCTCATTTAAAATGACAGCTCTGTGCCAGTGGAGGGCACAACATTGCCCAAGGACAACTATTAATGAATGTTTATAATAATGTTCTGCTTCTTCATCTGCATTGTCTCTTTCATCACAATCAAAATGACAAAAACCCAACACACATAATACAAAGAACAAAAACAGACACCACCTAGACCAGGGGTGGGCAAACTGTTTTGACTAGTGTGCCACACAGAGTTCTAAAATTTGACAGGCAGTCCAGCTGAAGAACAGATGGATGGAGCGTTTATTCATACTAATGCAAATGGTATGAAAAAAACCATTATATAAAGGTTTTGGTCTTTAACAAGCCGCAAATTATACATATGCAAGGCTTATTGTACAAATTATTTTACAACTGCATTTATTTAATAAAAATTAATTAAACAGTTTAAACAAGTTTAAACTGTATGATCACAAAACTTACTGGGCCTCATGTTGCCCACGTAATGTGCAAAGAATAAAAAACAATATTTTGTCTTTGCATTGGCACAATAGCTACACAATAATCTTCATAGCTCTGCTAAGTCAAGGCATTAGAGGAAGGTCATAGATCATATGTGAAGGGGATAACATATAAAGGATAGAGGGTGTTGAGTAAACAGTTTTAGTTGGAATATCAGAGTGATGCAGTGGGATCCTCTGCTCAGCTGATAAAACACAAATTGAGAGGCAATGTTTGAATGGGTGAGGCAAAGGTTAAATGAAGCGAATGCCAAGATGAACTAAAGCATGTGAATGAAAGTACACAACACAACATTAAAGCACAAAAGTGAATCATGTTGTGGCATAATCCATAGAATTGTGTTCATGTCACTCCCCTGTTTCCCCCAGCCAATAAAACACAGCATTAATGAACTGTCTGGGAGTTGCAGGGAAGTGGTGTGTTTAGATGGCGAGTGTACAGTATAAAGTCCAGAATCCATATCCCTGAATCCAGAGTCCGACTGGCCTCAGTGATACTATAAAACTGATGACTCTTAGAAAATTGTGTTTTTAATTTGTAATACAGTAAATATGTTAAATTTGGTGCAATTGGATTTTGTAACTATTTGAGAAACAAAGATTCTGCACTGAAATGGTCACCATTTATGAGGCTGGACTGTGACTGCTGTTATTGTCATATCTTGTACCGTGTCCCTCTGTTTCAATGTCATGGGTAAGAAATTATATTAAAAGAAAGAGTACTGTAAGCTTACACTAAGACTTTATGGAGGTCATATCCAGAGGGATGTAAAGAATTCTGCAAACAGACACCAGTGTTAATAAGGTTTCCTGGCCAATCCTGGCCTGCTGTTTTGCTGTTAAATTATACTCATATTGGTGAGACACAAAAACACAGTAAAAACTGAATATCTCAAATGCATTGTCTCATCCCTTGTTTTCTTATGAGTCTCTTTCTGCTAGTTACTTTCACCAACTGTTGCTCTAATGTCACATGAAAACTCGCTAAGCGGTCCTGCTGTGTATCACATTTCCTCGCAAGGTATCTACAGTTCACATGAGAACCAAGGCCAAATTTCCCAAGGTGGATTTGGCATTTATGAGGAAAAGCTTCAAGTCAGAGCATTCAAGAGGCAAATCCACTTATAATGGTTCAAATAAGTACTCCATGCCACTACCTTCCAGGTGAACCTACGGTTATGACATTTAAAATGCCACGCTGTGGCACAAACACCCAACTGAAGTAGAGTAAACCAGAATTTTATTTCTGAACTGTTATATTTTGACTTTGAATTTAATTTTGTTTAAGCTGTTCTTTCTACAAATTCTTATGATCCCAAAATTACAATAAAATGTTTCACAAAAACATAAAGACACTTGTTCCCTCTTTAAAGATGGAGAGACGAGAAGCAGCAGTCATATTATAATGGCAGCTGAAGTTAAAAGTAATATCACATGTACAGACATACAGTTTGGCCTCTGGGGTGACAGTGATGCTTTGACTTACTGCCTTCTCCGAGAAATTTCAACTTGGTTGAAAACTGCCTGGTGGTTACTGGAGGTATTGCTTTAAACAACCAGGACTGAGAGGATCGTAGCTCTAATCACAACAGTTGTATCTCCAGAGAAATTTGTCAGTATTTGCCACTGTGCATAGACATAACTCATTAATTGAATATGAAATGACATGCAATACCATTAGAAATCAAAACATCTGCCTTCCTGAGAGGCTATAACCTGATAGCCAGGGCTATTACTTCAGTGAGTCAATTCACTGACATTTGAGTGGACTCGGGCTTGTAAAATAAAGAGAAATGAGAAAATTGGTTACATATTATGCAAAATTGCTTCAGGGGCTATATAAATGTCACATTAAGCGGGCACACAAGTTATCTACTTACCTACCATATACTGTGTGTGTGTGTGTGTGTGTGTGTGTGTGTGTGTGTGTGTGTGTGTGTGTGTGTGTGTGTGTGTGTGTGTGTGTGTGTGTGTGTGTGTGTGTGTGTCACAGGTGTTAATACAAGCATCACACAAGGTGCACAGATAAAGTTAGAGACAGGAACAAACAAAACGCACGGTTCGCCAGGTGTTTACCTGTGCATCGATTACGGGTCGGAACGACACAGTCCGTCTGAATCGATATCTGCTCAGCCAATGTCATCCCCTCTTGGCATCTACCGTTTCTGTTATTGGCATCTGACGTGAGTTAAGCTATGGATTTGTGTTACATTCTTGCGCATCATTGATGACCGTCATGCAGTAATGCGTGTTGCACCTGTTTTAGCACTTTTTTTTTATTTTGCTGCATGGTTGGCTCGTCTACAGCTAAGAGCTGACTGACCCACCTCGAGCCTCTGCCTAAGGCAACTCGTTCCACTGAGATACTCTGGTTCGTGTTATCTCTCCGCTTTAGTGGACTTTCACAGTGACTCGATCCCAAGGGTTACACTTTCTTTCTGGTTTCTGCTTTCTGGTCTGCTGTATTGAGTTCCGATGCTCTAATCTCCAACACGTATGTGAGTGCGTATTACTGGATGTACCTCACGTTAATATTATAATTTTTCTAACTTTATAATTCCCATGCATTTTCGGCATGGTGCCACGGGGATGGCTTATTCCAAACCAAGCCTTTCCTTCTTGGTGGAGCTGCCGTCTTGACCTGTTTCCAAATTGTCTTTTTGAATTGATCTGTCCTGTTACAATACTGGATGGTCTTTTATTGCTGTGCCAGTATTGACTTTGGCCAATCAAGCATAAAAGAGCACATGACGGACAATAGTTGGAATATTTCAAATGTGGTATTTTATACTGATTGTTATTGCTTTTTTATTTATTTATTTTTAACTGTGTTTTTTTTTAGTAGTCAGGAGCACTGGACAGGTTGACTTCATAGTCTGTCACAAACCCCCTTTTTGTATTTCACTCAGGGTGTCTATGGGATTGTATTCACTATACATTTTAGTATGGAGGACTCTCTCCTGACCTGGCCACCATGGTAAGCCCTCTTCCTGTATTTTAAAGTTATTATTATTAAATAAAACTAATAAATTATAAGCTTCAGTTTGGAATCACATTTCTAGCTGATGTGTGGATGAACTGGTGCAACCTCTTTACCCTCTTTCAGTGATTAAGCTCACATTCACCCCAGGCCCACTGCCATCACATTAGCTTGACATGGCAGGGACAGCGGGAGGCCATATCCAACCATTGAAGCACCAGCAGTCTGGCCCCAATTAATACAGTATTTCCCTGCATGCACAATCATGTTGAGGAGGTTGAAAAGGCAGTGTCAGTCTTGCATGCCTTGTGTATGCGATATTTTTTAAATTAAATTTGAAGACTGAAAACAGGTTAGAGTTAATCTATGTATGTGTATTTTTGTTGATTCGAGGTTTTCAGGTGTAAAGGAGTAAAGTTAGCATTGCAGTAGATTTGTTCATTGTAAAGTTTGCAAGCTTTTTAGTAGTTGTCTGTACTAGTTTTTAAATTGACAGCACCGGTCTAACTATTATTCATGTACTTAATGAGTCAATGAATGGAAACTGCCAACCATTTTTTGTCATGCTGTCAGGTCCTTGTGTGTGAAAGAATTGAACTTGGGAGTGATGGCTTGGGGTGGCTTGCCTGAAGAAGACACAGAACAGACTTGAAAAATGATCCATTTCTGTGTTCCTACTGGGAAATTCAGTTGGGCTTTTTATAAAGTCTTTGATCAGTGTCTTGATGTTATCAGAGGAGTTACCAGTGAAAGTGAAAATTTCCTTTGGGCTTTTTGTTTGTGTGCATTTGTATTAATTCAAAGCACCCATGATTATTATTTTCCTTTCGTATTGGTTGAATAGATTTTCATGAGGCATGCTGGAGTTTATTGCTGTTTTACTCTTTTGGCCACATGAATAGTCAGTGTATGCCCCTCACTTTGTGATATTTTCCAGTGTGATTTATAATCTGTTCCCAGAGACCAAAGTGAAGACAGATATTAAATTACTTAACATTATTGTATAGTATTATCTCGATAAAGTCTAACTCATAGTTTTGTTGCACTGCGGGGTGCAGGCTAAACCTGGTAGATGCAAAGCATAATCACATTTCAAGAAATGTCATTAACTTCTTGTGTGGACTGAGGATATTTAACAATATCATAATCCAACTAGTCTTTGTTATTGTGATTGTGCTTCATCATTTAATCACATTAACATAATCACAGTATAGCAATGATGTGGGCTCTGCTACACTAGCAATATTGCCATAATTAAATTGTGATTGAATGCATGAGAATAAATATGTCACGGTTCGGCCTGGCAGTGCTGGTGTGTGGCAGGGAGAGGGGCCAGGCTTGTGGGTGGAGCCACGGCTCCACACCTGTGTGTCCTCTCCACACCTGATCACACAAGGTGTGAACTTGTGTGATCAAGGTCTGAACTTCATTGGTGTAATCATCATCAGGTTTTTTAAGCCAGGTGGGATGAGACTTAGTTGCTGGTTTGTTTTCTCTAGTTTGGTTCCTAGAAGTCTGTTCTGTTTCTTGCCTGTCTGGAGAATTCTTTGAGTTTTGAATAAATCATGGAAGAAAGATTTGCCTTTGATGTCCTGCATTTGGGTCCATATTCCGCCCATTGTGACAAAATATAAAACATTGCTGCAATAAGTATAACAACATTCGTAAGCTGGCCACTGTTCGTTCTCAAACGCTCTCAACACTTTCATGTATGGTCAGGATTTTATATATATATGTAAATATCTATATATAAAAGCTCATTACTGAAGATTTTTAGAGCTGTTTTAGTCTCTTAATGGCAGGGAAAATGGACTTGAAATTTGTGACTATACTTAGAAGTGTTGAAAAGAACTTAGCATGTGCCATTGTTTGATGGAGAAGACTAAGCTGTCTTGGAAAGTTTAATTGAAGCTTTTTACATCACACTCTAACGAGATGGAAATGCAGGCAGGGCAACTTTCATTGCTTTTAACCTGTGGACCAGTCTGAACTGGAGAGCAGCCAACTATCACTGCAGTCACTATGCAACATGTTCATCTTAACGGGTTGTGTCGGTGCCACATGGGCTTTTGTAATGTCTTGTATAATGAAAGCAATGTCATCAAACTTTTCTTCATTTACATTTGTATACAACTGAATAGTTTTTATTCATGTTGCATTCACCTGGCCCACATTTAGACTCTTTACTATGGTGAAGTTGAGGCACCAGTAATAAAAGTTTTTGAAAATTTGGGTTTTGGTTGAATAAAAAGTCTCCTGGTTGTTTGTTTTCTTTTTGTGTTCTTCCAATGCAAAAAATATATGAATTAAATATAATACTGCTGTACGAGTGAAAGTTACATCGCAATATTGTTTGTCTTTGCAGAAAAATAAGGAAAATATTTGAGACATCTTTTCTAATTTGCCAGATGTGGTAAATAACATTTTGTTGTTTGACAATATAATTTGGTCCCCCATTATGCTTCCCTCAAAATATATTCTTTGTTGCAAGTAAGTTGTTTGCAAACTATTTTGTCTAGAGGACAGTGTGAGACAAGCTCAAGAACAGCAAGCATTTTGTGTAAAAAGGAGTAAACATCTTATTTCGAGGTCTGACCCAAATGGCCCTTTAAAAGCCATAATTTCTCCCAGATTTGTTAATACAAAAAAATATTTCATGCAGAGAGGATACAGGGCGATGGGCTCAAGTACCTCTCATGGCCCTTTGATCCTCATTCCTATTTTCTTTCCAATATTTTTTAGCAGTATTATACATTACAGGCAATAGTTTTTTTTATTTTGTTTTTAATCCAGTTATTGAGGTAAAACCTGCAAACATTCGTCAAGCAGAAAAACCCTGATCATACAACAGTGTGCAATAAATGTAAGGATTGGAAAATCGTTTCATCTTAAGTAGAGGTGGTTTAGGAAGGAAAAATCACTCAACATGAGCATGTGTATTTTGGACCAATTTTAACATTTAAGCCCTGTGCTTTTTTTTGTGATTGCCTCCAGCACCTGTTTCTAAAACATACATTTATAATACAGTAATTCAAATCACACATTTCTGTCACTAGTTATAGTGCTGTTCTTCAGGTTATTAAACCCCATTATATTACTAGGATTACTTATACATGTTAATGATGAAGTTGTACATCAAAAGGATTGCTCATTCAAACAGCTACTAACTGCAGCAATTTTTTGATAAAAACAGAGGGGGGTACAGCATGGGGGTGTCGACTGCGTGTGACAGGGAGGTTTGTTTTGAAGTTTTTTTTTTCTTTTTCTGCTCTCATAATCCACATACTCAACCCCCCTTGGAAGGCGGTAGAGTGCTCTGATGAAAAGAAAAAGTTATTTGAAGCTTGACAGCTAAAAAAGGATATTGAAATGCTTAAATGTTATTAGAAATATTGCATTTGTGTTCTGAACCTCTCAGTAGGTGTAGTTGTACTCTACTACACTTTATATTTAAGACAACCATTTGATAATAACTCCTATTTAGTTGATTGGTAACAGTTAAATTCAGTGAAATATAAGTATTGGCAACCTGTTTGATATGAAATTGGAATATATTCAAATCTGTCTGATTTAATCATAAACGTTGCTCCAGTTTTACATTGTACAAAATCCTCTTGCTGTCTTGTTCTTGACCAGATTCCTATCATCTCAATGTCTGATGATTTATAAATGGTTCATAGGCTTATAAGCAGAGTTAATTAGCAAGCACCAAGATGGCTCCAGGCTTCATGTAATGTTACACCCACTCTGTCAGGCCAAATTATCTCAGTACAGGGGGAAAAGGGCATGTACAGGCAAATGATCAAGGAAAATTTATACAGATTGTTCCCAGTTTGGCTGGCCATCAGGCTGTGACATAATCAACACAGGTCTTGTGATTCTGTGAGGATGCAGCTGCATGCAAATCAAGAGTTATCTGACACAGTAGTGTAGCCCTCATGACCGACCACATGTGGTACAAACCAAAAAGAAATGAGACTAATTTACACAGTGCTTGTAGTAACTGTCGAGTCAGCCCGAATGGTCCATTCAGATAAGGCACATAACACAATTTTCTTCTCTGTCCCTTGAAGTGAGCTACCAAGCATTTTGTTTATTTTAACACTTATTTGTGCAACACTGTGCATGATCTCTGGTCCAGGGTTTTATTGCATTTCCCGCCTGCAAAGTTAGCCATGAAATCTCAACATACTACAGATAATGTATATCATCACTGCAGCAGAACACACAGATTGAGTTGTATTTCTAGGCTCTGACCTTAATCACTCCCCACAGTCTGGTTTGTAGAGTCAAGAGAAAGGATGGGCAAGCTCCATGAGCCCTGTAAATAGAGACTATACGGGAGGATGTTGAGGTCATCGGGGGGCTGAAAGTGAAGGCAGCCACATACATGCGAATCGTCAGCTTAACCATCTACCAATTGTTAAGGCATGTTTATTGACAAGCGAAGAGAATGAGACCTAACGTGTGTGTGTGTGTGTGTGTGTGTGTGTGTGTGTGTGTGTGTGTGTGTGTGTGTGTGTGTGTGTGTGTGTGTGCGTGCGTGCATGCAGTGTAGTTAAAAAAGAACTAGCTCCACTTTTGGCCATTAGCAGATCGCCCATATGATTCATGGATAATAGCTAGTATGGTTGTGTATGGGGTTGAATACACGCAGAGCAGAAGAACAGACATTTTTCTAATTTTAAAGAGGCTGTTGTACAGAGCAGCAGGATTCCTGGGAACACGCCAGATGATCTGCAGACTCAGCTCTACAGGCAAGGGGTCACTATCTGTTCACAGTATTCTGGAGGCACGACACAATTTCAGTGCTATTGTTGGATTCCATATATGATGTGGTTGACAAGCTGAAACATTGAGTATCCCATAATACTGTACATACTGAATAATACTCAATGATAGAATAAATCTGGCTTCATCAGCTTAAACATGAAACAAGAATAAGTGTTGAATGACAATATCCCAATCAGGAACAGTTTTCATGTTATGTCACAATAATTCACTTGAGTTTCAATGTTCAACAGCATATCTCATAAAATTAGTTCAAAACTGCTCATCAGTGCAACATACGACTTATAGTATTAGACTGTAGTATTAGATTAGCTTTAGTTATTATGCCTAATGCTACAGGTATAACTGCTCCTGATGTTTATTTGAAAATGAGTGAGAAATATGCCTAACTTGCATTCATTTAGCCATGGTAATATCATTCTCAAGGGCAGAATTTTCCATTTAATATTGATGGCTTTCACAAAGTCTGCACATAATTTCCCTTTTTTGTTTTTGCATGAATACATTTGATGTTTGTTTTTTTGCTTATAATTTCAATGGAATTAAGCCACCTTGTAAGTGATTTGTGATAAATGCTGAAGTACCAGTAACCATAATATACTGTATGTATAATTAGGAGTTGTACCTCAGTATTGTGTGACAAGATGAATAGTAAAGAATGAATATAAGACCTGTGATTTAGCACTTGAGTGCATTGCTGCAGCTCGTCATTGATTTGCTAAGTTAAAACATGCATATGGAGGGCATTTAAGAATCACAGTTGTGTCATGCCTTTTGACGTTGCACTTTGAGTTTCACCCACATGAGTCTGACACTAAAAGAGAACTTTAACCCAGACTGACCCCTGCACACATGAGAGTAAAACTGACCTTGGCATTGTAATGTGCATTAAATTACACGCGCGCACACACACACACACACACACACACACACACACACACAAATGCAATGTAGATTACACAGTGACTCCTTTCCAGTCAGTGATCATGGCTCAGCAGTGACATGCATCTTTTTACAGTACCCCCTACACCTCAGAGGAAAGATCAGAGGAAGTCATGCAGCACAATGCTGCTTTGACCTTCAGCAGACACTTATATAGATCCTCAAAACTAAAGAAAACTTTCTTTAGTTTAGGTTATTGACGACAGAGGGCTATAAAACATCAGCAGAGGAAGTGGCTGTCACCATTTGTTTTGTGAAAAAGGCCAAAAAGGGACAAAGCAAGTAGTGGAAGTTAAAATGCATCGAACATCTATCATAATTAAATGTGGCAAAACCCAGTTCATCCTTGTTGTGAATCTTTCTGCTCTGTCATCTCGGAGGTTTTGGGTTCAATTCAGGATTTGTGTGGACTTTTTGTGTGTCCTTCACCTGTCTGTGTGTCCTGACCTTCTACGGTCCAACAAAATGTAACAGAGATGAAAAGGTGAATCCAAAATTGCCTGTAGGTGTAAATATGAATGTGAATGGATATTTGTCTCGCTGTGTGTCATCCTTTGATGGAGAGGCAACAAGCCTCACGCCCTGTCAGCTAGGAAAGTTTCCATCTTCCCCACAAACCTGCAAAGAGTAAGTGGCTACAGAAAAACAGATGGATGCATGTCATGTTTGTTGCCTCCTTCTTAATGCACTGTCTACCCTCATGCTGTTTTCTTTGTACTCAGTCTTTTCACTGACAAACCATGAAAAAGAAAACCAATTACTTGACTACAGTGAGAGATACCAAGAGGTAAAGACAGAAATGAGGAGAAACACATACAGTACAGTAGTAAGAGAGACAGCATGTTCCAAAGACATGAGCTGAACATTGCTCTTGGCCCTACATGGGAATACATTACTGGCTCATCCTCTAAAAATATGTGTCTGCCATTATGATAAGCAGTAACTAACCAACAGGGGTTTGTAGCACATAAACAGAGGTACCTCTGAAACACCTGGCTACAACAAGGGGCAAAAGACAATTCAAAAGTTTCTGCAACACTGGATGACAATGAGCAGCACACAGACATGGTGTTTTTTTTTTTTCATTAGTCTCTTGTGAAGTGACAACGGTGTAGGAGTTATTTAAACAAAGCAATACAGAAAAGTAGTGCACTTTATTATGCAAAATACAACATGACTGCACAGCAAGATGGAAAATGTTGGTACAAATGAACCGCAGGATAACACCACATAATTCAAGCTCTAAGCTAAACAATGACTGTAAATGTGTTCAGCACATCTCTAAAAAAGTGCAATTGTTAGACTCTGTTACATTCATGATGGCAGACTGTAGTATTAGATTAGCTTTAAATATATGTGAGTGTCTGTCAGTTTATAGTAGTGAAGAAAAATGGAAATTTCTTTGCACAACCATTCTGCTGTAAAAAATGTTTATTTGCTGTTTCCTTTCTGCCGGCGTTCCTTGTCTATTGATGCCTATGCCAAAAAGGTACCTTCTCTTCTTTTATCTGGAGACCCTTCATCAAAATCATCTCTCTAATCTCTCCGTGGTCTGATTGCCATTCACGTGTTGCACCCTGAAGAGTTCCCCTGCAGATAGACTTTGTGGGCTGTTCAGAGCAAATAGAACCCATTGTGACTAAACTGTGCAGTCCTTTATTGAAGTGTAGAAAAAAACAGGTTGCAGAGGAAAATGTTGCTGCTTTTATGTGATTCTGCTTTTCATGAATACAAACTACAAAACATTCAAAGGACATACGTTCATCAATGCCAAACAGTAAAGATGTGTGTGGCATGGAATTGGTTGCTTTGAGGGTTATTCGGATATTTAAAAAATGTGTTGATGCACCCCGCCCCCCCCCCCTTGTAAACTACACATCCAAAATAATTATTAAGGACATTGTCCAGTCT
This sequence comes from Antennarius maculatus, assembly GCA_013358685.1. Classification (NCBI taxonomy): domain Eukaryota; kingdom Metazoa; phylum Chordata; class Actinopteri; order Lophiiformes; family Antennariidae; genus Antennarius; species Antennarius maculatus. The sequence continues at coordinate 15,054,075 of CM023616.1, forward strand.
TTCACACATTTCCATAGAAATGTTCCACACATAAAAGGGAAAAAAGTGGAGAATTATTCCTGCATACTTTCCAGATCCTCCTTTTTCTCTCAACCTGGATCTATTGTTACATCCAGATTTTTTTTTCTGTGTAATACTAATAAACCTACCAATGTAGACAAAATCCTTCCCTCCTTCCAATAGTTATGAGTTGCTTCTCAGGTGCTTGAGAAGTGTGTTTTGCAAAATTGACTTGAAATACAGAAGCTAGGTTCAGAGGTGAAGAGAGCTGATGAGGAGCCTAACGGGACAAGTACTAGCTTCCTCTGCAGTGGGCCGGGAGATAAAATTCTCTTAATGTGGGATCATGACATTGATGTTATGAACAAAGATAAACTTTTTTGTTTTTTGCTCGTACAGCAGAAATATGTACAAAAAGCTATTCAGTCTGCAGTTCGTTTAAAGTATGAGTATGTGGAACTGAACTAATACTTTTTATCTCAGAGTAAAAAGAGGAGTGGAACCAGAAGGTCTCTTCTGTCTGTCATGTCTGTGCCCCTGCCTGTTTGCACAAGGAGGGGTCTAAGTGCATCAACAACTTCAGAGCACAGCCCAAAGAGGAGGGAATGAAAAACACTTGGGATATATTTTATTGAATCAATGATAGCAATGCTTGACAAGTGATTTATCGCAGTTAAGTAAATGGAGGATAAACATCAATGTGACTTCTTTGACTTCCTTGCCTATAAACTTGCTGTCCCTCTTAATCCTTAATGAGGTGATATGACTAGCTTTGTCAAGGCGTTTACACCCTTGAGTTTGGCAAGACACATAAGAGCTTAGTTCTCAAGTCTCATTTTGATGGCGGTAAGGAAAACTCAATGTTACCCCCCCTTCAGGATGCAGAATCAAAAGACATTGTCTGTCCAGTGAACTAAATTTCCGTGTTGTTCTCATTAATGATTAAAATGTCAAAATATCTTTGTGAATTGAAGAATAATCAAAACATTACATCAGCTGTATGCAGGGTAAACAGCACAAGACAAAATGATTCGCTAAACCCACTTAATATCCGCTTGTACTAATCTACTAGAAATGCAGATACACGTTGGCAAATTTAAATGTTTTGGTGTTTAGTAAGTTGTTTCATGCATTACACAGATTATCCTGTTTTTTTTATTGTGTTAAAGTATTGTAAAGATATGCAATTTTTTATGTAAATGCTTTGTTTATTCAATAAACTTGGATTCCAGTTTCTGTCAGTGGGAACTTTAAAAACTGTTGTTGTTGAGGTCATGCCGTGAATATTGATAAAGAATGTACTGAGAAGCAATCCCGTTCCTGTTACTGTCGTGAATTAGTCTCTTACTATGCTCATACTGTTTTAACCATAGAGTTCACTACCCATTTAAAGGCAGAGAGATAGGCACACTGGTATAAATAAGAGTCTACTATCACCTCTCTCCACCTCTCAGCTGACTCTTGTTTGCTGACAATTATGTCATTACTAATTGAAAATAATAGGATACTATCACTAGACAGTGATGTGAGTTTCACACTTTTATTTTGATTAGGTGTCTCTCTGACATGTAACAGCTTAGACAAAAGTAGCAGGGACTTAAACGTCCACATTTGAATACTCTTATAGTGGAGGAGGGATATATCTACACAACCACAAGCTGGAATCCACTCAAGGCTCTAAATCATTTAAATACATCTTTGCAGATTTGTTTCCATCTACAATTGGCAGGGAATTCTCCTATTTTCAGGAAAACACATACTGTTCCAAGTTCTTCTAGCATGATAATCATTTTTTTCATTTAATGATGTTTCGAAACATGGTGCAATATTATTGGGTTGATTGTATGTTTTCCTTGTATCCAGTTTTTATCGCCTTTAAGGGCAACATTGCTTTCCAAAGGTTCTTGACTTATGCTGCGTTAATGTGCAGAGTTTGCAGTACCTTATCTCAATCAAAGCAGCATCCACAGCTCAACAAGACAAGCCCGGAAGATCTCCAGATAGATGAATATATTAGCATCATTAATGGAAGTGCCACAAAGATTTAATTGTGCCTCATGTATTCCAGCTAGCATGGCCCCCAGCGGGCTATCTCTCAGTGGCGAAGCACAACCGACTCCAGCAGTCACAAAACGACAGGGCTGACTGATTGGCTGAGATGTTAATTTCAATGAGCTATATCCATGGCTACACTTCCATTTTATTCAGAGGCAGCAATTTAGTAATGCAGCTTCATCCACTGGGCAGGCCAGCTAATCATTAGCAGCCGGAACTTCCCCCAAAGATCACTGCATTACTCATGTATGATGAAACTGAAGCAGTCTTTTATTTATCTTAAGAAGCAAGAAAAATTAGTAGAAGGCTGTGAAACAGTGATGAATGATAATGACTGGAATTTGGTACTGATGCTTAAATCTCTTGTTAAAAATGTCTGCTAATGTGTGTAACACATAAATGCAAATGGAGGGATGATATATTGAACATTGTGAATAAAAATAAAATGTGAATAAAAAAGATTTTATGAGTATGCATGCTTTCAAATGGTCCTTGAAAATGGTCCATCAAGTCTTTTAAACAAGAGCTTGTTTTTTGGTTACAAATACATAAAGTGAAATGAAACAACACTACATTAACTGGGCATATTAAAAAATATTTCTTCATCACATCCTGTTGTGATTTGAGTTTTGTTGGTTCTATTAAATCAAGCAAAGTTTATCAATACGAGAAGTATTTCTGAGAATATAAAGGTGAATTCAAATAACCACTTTAAACCACCTTAGCTTTGTGAAGAGAGAAGCGGCCTAAGCTTTAACCGTTTTTCTTATTTCTTAACCGGACTCTTCACTTCCAACAGATGGAAGAGCAGAAAATGAAACCACCTGACAATGGGGGCCTATTGAATTTGCCAGGACCAAAGCGCAGCCAAAGCTTGAGAACATTATGAATAAATGACATGCATTACTTCACATGGATCTGCTTCAACGGTCACTGTTTTTGTTAACTGTCAATTTCCTGCTCCCTCCGCCAACAGTGCCATGTCTGCACAAATGACTCCTGAAATAAGTCCAGAGTACCACCATCATGCTCCTTCTTCCCTTTGTCTGTACTGTAAAGAATGTCGCCTCAATGCTGCTGTATAAACGTCCCCTGCTTTGCTGATGGATCTTCACAGGGTGAAGTGAACAGCAGGGTCTGATTGAATTCTCTAACCATTATATTAATCTAGAGCAGACACGTACGGCCACCTGAATAAATGTGTAAAATGCATGTGTATAAAAAACAGCAGCCACAAAGAGTGAAACAAAACAGCTGAGTGAACAAAAGATGCTAAGCTGACCACTATGGAGTTTAGAAAGGAAATCTAATGTGATACACCGTGCAAGCATGCACACAAGGAACTTAATAAAAAATAGATCACCATAACTTAACTGTGATTAAGTCTCTTGACATGACTGTATCTTGCAGCTAATATTCATTTAGAAATTCAGACCTTGCTGAATTAGAACACACTTTAATGGCTCTCAAAAGAAAACCAATGTCTACAGGTGACAATTACCTACTCACGCAATTCAGCCACAGTGGATTTGGTTTTGGTATAATTGTGAATCATGTTAGTCAAAATGACCTTAATCATCTAATTCAAAACTAGAACGGCGTGCAGAGTGCATACCTCAGACAAGGCTAATAGTCCACTCTTCTTTGATATGCAAATTTGAAAACGCATGCTCTCAATTTGTGGATGTGGTTTGAAATGAATTATAACTGTAAAACAACGTTAATTTTCAGAATTTATGAAGAAAAATGTCAAAATGTCTACAGAAAGCCTGAATGAGCCTGCTTTTTTTCTTCTTTTATTATGTTCCGTTGGGTATATTTTTCTGTGTCATCCTTTCATTGGTTCTCTTGTAGTCTACAGTCAATAACAGTGTGCAGATGTCCAAAGAGGACTAAAACCTCAACAGCAGGGTTTTATCACTGTCTTCGTCTCTTTACGCTGCACTGTCTGTATCACTGATGTATAAAGAACTAAATAAAGGTATGAAGACGATGCGATAACTTCTGTACATGGATATGGGTTTTTAAATGCTGCTGTGGATTGTAATCCCCATGAAACAATCAGAAAATAACCAAGTTTCATGATAGTCAGTGTTCAACGATGTATTTTTTAATATTACTAGCATTCAAATACAGTATTCTTTTATCATATCAAAGTTTAGAGCCTAGATTCTCCATTATCTGCATATTCTCTGGAGATGTACTATAATGTCAAATAAGTTATTTTGGCAGATATGAGATATACACAGAATTTAGTCAATTATATCATTATTTCATTTTTGAAACTTTTTCAATCAGAAATCATTTTAATTCAGGAGGATGAATAACTTTATCATGAAACCTTGACATGATTACCCCATAATATGGGCTTCAGGATGTCTTTGCTGTTATACGTTGTATATCATATCCATTTTAGAGAATACAGGGTTAAAACCATGCTAAATTCTCTTAATTTGTCACGTGTGTGAGGTGCCATCCATGAATCTGACCTTTCTGTTAAGACACTTTTTATAGCCCATTTAATAAAACTCTAAAAGACTATGTCCTCATTCTTTTTCTTTATTCTTATTCGCCTTCATTCAACTAAAAAATATTAATTTTCATATTTAAAAAACAAGGTTCAGAAGAAACATGCCAATTCAATGCTAACCCGAGGTCTGTTTTGTATTTTGCTTCTCAGAATGTGTCAAAAGACCAAAGCAGTTACATGTTGGTTTAGATCATTTATAAATTTCAGTGGTTCTTGGACTGATTTATGACTTTGATGGATTTTGTTTTCAGCAATACTAGTAATTAATCAAACAGACAGTGTGGAGCTTACTTTTACTGTTCTGGCGGCCCTCTTGCAGAGATAACTCAAACATTATTAAATAATAAATGTTCAGCATAATTTCATCACCATTTTCCATGAAAACTGTTCTCTCGATCCTCATACATTTTTGGAGCTGTTTATCTAATCACACAATTTGGTTAAGAATGAATCCATCTACTCACAATGGATTGAACACAACTGAAGTTGTAACCTCTAGTCTAGTCCGTCAACATTTGTCAACATTAATATTTGACTGTGTCTTAAAGTCATACAAGGGAAGATAAAATCAACTCAACTGAGGGTGACCCGAACTGAAAAAAGAAAATAAATAACCAGCATAGTGGTGGGCGAACCTAAAACTAACCGTAGCAGAAGTTTTATGTCTTATGCTTTAAGCATCTATTCATCTTGTTGTAGATGAGACGATGGCAATCGTCTGGTCTACAACCGCTTACCAGGAACCTGTGGCAGGGGATTCAGTCCATTACGGACTACAAGCCCTTTCCGCAGTCCTGCGACAGCTCCACCACTCTTTTGAATCAGCTAAATGACTTCTTTTCGTGCTTTGGGGCAGACAACAGCATCCCGTCACAGAAGACTCCACCCCCTCCTGGCAACCAGGCGTTGATGCTTTCTCCGGACAGCGTCAGGCAAGTCCTCAGAATGACCAACACACTGAAAGCCCCAGGTCCTGACAACATTCCTGGTTGTATCCTGAGAGACTGTGCTGACGAGCTCACAGACGTCTTCACTGACATCTTCAACATCTCCTTACCTCAAAGCCACCACCGTCATCCCAGTCCAGAAGAAGTCGCCCTCATCCTGCTTCAATGACTACCGCCCAGTTGCACTCACTCCCATCCTCATGAAGTGCTTCGAGCGGCTAGTCATGCATCACATCAAGTCTGCCCTCCAGTCAACCCTGGACCCTTTTCAGTTTGCTTACCGGTCCAACCGCTCGACCGATGACACCATCTCAACTGCCCTAGACTCGACCATCACCCACCTGGAGACCAAAGACTCATACGCCAGAATGCTGTTAATTGACTTCAGCTTAGCATTCAACACAATCATCGCCCAGCATCTCATCCATAAACTGGACCAGCTTGGACTCAACACCTCCATATGCAACTGGCTGCTGGACTTCCTAACAGAGAGACCGAATTGGTAGCAACACCTCCAGCACCATCACGCTGAACATGGGAGCCCCCCAAAGATGCGTCCTGAGCCCCCTCCTCTTCATTCCGCTGATCCACGACTGCACACCCACTTCTAGCTCCAACCACTTCATAAAGTTGTGGTGCGTCTCATCAACAACGATGAGACAGCCTACAGAAATGAGGTGAGCCGCCTGACTATGTGGTGCAAGGACAACAATCTCTGTCTGAATGTGAAGAAGACAAAGGAGATTGTTGCAGTGGAAAGGGTCAGCAGCACCAAGTTCCTGGATGTGCACATTTCCAAGGACCTGTCCTGGGGCCGCAACACGCATCACTGGCCTTATAAGCCCAACAGCACCTCTACTCCACAAACACAGAACAGCAAGAGACCCATCCCACATCATACTCACCTTCTACAGAGGCACCATCAAGACCATTATGACCAGCTGCATCATTGTGTGGTACTGCACCTGCACCGTTTCCTGCCGCAAGACCCTGCAGTGCATCGTGAGAGCAGCTGAAAAGATTACTGGTGTCTCTCTCCCTTCCCTCACAGACATTTATAACACCCGCCTCACCCGCAAAGCCATCAGGATTGCAGGTGATCCCACCCACCCCTCTCACAGCCTTTTCAGCCTGCTGCCATCAGGTAGGAGTGCAGAGTCTGTGGGCCAAAACCAGCAGGCTCAAGGACAGTTTCTTTCACCAGTCGGTCAGGAGGCTCAACTCCCTCCTTGCTTTGCCCCCTGCCACAGCCTTGAACTCTAGCCTCAGTCTGCCCCCCAACCCCCCCAGCACCTGACACCCCCCCCCCCCCAACTCAGGGACACATCACTTCCCCTACGAGACTAGAGAGTGTGTTTCGTCTGATACTTTGCGCTGTACTGTCTGTTGTACTGCCTGTGTTGTACTGCCTGTTGTGCTGCCTATTGTACTGCCTGTGTTGTACTGCCTGTGTTGTACTGCCTGTGTTGTACTGCCTGTTGACCGTGGGTCTGAGAGGACTGCAATTTCATCTGTGCTGTATGTCGCGCATATATGATACATTTGACAATAAAGCTGACTTGACTTGACCTTGCCGATCAGCGGTCTACTGGAGCCTATCCCAGCTGGCTCTGGAGAAGAGGCAGGGTACACACCAGATGAGATGCCAGCTCATTGCCGAGTCACAGGAAAGACAAACAACTATTCACACTCAGTCACACCTACGGACAATTTGGTGTGACCTATTCACCTTAGCTCTATGTTTCTGGTGGTGGTAGGAAGTCGAAGAACCCAGGGGGGAATCCACGCAGACAGGGGGAGAACATACAAATTCCTCACAGAAAGGGATTCATTCTGGAACCTTCTTGTTGTGAGACAACAGCTTTACCCATTGTGCCTCCACGCAGCCCACTTTTGGCTTCACCTTTTTCAAATAAACACTGAATTTTATGAAATTGGTGATATTCATTTTCAACGTAGGGAACAAATCACAATCAGTATTTGGAAACCACCAACATTAAGTGAACATTAAAACTTCAAAAACTGTATAGGTAAAGCTCTTATGGCAGTAAGTACAGATTATGTCCTCTCACACCTCTTCACCTTGGCTGAAGGGATGATTGCACTCACTCCTCTCCACATGCATGAAGCTATGCTTTGCTATCTTGCAGACCACCTTCATAATCTTGTGAGACTATTCTTCCACCTGAAGCCCAGGTTCCTATGGCAGCAAATAATCCACTGATAGATGTGGCATCTTCTTGCTGCATGGCAAACCCTGACGTGACAATTTCTTTTCCTACTTACTTTTTTTCAGTTTTGCCCTGGTCTGTAGTCAATACAGTTCTTGCTGAGCGAGATATTGCTTGCTGCCAATGACAGCATCATGAAGCATGGTGTCAAGTTCCCGAATGCATTTGCATTTATAAGATGGAGGCCTCTGTTTACACCAATAACTTCTCTCCGTGGGGGTTATGACTGCAAAGCACCCTGTGTATAGATCATCTGTTAGACATGTCTAATGTCTAATGCTTTCTCCCCTCTAATCCCCCCCCCCCCCCCCCCCCAGCTAGACAGAGGCTAATTACTTCTATGCCGTTTTGTACTAATTTGTTACAATATGCTCTCACTCTTCTTTAATTCTCAAAAGATGTTTAAAGATAAATGTTACAACTATATTGTCCATTTGTGTTTGTGCTTCTTAAATTTTCTGTGTAATGCAGACATGTTCTTCCTGGATGATGTCTGCATGATAATAACCTGGGAATCAGACTGTGAGCTAAATGGCAGTATTGGAGAAAAAATGACTTAAAGATTGAAGACTGACAATGAGACAAAAAGGGAAGAGCCTCTGAGCCCCACAGCTGGGTAATTGTAATGCTGTCAAATGAATACAGTCATTACTGTTAATGTCTTTAAGGGCATTACAGTATATTTGTTATGTCCTTTATGAACCTTGGCAATGTCTGCATTATGGCACAGAGGCTAAAGCATAATTTCCATAACTGTAATATATGACAATAACACACATTTTCTTTCAGGTTTTTTTTCGTCTTGCTTTTATTTTATACTGATGACTGGGCATGAAATAATGGAGCTGCCCTTGGATTTGGATTACTTCCAGTGTATACTAAACAGGCTGAAGATTCTATCACATAATTTTTGTGTGTAGAAAAAAACAAGACAGATAAAACAGTGTTCCCTCATAAAACATCCAAGAAACAAATATCTGTTGACAGCACATAACAGTTGATTTTTTTTTTTCAACATAACTATAGTAACTGGAAAGAAGTGAAAACATGTTGACAATAACTTCTTCTGTGTCTGACTCACTGAATCCTGTCAACGTGCACCTCTCTGATGCTAATGGCCTTTGACCTCGCTGGATGCCCCTAGGCCCTGGACAGCCCCATTTGTCCACTTGATGTGGCTGACAGTCTGTCTACCCAGCAGGTTCTCTCAGGCCACTGACCCGCACTAATGAAAAACCAGGCCGTATGTTAGCTTTCTCAAGCCAGGTTTTTGGCACATGGTACAGCTCACTCCAACCTGCAAACACACAGTCATGAGTGCATTTAGACCACAATGAAATAGCACACATGCAGGCCCTTAACTGCAATCGTTTGTGCAAATGTGCAAGTACCATATTGGCCCGAATATAAGACGACCCCGATTATAAGACGACCCCCTCTTTTTCAAGACTCAAGTTTGAAAAAAGACTTTTGAACACCAAATTTAATTTTTATACAGAAAATAATTACAGTACATCTGAAACAAATGATTATAACAATATATTCGAGAGAAAAAGCATGTTATTTTGACTCATTCAAATCATGCAAAAACTGTATCACATCTTAATATCTGAACATTTAAATATGTAAACTAAAGTGCAATCACATTTGTAAATGAATGGTGAGTGGCACCAACCTTGCTACCATCCGAGAACCGACCCACTTTTCTCCAGATTGTCGCTACGTTTCTCCATTTTCTATTATATCTTCTCTTATTTTCTTCTCTTTTCTTTCTTACCGCTATTTTTTATTTTTCTTCTTCGTGCTACCGCTGTGTCTATTTTTCTTCTTCGTGACAGGGGTTCGCTTTGGCCTGGGGAATTAAGTTCAGCATTCGCTTTAAAGATATCTGGCGCCATCTAGCGTTGTGAATGGGTATAATGTCTACACCCCGAATGTAAGACGACCCCCACTTTTTCAGACTTATTTCAATGCAAAAAACACCGTCTTATATTCGGGCCAATATGGTAGACATGACGAGGGACTACACACATGCATGATCACATGCATGCATGGAATGTAACATATCTCAGCTGTGCTAATACCATGACTCCCACCATATGGCCAGTGACATACTGCTATTCATTAGGGCTCAAGGAAACATTAGTAACTTCTATTACTAAGCAGTAACATGAATGAAAAAAGCCTCCGTCCAACCAGCACAAATCACCTCATCAACACTTTTAATGAGTCTTTCTAATGAGTCAATAGATGACATGCAGTGTTTTGTTTTGGTTTTTTTTGTTGGTTTTTTTTGAAGAAATGTCAATATTTGCAAAAGGCAAATGTAATTAGACTTGAATAATGACAGGTATTCCTATAGTAAATTTTTCTCAATTTAAAGTAGCCATTTGTAATAGCAGATCTTAAAAAGCCGATTATGAACCACATTTACCTAGAAGTCAGTCATAACATGAACGATCACAATAAACTTTAGAAGAGTGCTACAATTTTGTATTGAGTTTCACACATTTGTAGCAAGGACCATGTCAGGAAGTTATTTTGAGCTGGATGATAATTTATAATGCTTCCTTCTAATGATTACCTGCAGGGAGAACTGCAACAGTATGGATTTTCTATCTCTGTGGTTTGGCGGTTTACTGCCACATTTCTCACACAGACCTACTGCATGCTGTCTCTGCATCTGCAAGATTACATTATCGGCGATGGCCTTCTCTGTTATCTTCATAGTTTCGGACAACTTTTAAATGTAACATAGATGTTCATTTTGTATAATGAAAGAGATGATCAGGTCAGCTAATCTTTAGTGTCAAAAAGGATTTGCATGTACCAATTTGATGAAAATACCTACAAATAAGAGCACTAGAGGAATACTAATATTGATAATTGTGGCCAAATTACACCTTTAGATGTCTATATTTAGATATATCTCTGTTTCACTGTGTTTCTCTACTGATTGTCCCACCCTGCATGAATATAATTTTCTTCTGTGTAAATATTTCTATCTATGCACGATAGAATCTATTAAGTATGGAAGGATTTCCTTTGGGTTGGGCCTGCAGTTGCATGAGTATTATATTATTTTTTAAAAATTGTGACATTCGGGGTAGTAATATTATAAACTGTTTGAAATTTAATGAGTAGTGATTATAGCAATAGTACTGTATATATCAACAGTAGTTTTCCAAATAATTCTAATAAGCCAACATATCCACAATGACATTTTTTACCTGTTAAAAGTTCTAGGCAGTTATCTCAAATAAATTTCTCATGAATAAATAAAATGCTGATGTATAAATATTTTTACTCATTAAAGTGTTCATGGTGACTTAATTATAAGTAGTCACCCTGTATCACTGACTGCTAGAATCATGACAGTTGTGTTCGTAAGCACATGCTTGACATGCTGTGCATGTGTGTGTCTGGAGGGCTTGACACATTAACAGGGCTGATATGTTGTGCTAAACATGTTTTGTTTGGGTGGCTGTGGCTTATGTGAGAAGAGTGTCACTTATGGGAGGATCTGTGCTTTGACCCCCAGTCCCCCCATTCTACTCACTGATATGCAACCACCTTCAAGGAAAGGTCAAACACAGAGACAAATTTCACAAAACGATTCATTCGTCTTCTCGTCTTCATCCACTTATCTGAATGTGGGGCACGGATTACACTGGAGCCTATTACTGCTGACCATGGGCAAGGGATGGGGTATATCCTGGATAAGTCGGCAGTTCATTGCTGGACCACACAGAAAGATAAATGCCCACTCATGCTCACACTCATACCTATACACAATTAGAGTGACAAATGTACTCAAGCTGCATTTTTTTCCGGAGAACCCGGAGAGAACCGGGAGAACAAACATGAGGAGAACAAAGTTCACACAGAAAGGTCCCAGGTGGAATCAAAGGACCTTTGGCTCTGAGGCAACAGTACTATCCACTGCCCCATTATGTTACCCAATGTCACAATATTGTACTATTTATATTATATATGACAATGAGGCCCTAAGACGCACAAAAAAATAAAAAAATAAAGAAAAGGCTTCCTCCGTTCTAACTGGGTGCAGTTCACCATCCAAGTCTAATAATTGATTCTTCTCTGATATGCTAATTTTTATATATGTTGATTGTCGGAATGTTAAAATTACACTGATGAAGTATCAGCACCTCCTGTTCCTGTTATACAACCCACAAGTCACTGTGAGTCATTGTTGGGCTGTACATAAGCCTTTGGCTGGATGTTGTTCTGCTCTCAGCCAATAATCATATGCAGTGCAGTGAAATGCGACTATAGGCTAAATTGTATTGACCAGATTGCAGGGCTCTCCCTGCAGGTTGATGTGTGTGTGTGTGTGTGTGTGTGTGTGTGTGTGTGTGTGTGTGTGTGTGTGTGTGTGTGTGTGTGTGTGTGTGTGTGTGTTTAGATGTGATATTTTTATGGACTCACAAAATCCAGCTTTTAGCACCTTCATGCTGGGATATGAGGAGATGTGGGCATTGTTTCAGCTCATGCCTCTCTGTCTGTCACCTACCACTGTTTTCTCAAGCTAGGGAGGAGGGAGCAACCACAGCAATCCCACTCATTAATAGTGGGAAACAATATGTGGACTGGCTTGTAAAACAAATCCTCTCTCAAATTTAATGGGGTTTTTTCTTGCACCAAGCCACATCCTTCCACCAGCATCAGCTTCAGTTGTAAACTATATTTTGTAAGGAAGTCAATTATGTTGTTCACTGACATGGATATGTGCATAATCATGGCTGTAGATAAGTACTTTTATGTTATCTATTCATGTACATATAATAAATGCCAATTAAAGTGTACTGTGTTTTAGAGGGGTTTTTTTTGTTTTGTTTTGCTTTGTTTTTATCTAACTGACCAGAACAATGTGCAAATTAAGATTTAGCGAGAATACTCGTGGAATAACAGAAAACATTATTTTGAGAATGTTAGGTAAACAGACTTTTATCCCGAAGTCCACCTAGAGCAGTTGTGCGTGTATTGAGTCATAGGTGGTAATTGTGTTTCAAATTAAAAGATTAGGAGGCAGATTGTCGGTGCAAGCCAACTTGTTAAGAAAAGTGCACATTGGACCAGTCTTGACAAAAACAACTGTTTCTAAATTATATTTTTGATCCAAGGATAGCGATTAAACACAATAAGGCCTTAGGTCTATGTCTACATATACTGAGACAGAGGTGTCACACTGAGCAATTAAATAGGGCCGGTGACATTTTAAGAAATCCCCACTGAGTCATCCTAAGTGAAAAATGATCCTCAACTCAATAACAATCTATTATGAATGGAGTTTTCTGAAGACACTGAGTGCTCTCAGTAGGTTATAACATGGAAGAAAATTTACTGGTTGTTTGCAATAATATCTACCACTTACAACTACAAATAAAAATATATGTATGTTTTCTGACATATGAAAGAGTTACCTGTAAATACAGATGGAAAAATGAACAGCGTGAAATGATATTTATGCCATAAGGCTCGGAAAAATAATGACAGCATAAATGCCAGAAATCCATAATTACAACAATGAAAAAATGGCGTGCTGTAGCTCAAGAAGTTGTACTGTCATCCAGCTCTTGAAAGGTCGCAGGTTCGATCTCCGGCCCCTGCAGTTTAAATGTTGCATTAGTGTGTGAACACTAATTGATTCTGATTGCAGGTGATGCCTAGCCTCATGTGACATCCGTTCTGTATGAAGTGTAATGTATGTCTTGTTATAAACTGTAATTCTTCCCTACTTTCCAGAATTGTACAAATTAAAACAAGATACCTGGCTGTACTTTGAGTCAGCAGCCAGTTAATTACTATAAATTTACATTCAGATGTTTTGCAGTGCAGATCTTTGAGATGTAGCAGCCTAGTAATTTGGAACATACCGAAAGCAAAAAAAGATTAAAGGCATCATTAACTTGCCCGTTGCATTTTCTAGAAACAAAGAAAGGAAATAAACACTAAAGAAATAAAAAGACATAGGGGCAGAGTCTTAAAGTATTTACTTTCTCTATACCCATATCTGGTCTTGTCAACACATCTGAAAAACCTCTTTTCAGATGTATCCATACATCTTTTTTGTATGGATACACTTACATAAACACATTTATGGTTTACTTGCTCCATCTGTAATCTCCATTGAACAATATCTAATCTGCCCTTAAACCAGTCTGCAACTCTCACAATAACATAATGCTATGTTTTCACACACTACATTAAACCAGCTTTTCCTGTGACCGGTTCTTCCTGAACATTTAAAATTAGCAATGTGCTTCAGACCAAGGATTTTAAACATCCATAGGGAGCTCTGATTAGAGCTACTGCTCCTTACATAGAGAGTAGGCACTTAAGGTGGTTCAGACATCTGATTAGGAAGCCTTCAGTCCACATTTCATTGATGCTTTGCTTGACACGTCCAGCTGAAAGACATCATGCAGTAGACCCAAAACTCACTGAAGGGATTATGTACCACTTGCTCTGGGAATGTCTCTCAATCCACAAGACAGGAGCTGGAATCTTTTTTTGGGGGGGAGCGGGATGTTGTGAATACCCTAATTAGACAATCACAACTTCAGCCTATCCCAGATAAGTAGAGAAAAATGGACAGATAGATAAGAAAATGTGTCTTGGATTTAGTAGTCACTTGTATTTGGGGGTAAACAATCAAGTCTCATTTCATATTTTGTAAAAAGCAGTGGCCATTAGTTACAATAACAAATCTGAGTAGTCAATCCATGATGTTTAAGTTGAACATCTATGTTGTAATCAAAGTGATTGTGCTTTTTTTCATCATTAGGGTAATTTTATCTAACAAACTATCTGAACTAAGATGCATAATCTCTAGGCCCTTCACTCTACTTCCTGTTCATTTTTACATGCTTCTGGTAGAGCAGCATGTCCACCCACTGAGTCCCATTAATCAGCACAAGAAACAGTAACAAGGCAATTTAAATCCTTAATTACAAACCAGTTTTCTATCTCTTTGGATTTCACATCCTGCATCAACAGTTTCCTTATGGATGCTTATCTTTTTTTTTTCTTCTCTCCACTGCATAAGAGTGGTTATGGAGACGGGTTTTTTTATTACAGTGATTAAATTCTTTCTGAAATGTTTAATCATATACTTTTTTTAAAAAATATTGCTTCAAGACAACTTTACACCCTGGACATTCCTGCCATGAAACTGTCACATACTGTGACATGACTCCCTTCGTAGACTCCTACTTCTGTCGTATTGTATTTTGTTTGTGTGTTTTTCAGGATGTACAGGGGTTTTTAGTAAGAGTAAACACAAATTGTAGGATTAGAACATTCTTCTGTTTGCAGTTCTCTGATCACATCTATTTAAGGTAACTTCATTGATTTCTAGACCTAACTTTATATTAAGTCACCTGACAAAAGGATCCAAACTAAAGAAGTAAATGTGCATGAGCTAAACAATGAAGGCTTTGCATCATTATTCACCCAGCAAATCCTGTGCTAATGCAATATTACTGTCTTCAGGGAATTAAGTTGTATGTAGACAGGCATAGACATATTGTTATATGAAAACTTTAAAACATACATTGACCACAATAAATGTAGCTGTCTTGCTTATTGAGGACACAATTGGTTTATAAATCAGAGCAAAAATAACATAAATATCAAATGGCAAATGTGTAGGCTGCAAAGCTACAGTACTATTGACAACTGATTTCAGACTTCTGAAAATACTCTTAATTGTTCTGTAATGCTGATTACCTTGTTGTGTCAAATAAGCCAGTTGGTTTGGTTGAATATACTGTAACCATATTTTTGAAGGTACAATAAATAAAAGATGAATAAAGTCAAGGAATATTAATGATTTAAAAAATCAAACCATTGAACATTTTCTTTGTGAGTAATTTAAGGACTAATTCTAAACAACCTCTCGATTACCGATTGTAGCCGTGGGAGTTTCGAATACGTTTTAAGTGTCTGTTTATTTTGTGTAATTGCTCTTTGAGTGAATTGTGTGCGGAAAACTGCTGATGTGTTTCTTGCCATGCTTCAAAATAGCAGGATCAATATTTCTGTAAATTGTACTTAAACATACATGAGCGTTTCCTTTATGATTAGAAGGAAATTATTCCATTTTTTTCCACCACCAGTCACCTTTTCATCTGAAGAGCTGACAGCTGAAACACATAAATGTGATTGTATATGTACTTTATTAATCCCCTTGGGAAATTGTTGGCATACTTGAGATCACACTGTTTTTAGATACTTCAGAGTTAAAGTAAGCTGTAAGCAATGCTCCCATGTCTTGTTACAGAGGAGACTGCTTTGACACCTGTAGTCATGCAAACACAGTTTGATAAATTAAAACAAATTCTTTAAAAATACACACTTGTCCAAATATACATATTGTGTTGTGTTTGAGGGTGAAAAGAGCAGGCTGGTAGAAGTGAGACATGCATTTGCAGCTATGCAGGAGTAATGGAATCCAAGACTGATGAGTGTGTATATTACGTTATTTACCCTGCCCTGCTCCAAAACAAAAAGCTATGACAAAAAGCCCACTATCCTTCCTCCAATGGCCCTTCCACCCCATCTCACACCATATGTCCCTCTACCCACCCTACCTCCTTCTGATCTCTGAGTTAATTATTTAGAAATAATTAAATTCAATAAAGCGGAACAGATTAAATAAGAAACAACGATTGGGCGTTAAGGGGCAGGGTTTGTCGTGGTAGCATCATCCTTCACTGAAAAGCAAATGAGAGGGAGAGAGAAAATGAAAAATAGAAAGATAGAGACATTGGGGGGGAGTCTTACAAGAGTTTCCAGGCGAAAAAGTAATACAAATGTGTGCAGTGTAAAAAATAAAAGGTATGACAGAAGGTAAGAGAAAAATCAAGGGAATAAAAGGAGAAGTGTGAAAAGAGAGCAGAGAAGCTTGAGGACTGGTTAAATATTCATAGAGGCTGAGTAGTGATGGGTAGTGACGTAGAGCGGCAAGGGAGACAGAAGAGACTGAGGAAAGAGGCAAGTAATGAGCACAGAGAGAGAAACCCCGATGCTTTATGACACAGCTGGAGGCACACAGCAGTCAAGGCACAGGGGCAAACACACACACACACACACACACACAAATAAAAAGTCACAAATATAAATGTGCAATTATGGAGAAACAAACACTCATGGACACGCATGCATGCAAAAGTGCACGAGTCTACTTAGAAACAGAATATGATGGGTTTATACTAAACACATGCAAGTCTCACAAAAGTATTGTAGCCAACAGTTAAAGCTTGTCTTTTTTATACTTTCCTTTCTGTCAAAAAAATATTATGAATGGAAAAATACCTAGTTTGTATTTGTTTTGTGGCTTCCTTTCCTACTTCCTGATACTTTTTGTATTTGTTGTGAACCTACGTGTTCTCATTAATTTAAAAAAAAAAAGAAAAGAAACAAACTGCCCCACAATGTCCTCGTAGCTTAATTTTGTGAACACTTCATTAATTTTCTGGAATAGTTTGTCATTCTAATTTTTATAGTTTTTTGTTTGTACTTGAAGCTTTTAGCCAGGTGCATGAAAGAAGGGGATGGTGACTTAGATGGTGAAGTGGGTATTATAATAATATTAATAATAGCAAAGGTTGACGTTTTGAATGCCATTCCATAACTGCCATTATCTGTTGTGTCTTTGGGTGAGACACTTCACCCACCTTGCCTTCAGTGTCTAACACTGGTGTATGAATATCAGGTTGTCATTGTAAATAACAACTGATTCTCAAATGATATACCGGGTTAAAAAAAGGTTTAAAAAAACAGGTTGAGACAATGAAAAATGAACATAAAGTTCCTGTACAATGTATATCTTGTAGAATTTAGTTGTGTCTTTCTTGACATTAGCATATTAAAAAAAGTAATCTAGTTTAGCCCATATTTCCCACAAATGCTTTCTTCTCGGCCTCTGTCTCCTGAGAGGAATGTGAGAGGAATGCTAATATTGACCTTGATGGAGACATTTTACTAAAGCACTTGATATATTAAATAAATAAATAACTACAACCATAAAGAAGTTACTACATAAATACACTTATACATTAATACATGGATAAATGAAAAAAATTACCATTATCCTTGTACTTTGTAGTCAAAGGAGCTTATTTGCAAAACGCAGTATAGTTCCAGCCAACGTGTAAGGCTTTTCAATTATGTATAATTCCTAAATTGGCTCTTACCCCAGTAATTTTCCTCTTGGCCTTGTACTAGAGGAGATGCTATTGACCTGGCTGCACTGGATTGGAAATAAACACTGTATTAGTGTGATTGGTTAGATAGAGCTGATCCATGCTGGAGGGGCCTGTCTGCCTTCCTGCTGCTAACCAATCTCAGTGGGAAAATCGGAATTCAATTAGTCCAGCCTAGCTTTCTTTCTCTTCTATTTGTTATCCGATCTCTTGGTCTCTTACTTTCTCTGCTCCTAACTCTCTTTTTCATCCCTCTTTCCCCCTTTACCATTTGTCAGTAAGAATTTCTTTATGGTAAATTAGTTGAACCTTCAGACTCCTCTCGGTTTTTTTACTATTCATCCTCTCATTCTTGCATTCCACCTGATGGTCATTCTGATCTCCCTTCTCTGGCTCTCACACACAGTGCCTTTCATGTCCTCTTGCCTGCTCCCAGCAGTAGTATAAATTCTCATAGATGGAAGGAATGGGGCTTGAGAACAAAAAAAAAGGAGAGGAAAGCCAGAGGAGAGAAATGCAAAGCAATGGCTCTAAGAGGCAGTTGACATCCAGTCAACTCATAAAAGGAGTGAGGGAAGACGAAAGAGGCAGCAAAAAGAGAGATGGACCTGTAAAGATGAATGATAGGATAATTGAGTGAAAAGTAAGAGGCATAAATAACCGATTATGATGGCTGGGAGAGAAACACAAATGAGAGGAGAGGTGGTCAGAGAGATGGAATACACTAGAACAGCAAACACAGAATGAGGAAAAAATGTGAAATGTATTCATCATGAATATCTGACTTCTGATTTCACAGATGTTCTGAACGCTGTCACCACATCCCTCCACATCTGCCAACTATCGGGCATCTTTCATTGTAAATCCACAAATGTCTGTATAATCACAAACTTACACAAGTCGACAGGTTGCTTGTTGAAGTACTGCAACAAACAGCATCGCACTGAGTTCTGCCATATGACACTCGTGTTATCCACATTACCACACACCCACCCGTGGACATTTTTACTGCTATGACTGTTCAGTTGAACAAAATGGTGAGAGATGCCTGGAAAGTCTTTCAGATTTTATTAATATTACAGTGTGATGTACGTACTGTGCTCCAGTGCCTGTTAACAGCTTGTGTAACGCTCATGGACAAATCCCAGGAGTACCATGAGTTCTCTGCTTCCCTTTGACAAACATGTACTCTTGGCAATTTACAACGATTCAAACAAGTACAGGGTATTAAGTGTTGTACAACAGCTTCAAGTATTGGTTCATCAAAAAACTGCTGCGATGCAGTTGAGGTGTAGTGTCACAATGATTTGGCAAAGTGATGTAAATGGATTTAAAGCAGAACGGTGCTATTTGGTTCACAAGCTGTCGCAGCAAACTTTTACTTTGCTTCAATAAGAGAGAAAGAGAAAGACAGATATCTATTATCTAGGATTACAGTCTAAGACAACAAACCACACAGTTTAATGCTGTAAAATCATGGGGGTTGCTGGCTTCATTTTGCATGTTCACCACGGTCAACAAACATTTGCCTGACTTGTTGTTGAAGTCGGCGTAAGCAGGTTTCAAAGATGATAAAAGATAAAATATTACCTATGTTTTATATTTCATAAAGTGTGTTTACTTTGTTCCTTTTTTCCTAATATTTGATAGACATTTTTGCAACAGATGACCAAATCACAGTTGAATTAATTGACAGATTTCTCTAGGTTATATACAGTTTAACATAATATAGCAAAGTATAATGTAGTGTAGTTTAGTGTAGTGTAGCATTATAGTAGTAAAAGAAAACTCTCCATTTAATGGATAAAGTCTGAAAGGTGCTTCACAGCATTGCCTTCAGGGAGGCTGTCACAATCACATGAACACAGCATATTCTGACCAAACTAATTGTTTAATGGCTTGGTGAATTTTACTTTTACATACTTATAATGTGCGACACGGTGGCAAAGTTGGTAGCACTGTCGCCACGCAGCATGGCGGTTCACCTATGTGGAGATTGCATGTTTTCCCTGTGTCTGTTTCTGAGGTGAAGTGCATCAGGTGCACTGGTGTCACACAAAGAGTGTACCCGGCCTCACGCACCCCAGTCAGCTGGAATGGGCTCCAGCAACTTTGTGACCCACAATGGTGGTATAGGAAATTAATGAATGAATACTTAAAATACAAATACAATTCACTGTGTAAAATCGTCAATCAAGCCCTCTGAACAAACATGCCAAACAAATACTTACACATTTCCTGCATGCCTTTTCAATAAGAATACAAATAACTGATTGACCAATTTACTTTAGTTAGTTAGTTTTTTAAGTATTTATGTAAAGAGTTTTGATAAAGCTGACGTTCCCACCAATAGGTAGCAGGGCAGGACCCGTTTCGATTAGCATGTTGTATGGTAAAGATAACACAGCAGGATTGAGGTGTGATGGCAGACTGGGTAGTTAAAGATTTTACCAGAACAATCATGCCAGACATATTGTTCTCTTTTTGAGCAATAAAATACAATGTGCACTGTATTTTCTTTTTTTGGTGTGAAGGTACATCCCGCTGACAGAAAGAAGGAGAAGGCTAAATGAAGTTGTGCTGTTCCCATGTTTTTGTTTCAACGTGAAAGATTTTTTTTTATCCCTGGAGAGAAAAGTCTGTCTTATCTTGTGTTTCAAGGAGGGGATGAAAGCAATCTCCAAATGGCATCTGCAGTCAAGGAGCACTTGAACCCAATCAGCACCCGTCACACTCAAATGGGGTTTCTGAGTAGAAGGAGACTTAATGCCAATCACACCAACACTCAAATCCTCACGTATCTCTTTGGCATGCTTATACAGTCTTACATAATAAAAGCACGAAGATCTGATAGTGGTCACACTCCCGCAGGTAGAATAGAATAACACTATAAGGGTAAATAACACAGCTTTGTAGTTATAAAAAAACCCAGCCAAAACCAAAACGAACTTTTGTTCCACTGGTCAGAAAGTTGATCATCTCTCTTCCTACCATGACTGCAAATGACAGGAACATACCTCACTTTGGCCCACGCCCAATTCCCCCCTTACCTCACGCTGTTACCCTACACCTCCAGGTTAGTACTCCAGTATAGTGTTGTGTTTTCCTTTTTTTAGTGGATGGAGGGGTAATGGTCATCTAGCCTTGCAGGTGGCCCTTCAAAGATTTCAACTTTCCCTTGTTACCCTGATTAGAAGGGCAAGTTTTGGGGTTTTTTTTAAATGTTGGTTGAATTAAAAAGAAGAATCTGGATTGGACCTAATATATCATCATGATCATGTATCCACAGGATTCTTTTTTAAACGTTATTTCTCTTGATTCCATCGATAGTGGTGGCAAAATGACTCATTCAGGCCACTGGGGTGGGTGCTAAATGTCAACTGCAGTGCAAGCGGTCGCTAAAACACATGTGGCCTGGTGATGATGGAGAACATTGGGCTAATTAAAAATAATGAGCTGTGTGAGTGTATGCCATAAGCTTGCAATATTGTGTACTTTGTCACCGAGCTATATAATACTATTTTGAATGTTTAAAGCTTCATTAGAAATGAGAAAACTCTATTATCTGCATCACATTTTGGTCATGTAGAGAAAAGGCTTTTATTGAAAAGAAAGAGCAATTAAGCAATTTCCCCATCAGGGGATTATTAAAGGATTCTGATTCTGAAGAGGCTACATCTGTTGATCAATATTTTAAGTTGACTGATTTTTTATTTTATTTTTGTACAGATAGACCTTGTATTGGTGTGAAATTTATTAGCAAATGTCATCATCTAGCACAAACAAGCAATCAAAGTGATGATCAGATAGGATGGCACTGACAGCAATGATTTGGCACCCATACCACATCATTCCCGAGTGTGTGCTGCTTATTGCCTGACCCGTAGGTCATTTTGTTCTCACCAGAAATACGTCTAGATTAAGACAAACATAAACAAACAACTGTAATCTAGTATTGGTTTTATCAAGACGCTCATCAAATTATGCAATCTACAAATGCTTCTCCACACAAGTCTGTAATTTTAAACCACCAATAGGCAATAGACAGGGTGGGTATCTTTGTACCGCTAGTGAATTGTTCATCATCCATCCATCCATTTTCTTGTTTCATCTACAGCTGCTTATCTGCCTTGTGGGTCACGGGTCTGCTGGAGCCTTTCCCACCTGACCACGGGCAAAAAGCAGATAGACACCGGAGTAGACACCGGTTCATCACAGGGCCAAATGAAAGACAAACAAACACACAAGCTCACACTCATACTTGCTGACAATTTTGTGTGACCAATTCAACTAAGTTGGATGTTTTTGGAGGTGGGAAGAACCTGCAGAACCCGGAGAGAATCCACTCAGACACAGGAAGAACATATAGTACAAAAGAAATAAAAGAAGAAATAAAAGTTCCCTTGCAAACTGAACTTGAATAGAAACTTGACAGTGGCGTAGAATTAAATACAGTAAGTTCATATTTTGGCAGACACAAAATGCTTGTCATGAAGTTATGGTCA
Organism: Antennarius maculatus; assembly: GCA_013358685.1. Taxonomy (NCBI): domain Eukaryota; kingdom Metazoa; phylum Chordata; class Actinopteri; order Lophiiformes; family Antennariidae; genus Antennarius; species Antennarius maculatus. Next base: position 15,076,572 of record CM023616.1, read on the forward strand.
AAAATCCCGGAACAATACCAATAGAGCCTAAGGGGTTGCCTGAAATTAGATAATTTCATCTTTAATTTGGAAAGTACTAAACAACTCAAAATGAATTAGTATTTATGAGAAACATTTTTGACTGATTATTAACGCCATCTGTCTTGATAGAAACAAAAACATTTCAAATTGTCTGCGATGAAGAGGAAATTAAAAAAGATATTAAAAAATAACTCAAAAGGCAACGACAGAGTTTGCGCTTTTAATAATGCAGTAATCTTGTTTGCGTGCATCCTAGCGTCTTTGACACACATTTTTTGACAGGGACTCACAATCATCAGACAGCGTGCGTCCCTATGACACAAGCTTTAAATGCACTTCCATTCAACAAAAATATTGACAATTTATGCATTACTCCACTTAAATTTTGAACACGGAAATTGCCATTGTGTTTTAATTTAGCGCTAGTTTTGCGTCACAAGACTTATCTGTGTGATTCAGTCTGATTAAAATTGACCAGGGGCTTCACAGTGGTGCAGTGGGTAGCGCTGTCGCCGCTACCCACTGCACTCTGAGTTTGCGTGTTCACCCCGTGTCTGCGTGGATTCTCACCGGGTTCTCCGGCTTCTTCCCACTTCCAAAAACATGCGCTTCAGGTTAATTGGCTGGTCAAAATTGACCGTAGGTGTGAGTGAGTGTGTGCCTGTTTGTGGCTCCGCGGTGCACCAGTGTTGCACCAAGAGTTTGAGCTGCCTCACGCCCTCCGTCAGCTGGAACAGGCTTCAGCTCCCTGCAAAAGCGGATGAAGCGGTTGTGACAATGAATGTATGAATGAATAAAATCGACCAAATGGCAACACCAACTCTACACTCTGCAGTGAGAGAGTGACGAGTTAGTCTCACATTATCACCAAACCTACGAAAAAGAGGCAAAAGTTAAGAAAACTTAAGTGACAATGAGTGCTTTGCTGAATAAAAAACAACCAAAAGTTAATAAAAAGAGACAGGTGTTACTGTGGACAGTATGGAAGAAGATCCAGAAGAAGCTACACCAAAACAAGCAAAAATCCAAACATTTGTACCGTAATTGACGCGGTTGTTTCCATGGGTGAGGCATGGCTAAATGTCAGCACCCAAGACAAAATGCTGCTTAGAAAAAATGTGTGTGGAGAAGGCTCTGTCAGCTTGGTGCAGTGTCCATGGGAGAATATATGAATTAAAGGCAAAGAAAACTATTGGGTGAAAAGCAAAGGGGAAAAAACTGTATTACATCTTTCTTTAGTTCTTTAAACTGTTTTTTTTTTCTTTTAAGAATGACTACCAAGCTTTAACATTTTGATAAAAGCATGTAATTTTACTTTTTTCTTTTCACTTATACAGTTATGACATCATTATTAATTAAAATCGATAAAATTAAGTTTGTTTAGTTTTTATATTGTACTATTGGCAAAAAAAAAAAAAAAAATTCCTCCGAGAGCTGCCACCTTATCGTGGTGGGGGAGTTTGAGTGCCCGAATGATCCCAGGAGCTATGTTGCCAGGGGCTTTATGCTCCTGCTAGGGTCTCCCTTGGCAAACAGGTTCTGGGTGACGGGCCAGATGAAGAGCAGTACAAAAACCCCTATGATGACAGAAAAATCAAGGGCCGTGACGTCGCCTGGTATGGCACAACTGGGGCCCCACCCTGGAGCCAGGCCCAGGGTTGGGGCTCGTATGCGAGCGCCTGGTGGCCGGACCTCTGCCCACGGGGCCCAGCCGCAGCTCAGCCCGAAAGGATGACGTGGGCCCAACCTCTGGTGGACTCACCATCCACCGAGGAAACCGTAGGGGACGGGTGCAGTGTGGACTGGGTGGCAGTCGTCAGCATGGGGCTCGACGACTCAATCCCTAGACAAAGAGTCTAGCTCTAGGGACATGGAATGTCACCTCACCGGGGATAAAGGAGCCAGAGCTTGTGAGGGAGGTTGAGAGAAACCTCCCTCACAAGCTCACCTCCACCCACAGCTTGGGCTCTGGAACCCAAACCCTTGAGAGGGGCTGGACTCTCCACTTTTCTGGTGTTGTCCAAGGTGAGAGGCAGCGGGCTGGTGTGGGCTTGCTTGTGGCCCCACAGCTCAGCCATCATATATGTGAGTTCACCCCGGTGAACGAGAGGGTCGTGTCCCTGCGCCCCCGGGTTAGGGACAGGTGTCTGACTGTTGCTTTGGCCTACGGGCCAAATGGCAGTGCGGAATACCCAGCCTTCCTGGAGTCCCTGGGAGGAGTACTGAATAGTGCTCCGACTAGGGACTCCATTGTTCTCCTTGGGGACTTCAACGCTCACGTGGACAATGACAGTGAGACCTGGAAAGGGGTGATTGGGATGAACGGCCTCCCCGATCTGAACACGAGTGGTGTTCTGTTATTGGACTTCTGTGCTAGTCACAGTTTGTCCATAACAAACACCTTGTTCAACCACAGGGATGTCCATAAGTGCACATGGCACCAGGACACCCTAGGCCGGAGGTCGATGTTCGACTTTGTTGTCGTATCATCAGACCTCCGACCGCGTGTGTTGGACACTCGGGTGAAGAGAGGGGCAGAGCTGTCAACAGATCACCACCTGGTGGTAAGTTGGATCCGCTGGCAGAGCAGGAGACCGGACAGATTCCGCAGGCCCAAACGTGTTTCGAGAGTCTGCTGGGAACGTCTGGCAGATCCCTCTGTCAGTGAGGTCTTCAACTTCCACCTCCGGGAGAGCTTCTCCTAGATTCTGCAGGAAACTGGGGACATTGAGTCAGAGTGGACCATGTTCTCCGCCTCCACTGTCAAAGCGGCTGCTCGGACCTGTGGTCCCAAGGCCTATGGTGCCTGTCGCAGTGGTAACCCCCGAACCCGGTGGTGGACACCGGAAGGGATGCCGTCAAGCTAAAGAAGGAGTCCTATCAAATCTTGTTGAATTGTAGGACTCCGGAGGCAGCTGATAGGTACAGGCAGACCAGGAGTACTGCAGCTCGAGTAGTCGTGGAGGCAAAAACTCGGGTCCGGGAGGAGTTTGGAGAGGCCACGGTGGAATACTATCGGTCAGCCTCGAAGAAATTCTGGCAAACCATTCGGCGCCTCAAGAGGGGAAAGCGGCGCACGGCCAACACTGTTTACAGTAGAGGCGGAGACCTGTTCACCTCGACTGAGGATAGTGTCGGGCAGTGGAAAGAATACTTTGAGGATCTCCTCAAACCCGCTGCCATGTCTTACACAGAGGAAGCAGAGGTTGAGGTCTCAGAGGTGGCCTCGTCCATCACCCAAGCTGAAGTCACCGAAATGGTTGCCAAACTCCTCGGTGGCAAAGCACCGGGGGTGGATGCGATTCGCCCTGAGTACCCCAAGTCTCTGGATGTGCAGGGACTGTCATGGCTGACAGTAGCTGAGTCGCAAGATGAAGCTCTCAATTTACCGGTCAATCTACGTTCCTACTCTCACCTATGATCATGAGCTTTGGGTCATGACCAAAAGGACAAGATCCTGAATACAAGCGGCTGAAATGAGTTTCCTCCGTAGAGTTGCTGGGTGCACCCTTAGAGATAGGGTGAAGAGCTCAGTCACCAGGGAGGAGCTCTGAGTAGAGCCACTGCTCCTCTGCCTCGTGCGGAGCCAGCTGAGGTGACTCAGGCATCTGTTCCGGATGCCTCCTGGACACCTCCCTGACGAGGTTGTCTGGGCATGTCCTACTGGGAGGAGACCTCGAGGAAGACCTAGGACACGCTGGAGGGACTATGTCTCTCGGCTGGCCTGGGAACGCCTCGGGCTCCCCCTGGAGGAGCTGGAGGAGGTGTCTGGGGAGAGGGAAGTATTGGCATCCCTGCTGAGACTGTTGCCCCCGCGACCCGGCCCCAGATAAGTGGTTGATGATGGATGGATGGACTATTGGCAAAACTCAATCCTTACATACGTTTCTACCCTATATTCTGTTATTACTTTTGGGATACATAAACGTCTTGTTGGGATGCACAAATTTTTGTTGAAGCGCATCCCAGGGATGTACTACTTTCTTGAGGTAAAATGAACTCTGATAATGTGCACACGTTAAATCCAGCATGTGTCTATGAATACATGTAAGCAAAAAATCAAAAGTGTTAGTATGTATTTGCTGACAAATTGTCCTTGAAAAAAAATCTCAAATATTTCCATTAAATTGGATTTAAAGGGGGCTTTACATCAATTGACTTTTTGTTTTTCTCCTTCTGCCAACATTGTTGAATAACTGTAACTGAAATAACCTTCCAAACTTGGATGAAAAGAAGTATGCCTGCACACAGCCTCACATAGACATTGTTAGGCAAACAGTTGGATATATACAAATTAAGATGACAAAGTACAGAAGTGACATGAAGTGCATGTCAGCTCAAATCAAGAAGTATATTTAAGCTTTTGTCTTCTGTTATAGATTTCTCCTGTGCGATGTTTATCTCCATTGCTTCACAGTTACACAGTCTCATTCAAAATGACTGGAAGTAAGCAGTGTCCTTGGACTTGAGTGCCTTTCATTTACCAAAGGCCTAAAAGCACAAAAGGGACTGCTAATTAAATATGGATGGATTTAAACTTATGGCTTGGGACATTTTACCAGTGAGAGCAATGAACCATTTTTTTGCCTGTCACTGTTAGTTTATTTATCTAAGGAGTTTATAAACTATTGGTCACTGAATAAAAATAAAATAAATGTGTGTCTATGTGTATTGTATTTATGATAAACTGGCAACCTATCCAGGGTGTACCTATCCTCCGCCCCAGTCAGGGGTAGGCTCCATTGTGGATCTGGATAAGTCGCTGAAGATTATTGAGACAATTATTGATGTCTCATTTTCAAGAAAATGAATAAATTAATAAAAAATACATAGATTTTTTTCATTAATTCATGTTTATATATATATATATATATATATATATATATATATATATATACATCATATATATACTGTATATATGTAATGCTTTGTTAAATATCCAGAAATCTCACTTAACGTTTATGAGTTTGGATATTGAAAACTGAAAATTGTAACTGATGACCAGATTAATGTATTGAATATAATATATTGAAAGTCAAGTTGGCACCCTGTTGTTATTTCCAAATTCCCAGTTTACAGTAATCAAAGAAAGATCACCACCAGTTTCATGGATTAAATGTATTCTACACCTGTTTTAGCAAGAGGAGATAGTCGTACCTCCTTTGATCTGCAGTCAAATTCCATCTCCTTTCTTGGGGAGGGGGAAACTTTAGGCCACATCACAAACTATAGATGGAGAGAGCTGAATTGTCCGATTTCTTTTGCTGTCATATGTGTCCAAGAGGTCGCCTCCTCGACCGAGACCAAGGCTTGTACCTGTGACATATCCTCGCCTGCAGCATTGACAGCATCTACACTGTCCACTGCCTCACAGTCTAGCAAAGGTGAACACAGTATGGATGAAGCCTGCAGAACCAAAACCAGACTGACATGCTCTAGACCCTGGCACAACTCACAGCAGGCATGCACGTGGAAGAACACTGTCTGGACAGTTTCAGAAGACAGCTCTCCTTCTTTATTCTCTCTTTAGGTTAACATATTTTCAGTTCACAAAACAAAATTAAAAATCATTTGTATCTTGTCAAAGTAATTTCTACTCAACATAAAATGTAAATTGTTTCAATGTGCACAGTCACACACCACTGGTGAAGAAACAGTCGCACATCAGTAATAACATAGTGCTGGATGAGTCACAATTAATTAACAATTCACTGCAGTGGCACTTTTTCAGGAGAGCAAACATTTAAACTTTTGCTACAACTTGAGTAGTTTTCTTTTAAATCTGCCCACGGAAACAATTTGCTTGTTTTATATCTTCTTATATGTTCTGATAAAAACAAATAGTAGAAATTAAAGCAAAAAGACAACATAAGCAGACAATTTACGATATCACATGATACAGAATGTTGCATTCGTATAATGCGGGAGTGTATAAATGTGATGGGTGTGGAGAGAGTAATGTACCATGCTGCTGCAAAGTAATAGGCAGGTGTGGAAAATGTCTTCTACTGTATACTTTGTTATTTTGACATGTAAAATTACTTTTGTCTGTTACTGTTACAGATTGTCCCTTGTTGTGTCATCTGTGCATGCATCTCACTGAGTTGAGCCGAGCCCTGCTCTCCTGCTGAACTGAGTGCTGTTTGGCTGATTATTCAGTCCAAAGGGAACGTGTCTTGGGTCCAAATTGCAAAAAAATTGCCACAGAATGTCACTTGGTCCCCAGCAATACATGCGCTGAGTCATAAATAATTCTTGAAAACACAGGCCTACATACAATGGACGGTTATGCCTTGTCGCCAAAAAAAAAAAAAAACATTTTTGAAGTAAATTTCAAATGCAGGACTTAAAGTTGAAAAATAATGCTTGCAGATTGCTTTTCTGATAAAAACATTGGAGCTCATTTCACCACCTGTCTTCATGAATACTTAGGTGTTCCCATGGAGCTTCATAAGGTGTGCAAATAATATGCAGTAAACAAACTCCATCATGGGAGTGCACTTGATATGTTCATACCATATAGTGAAGTAACCATACAGGTGGTTACTTCACCACTAAGGTGCACTGCCAAGCAAGGGATGATATCCTCCCTGGAGAGCGGCTATAACAAGCAGGCATGTCTCAGCAGATGGCAGTCATGATGAGTGGTATGGTTGAGTGAATTTCATTTAAAATGCCAGATCAGGCACGGTGGCAAGAATAATGGTCAATAAAAAGCAAAGCATAATATATATTTTGTCGTGGTCTCATTCTGCAGTGGAGAAAGATGGTACAACCAATGTGCTAGGGGATGTTTGCTACTTGCAGAAAAGGGTCAAAGAAAAAATGGGTGAATGCAAATGCAGGGAGGATTATATGGTAAAAGCGATGTGTGCTAATATCGTGGTATAAAGAGAAATGAGATGGAATTATCTGTTATCTAACTTCTAAAAGCTGAGCTGATATGAGATGGAAATGACAAGCAGTGAAACACTTTAGTGAAAAGAGTGAAATGGGATAAAAGGCTAATTTGAATTTTGTTGCTTGCTGTCATTGTTATCTTTGTGTTACAGAGCCCTTGCTGACAAGCCAGTTTTTGGCCATACAGGGTTATGTGTGCTCTGTGTGAACCTATTTGCCTATGTATAGCAAACACCCATGTATTCCCAGCGGCCTTTCTTTCCTTTAACACTCATCTTTATTCACTTTGTGTAGGTTTAGGTTTAAAAAATATAAACGCATTATCACAAACACACACATCCACGGACATGGTCATGTGTAGACACACAAGCACGAACGTATTCACATTCATACAGCATGGCACATAAGGAACATCCGTCAATGCTGAACACACACGTCTGGATCTAACGCTCAATAAAGCAAATATAAACCTCCAGTTCCTGTTATCTGTCTACAGCAGGAGCCAAAGCTCTGACAGATAGGAGAAGAGAAGAGAAGAGAAGAGAAGAGAAGAGAAGAGAAGAGAAGAGAAGAGAAGAGAAGAGAAGAGAAGAGAAAATGAAGAGGTTTGGTTTTCAAAGAAACATTTATTAACATTAACTGTTCAAGATCAAATCACAACAGCAAAAACAAAACCATCAGAAACCAACAAACCCAAAAGATTGATCAAAAATTAATAGCCAGATAGTTTTCTTCCCCTATAGAAGATAAACTCCCCCCATAACCCCATATGCAGTTGAAAACCATCCAGGTGTCCGCCGCTTTATAGTATGACTGTTCAACCCTTAGTCTGGTTTTCACAAGTCCCTCGAGCACAGGTACAACTTCTGTGCTACCAGCACCCTGAGTCTGGTTCCTGCGTGTAAACCAGATCGCAAACTTCGCAGCAGCAGACAAAAAAATTAAGCAAAACAATTACAGGCTTACTTACAGCTGAATAGTCAGGTCCAAACATGAACACATCATACGTAAAATCTTTCCCCAAACCCTGAAACCACCTCTTTAGCAAATCAAACAGTGCCACCAGCTGGGTACACTGAACAATCAAATGTTCCAGGATCTAGCAATACCCACAAAATACACCCTCCCAGCTCAGGATCAAGGTGCGTCCTATACCTGTTCGTGGCTATAGTCCTGTGTACAACCCTCCACTGGAGGTCTGCTGCCCGTTTCTCAATGGGCAACTTATACAGGCTCCGCCAACTGCCCTTCGGGGAAGAATCAGGGCCAAAAAACCGAGCCCACCTAGATTCCCCAACGCCGCCCAGTGTTCTAATGTTTGAAACTTTTATGCACACCTCATAGAGGTCCTTCTTTTTTGCCTCATGAAATGTGCCCAGTTTGGGTGTCGTGTGGGTCAGGAGTTGGCCATCCAAAAAAAGGACAGCCCAGAAAGGTCCACTTCCTCCGAATGAAGCAGGAACAGCTGTTTATCATATGTCAACCTCCCAGCTCTCCTCAGCAGCAATCAAGCAGAATCCAGCCAGCTAGGTCCACAACTGTACAGGAATATTTTAGCCATCTGGAGTCTGAAAGAGGCAAGTTTACATTTAATGTCCACCAGTCCTTGGCCTCCTACACTAACAGTCAGGTGGAGCACCAGTGCTCGGACCCAATGCCGGCCAAACAAAAAGAAATCCACACGGTCATCCAATAGACCGTCTGGTCCTTTGCATGATGCCTCATCTCTGCCGGGTCAGTAAATAATCTTCCTCCTGGAAGCTGCAGGCAGGTCATTCTCTTCCTCTTTGCCACTGATCTCTCCAGATTGAAGAAGGAGCTTGGAGCATCCATATCCTTGACCCTGACCTGGATGACTGAGAACCTACACAGACATCCATATCCTTCAGTTTAAGGAAGTGGGTCTGGACCAGCGCCCCCTTCACTCTTTCTTGGAGGAAAGAGCTGATCTCCTGTCTTTTCTGACAGACACACAAACTAAGCTACAGACATACTTCCCAGGCTTCATAAAATACAAAACATTCATAACTTAAAATGAGATATGTGTTTGCTTCCATTATTTTCATTTGTTAAAATAGATTGCTAAGATCCATGTTTAAATCTAACAAACTTGTTCTTCCTTGACGTCTTTGAGCACATTCAGATTGTATCTGTGTTTACATTGCACAGGTTGCACAGATGTTTCTGCACTGCAATTTTTTATGTGAGTGATTTCACCTTTCCCAGTGTGGAATTTGCGAGTTTTGGAGTTTAGACATGTTACTTTGTTAGCAAAAAACTCTGGTGTCGATGCTGTTGTTTGGGAAAGGTCAAACTGAAGCAAAATCTGCTAGTGGGACCTTCATTGGCCCCCGTGGTACGCAACATATACTACAGCATTTTCTCAAGCTAACTGTGTGACCATTACTGATTTCCCTCTTCCCTCTGGAGCCATTTATGACTCTGCCTTGTGTTACCATAGCTTCAAGGTATGGCCATCCTTTCCTGGTAGATTAGCAGAGAATAGAGATTGATAAGGCAGTAATGCAGAGAGACAAGAAATAGGAAAAGAGAGAAAGATGAAAGTATGAACAAATTTTCCCTTCCTCACAGAACAAATAGCTCATTCTACTAACACACATGCATAGTACAATATAACTAACTTAAATATTTATGGACATGTAAACACATAACAGGTTACAGCAGCAATAAATGCAAACCTACGGAAGGAATTGTATTCAAAACACTGGGAAGAGGATTTTAGGTATTAATTGAATGCTTTTGTTGGAGGCACTGAAGCGTGATGGTACATTATTAATAAGGACACTACCATCTAAAGTATGAAACATTGACCATGGCCTCAGCTGTAATGAATGCTTCTGTATTTAACTCAGCCGGTTCATGTGATGTCTCCCGTGTAGAAGCTGATATTTCTCTCATTTTGCATTCGGTACATTCTTTCTTGAGTGCATTACATTTCCTGCAATATTACTGAAATCATTCAATGTATTGAATAGACTATCCAGGGATGAAGGAGCATTTTTGAAAAGTAGCAGAATCTGTCATTTCTTCGAGGGGGAGATTTATTGCATTTGAAACCTGTGCTTTACCATGATCATTTACATTCAAGATAATCCATAGCTCAACTCACATACATAAGACCAGAGATTTGGAGTTCCAAATACTGCTTCATGCACTTTGAGCAGAGATGTACAATGTGCAACGTTTATTTAGGCATATTCAAACAATGATGAATGCTATCCATACAGTGTTTCAAATGGTGACATTATTGATATGCATGAGAATCCTACAAAGACAATCTTGTTCTTGATGAGTTGTTGGAAGAAACTAAATGATAAATTCATCTCACTGCATTTTGTTCTGTAATTCCTGATGAAAACATTACACATTACACTGGTTGGTGGGTAAGCTATCTTGTTTAAGCCATCCTTTTCCTGGAAGATTATGGCAATGCCAAAAATAGTTCATTAAAAGAAATATCACAATTTCATTATGTGCAATAGGTGTTGATTATTTCTCACTATGTGTAATATCCCACCTAAATCTAATTACAGGAGCAGTGTGTCTGCACCTGGGCTCTGTGTAGGATTTAACAACTAGAGGTTTGCTCTGTGATTTGTGGGCTGTCAAATGTCAAGAAATGCAGGCTTTTCTTTTTTTGTTAACAGGATGACTTATCTCAGATCAAACATGGACGGATAATCCTGCTAATAAAACAAGCAAAGGCGGGGCCAGAAGCTCTAATAATTCAGGGAACAAATCGCATGTCAGTTGATGCCATTTTCTACATTTGGCTCACAAGCTGTAAGCAATTTTATACTTTATTTTCTGTTTAGTGATCATGCCAGTGTGATAGCCCTCTGTTTGTCAAATTGGTGTAGCTGAAAGATCTCCACACTTCATTGTATTTTGGCTTTGGTTTTCTTTTTTTCTGATTTACAACCCAATATCCAGGCAGAAGGTTTTCACTTATCAACTCCCTCCATTAAACACTTTACAGATTTCTCCCATCTGTCTGCTTCCTTTGAATGTTTTTTTATTTGTTTGTTTGTTTGTTTGTTTTTTGTTTACAGACAATAATGGACCAAATGCTGTAAGCACTGTTTAGTGAAAAAAACTAACATTCAAAACCCATCGACCCATTTTCTTGACCGTAATTGTCTCACCAGCAGCTGCTAATTCACCTTCCAGGTCACAGGTGTTGCTGGAGAATACCCCAACTGGCTATGGGCGAGAGGCGGGGTACAATCCAGATGCATTGTAAGTGCAAGCACCACACCAGGAGACGTGTGTGTGTGTGTGTGTGTGTGTGTGTGTGTGTGTGTGTGTGTGTGTGTGTGTGTGTGTGTGTGTGTGTGTGTGTGTGTGTGTGTGTGTGTGTGTGTGTGTGTGTAAAATCATACTTACACAGACATACCAGATGAGGACCCTATTTATCCAGAAGGGGTTCCATAGCAGCAGTTTTAAGTGTAGATGGAAAATGGTCAGACTGTGACATACTTTTCATTTTTGTGTGATGAGATGTGATTGATTTGATGAGAGCTATAGGGAAAGGATGCAGGTGGATGGCTTCTGTTTTCCTGAAGAAGTCCTCAACTGCTCCCTATGTGATTTCATAGCAGCTACTGATAGTCACAGGTTGTATTCAGGCAGATGACAGGTGGAGCAGGAGAACTGGAGAGAAACTGCATGGTGTCCAACAGGTCTGTGAGAAACATGAGGAATTTGTTTTGCTGTTCCACTTTGTATCATGTGTGGGTTTGGTTTTCAGGAAGTAGGAGATAGTTAAATAATGAGGGGACCTGTTATTGGTGATGTTGAAGTAGTAGTTGGACATTGCAAAGGTCTTCCGATATTCTTTGTGTGCCAGCCTATAAACAGAGAGGCCAGAAGATGGCCATTTCATACTACTAACCAGTAAACAATGGGGCTGAACATGACAAGGACATAGTTCTTGTTCTGAGTGGGTCAGGGATATCCATCAGACAGTGAAGAGTTGTTTCAGTGATTTACTGATCTGTCTTTCTTTTAAAAGTAACAAACTTTACAGAATAAAATCCCTAAAGGGTCAATTCAAGTCTTAGTTTGGTAATTTAGCTCCTCTTCTGTATGACACACTGTATTTGTGGTTAGAACTCTCAATGGTTTTCATTTCACAAATATTTTAACAAAACTACCTTTATGTATAATTGTATTTTTTCCTCCCACTGTAGATGAGACACAACACCTTTGCACGTCTGCCTCCAACATGACAGAAGCTCATTAAACATCTGCGCTGCAGCTGCATCTGCATCTCCCTTTTTACAAATGCAGGCTGAGATGAGTAGAAGCCATGTTGAGTCAAGGGTCATAATAACTCAAAGACAAAGACCAATTGTGTTAGGATGCACTGCCACGCCAAATGATCTCCATTTGTATGCAAAATCCCATCAAAACAGGATGTGTGTGCAGGTGAGCCTCAACTTACTAAACTAATTTTAAAGTTCAACATCTAAAAAGATGAGCACGCACAAACACATTAGTGAAAATGCTAATGATGCTGCAGTGAATAATCGACTTTTACTGAATGCCACCGATTCTGATGATGATCATGACTACAGTTGGGCACTGAGGGGGATGATGAGTTTTACATTTACAAAATCATGTCGCATAATTTAATTTGTTGCTTACTTTTAAGACAGTCATTAATCATTTTCCAGGATCACCTATAATGCTAATCTGAATTTAACAGAAGGATATATCGGTGCCTCTTTTTTACAGCATTTAGATACACACCCATCAGTCCATCCATTCATCCAACTATCCATTGATCCATCAATTGATTGATCCATTTATCCATCCTTGATCCTAGTATTTATCTTCAAATATACAGTATTATCGGTTTGTCTCTTGGATCAAAAGTGATTGTGCTGCTTTTGTAATGAATTATAATCTATAGTAAAATTTGTTAGTGATGTAACAACATAAAAAGACATGTCTTCACAGTAAATTCAGTTAGTGAATACAAAATTCTCATTTCTCAAATATTTACATTGTAAGCAGTGATACTGAGTTTTAGCATAAAGCACCAATATATTTGAAAGGGAAAATAACCCACTTCGAGAGTGCAGAAGCAAAGATGTGATTTGAGTCTATTTATCTAGTTATGTCAGAAGTAGACTTCCAAATTATTAGTGAGCTTAATACAGCTTTTTGATCATTTGAATGTTTAGCACTGACTTGTCTTGTTTCTAGCTGTGACAAGCAGGTCAAATTAATTTGTTTTTGACACAGGAGTTAAATGTTTTGCTAATGATGGCCCAATCAATGCTGTGCTTTATATTGCAAACTGATGTGGTGATTTTACTGAATGATTTGATGACCATGTCAGAAAATGTGCTTCCACATTTGAGGGAAACTGCAAAATCCCAGTATGGAAATGAGAATCTAGAAACGTAATGATACTTGTGCTTATGATACAGCAGGTAATGATGAATGATGTGGCTGCCCTGCATTTCACCTTCTAAATAGCTGCATAATTGCGAGATAATTTTTATCAACAGTCATGCAGCCCTAATATCCATTCGACCAATGAACCAATGAAAATATGTAAGTCACTAAAAGACATATCTTCTGTGAGCACGAGCTATTTTAAAAATGCGTCGCGGAGACCAAATTCGTCATCTGAGGCACTGCCTGCAGGAATACATTATTTGACAATGGGACATTTAACTGTGGATTACTGATTAAAAGGCCTTTTGCTATTCAAGGCTGATACTGTATCAATACCCAGAGTGAATCCTACAGAGTGCTGCTGCTTGTTTTTCTTTCAAATTATAGCACAGGCAAGAAAGAGTATTTATGTGTGCATGGACATGCGTGTTTGTGTTTGTTTAATGCTCACTGCTTGTCAGCATGCTTTCTTCTAGCTGTTTCCTAGTATCCACTTGGATGGCAGCAGAAAATCGAATGAAAAATCAATCAAAGCCTGTGTTTAATTGACAGGTTAGAAGTTTGTCAAGCCATAAAAGCACATTAATGGTGTTAAGATGACCAGGCACCAAATATATAGTAAATGTCTCCATTTGAGTCACAACACTGTGAAAGGGTCATGTCCTTTTTCAGCAAAGGAAAGCAAAGCCAATCATTTCTCCTGATTAGATTGCTTTCCTAGTCCAATGGTGGAATACCTTAGCAGGATGTTATGTCCAATTCACTCCATGATATGCTTTCATGTAATTTTCATTTTGGGGAAGTACAGTATGTCCTTACTGAATAGGTGCCAGACATTTTAGTTGGTTCACTGTCAGAACAGAAAACAGTCAACTGCATTGGCTGTTTCTAAGACTTCAGAAAGAAACTTAAGAAAAAGTATTGACTAAATGTGCTTGCTGACCTGCTGCTGAGAAATCATGGGTCAATGACAGATCATAATGGAAAAGATTCAAAGGGTTGATTTATATCTCTCTGGATGAGTTGAGGGCATCAAGGCAAAAAAAAACACCAATCACAAAATAAATCCATATCTTAAACGGTTTCCTCCATAATTGCCCAAGAGGAAACTGTTGAAGTAAGTGAGTAAATAAAAAGTTAAAGAGGAATGTGAAAATACTAAAGGCAACAGAATGTGTGTGTGTGTGTGTGTGTGTGTGTGTGTGTGTGTGTGTGTGTGTGTGTGTGTGTGTGTGTGTGTGTGTGTGTGTGTGTGTGTGTGTGTGTGTGTGTCTGGCTGGCTGGTTTATTTTTGATTGATTTGGTAGGCCAGAGATAGTTTTATACAAACACTCCATTGACTATTGTCCTGGAGTGGCCAGTAACACTAAAGCTGGAAAATATGACGAGCACTTCATTATTTGGCTCTCTTATTTGACCATGGATGATATTATATTTGGAATATTTATGTATAAACAATACCTTAAAAAACAATGAACATGCAGCAAAACAATAATTGGTATAAAATTGTTGGTCAAAAAGGTTCACGATTGTGACTCCGTGGATTATAACCCTGAAGCGCTGTGGTGAAAACACTCTATTAATGTTAGCATTGATCAGAAAATGGATCAATACAATTTAGATAATAGGCGTAAACATGAAAATTGAATGAGGTTGACGGTGAGAGTTGAAGTATGGAAGCATTTTGAATCCTATTTGCACCCCGTTCTTCTGTTGTTTGCATAGTGTGATGGCCACATAGAACTTTCCGAGTGGAAAATAATTCATGCAGCCTTGGTTTTAGATGTGGACTAAAATACACGAAGTCACTATGTAAAAAAAAAAAACATCACAAGAATGTTGTTTTGTATTGATTCTGACATTTGCTTTCTTTTTTTTTTTCATTTAAATATATTTTCAAGGGTCAGAAATGGTTTTAATTTATGCTTACCTACTATCACCTACAAGAAAAAAAGTGAGAATCATCTTTATATTTATTACATTGAAATAATATGATACATTTGACAATAAGTTGACTATGACTATGAATATGACTATGACTATACACTGTATGTTATGAGTAGCTAATGTGTTTTTCAAAGACCAAACTAAATGATATCAGCCTGATAATGGTTGTCTAGAGAGACAACGAGGAGAATGCATGTTGCTTTAATCTCTTGTAGCACATTATTGTGAAAGACAGTCAATGCAACTTTAAGGACAGGTCACAACACATTGACTAAAACATGAACAAGTCCAATTTCTTTTTGCCCTTTCCTGCTCTCTCCTTGATGAGGGGAAGAGTAAAACTCACCCCTGTCACCTCCTCTCAAAGCACGTACATCATTGCAGGAGGTGAAGGACCTGGGCAGTGCAACATTTAATCGTTTCTATTATTATTTTGTTAAAGTCTGATCTAAAGGTATGACTAGAATATTATGTGTTCCTATATACGTATTCTTACCCACTAGTATTGGATTAAATTATCTGCTTCCAAACTCCATTTCAACACTCAGTGTGTCAGTGTCTGCATTCCTGGCAGCATACCTTTGTGATAGTCTGTCAGCAGGTTAATCCTGAAGAATCAAGCTATCTAAGTGAATACGGTCTCATGCAGAAAAGTGATCAATACAAATAAAGGTAGAGGGTAGAGTCGTCAGAGCCAGCCCATCTGAAGTCAGCGTCTTTCAGCTGTGTAAGAGCAGACTCCTGTGAACATGGAGGAGTCAGGTGAGAAAAAGGAGGCACTGGCACTTTTAATTTCCAGTCTTTTTATTGTCTCATGGAGGCGTTGTCTGGTAATTCACAAAGGTGAGCTTTTAGGAGGTCATACCAATTCTGTTTCTGAACACAAATCCACATGTAAGTGTGTGTGTGTGTGTGTGTGTGTGTGTGTGTGTGTGTGTGTGTGTGTGTGTGTGTGTGTGTGTGTGTGTGTGTGTGTGTGAGAGAGAGAGAGAGAGAGAGAGAAAGAGAGAGAGAGAGAGAGAGAGAGAGAGAGAGAGAGAGAGAGAGAGAGGTGGGGAGAGTAGATTTCATGGCATGTACTGTATTTCATAGTTCGTGTGTGTGTGAGAGGCATCATGAGGAGCTGGCCTTTAAGCATGTGAAACAATACAAACATTTCTGCAGAAATAAAGAAATCTCTGTAAACTATATGTCCACAATCTCTAATGTTGTATGACAGAAGATTTAGTCACAGCCCGATAATTAGCTTTCAGTGTGCAGATGGTAGATTGTCCCTTTTCACCTTTTCACCTCCACATGTTCTCTCTGGGCTATAGACAGGATGCTAACATTCTTTATCAGCTAATCGAAAACATGCACAGAATAACACATAGGTTGTGGAATTGGATAATGGGATAATGCATAATGGTAAACGTGAGCAAAATGTATGAGTGAGAGAGACGGAACATGTGACAAACTCTCCCCAACTGGCTCCATATTGTACAAACAGAACTGGAGAGCTCTATGTGGTTTTGTTCAACCAAGAATGAATCATCATAAGCAGAGCCACAGAGACTGAGTGAACCCCTCGTGGATCATCACTGTTCAACCAGCATCAATAAATGGAGTCAGGTCACCTCTAGCCCACATCTGACGTTGCATCTTCAAATCCCGTTCAACATCTAAACATTCCTTTGAGGAAGTTTTTCAAACCAAATGGTGCCAAACAACTCCTAGTGTCTAAGCAATAACCTCCTCTAACTCTCACTCCACTCTCAGGGAAGAACAGAGAGAAAAAGACATTGAGTGGAGTGCAGGCGAGAGGTTCATTTAAAGGTTTACAGGAGAGATGGAGGGAGAGTAAGTGGGCTAATCACAAGAGAGCGGAGGTGATAAGCTGTCTAAAGGCTCTGATTCTCAAGGCATCATGGTTGTTGTCCTGCGTTATCAACTCTAAGTGTCTAACCCAACTGATAAGGTATATATATAAACCTCTTGTAGTTGTATGAAATCACAGTATGGTCCCATCATATTGAATGAACAGCCTCCGTGATAACATGTGGACACTTGGACACTATTCATTTAAAATATTCTGGATATACTTATGCCTTACATGTATCTAAATAAATCGCTAAGGGGATATTACCGGGCGTTGCAAACCATCCTGCTGCTGTGATATGTTTTATCATGTGCTCAAGCCACTCTTCAGCGTTTGATGAGGTCAGTCTGAATACATAACACCAATTTTCACCAGGCAACCTTGGGATGCAAATTGAATCAACTGTATAGAGCTCGTTTCTTTTTTCTGTGATTTCTATGATGTTGGTGAGTATTTTATTTGAGGTTCTGTCAAACCAAAGTCTGGAGAACACTGCATTTTAATGAACAATCTGACAAGCAGGGATTTTATCATTTCAGAAGCGCTGTAACTCAAAGTAAGGGAGAATCATGCAAACTATCATTTGTAATTATTATTTCTGCGTGACTGAATGAATGTGATTTGCTCAAGAGTCCTAAAGAATTAACCTGTCATCAAAACATGCTTTTTAGGTACATTATATTGAAATATTTTCAAGTTGTTAGTGTTCAGAGGCACAGTGATGCTCAGATCAGATTAAAGGGGTACATTAAGCTCCAAAAACCTCAACAAAAACAGTTTTGAAGTGCTTACATCAGCAAGGAGCTGCTGTTGGCTTCAGTGTGTTTTGTGAAAAATGCTCCAACTGTCCAGGTATGTTTCCACTGTCCAGCATCAGCCAGTTTCTGCCAAGTCCTGAGAAAGGCTCAACAAAAGACCTGCTGCATCAAGCAGTAGTCAATTTCTGTATGCAAATAAAGAATATCTTTAACCTGAAATTTGGGAGAGAATATGGTTTGCTGTTATACTAATCACAAATAGCAACTCACATCATGATAAGAGTGAGGTAGTGAGGTAGAAGGCAGTGAATCAGACCCCTTGTTTGCACTGTGGGTCTGAGAGGACTGCAATTTCATCTGAGCTGTATGTCGTGCATATACAGTGCGTCCTCGCGCATTCGCGAATTAACACTCGCGACTTCCTCATCGCGGATTTTTGGTAGGCAGTCACGTGATACCATACACGCATTCTATTGGCTGACGGCATCCGGAAGTGCGCTACTTTCTGTGAGTCTCAGAGTTCTGTGAGACACAAAAGTGCTTTAAACAGTCGATTAGAGTGTGGGAAAAGGTAATACAGATAGAAGGTAGGTTAATATCAGTATGGGGAGGGTTCATAAACGTTTAAATTACCGTAAATAATAAGATAAATAGTTTGGTGCTATACTGCGGAATTTGTTATTCGCATGTGGTTCCTGGAACGCATTAACCGCAAGTAATGAGGGTGCACTGGTACATTTGACAATAAAGTTGACTTTGACTTTGAAAAAAGAATTAGCTATGAAATGAACACCTGCCAGCAGATGAATGATGAGAAACTACATGAAAACCAAATTACATTGGGTGTGGCTTGAAAACTGTGAGGAGGATCTGGGACATATCAAACAAGTGAAACATTTTTCTCCTGGGACAGGGACAGGAACCTCCATCTCTTAATATCCACCACCAGCTATCCACATAGAACTCAGTGCCATCACACCAGGTATCAAAGCGCCAACACTGCATTCCTCCCTGCTTGAAACATGCCGAGAGTTATGTTCCTTGATCTCTCCACTGTTCGCAGCACTCACTGATCAGCACTCATCATTCTGTGTGATCATCTCACCTCATCTCGGCAGTCATTAACTCACTCCTTCTGGGCACTACAGGTTGATCTACGGAGATGATAAATACCAACATTATTCAAACAATGAACAACAAGTCATACTAAATACCAGAGGTGGAAGGAAGTCATAATAAATTCTAGCGGTAGAAGAAGCATTTCAATCTTTCGAGGAACAATGCAGCAAAATAGAAGTCAAAATACAGCAAAGCCCCTATAATAATGTAAATTCTTTGACATGTGGTTACACCATAAAACATGCTTTTACTTTAATTCCCCTGATAAGTAAAAGCAAGTAAATTCTAGCTTTTTAAACTTGCAATTTATCACATATAATCATGGCCAATGATTGTGATTAACTCAATTACATTTTTCAATTGAAACTCATAAATTTCTATTTCATATATATGATACCAATATATCGAGGTGGGCCCAACAGACAGCTTGAATCCAGTTCTATAGTTAAATGCACAATATTACTCACTGCACATATCTACCACAGCCTTTGCAATATGCTCAGCACCCTGCTGATTCTTTAGATAAGCCATGACTGCTTCTGCACTGCCCACCTGAAAACGCTGCTGGAGGTGTTTTAATAAGAGTTTCATAAGTTCCAGTATCCACACAGCATTGACCTATGTTGTTCTGCATCCAGGTTTCCCTGCGGGGGCCGTTATAATCCTACCTCCCCCAAACCCGAATGCACTTCATGGGGTAATGCAGTGATGAAGTCACATCCAAAATGTCAAATATCAGGGCTAGGGCTACAAGTAACAACCATACACTGAAGTGGCAATACAATTTCTCTTTGCCCAAAAATGACATGACAAATTACAAATGACAAAGCCTGTCTTGGTTATTTCAGTGACATAAAGAAGACTAACATTGACCATTAATCATCATTTTTTTCACAATCATCTTCTACTGGCTAAATATGGAAGTAACATGTTTGATTGCCCTATTTTTCTCATTTTTGTTCATACAATAATATTTTGGCCGACTAATAGCATAAACCAAAACTCTGGCAGATGTTGGTGTTTCACAGTATTATAGTGTGACAGACTGACAGCCAAATGCACGATCAGGTTGCTACACAAATATGCTTTTTAACAAATTCATTAGAATATGATACTTGATACAATATTTTGTGTGTTTGCTTGCCTATTAGCCACAGTCTGGCTATGACACAACTTTCAGAAATATAATGCTCAAGTGCACGTCACTAAAAGATATGTTGTTTGCTTGCACAAGGATGTAAACCAGGAATCTCTAGGTGAAGAGTGACTTCCTTTCTCATTTTGTTACTGTCCAGTCCCCTTCTCAAACCACTTTGTAAAGTGGAAGGAATGATGGGAAGAGCACCATCACCTCCACCATCTGTTAGCCAATAATGGGAATAGGAGAAGGGCAAGGAGTAATTAGGTAGGCTGATCTTGTAATTGGGAGAAGACGTCAATGACCTCTTCCAACATGTTATATTAAATGAATTATACAAGCATGCGCCCCCCTAGGAAAAGAAAATGGAGAATCCTTATTATTCAGTATACAGCGAGGTAATTTGTACCATACCGTGCGATTGTGCCTTTATCCTTTGAGAACTAATTTAAAAATACACACAGACATATAAAGACAAACAGTGTGTCATACTTTTCATACGTTTGACATTTCATTGTCAAATTTCTCTGCAGCCATTATAAACCTAAAGAAATCTTGGGGTCATCTTTTTACATATCAATGGATAAAGGTCTGTGTTATGAAAATGTTGTTCTTCTAAAAACAGACTAAACAACATGGCTGTGGAAGCGAGTAAGAATGTTTCCTTTTTAATTGCTGCTTCATGGTGAGCAACAAAAAAGAAAAGAAAGAAAATCATCAGTGGGTAGAATATTTTCAGTGTGGTCTGTTGTCAGAAATGAATAGTGCAGTTGTGCTTTTCAGAGGCCCTCTGTCTCTTGCCATGCCCTTGAAGAACTCTTGCAGGAGCAACAAGGAGTGCCAGATAGAACTCTAATCAGCCTGTGACAAATCAGCCTCTTCCCCAGCTTGTTTTTCATTTGGATAATGCTGGCCTCTTCTCTTAAATGATAAAACAACCTCTGTGGACTGATCTTTACACAACCAGATTAAATGTGATCACCTTGCCAACATACCCTCTGAGATTGCCATGATTAACAGGCAAAAGAGAATAATAGTAATCATATGCAGGATAATAACCCATACCAAATGGCTGCATGATCTGGACATAAATCACATCCCATTTCCTACCCCTAAAGGACACGATTTTACCCTTTAGCTGGATTTATGTAAGTACAATCTGATTTTTTTAACCCCTATATGACCTAAATCTAATTATCCCTTTATAAATTTAAAACATGAAAAGCACCTACACTCAAACTCTCTCTCTGTGTGTGTGTGTGTGTGTGTGTGTGTGTGTGTGTGTGTGTGTGTGTGTGTGTGTGTGTGTGTGTATTTTTTGTGATTATATGACCTTAAAAATAGGGTAAACAACATCCGTGTGAAGTGAAACATATTTGCAGAAGTCGAGTCTTCATTATCGTTACAATGAGACTGTAAATTTTCTAATCAGATTCAGCCTGGATTCAAGCCACCCACTGATAACCACATACTCGAGGGGCTAGAGGGATAGGAACTGTAGAGCATATACAATACACAGTGAACATTTTTAAAGAGGGAACATAAAGGAATGGAAAAACAGAGCAAGGTTTATGTTGATGGATGTGTATGTGTGGTTGCTTGCGTTATCATTATACACAAAAGCTGGAAGTGACATTTGTTCAACATAAACCATTTCATTCTGTATTTGGATATCATTTAATTAAGTCCTAATCAGAAAAGCTGATTTCATCGTTACTTCTTAAGCAGAACAAGTTTTAAATATTCACACAAGCTGTATATCTGCAACCGACAGAGAAGAAACTGGCATCAAGCCATGAATCAGAGGCAGTTTATGTCAGGGAAAAAAACGGAAATTAATTAGCATCCACTCTGTTTGTTATCTATTGTGTATGATAGGGGGGGCAGCATTTGAGTAATACTCAAGACTTTAGCATTACCCACAACCCTCAGGGGGAATCAACCTCAGAACTAATCCATATGCTTAGAGAGGTACATGATGGGGAAATAGAGCACATTATTATAACAGAAAAAACATATTAACATAAGAGACATTCCAAAAAAAAAAAAAAAAGAGAAAACAAAGTGAGCTGGATCCTAACATTTAGTCTATAATAAGAAAGCCTCCTGAGACTAAACATGGGCAAAGAAGAAAAGAAAATGCAAAAACAAACATACATCAACAAGGAGAACCTTGTCTTTTTTTTTTTTTGTAGGGTCACTGCATTCAGTCAGGAAAGAGTTCTGTAAATAGGCCAGAGGCTCAGCAGGCTGCTTTATCTACCTTTGTGCTGTACATTTGTAAATCAAAAGATGCTGCCAAGCAAGTAATCCACTTTTCCTTTTGATGAAAGGAAAAGTCATTTTCCTTTTTTTGGCATTATTATCAAGGGTGGTGGAGAAGTCATACATATCAAGTTAAACATTGTTGTTTGTAATAAAGGATGAAAGGCAAGCAACAAAGAGGTTCTGCTGAGCGAATGTAGTGATTGGCAGCAGAGCTAGCTAGATTACAGACCAATTGAATGGACAATACTGTGGGAGAGGCAATCTTTCCATCTCAGAATTAACTAATCTTGACAAGATATTTTTCCACAGCGTATAGCCCCAAATAAAAGTATATGTCAGAAAATAATGTTGATATAGTTTTCATTTAATATGTTTAGTATTGTATTAAATGACGGAGCTCCCGATAAAGAGACGATTGCTCAACTTTCAACTGCATAATAAAGAGAAAGTAGCATCACAGTGACATCTAATATGTGTGATTTTATAACCGTTGCCATGTGCATGATAATGCACAACAAACTTAAGCTGAAATATTATATATGTGGAAATATGGAACCTCAAAGGTTAATTATGGGGTTTGACTGATGGACTCCAGTGAATTGTGCTGAGTGGTTAGAAGACATGCCTTCTTTGATCATCATAGTTTTCATGGGAGGGCGGTTCCGTCATTTAGATGATGGATCCCACAGGGAGCTAAATGAGAGAATCATCAATGAAGGCAGCATGTTGAAATCCTGTTGCTCAAACACTACTTATCAGACTTAATCAGACGATCATTACAATGTAAGCCTGCGATGAGCGCAGAACTGATAGCGTCCCAGACGACGTCGAGCAAGCCGCTAATAAAGATGAGCTCCTCTTGGCAATCGTTTGGCCTTCTGGGTACAGAGACCCGCACCTCAACCCACACTTTCTACCAAGTGTGAAAGCGTGCACAATTAGAATCATGTTAGCCTCAAGGTTGAAGACGCGAGCTAATAAGTGAAATGGTGTGGTGGAGAAAGCAAAAAGAAAGTGGATGTTTTTCAGACTGTGATTGCTGCTGTGTGAAAATACAAATTTTCAGTAACTGTTGAGTCATTTTATCCAACACGGACAGCATTACATAAAAATGTTTTCCTGTGTCATGAAAAAAGATAAATCCAGCATGTAGCCTGTATTCATGTCCATTCTTTATAGAGCAATGGCAAAGATTAAAACTTCTAACCACAAAAAAGCAAACTGTCAATAGAAATTACGACTTAGTGAAAGCTTTTCTCCTGAGGAAAAACATCAGATTTATCCAAAAAATCCCATATTTATGCTCAAGTTAATCATAACCACAGATTCAAACGTCAAGCATCAAATGCTCCATGGGGAGTTAGTGCTTGGATGTTTTTTGAATGGTTTTGAATGTTTATACCATTTGACTGGTGTTCACTTTATGCTATTAGAACTGATGTTCTCTTGTTTCAAAACTTTTCTCTTTTTTACTCATTTTTTCTCATAGACCCAGTGTGGCATCTCTCTATCAACACTTCAGTGTAGACATGTGGGTGTCGATTGGCATAACAGCCATAAGTGAATTCTGAACTATTGGTTAGTTCTGTTGTCATATGCAGAAATAATTAAAGATATCTATATAAAGACAGAATCAAAAGCTGTGAGAAAGACCCTTCTCTACACCTCCTGTGTTCATCTACACTGAGAAAAGCAGAAGAGACTTGATGTCTAACTGCGGTGTTGTCAAGGATGACAAATAACATACCAGCATCTTTGTGTGAACAATGAAATAACACAATGACAATCGCCTACCATTGTTGTGATATAATGATTAATCTAATCCTCTGCTCAGAGGGAAAGGAACTCCCAGATCTTGTTTGTTTGCTTGATTTTCTTCTTCTTTGATTCATCTGCTCACTGTTACAAGCAGATTTTTTTAATGTCCTAGTCGTGGGTCGCCTACAACACATCATCAAAACACCACCAGACTTTCCATCTAGATGCATCAATAGGTGCAGTTACTACATCTGCCGGCATCTAAAAAGAGGAGCGACAATAACTCTGTCACCCACTCCCTCACCCACTGCTCTACACTCTTTGAAACAATCTCGGCAAGCCAATTCAGAAAAGAGCTGAAAAAGATTTTTTTCTTTATATTCAATCTGTTTTGAGAATTAAATTATTTGGAAACACAAGCTGGCTGTTACGTCTTTGGTGAGCAACTCCATATAAAATAATGTTATCTTACCCCTGCATTCTTCTCCTGAGGTATGGTGGTAAGCTTACTAAAAAGCAATCATTTATAGAACAGAGACAAAATGTAATAAAGAAAAAAATAATATAATCACAATATGATTCTATTAAAATGTAATTATGTATCAGCCCTAATTTAAATTAAAGTCCTTCAACAAAGGGAAGAAAAGCCCACCTAATGAAATCTAGTTTTTGGCATAAACATAAAGCAAAGCCTACATAATCATTTGCATTTAAAATAACATAATACTTCAAAGAGCATTACTACTTGTTTCTCCCAATTTGAAGCCCAATACTGACTCTAACCAAAAACCAGTGCCAGGTGTAACCAGTAGCTGCAAAGAACAGCTGCTACAAGGCTGTCAAGACCTGTCGTCTTTAGCAGCACAGCAGCAGGATAACGGATAAATATCTGTGCTCAGATAGAGGAACACATAATCAGAGATTTACACCGTTTAAGGCAAAATCCGAAAAGCTGTGTCTGGATCCCACATGGGGGGTGGGTGGGGTAGCAGAGATCTCTGCCAATAAGTGCATCAACAATTACAGGCAGACATGCATTCTAATATTTGCAAAACCATTAATAAACACAAACAGTAGAACTCTCCTGAGCTGGCCCAAAATGAAAGCAGCGCTTACCCATTTCACAACTACAATTTATGCCAGGCAGAAATAATACCTGAAAAAAAGAAAAAATCCATTTCAAATGTTCTAAAAAACAGTGACAGCGGCTTCTCTCTGAATGTAAAGCAGACAGAGCCAAATGATAAACTATCACTGACTTTCAGAAAAACTACTAAACATGTATACTTCATTTTAATTTGGAGAGCTGGTTTCAGGGGATGAGTTTGCTTTTGTACTGAAGGTTGCCTTCTATCCTGAGTCATACTAATATTGTCAGTTATTAAATTTAGGAAAGTCAACCAACATTAAAAACAAATTAAGCTTTAACTCTACATGCCACATAACGAGAGAATACAAATAACCCCTTAAAATGTTGTCAAGAAACAGCAGCAACATGTGTGCTGGGAAGACCAACAAACACCAAAGCCGCATCAATTGTCTAATGTATTTGACTTTAAAGATGATGCATTGCATTTTTTCAGGGTAATCAGCTCCCGGACTACATCTCTGTTGTAGGATCACATATTATAAAGTGTCCAAGATAAACTGAATATGAAAAATTTTGAGAAGGTATTGGCATTTTAAAACTGAAAGACAATAAACACTCTAATGTCACCTTATAGATTTGTAATTATTAAGATGCTCAGCCAATGACAGCGAAGGTCAACACATCCCATGTGATGTTCTAAGCACCTTCGTTCTTATCCCAGCAACAAATTTCGGCCTCTTTCTCCCTTATCAGCAGGAGGAAAGGGAAAACTGTTCCCAAGCAAGGAGCAGTTGCCATATCAACCACTGCACTGGTTCAAGGCATTAGATTGTTCAGTCTGAGTCTGAGTGCAGTCTGAAATAAAACATACAGTTCAGTGAGACGGAAGTGCATCAGACTACTCAATGATCACCTGGCAAAAAAGCATCTTGACATTTTGTTATAGGCTTTTTGAAAAATTATAATTCCTTAACATAAACGCATCTTTTCTCCTTTCGGCTTTTCCCTTCAGGGGTCGCCACAGCAGATCAGTTGCCTCCATCTAACCGTGTTTTCTACATCCTCTTCTCTCACACCAACTACCTTCATGTCCTCTCATTGTACACTCATTGTACTAGAATGAATGGCACGATGGCCAAGCATTTCCATTTCTGTGCTGGAGAAGGGGGGGCATTGAGTGGGCATGTGGTGAGTCAGCAATGGACATTTAGAGGGGTGATACCTCATTTTTAGCCTCTCTTCCTGCCACACAGTCTGCATGGGTAGGCCAGAAACCACGAATTGCATTGATAGACTCCCCCCCGACAGAAAAGGGAAACATGATCTAAAATACTGCCACCTCCTCTCCTACCGCTGTTCCTCTCATCCCCTCGAGGCGATCTGCTTCTCTCATCTTCCCACTCATGTCTTTATTTTCATAGTGCCTCGAAGGCATCTTTTTTTGATTGTGATACTGTTCTTGTATGGCAGAGATAAGCCTCTACATGCTGAATTTTTTTTTGTAATGTTCTTCATGATTGTCCTCATTAAAATGTAGCTCTTCTAAGAATTTCATAGCAATTTTTTCAGTTCATGCTCATGCCACTGTGTTTGTTGCTGTCCCACTGGAAAAGGCGTTGAAAAGTAACGCTCTAAGTGGCTGAAAATCAATAGAACCAATCTTATTTTTGCCCAAGGGTGTTCTTTTTACTTCTTTTTCTTTGCTCTGTGTGTGTACTTACCTGCCAATTGCTACCTGGATGGAGTGTTAGATACCTGGTAACTAAGTGTACCATACTGAAGAACAAACCCCAAAATTGTTCAGCAGGAGCTGCTTGTGTCAAATAAGATTTTTTTTCTTTTTTCCTCCTGAGTGCATTCAAATATTTTCTAGAGAAAATTCTGCTCCCGTTTGAATCAAATACATAAAAACATACTGTAATTGTTTTGAATGCTGATTTTTCTCTCCTTTTGATTAAATGAAGCAAAATAGAAGTTGTTGGAGTAGACAAGCTGTTTTTTTTTCCTCTCACTGAAAAGGGATGACCGTGAAGCATGAAGCTTAGTATATTACTCTTTTCAAGAATTATGCAGGGAATTAGACTACAGTGAGATACACAGGGAATTAATATAGTGGATGAGTTAATGTATAATGCATGTCCACAGTTTTTCAGTAGTTGCATATGCTTATAATATTTAAGGCCACTTAACATGTGCCTTCACTTCCTGAGCTCATACATTAAATGAATGCAGTTATCTGGAGTAGACTGGCCAGCCAATCACAGCAAGCTAACAAGTGATAAGGAAATGACTCTTCTTTATGCATACACCGTACTTTGTGAAATATTTTGTTTTAAGGCAACTTAGGGTGAGTTGCTGTTTAACTGCTAAATACAAATTTAAAAATGAGGTTGACACATGATGAAAAAATTAATAAATCTAGCATACAAATATGAATTACAGCATCAGTCAAAGTTCACTGCGACAATAGTGCAGTATTGTTTTGTGCTCATTTGGAGTGCTATTGTTTAACTTTCGTTTAACTGATGCCAACTTTTTGTGAGATAAAAACACAAATAACTATTTTTCTCATTTTGGCTCTTATGCTGCTATAGCATTTTGTTTTTTATGGCAGAAGTAAAAAGAATAGTAGTTGTAGTAGTAGTAGTAGTAGTAGTAGTAATAGTATCCATTAAGCTGCATGGAGCAAACCCAAACACCCAAACATAATTTCTTCAGAATTACATTTCTTGTCTTGATGGCATGACACAGCTCTGTTTTTGATAATCAGGCCAACCAAGAATTTACAGTATATTCTGTGTGTCTCCCCCCGACATGACAACCTGGTATGAAAGACTCTCTTACTATATTTGTAAAATACATTTAAAAAATGTGTTTGCAAGCATTTCAAATGAGAAATAGCTTATGCTGTGCAGAGTGATCAAAGTTCTTTGTGTGTTCCTTTTTTCTCAATTTATTGAGTAAATCCAAACACGTGTTTGAGTCTGAGATGGAGAGCAGATGACTGCAGTAACACAAACGATTTACAACTGAGGCTGATGATATTTTCATTAGTTGCAGGTATTTGGTAACAAAATTTCAGCTGTAAATGATGAAGATGAAAGAATCACTGAAGGTATTACAGTTCATCTTGAGAAAATCCAATGGTAAATCATTCAAATTCAAATTAAACCAAAAGACTCCTTGGGGTATATCTATTACTGCTAGATACTAGTAATAAATGACAGCCTCCCATTCTGATAACATTTACATCAAGACGCCTTTATTCTAAAAGATCGGGGTGACCAGCCTGCATTTATAGATGCAGTTTGTGGTCATAAGACTCAAGTTGGCCCATGAAGCCACACCACCTACAGAAAAAACATCTGCCTGGTCTTCACATCTAGTTTCACAAGTTTCACAATAACATTAAACACACACACGTTTACATTTCAGTACTTGCAAATGACCTACAAGAGTTCCTGACCACACCACCAGTTACAGGTGTCATAATCTTGCATGGGCCAGGGAAAATTACACTGGATACGGGACCAGTGGGAACCATTGCTGCTGATGAAAGTCGATTCATGTTGAACAGAAATGATGGCCACCAACGATGTTGAAGAGGTCATGGAGAGAGCTATGCTTCATCACTGTTGTCACCAGTGGTGTCTAGCCAATACAGACTTGCCCTACACTATGTGAACGGTACAGTGACACACCCGTACTATCTGAACAACATCATTAATCCTGTCATTGTGCCCCTGCATGAACAACACTGATCTAATATCATCTTCTTGGAGGTCATATCATTAAGGAATGGCTGCTAGAGGCTGGTGTACCTTGACTGGAGTGGCCGGCATGAAAATAAAGCATTTAGCTTTATTTTCATGATATAATATCACTGTAGTATCAACTTTTTACATTTTCCATTAATTTTACACAAAAATATTGTGAACTTTTTGTGAGTAGTGCATATGACAATATTAAAGGCAAGGTTAAATGACAGACAAAATTACCACACAATCCATTCCATCCAATAAATGTCATGAAATGTGAAAAGTAATAGCCTTGCTGTGCATTTCATGACATTGTGTCAAATGTTAGCACACAATGATTGAAAATGACAACAAAAAAACTGCAAAATACCTTGCCAACATGTAGCAAAGGAAAACAAAATGACTGTGTTTCAGATTGACTTGATAATGCACCTTCTCTATTTCATTCAGCAGAAATTACAAAGCATTCCCACTGCATGGACGTGAAAAGTTTGAAAGATACAGTGTAACAATGTTATCACAATAAAGCAAGCCTCCTTAGCATGCAACACATTCATGCAGGCGATGTAAGTAGTCTAATCAGCTGTCAATGTGACTGATTAATAGTTCAATCTTTGCTGTGACTCAAGCTTTGAAAATATAGTAATACAAATATTTTTCTTTCTACACAGCATGCAAAATAACTATTCAAGAATATGATTACCAAAAACTGACCTAAAAGTAGACAAACTTAAAACTATATTGATCCATGTGTATATATAACTAGATTTGATTTGAGAGATGAAGAAAGATGAATCACATGCTCATTCATTGAGGGGGACATATAATGTTTATATAGCTTTGCAGTGAAAGCTATATTAAGCCACAAAATTGTTCGGTTTGTTCTCCACCTCCAGACAATATATCCTGCTCATATCTATAATCTCCCAACATTTCCTCTGATAAATGAATGCTGCACTTAGTAGAAATAGCTCAACAATTACTGGGTGGATTGAGTGAGGTATCTGCCTGGTGAGTCATCAAAGACCATGTTAAAGAAAATAGGTCTATTCCAAAATCTCAAAAATGCACCGTGGAATATTTGTGAAAACATTTGTCAAAAACTAAATGTAGAACAAACTTCTCCCTGATGTTGGATGTGATGAAATGGTCAAGATGTTCAAGGTGAAAGAGGCCAGCCAATTATACAGTCTTGCTTATTGAGATACTTAAAGAAGGATTTTGATCCTTCAAAGTTTGTTTGACTTGACCATATCATCAACTGGCTTTGGTACAACGTAAAGAGAACTCACAACTGGCACGCAACAGAAGCAATCCAACCCAAGCACTCCATGAATGCTCCCAGATTATTTGATTTAACATGACAAATTGTGACCTACTTCGTTCAGAAATAAAGATTTGGCTCATTTTAGAAACAATAACAAATCATTAATTTAGGTGAGACGTATCTTTTACTCTTCAACTGAGACAATCTGTGATTACGGCTGATCAGACTCAGCTGTAACCTGATGGATTAAGTACTGTAACAGGGGAACTATTCAATTAAAATAAAAAAGCTTGTAATTGTTTCCTCTCCAAAATAGTTTTGTGGGCTCATTTGTTGAGAACAGTAAATTGCATTTTTCAAACCCTAGCGTTGCACAAAGTCTAATGCAATCACACAAAAAGACCTGACTTTGCATGTACTTGTGTATTTCAGTACAATTGAGGCAAATGTGCAAAATTCAAGTGATTCATTCATAAATTTGCAACATGCATGAAAGATTTGCATGTGTCAAACGGCTTTGCAATAGTGTGGTGAGGACCATGCAGAGCAGAGGGATATCTACACTGCTCAGCCACTGACAACAGGCGAGCTCTGGAGGAGACAGCTGGGGTCACAGCAGGGCCTTCTGGAGAAATTAATACAGTTCGATCATAATCTTTGCTTATCTGGAGTCGTTTACCACTGGGAAGAGACCTCAGAGTGTACTTTCAAACTTTTGGGATTAACGACAGGATTTATCTTCCCTCCTTTTAACACATTCACAGCAGCAAGTCACTTGTGCCTACTTCCAGGTTGTTGTTGGGTTTTTTTACCAGGGAAGAAATATACCTTACCTCTTGAATGTATAGAGAGGAGAGGAAAAAGATAAAGAGACATAATCTCTGGGAATCTTGTGAGTGTGAGTGGCTGCTGGCTTCAAACAGGCAGACACACCCTAACTTGCCCTTTCTCACCATCCTATAAATACAAATTAAAGAAAAATGTTCAAACTGAAAGACAACACACACACACACACACACACACACACACACACACACACATCTTTAAGTGATCGATCATTTGTGGGTGGAGTTACCTCTTTCCAACTAATTAATACTGAAGCTGAAGCATAGAATAGACTAAGCTAAGCTTTAGTTGTGTTCCGATGTCTATCCTCTGCATTAATCCAGAAGCAATTACATCATTATCTTTATTACAATGGGTCAAAGAATCTCTGATTTTTTTAAGCTGTTACGTAATTTTACATTTATTCCAGCATGAGTTGAGTTTGGGATACATTTTAGATTCAGAATTTGATTTTCTCTTAAAAAATAAAGGCTTTTAAAAATAAATGAGGAATGATGACCTCACATAAAAGTCAAAAGGTGGAGCCATCGATGTCTAGCTTAAGGGTGTTCTGCTGTGAACGTCAGTGTCATTAGATGCTTCCAATGCTTGATGGTGAATTGGCCAGGATTCCTCTGCACCAATACCATGTATACAGTGCGCCTTCGTTGTTTGCGGTTGATGCGTTCCAGGTACCACACACAATTAATGAATTCCACGACAAACCATTTATTATTTACGGTAATTTAAACGTTTATGACCCTCCCCATACTGATAATAAACCACCTTCTATCTGTATTACCTTTTCCCACACTTTTATCAACTGTTTAAAGCACATTTGTGTCTCACAAAAGTCCAAGACTCACAAAACCGAGCGAAATTCCCATTGCCATCAGCCAATAGAATGCGTGTATGGTATCACGTCACTTCCTACCAAAAATCCATTAATATGCAGTGCAAGGGCGCACTGTATATTAATGGACTGAAGACTGCCAACAGACAGAAATGCCTTGGGATGCAGGGTATCTGGGTCTACAACTGTACGTTCTCTCTGATCTGTGGCTGTGATGATTTTCACTGAAGAATGAAACAGAAGACTTAACTGTGTCAAGTACATTTACAATAAGAAGTATATTTGACCCCATTTTCAGCTGTGTCTGCATTATTTGCCATCTACACTCTTTTAGGCATTTACTCATGGGCTTTATACTGGGTTTTGATTTCACTCAAAGAGCTTACACACTAGCTTAGCCTCATCTCTGGATGAAATCCATGTTGCTGTGCTCGGGAGAAGACTCATGGCAGTGTGTGTGTGTGTGTGTGTGTGTGTGTGTGTGTGTGTGTCTGGGTGTGTGTGTGTGTGTGTGTGTGTGTGTGTGTGTGAGAGAGAGAGAGAGAGAGAGAGAGAGAGACAGAGAGAGACAGAGACAGAGAGACAGCATCAGAAACTCCGTGAGGAAGACTGAGGAGGAACTCTTGTGACAGATGGTCTCACTTGGTATCCGTGTCTGTGGGCAGTAATGTAAACGGTGGCTCCCAAATACATTTTGGCATCATCAATGACAGGAGTGAGCCGAGTCCACAGTTTCAAATGACTCCTTTTCCCCTTTCTTGTCACCAGAAATTTCACAGCCTCTGTTCCTTTTTTCCCTTCATTATCTCTCCTTTCGCCTTCTGCCATCCCCAGCACCTTCGTCATCAGGCCTGCTCACCAGTTCATTTTGTTTCAGTCCTTTACTCTCCCTAAGACTCCTATTCTGCCACTCGCCTCATCCATCACCCACTGCATCATTCTCATTCCTCTGTCTCAGAGAACTGTTAAGTCGCAGATAGCCACACGGCTATCTCTGACTGAATCATGTTTAGCCGCTAATAAAATTTACCTTAGGGTGATTTTCAGCTCCTGTCCTGCTTCGTGGAATTAAGTCTTCTTGCACCCAGTGATGCAAGTGATGGGTAGTAAATTAAACACACTTTCCTTTCATCTCTTCAGCATTAGTATGAATGAAAGGTGGGAGACGGGAATTTCACAAGCCCATTGGCTTCTACCCGTTAGCCCTTTTTTTCGGATGTTGTTGTTGATGTTGTAAATGTGATGAAGGTGTGAAGTCTGTTATATAAACATGTCCGAAAAATAAACTTAATAAATAAAAAATAAAATTAATAAAAATAAAAAAAAGTGAGCTGGTAACCTCCAAACACCGAAGTGTTCACACCTCTAATGCTACATCTCACCAACACTGCTGACTACATTTTAAACGCATCCACATGGAAAAGTGTTTGTCTTTAAAACACAGTAACACCATATTCAAGGCCCATATTTATACTGAACTGCATTAGCAACTCAACAGCAAACCTTGTCCAACTACTTAAACCCTCCCATCTGTGGCATCTCTGCAGCTCAATAAGGCAATAGCATAACAGTGGTTACAATGGCTAGAAGAGAAATGATGCAACTAACACGCAGGGCTAGAATGTATTACAAATGACAGAGGCTGAAGGCCTCATCAGCATCAATCTGATTGGACAGGACGCCTCCTCAGGGCTATCTCTCTCACCTTATTTCTTTCTCTCTGTTTCTCAATCAGTCTCTCTCACTCTAACAGGTAGAGCTGCATTGATGGTTGATCCCCAGCGGTGGTCGGGGGCTCTTCGGGGTCGTGACAAAGCACTAACATTTATCACAGCATTCCCTACAGCTAGTTATAAATCTATCACATCAGAGAGGACAAGAACATGAATAAAGGTTGAAAGACCAGTGATAGGTGATGAAGAAAACATATGTTGTGTGTCCTTGTGTATGCATTGCACACAGTTTGTTGAGTTATGTGCAGTGTGTGTACACGTTTTCAGACAGCCACACAATTTTTCCTCTTCTAGGCATTCGTCACATGTCCAACGCTGCTTCCAGATAGGAAAGTAATTTCTTTCATGCAGCATTTACAGGAATAGGCCAGGATACATTCAGTCATCCACAAGTTTTTTTTGTGATTGTCAGGTATAGATAACATTCTTTGATGCTAAATTTAAGATTACAGTGCAAAATCATCAATCAAGCATTTTGGTTTTAACTTTGCCCATTGAAAACTGCTTGAATGCTGTTTTCCTCCATTTGTCCTTCAGAGACAGGCAGCAATCATCCCACCCAGAAACCATTAGTCAGCCTAATTTACAATGATGGGGAACGTGATGAATACATAAAGATTCACATGACTGTCACTCTCTTTGATCAGAGCAACACGCTAATGCTGCATTGAAATCTGTTAAAGCTTATTCATTCATTTATTCATTCATTCATTGGACAAGTCACCAGTTCATCACATTGCCACACAGCAAGACAGCCACTCACACATCCTCACACTTAAATCTACCAACAATTTATGGTGGCCAATAGTGGCGGTAGGATGTAAGAGAACCCAGAGAGAACCCACGCAGACACGGGGGAAACATACAAACTCCACAAAGAAAAGCCCCAGGTAGAATAAAACCAAGGACCTTCTTACTGCGAGGCAACAGTACTACCCACTGCTCCATTGTGTTGTATTTATGGACGTCTTTGACCAAATAATTATTTTGCTAAAGTTCTCGATCATGCTGACACTTAAGATGCTGTGGATGGTACTTCTGAATACAAATCAGGTGTGGTATTTTGACAAATAGTCAATTTCCTTAAAGCTAATCAGCAGACTAAGGCTTTTGATTTTTTTTTTAAATAATTGCATACCTAGAATGTTACTATGTTCCTCTCAAGTGTAGTGTGAGAACTGCCAAATGACAAGATATCCAATACAAATGTGGAGGCTATGTGATAGGAACAGGATGCTGGCAATCTCTTCTTGTATGCACAGAGGACAAACATTGTAGGCATGTGTGGAATTTAACATCCTCCATTATATAGTTTCTAATTTGTACCATGCAGGGAGCTGAAGTCAACCTGCTGCACTTGAGGCAGTGGACGTCCCAAATGAGTCACCAGTTCATCACAAGGCCAAAGGAACAAACTTTAACAAAATGAGCAATTCAGAGTCACTAATTCACCTATATTGCTTGTTTTTGGACATCAAGAGAAAGCTGAAGTATTTATACATTAATGTCATAATAAATCATTTAATCGACTCAAACTAGCTGAGCTACACTTTCATCTGCCAAGTTGCCCTATGAAAACTGCAGAGGTAGTCCCTCTAGCTGGGGAAGACATTTATTTTATTATCATTATTTTGGAACAGCTCCAACTCTTCGGTAGCAGACCAAGTAGTGGACTTCACTTTGTGAATGGATTAAACGGTGAAAGGTATACCACAAGATCACTTGACTGATTAAAGGTAACAGAAGGCCTTTATACAGCCCATTGAGGCGCTTATGACAGATTACAATAACCACTGGGTAATTAACAGGGACTGGTAAAATGACCTGATTATTCCCCCTCTGTGTAAAGCTGGTAAAAAGACATAAAAAAACAAACAAATCCATTACCAAGATTTATGCAGCATTATTAAATTCACCGGGACAATAATAGAGAAAGGGCAGCATTCCATCATGTTTAGAGCATGGGGAGTAATGAGTTGTCATACGCAGAGAACCAGATGGAGGACATTACATTACCCACACCAACACTTTCATATGAACCATTAATTTAACTTTTGTCATTGCAGATTGAAGGAAATATAAAGGAAAATTAGTGTGCTGCGAGTTCTCCAGTATCATTTGATCCACGGGGCACAAAGGGTAAAAAAATCAAATCCTTCTTGACGTTACCTTGGCAGAGGTTAGCTGAAAATGGCAAGTCACCGGCTGTGTTTGTGACAAGAACTCATGGAACAGAACACTCAACAAATTACCCTACATTCAAAGAGCAGGAAATAACTTCCCTGCCTGGCCAGATGGCCTTTTTTTCACCTGCTTTGTTCTAAATGTTTTTTTTTAATCAAATGACAATCTCCAGGGCTTTAACGAAAGCTCCTGAAGGCCTCATAAAAGGGATTTTTAAAGGTGAACCAAAATGATGTGAGTGTCAGTAAGACGGATGTGCATATTCAACACATCCACATTAATTAGATTCAACTAATGGCTGATGTTCCTCAACCACTGACTTGAGGTTTTTTTCTAGGTTAGTCAGAGGTTATCACGATAATCCAGATTTACTTTATGTCACTTCTGCCTTTTTGGTCCAAATTGAAATTTTTGCAATGATTGGGTTCATTGGCATGACAATCATGGTTCCCAGAGGATAACTCTTAATGACTCTAATGACTTTTCATCAAGTTCCACACGCAGGTTTGAATGTTTGATTTTGATATTGGGTGGATTACAAGATTAAATATATTTCCTGGGTCCCTACAGCAGGATATAAATTATAATGACTCTGATGACCCACTCAGTGGTAATTAATATTTGTCTCTCGAGTGTTTTAGTTGTCAAGTTCTGTGTTTTATTCTAAAATACCTGCAAAACTTTCAATCAGAATCAACTCTGTTTCATGTTCCATGGCGACTAGAAAATCTCTGAACAGGAAATAAAAATGGTAATAATGGTAAAAACATGCCAAACATCAATATCACTGTTAATATGTTATTATTTAGTTTAAAGCATCCCTTAGTGCAGTCTGACAGACCTGCTAGATCAAATACAGACTGCAGAAATGATAATGAAACAATGATTCCACTTGGTGCCTCACTTTTAGTTGTCTTTTTTAAACTATTTTTCTTTTCAATCGTTGTACAATTTTGTTCAACTTCCTTCAATTGCAGGATAAACTACAACTGCATGAGACACACTTGTTGGTATAACTTTCTGGAAAATCCTCATGTCCCCTGTGCAAATCCACCTTCGTGAAATATGCACAGATTCAGATTTACATAATAACCCAGCAAAGTGGTTGCTTTAGCATCTTCTGTCTGTCACTTCTTTCAGTAAACTGTAAGATGGAAAAGGTTGCAGAGCTTTGCTTCTTATTATCTGGCTTAGAGCTGCAATTTCTATTTTCAAAATAAAATGAAAAGGAAATTTTGGATTCAAAACTGAAAATGTGTAAGACGCCACTCAAATACACATTCCTCTTAGTCTGACAGTTGCTGCTGCCTCATTCAGGTAAGGCGTTCAACAGATATATTATACTCTTACAACATTCGGCTTTGAATAAAAAAAATGTAATATGTGACGTTGATGCCTTACAAAGCAGTCTGTTTTGATCCTACAATCTTCAACATTCTAAAGTTACTACTGATTTTGCTCACATCCCCGTTAGACTCAAACTGGCCCTCATGAATGATACCAGATAAGTGGTCATTATGGCAGCACATGCAGTTCTCTTTTATAAAGCTGTACTATAAAAGTCTTTCCCTCCCAGAAAATCACATAAAATCAACCTGAGAGAACTCATACCGACATCAATGTAACACACATATTAAATGTCTATTCTATGTGGTCCATTTGTTTCGTATTATAACCCATGTAATTTTCCTTTAAGAATAAATGGGTGTGGGTTCTTGGAGATTAAAAGAAAAAAATACACATTTTACACATTTTTGATGCAATTGCTTTCTTGCCAAATCATCTAAAATTCTGATGATATCATTCATTCATTCATTTTCCTCTTCTGAACCACTTCTTCTGTTTTTGTGGGTCACGGGGTTTGCTGGAGTCTATCCCAGCTGATTTATGGCAAGAGGCAGAGGACACTCTGATCGCGAAGCCAGTGCACCGCAGAGCCACATGAAAGACAAACAGCCACTCACACTTAGATTCACACCTACAGGCAATTTGGAACTGATCATTACACCTAAGCTGCATGTTTTTGGAGGCGGGAGGAAGAACCCAGAGAGAACCCATGTAGACATGGGGAGAACATACAAACACAATTGAAGAAAACAGATTTGAACCCAGAACAGCACTACCCACTGCGCCACCGTGCTGCCGCTGATGATATCGGTATACACAAAACAACTATTACTCTAAGTCTTCTCTCCCAGTGTTGAAATCCTCCAATTCATCCGGCTACAGCCCAGAAACCGGACAGCATCTGCCAGTAGTGATCAATCAGTATATCCAGTCAGCCTTGAGTAGCCAATTTTAAACTATAAGAGTGTGGTACGACTGACTCGTTCAGTGTTGCTGTGTGACAATCTCCTCCTACAGTGCAAGGACAGAGGAAGCCAAATAAGGACGAACATGACTCTGCAACTACTTCCACTGGGCTGGCAAATTTTCCTCATCACCTCACTCCTATCTTAATTCTCCTCCTGCTGTTCTTTTGTCCACTCATGTTTATTCAGGTCCTGATTGTAATTCTGTCCCCATCATAGCTGGTTGTCATGGTTATTCTTACTCTCAAAGCTCTCCTCATCCTTAATCTCACTTCTGTCCTCTCCTATACGGTCACTGTACACTCCACCTCTATCATCGCCTTCTTATTGTCCTCAGTACCCCCTTCCCCCCCGTTAATGCCCATCCCCCGCCTTCTTTGGCATGCCAAGACAAGGTCCTGACTGCCACTCACTGTGGGATGGCGGTGAACAGAAGAGGAAAGGAAAAGGTCAGAGCATCCCGATTGTCACACAACTCCCGCCACACCTCCTTATGTCTAGAGCAACAATCAGGCACCACTTGCTGAGGCTGGTGTCATCTTTACCCCTCTCTCCAAAGGAATAATGTGCTTTTAATTACTCTCTTCTGTGTCCATTTAATCATGAAAAGCATAACTATAAACAGCAATTAGGCGTGTTAAATAGCCAATCAAGACTAACAAAAGGCAGAATAATCAGGAGAAATAAGAGCTGAATCATTTTCAATAAGCAACGAGCAGTTCTGCAGGTACACGTTCAGACTTTTTTTTGTAGCAATTTCAACAACTGACAGATATTACATTATTCTATAGCATTATCAACATGGATGTCATATCAAAATATAGACACTGTGCTTATACTGCTGAAGAAATCAGAGTACTCTAAATGATTTGCTGAAGTCTATTTCCATCTCGAGTCTGTTTTCATTTCGAGTCTGTTTCCATCTCGAGTCTATTTCTATCCCAAGCAACCACTGCTGATAAATTAGGCAAGTCAAACATGTGTGTAATACAATTTCTAATCTCATCTCTGTAGAAATCAGGTCTGTCTCTTCTGTTCAGGTTTATTTAAAGGACCTCAATGACAGCCATGTGAACCTCATCAGGATTTAAGTTTACCAAAGTAATGTTATTTTGTTTCCTGGATGTCTGACAAGCTGGGAAAAACCAGAGCTACATGACAGGTGATAATTATAGGAAGAGACAGGGTATATTATTTTCTTTCGGTGCATGTCAAGGACACTATGAATAGCAATGAGTCGTCAAGGCCATCATGAAACTGGGGGACAAAAGTACAGACTAGTGACAAAGTGCAGTGGACATAAACAGCCTTTGAAGGTCTCTGAGAAACTATTAAGGTTTTAATGATTCATTTTCGCAGAGGGATTTTTAATCACTTTAGGAGTCAACAGTATACGGAACCATATTTCCATCTATGAAAGAGATAACCTTGAGTAAAATAATGTAATTGCTAATTCCCTGTCCATTTTGTAAAGGTGTGCATATTCTGGGTCCTCCTGGGAAATCCAAATGTGGTAGATAAAACATTTAAGGGAAGAGCTTGATAAATGTGCATTAATGAGATTGCTGTGCTCATCCTTCAAAGGCACATAAAAGCAAGAAATATTTACCCCCTCTGTTACTTAAGAGGTGTATCTGAGCAGAAAATGCATTTGATCACATCCATATTTTTTCTGTTTCATATAACATATTATCCTTGGCTGCAATGCTGTAACTCAATGCTTCCACCTAGCTTTTCACACAGAGAAGACGCTTCGCTTTAGTACAGCACAGCACTCTGCAGATGGCAACACACTCACTCACTCATACAGTCATTTCACTCACCAACACCCACAGCACTTCATCAATTACTGCTGATCAACATGTGAAATCAACAGTGTCAACTTCTTGCCCAAAAATGCATGGAAGATCAGGACAGTGAAGCAGACCGCCTTTGTGACGAAGCGTTGGTGAATGACATGAAACAGAAGCGTTCGTACCTTCCTGCACCGCCTGGAAGGGGTTGTTTGGCTCGATAAGTTTCACGGAGTGTGTGATTTTCTCGCTCTGCAGAATGTCATCATTCAGACTCAGGTCTGAGATGGCAAGTTGAAAAATCTCGTCATCTCTCACCGCATTTTGCTCGAATATGGCACCTGTTGAATGAAATGAATCACAAGTCATTTAGAGTGAAGGAAAGTAACGAGGCGAGTGAAGGGTGATTGAACGGGAGAGATGAAGACAGAGCAAGTAGTGGAAGCCTTTAATGTTGGACCGTCACTAACTGACTGAAGACAAGATTCTCAACTCTACTGTTAAAATCATGCCAGAAAAGAACATAATTGAAAGTAATAGTTTCTGGAAATTAGATTTATCCTCGTGTGCTTCGTTTTGCCTTGAAACTGTGCAACACGTGCCCCTCAGTGCGCACGATGGTTTCAGCACCTTGGACAGCGACGCGGCTGTACAACAAACACAATGCCTAAAGTGGCCAAACTTCAACGTGGATGAATTTTATCGGATTGATGACACTCTTCTCAATATAGGCCTTCTATAGGCATTCTGAATTTTTAAATATCTCCCCCCCCTATCCCTCTCAATACCACTGTTTATCAAAGCAGCAGCCGCTATCGGTAGAAGGGAATATATATCAGGAGAAAGGGTTCCAGGAAATGAAAAGTATAATTGGATACTCAAATATAAAGCGGCACATCAGCCAATATTCTCTGGACGACGTCCCGACTCCGTATTAAGCCAGTGACTGAGCACCTGATGCTTGGCAGACTGTTGCAGTGAACAGCAGCAGGAGCACCGAGACCAAATTTGCCCACATTGACATTGACATTTTTATCTGAGATTATGATGCCAGTCATTTTAAACGGATACCTGACTGTGCGCACGAATAGAGGATACAAAAACTGAGACCGTGCGTAGAGAGACGGGTCGTGCATTGCGCATATCTAAAATGAAATAAGACATGACGTTTAGGGATGTCAGACAGGAATCAGTAATGATGAGTTTAAAGATCTGAAAACTGCAGTTGTTTTTTGAAGTTTGAGAACAAAGAGGCTCTATGCGTTTTTCATCTCTAAAACGAAACTCCGCTGGCAGCCCCTCCGCCTTGATATTGCAGTCACGTTCTGGTGAAAGTTGAGGCTTGTCGGGAACAGAGAGGAGGCAGTTTGGTCTTTAAAAAAAACCTCAGTCATTTAGTTAATGGACCATAATTTAAGCGTAACATTATTTGAATACACAATTAGTATTTAGAGGCTGAAATGTTTAGATCTAACGAATGCAGTGATCTGTAATCGAAATATATAAGAATTGTCTGCACAAAAGCATCACTGGTGTGTGATTTAAAAATATATATATATACTGTGTCAGCGCAGGTCGGACGCGTAACGCTTTTACAAAATGCCAACTTTTCAACTCGCTTGAGAGTCAGTGTTGCTCTAACTCAGGATGCGGGCTGAATAAACAATTTATTCCACCCTCTCATCAAACCCCTCAGATCAGGGCAGTACGCAAAAAAAACTGAGCTTTATACTTGCACGTTTCCTAAAACATGTACAGCCCAAGCAGCGTGTGTCTTTATCGGACGCTTACCAATATGTATGATGGAGTCCGCTTTGGCCGAATTGCACTGCAATATCCACAGGGAAAGGCAGATCAGCAGCAACTCCATCTCGGGATTTCAGCTAAGCGGCTCATCCAAGCCCTGCTCGGCTTTCTTACACTGTCCAAATGGAGTACCCAAAGTAAAAAGACAAAAGAATAGATTATCAGAAGCCCAGTCCAACACAAAAACGGGGTCCTCCTCCTCCTGGCGATCAGACCCACGTAAAACAGCAAAAAAATAATTATAATAATTATGACACCTTTTTCTCTCTGTCTCTCTCACTGTCTCTCTCTCTCTCTCTCTCTCCCTCTCTTTCACTCTCTCTCTCCCTCCGTCTTTTCACAAAAGAGTCGACCAGAGGAAGGTGGGCTCAACTAGAAGAATCGACGGGGAACCGAGGTATAACTGAAAAACCAGGTAGTTCGGTGAGAGACACCGGCGTTACCTCTCTCACTCTCGCCTCTTTCCAGCTCCGGAATCTAAAGCATGGCAAGCTGCAAAAAAATGCGGAGGAGGGACACCCCTTTAACTACGCACGGAGAGACTCTTGCATACACACACTCATAGGACACACACACACACACACACACACACACACACACACACACACACACTTCAGTCCCGGCTAGATCACGTGACTGCAGAGACTTCAGGACTCGGCTGCTGTCCCGACAAGCCGGGTAGAAATGATTTGGACTAGCCGGCGGACGAACTCTAGTTGAGCCGACATCGAAACACATGATTGGAGGTTACAACAAGCAAAGCCAAAAAGAACAGAAAAAAAAATCTGTCAGCCTGTATTACTTCCTGAAAAAAAAAAAAAATGACAAAGAGCTCATGTGCAAAAACCACCTACAGATTGGCTCAGGAGCTGAGAAGCCGGCGGCGGTTTGATCAGTTTACTTTGGGAGAAGTTGGCGTTTTCATGGATGGTGCGTGTGGGAGCGGATAAGTACAGTATATTTTCAGCTCACTTCAGTGGTGACGGAGCACAGCTGATGTGTCAAAGCGAAGGAATTACGCACCACGATCCTCAGCGACGACTGATCGATGAGAGACGGACGTGACACAAGCCACGATGCCTGAGTGACTCGTCACCTGCTAGATGGGGGTTTCCGGTGGAGCAATTTGCAGATGAACAAACCCCAAATCGCTTTTTGTTTGAACGGCTGCATGATTTGTTTCTTTCATTGATTGTTGCTGAGCAAAACTGATTTTTTTTCTCTCTCTTAAATTGCAGGATGCAAATTGTTAGACATGCTTACACGTGCGTTTTTTAAGAATCGGATTATACGGAGAGAGCGTCGCAGACATGCGACGCGTAATGTGCAGAGCTGTGAAGAGGAGGAATAATCCGTGCAAAAGATGGAGTATGTAGATGGACATAATCTTACAATTAAAGGATATTTCTTGTGACTTCAGTAAAAACAGAAGTATCTTTTAATTGTTTGGTTAAGTCCGTCAGAGACGCAAAACTTTCAGCCCACTAGCGGTGAACTGCTCCCTAACCGAACAGCACAAGCGCAGAAGAAGCACCTGTAGAGCAAAGAGAGTCGGCCATCTCACTGTCTGTTACACATCTCCATGTTCTTCAACTTGTTTCTCTAGAAGTATCTTTTTAAATAATACGAGATCATAAGTAACGGTTATTAACACTGCCAACATCAATAAACCAGAATCGCCCATGTCCAAGTCTGCGATGACTACGATAATCTAATGTTTGTTTGCAACCGAAAAATAAACGCCAATGCCTCCAAAGTTGTTGTAAAATCACACACAACCCCTAGTGGTCGCCTATGGATACTGCAGAGACTGTGGCTCAAAGTA
This sequence comes from Antennarius maculatus, assembly GCA_013358685.1. Classification (NCBI taxonomy): domain Eukaryota; kingdom Metazoa; phylum Chordata; class Actinopteri; order Lophiiformes; family Antennariidae; genus Antennarius; species Antennarius maculatus. Next base: position 15,120,217 of record CM023616.1, read on the forward strand.
TATCAATTCGGGACCAATAAAGTATATTTTATCTTATCTTAAAACCTTTCCATCTTTTCACAAGGGTTGGTAAAATTTCTGTCATATGAAGAAATGTATGCTAAAAGAAGTCCTGGATAGGTAATTTATACCTAGCTGAGACACTTCCCATGAAGCTAAAACTTAAAAACCAGCATATTATAGATGATATCTGCAGATATGGATAAGGAGAATGTGAGTCACGAGCGAAAGATATGATTTTTTTTTTAAAAAAGGAAAGAGTTAAATGGATCAAATTTAAAGTTCCTAAAACACAGTAGCTATATATATAGACCCTTTCCAAATAGATCAAAATACAAAGACTAAATTTAAGATTTGGAGTTTAAGCTGGCAGTCCCCCAACACACCATGAACAATTCACCATGTCCTGGCAAAGGAATGCATCACTTTGTCTTAGTCTATGGAACAATATGTTGTTGAAATCTCATCAAAAAACCCTAAATTATTCATTTAATTGTCAGTTCACACAGGTCTTAAAAAGACTTCAGTCTTGTTGTCTTGTGTTTATTACAATCCAATATGCAAGCATCTCTCTCACACACACACAAACATGCACACACGGAACAAAAATGATGGTTGGAATAATGGTTCAGAAGGAAAAACACATACTGTATCAAGTGACAGCAGTTTCTGGGGAAAAGGTGATGGAACAAACAGAGGGTCCTCATAGTGACTATATACTGTATATATGCGTGTATATAAGTGGTAGTTGTTGCTATGTCAGCCATTACATACATCAGGCAGACATTCTGAAAAATATTATATGTCCTATATTTACTCTCTGCATATAGAAAGGTTTTTATAGAAAGACATTTTATAGAAAGACATTTTATAGAATTGCCTGTTTTCTTCAGTCCTTGAGTGAGTGAGTTCCACGCATTAGTAAGTGGATTTTACATTTGGACCAAAAAGGTCTCTATAGAAAGAAAGTCATACAAAAAAAAATGTTGTACCACATTTCTGGATTCACCGTCCATTTCAATCTTATTAGCTCAGATTTTGGTCCAAAATAGCAGGCATTGGTCAATGTTCTTTTTCCTTTAGCTCCAATTGTGGTGCATACATCCATGGGTGTCTGCCTAAGTCAGCTTCCATAGTGCTGCAAACAGTAGGTCATGGCTGTTCTCAGCAATGAAGGTGGAATTTCATTGTCCCACAAGCCTGCATTGTTAATTTTTATGGCTGTGAGCAATGAAGTGAAAAGAAAGACAGCATTTCCCCCTCCTTTTTTGGAATCAATCCAAAAAGTGAATTTAGATTAAGGGGCATTGTCATATGCAGAAGCATCAAAGCCAACAACAACAGTAAAACCCTGCAGCTGTTTGTCATTAATACACAAGTATGAGTGCTACACAGTGACCTTTTACTAATGGACTATTCTTTGAGAGACAACATTGCCTTCTTCCCAAACAAAATGCTTTTCTAACCAAAATCCTACAGCACAAGACTCAATATGATTAATCGTTTCTACAGCATCTTTGCTTTCTGGATCCTTGGTTCCCTTGGAAGAATCTCATCTCTCAGTTTAATCTTGAATTAATTTCTTATGCATGGCCTGGGGCTGAGCAAAGTGCTTCTTGTGAAGAGGTGACTGTTTACAGTTAACACATGCCTGTGTTACTGACCTCTATCCTCCCTCGTTGGAAAGACTATTACTAATACTGCATATTTCAAGGAATATGTTTTTGACTCAGGGCGACATACGCCGTAACGGCAGATTCTTAAGTCTATCATGTTAGCCTTCGTCATTGACCATAAAGCCATGGAATAATAATTTGTGATGTGGTGTAGAATGAGTCGGAGTGTAATGACTTCAATGGCATTTAACCTGACATCAGTGGGAAGAAATGGAAAGTCACCAGCATGCAGCAGAGCCTTTAGTTACTGCAGTAGTTGTGTGGCGTATGTTATAATTACATCCTGCTTCAAAGAGGTCATGTATTGTAATTGTCAGTGTTCGTTTGTCCATCCGTCGGTCCGTCCATCCGTTCATATGTCCACGAAATATCTTCGCAACCGTTGCAGATAGAAAGATGAAATAAAAAGCACATTACTCGGGCAGCAAAGGGGATGAAAATTAGATGATGACCTTGACCTTGAGAAAACTAGATCAAGGTCAAGTTTCAACTTTTGTACACTCAGGAACCAGATAAGATAGAAAGACGAGGGAGAAGGCCAGTGTAAGATCATAGATCAAAGCTAGTGCTTTGATCAATGGCAGTAGGTCAGAGAACTAGCTTTGATCTTTGAACTATGCAAGTAGGTCAAGGTAAAATTTTGAATTCAGGGGTGTCACAGGATGTTGCAATCTCTGACTGCCTTGGTTCTAGTTACATCTTGTTAGCGTAAGTGAGGGATGCATTGAATGCAGAACCTGTCTTCCTCAGCCAAAGTATCTTGGCACACTTCTGAAGTAGGTGGTCTGATACATGAACAGTAGAATAGCAAGCGATTGTGAGTTAAATGAGGGGTCTGGTGCTGAACAGGTGGTCTTGTCCATCCCACTGTGGTACCATGGAAATGTGAAGTCTTTGCACCAGTTTTTTTTTTTTGTTGTGTTTTGTTGGTTTTTTGGGGGGGGGGGATGTCAAATTTCAGACAAGATGGAATTCCATTCCGGTCAAACAGAAATGTGCCTGGAATATCTATTAGGGACTGCAGCATTAGAGGTGAATAAGCAACCTCCATTGCGTACTGTGAATTTCAATGAGTGAATTGTTGACTACCTTCATCATTGCACGTTTCAGCCATAAAGCGCAAGACCACGGTGAAATATGTACTGGTTTTAAATATATGAATGATTGTAAATAGGTAAAGAAAATGTACCAGAGTAGGACAGTTCTAGAAGAGAGAGAAACTATTGATCATCCAAACATGGTTGACAGCTGCATGAGACAAGGTTTGGTGAGTTTTCCAGAATCCAAAATGAAATCAGATTCAGGCTTATTGGGTATGAAACTTTGAAGAGTGATGTTGCCTGTGGCTGGTCGGCTTGTTATTATATGCTGCTGTTACTACAATATAGATTTGCTGAAGTAAAGACCAGGGACCTCATTTAAGAAACACAGCAACAATCATTTTTTAGTGTTAAGTATGAACCAAGTACGAACTATGTACAAATGATCATCTTACCTTACTTGCTAATGTCTCGACCATAAGGGATTTTTCATGCTTGCAGGCAGGCCTATAGTGAATGTTGGTGCATTATGAGGAGTTTCACAAGAATTAGCAGATTTGCAGTCTTACATTTTCAACACCTACGTGTTTTATTATGAATTAATAATAAATATCATCTAATGTTTATTTAATATAAGTCATAGGTCTCCCTTTCTGGCTCAAGTGGTTCACTGCAGCTGAGACACTAGTGTGAACTTGTCTTCCAAAAGTTTTTTTCTTTTTTTTTCTCCAGTTTTTAGTGCATAGTTATTCCTTTCTATGCCTTCATTGTGCTGGAATTTTATTAGGGGAAATATCAAGGTCAGTGTCATCAATTTAAGTTGATTTGGAATTTATAAATCTAGAGCTAACAAATGGAATTCCAACAACTTGCTTTGTAAGCTTCTTTTTCTATCAGCTTTCATGAATCACACCTAAGCACACAGTTGGACAATCTCATTTATAAGGAAGCATTAATATGAGAATATATTTTCATGAAAACAGTTTTGAACTATTTCCTATCACATGTTAGTCATCAAAAAGCCCATTTTATCAAAACAAATCTTTCCAATCCATATAGATATTGTTAATATTCTGTGTCTGTAAATAAAGAATACTTGAAAATGTATATGATATATATCCTGCAGAAGAGTCTTGTTGTGTCACCACTTATGGTTTTAGAAATACAAAAAGATAACACAGCTAAAAGCTCATATGAAATAAAGAGCAGCTAAACTGCTGCACTATTTAATTTTATTCTTGCACCATAACTTCATGTCTCATCATCATGCTGTGTTAGACTGGAAAGGGATTGTTATGCCTGTTAAACATAAAGGAGAAGATCCCACTGGTATTTTCTGTTTTTGTTGTGCATAATTCATTGTTTGCACTCATCTGCTCAGACACAGTGAATGGACAGTGTTCCAATGAATCTGTCTGTTAGTGACTGAAGAAATCTCTCACACTGCTAGTAAAACAAAAACACCAGCAGTTAGAAGAATCTAACAGTTTTTTCTTACTTAAACAAATAATAGAATAAAAGCTGAATATTTGTGGAGGAGTTCCACAAATGTGCAGAGATGTGCAGAGATGTGCAGAGTTGTGGCAACTACAGAGGAATAAAGCTGATGAGCCATACAATGAAGTTATGGGAAAGAGTAGTGGAAGCTAGACTAAGGGCAGAAGTGAGCATTTGTGAGCAGCAGTATGGTTTCATGCCAAAAAAGAGTACTACAGATGCAGTATTTGCTTTGAGGATGTTGATAGAGAAGTACAGAGAAGGCCAGAGGGAGCTGCATTGTGTTTTTGTAGATCTGGAGAAAGCTTATGACAGGGTGCCCAGAGAGGAACTGTGGTATTGTATGAGGAAGTCTGGAGTGGCAGAGAAGTATGTTAGAGCGGTGCAGGACATGTATGAGGACTGTAAGACAGTGGTGAGGTGTGCTGTAGGTGTGACAGAGGAGTTCAAGGTGGAGGTGGGACTGCATCAGGGATCAGCTCTGAGCCCCTTCTTGTTCGCTATGGTGATGGACAGGCTGACAGACGAGGTTAGACAGGAATCTCCATGGACTATGATGTTTGCAGATGACATTGTGATCTGCAGTGAGAGTAGGGAAGAGGTGGAGGAGAAGCTAGAGAGGTGGAGGTTTGTCCTGGAAAGGAGAGGGATGAAGGTTAGCCGCAGTAAGACAGAGTACATGTGTGTGAATGAGAGGGACCCAAGTGGAAGAGTGAGGTTACAGGGAGAAGAGATCAAGAAGGTGGAGGATTTTAAGTACTTGGGGTCAACAGTCCAGAGCAATGGAGAGTGGGGAAAAGAGGTGAAGAAGCGTGTCCAGGCAGGATGGAATGGGTGGAGAAAAGTGTCAGGTGTGATGTGTGATAGAAGAGTTTCAGCTAAAATGAAAGGAAAGGTGTACAAAACTGTGGTGAGACCAGCGATGTTGTTTGGTCTAGAGACAGTGTCACTGAGGAAAAGACAGGAGGCAGAGCTGGAGGTAGCAGAGATGAAGATGCTGAGGTTCTCTCTGGGAGTGACCAGGAAGGATAGGATCAGGAACGAGTACATCAGAGGGACAGCACATGTTAGAGGTTTTGGAGATAAAGTCAGAGAGGCCAGACTGAGATGGTTTGGACATGTCCAGAGGAGAGATAGTGAATATATTGGTAGAAGGATGCTGAGTTTTGAACTGCCAGGCAGGAGGCCTAGAGGAAGACCAAAGAGGAGGTTTATGGATGTAGTGAAAGAGGACATGAAGGTAGTTGGTGTGAGAGAAGAGGATGCAGAAGACAGGGTTAGATGGAGGCGGTTGATTCGCTGTGGCGACCCCTGAAGGGAAAAGCCAAAAGGAAAAGAAGAAAAGAAGAAGTTCCTAATGAAATAAATACAGGTTGTATTAGCAGGCTCATTATTATCCAGTATTTCCTGAATCTGCAAGGCAGAGGTGTTTGCAATTTATATGCCTAATAGCAACTGTTTGGGCATTTGTTTATTTTGTTGTTGTTATTTTCAACAGTGTCTGTGTCAGCTACATTTGTTCCTGCAAGACAGTCATTAGTGGGTAAGGCTGTTGATAGGGGAGCCACTCAGAAACTCATTTTAAAACATAGCAACGAAATATGAAATTGAACTAAACAACAAATTATTTTTGGAATATCCTGGATCAGGTCAATTTGAGTCATTAAATGCAGACTCAAAGTAAGCCCAACATAAATAAGCAGAGAATCAACAAAGTGGTGAGACACTGGGAGACTTATTCTGAGATTTTTCAATCCTTTGCTACTTAAACATTTGCTCTAATTTCCTTTTTGTAGCTCATGACCACAATAATAGAGTGCAATCAGACAGCCTATACCTCTTCCTATTGGAAATTCAGGAATCCTATTACTGTAACATCACAATGTACCTCACTGCCTCTGATTGGTTTGATATCACATTTCTCACATAGCCCTCATTGAGATGTCCACAGGAACATTATTGACATACTAAACCAGTCAAAGGCAGAGTAGAGTGAATTATGTTCATAGTAAGATTCTTGATCCATACAATCCTCTAGATAAGCCTCAAAGTCCATTCACCCATTTCTCTGCCCAGCCTCTATTCTTCTATCAAATCTCATTGAAATCATTTCAAAATGTTTTGAGTTGTCCTGTTTGCAATCACGCATAAACAGACAAATATTATATACATTTATCCCTTCTCTGTCTGTTATGCAACAAATGACTAAAACAGTTGTTTCTAATTCAAAATGTTAAAATGTACAAGATATTACCATGCAAACAAGTCGACACAGAGTAACCCATAGTAGACAGCAACACGGCTCTCAATGAGCCACATTCATATTTTTTAATCAATTCACAGTTAAGTCAAGGTTGGGTTTCAGTTTTGGGCTCTTTCTTGAAAATTCACAAAGAAATTTTTCTTAGTCTATTGCATCTCTATTTTTTCATTATTTGTGTGGAAATTCTTGTTGTACTTTTCTTTCCGTCATCCTGTCACCTCCACAGAGGATTTGAAAGAGCTCTCTCTGTTTCACATTCTTTCTATAAAGGGTAGGTAGGACACAAGCCTTAGTATTCAGCTCAGACTGTGCTCTTTTAACGCCATGGGGTTTCTCCATTTTGCTTGGCCCCAAGCCTGACTTCAGAGACCTTAAAGACTAGGGCCTTATGATAAAATCCACTCATGAAACAAATTTTTTTTTTTTGTTTTAGTGGCTCCAAACGTGCTACCAACTCTTCAACTTATGAGGCTTGTCCTGACAGTTACCACAGTTCCTATGCTGAAATATTCCCCTGCGGCTGATTTACCCCTCACGGCCAAGAGTTATTAAATCTGTCACTTCCACGATGAAAATATGCAGAAATACGCCTCATTTCCTTACATAAAAGTGTATTTTATTTAAATAGTCTCTGGGGTAAAATGACTAGCTTCCATTTGGTTAATTATACTTCAAAATTGGGGTAAGTGACAATATGTCCTGGTGGAATTTGATTAGTTGGAATGAGATCTCGTAGGCCTATCCTGACTCGACTGGAATAATTATTTGATTCTAAAGCCTGTGTTGCCAACCTACCATATTAACTGTCTGTGCATTTAAAGACAAGATGTCACATCCATCAATGACAGAAACATGATTGGAGCAAGATATTGTAGCAAAAAAGGCCTTGGATCATTTTAAATACATGATGTTAAGGCTTAACAGTACAGCAAGGTGCAGAAGGCTTAACTGTCCCACTGGTAGGACATTATTATTTGAATTGACAACTAATAAGGGCGATGTTTGATGTGTCAACACAAAACTTGAGGTCACAATCACAACTATTGCCTGGTTAGTGTTTAAAAAAATTGTCTTGGTTTAGGTTTCGTCGCATCCATGGAAACAGAAAAATGATTCAATGGACTCCCATGTTAATTAGTCCCCAATTTTAGTAACCATGCACATATCCACGCCTACTTCTGCATACACATCTCCATAACATGGCATTATTTCCTCTGGTGTTTTTGACAGATAATAGAAATAATTCTGACATTCTACAGTATATGTCATAATTCCCACAATTCAACCAAACAGCACCTGTGTCTGTATGGTAAATGCTTGTATCTTTCAAACCTCACTCCCCCAGTTTGTAGGCATTATTTAATAAATATGTATGATTCCAAGAAAAAGTGGTGATAATATAAATTCCACCTGGACAAGGCTGAGTCTCTATTTCTGTAGGGGGAAGAGAAATATCAGATAGGCAGAATGCGACTGCCAACCTAATGCTTTCCCAAAGTCCCTGTTCACTATACAGGCTTCCTGTTGTACCTCACATAAAGTCAGTTGTCTGCACTATGACTCTGGTCCTGTATTACAGTAATGGAATTTACACCAATCAAGATAGCACACAACAATTATTATGCTGCTATTTTTGCCAAAAAAATGTGTTTGCATTTCACTGAGAAATTTACCCAATAAAAAGTACTTTAATGGCAACAGCATAAATCAACCTTTCCTATGTTTTTTTATCTAAAGGACAGCAGAGAAATTACTTTGAATATATGACTGTTTTTATTTAATAATATTATTGACAATCACATGTTTTAGGCCTGCCTGGGTCTACCCCAGATGCTGGCATTCTGCCTCTTGCTAACAGATGACAACAGCATATATTCACACTAACTCTGGCAGAGAAATACTGTCTGCATGATTGAGGAAAATGTATCTTTTCACAGGAGTGTGCATTTTTCAATTATACTTTTGCCCAAGGGAATATTTGATTCTAAAAGACATCTATGTTGTCAGTTAAATTTGTTTAAAGCATGGCTTAGTTGAGATGCTGTGACAATTGTTTGATAACCATTGTAAATGAACACACTGGGAAGATCTGAGCTCTGGGTTTTCAATTTGTTTTAAAAGGGCCAAATTAGCCTCAGCTATAAAACTGATTAAATGTTTTTATTCTTGTTTTATCAATGAATCTCAGACACTGTTGTCAATATTCTAGATTTTAAAACTCATTTGAAATGGAAATATTATAGAGAGAAACATGTCTACCAATCAATGCAGTAGTGTGTCTAGAATACTAATTATTGAGTACTTTATAGGAAGCATCCTCTATAAGTGGATGTCACTAAGCAGTCAGGATCCAGTCTTGCTTAACACATGAGAGACTTTTGACCTCATTACTGTGTGAGACCCTCTACCGATCTCTGTGCTCTGCGTGTGTGTATGTGTGTGTATGTGTGTGGTGATGGTGGGGTAGGGGGTGGGGGTCCAGCATGCTTCAATGCTTCCACACTTATTCTTAAGTGATGGACCTCAGGTGTCACCTGTTGTGTTTATTTTGCTCTATGCATGCATGTGTGTGTGGATCTATTTGTGAGAAAGCCCTATTCTGAACCTTGGTAGTTTTATGGGGAGCCACACTTACACTCACACTCTGCAGACAGTGATCATTTCACAGTGACTGAGTCACTTCGGCAGTCTGCAAAGGCCGATAACACATACAGGAGAAACGCTGGTGGAATCTTAAATGTTCAGACCTGCACACCTTGTTCTGTTAAATTGGGACACCAAAGGATAAAGGTGTTTGCTGACAGTTGCTTATTACTGTTGAAGGTTTGGAAACCTTCTGACACTAGTTTCAGTAATTTTTCATTTCACATTTGAAAGACAATAACCACCAGCTCCTTGATAGGGAGCGAATATAAAACAATTAAAAGAGAGAACCTTTTCAGTTCATATTAAATAGACTCACTAATAAATATCAAGATACAGCTAAAAATTTGTTTTTCATCCTTCCTGAATATTTCACAAGGTTTCCACAGATATTAAGAACAGCACACCTTAAAACCTATTCATGTGTAAACAGAGCAAACATGAAGAATTAATGTCGTGCTGTTACAATTCTTCTATTCCTTTGATTTAATTCTTGTGTTTTGTGGACATCTGTTTGGAACTGCCTCAGTCTAGTGGGGATTGTGTGGTGTTATAGAGTACTGGCTTGACACTGGATCCTTACAGAGGTGAAGTGAGAGCTTGTCCTCATCCTTTTCAGGAAGTCAAACAGGCTGTCTGTGGGTGTTGAGTTTCACCAAGGATGCCCCTTATTAGATCTTGTTTGTTATTTAATGGACGAGATCTCAAAGCACAGCTATGGAAAGATTTAATTCTGGGAATCTCACAATCATATTTTTAACCTTTGAAAATGATGTGGGTCTGTTAACGTCATTAAATAATTAGACATGAATGAGAATATATGCCTCCAGACTTCAAAAATAAGTTAAACTCCACCAGCAATTTACTTATATCCATTGCTTCTTTGGATCATGGGAGCTAACTGAGGTAATCTGAGAAGGATGGCTTCTTTGCAGTTGACTGCTAGCAAGTGGGACTCCCAGATGGAGCCAGAAATGTTAGGAAATACCTGCATCTGAAAGCTTAAAACCCAGTAAAATGTTATAGCAGCAGCTAAAGTAGATAAAGCCTGGAAACACAATAGGGCTACTCAAAGTATGAAATGAAACTCCTTTAAAATCCGCTGCACATTTGAATAATTTCTCAAACAAACAGTTTCCATGAGTGTTCAATGAATTACTGCTATGATAAAGGTTCATTTTGTTCAAAGGAAAATACCAACTGAGTTTCAGTGACAAAGAAAATGAACAAAACCTGCCAGTCACCTCAGGATGGACATATTTTTTACTTTTACAGCTTGAAGTGGTCGAAAAATACAAGGAACTAATAAGATTTTCAGTTTGGAAATTGGAATTGTTTGATTTGTTGTGGCTGTAAAGTAGCATGGGGTGCTCAAGTCATGCCAGAGTGTATTTTCCTCTTGACCCCTGCTGCAGGGGTGATCTTGGCTTCACGTTTGAGGTCTCATGCCATTCATTTCTATATATGCCAGTAGTTCAGACAGGTATTAGTCACACATTGACCTGCCATGTGAGGTTTAAAGACAAAATATACCACATACGGTGCTGCTCTGTCAGGAAACATTAGGCCTCCTGGTTTCTGAACATAAAAAGAAGCTTCAGGAATCACTGAATCACACAAGCAATTACCTTCACTATTCACACACCTAGGATGTAATTTAAGATTCTGGATTCACAAATGCAGCCTGAGGAAGAGGAAGTGTTGTAGCTTTAGGTGGCTGCTCGTTGAATACAGTTTTGTTTTGTTTTTGTGGTAAATGGACTTTTGATATAATTTTTGTTTGTTTAAACTTACAGTCCTGACTGTGCCTGACTGTTTTTTGCCGGGTGTTTCGCTGTGGACTTTTGTTGTTTGTCTCGGTCGGTGCTGCAAACTAGTGCACCTGAGCCAGGGAACGCGCACGCCCTGACTAACAGACTGGAGTATCCCCTGCCACTGGATGCTTTAGTTCACAAACTACCGGAATGCCCCCACCAAGGAAAAGTCCTACACTGGAGGAGTTCGAGGAGATAAAACTCTCTCTCAATACTCTGTGCGGCGATGTGACTGCGGTCAGAACGAGCAGGAGACACCATCGGTGGAGCAACAGGTGGCTTCCTGTCTCCAGAGCAGGGGGATAGAGTTGAACCGGGAGCACATCGAGGCGTGTCACCCACTACCAGGGAAGAACGAGAGACCACCAGCGCTTATCATAAGGTCTACTAATCGGAAAAAGAAAAAGGCACTACTGAAACAGGGGTGCAAACTAAAAGGCACAAATGTATTCATAAACAAGCACTTGACAAAGAAAAATGCTGACATCGCAAGGATCGCACGACAACTGAAAAAACAAGGCAAGATTCAACAAGCCTGGGTAACAAACTGTAAGATCTTCATTAAACTAAACGGGTCACCGAAGGCAGCAAAAGTCTTGGTAGTGAAGAACATAGAAGATCTTGAGCAGTATCGACATTGATGCAGCTTGTGACTCCTCATCATCACAATGCCAAACACACCAAGAACACAAACTACACCAAGCACCAATATGGAAATGCACATGTTACAGAAGATCCTACAGCATCAACAAATAGAACTGGAAATGTGTATCAAGAGCACACCACCACAGATACTGAAACAGAACCTGATAATAATTTCCTTTCTGACATTGTTAAAAATTGTAATTATTTCACCCAAGAACATTATGAAAACAGTGTAGATTCAGGAGATAACCTGTCAATAATCCATTTTAATAGTCGAAGCATGTACTGTACATGAATTTTGAGCCTATCAAAGACTACTTGCAACATTTCACTCGTCCATTTAGCATCATTGCAATAACTGAAACCTGGTTCAATGATGATAAAGGAATTGATTTTTGTCTTGATGGCTATGAATTAAGATATATAAACAGAGTAGGTAAAACAAGAGGGGGGGTTGCCTTATACATTCATAAATCTGTTAAATTCAAAGTTTTAACTAATATGACAATAGCTGTGGAGGGATTATTTGAATGTTTAACAGTGGAAATTCATTCATTCATTCATCTTCTGCCGCTTCATCCACCGCAGCGGGTCACGGGGAGCTGGAACTTAACTCAGCTGGCATAGGGCGTGAGGCGGGGGACACTCCGGACACGACTCCAGTGCACCGCGGAGCCACACACAAAGATGGACAACCATGCACACACACACTCACTCCTACGGGCAATTTGGGACCGGCCAATCAACCTGAAGCGCAAGCTTTTGGAGGTGGGAGGAAGCCGGAGAACCCGGAGAGAACCCACGCTGACACGGGGAGAGCATGCGAACTCCGCAAATAGTGGGACCCGAACCCAGACCCTGCCATGTTGTGAGGCGACAGCGCTAACCACTGCGCCACCGTGCCGCCCAGTGGAAATTCTAAATAACAAAAAAACACATCAAGAGTTTACCAATTTACCAATTTACCAATCATCAAGAGTTGTGTATACTGGGCACCTGGTTCAAATATAGAAACTTTCCCTGACTGGATTGGTAAACTGTTTTTAACTGTCAAGCAAAAAAACTGTGGTGATTTTAACATTGATCTGTTAAATCCAACCAAGCACAAAACTGTTGATGACTTCACTGACACAATGTACAGCTTGTCTCTGTATCCACCTATAACAAAACCGAGCAGAATAACGTCACATAGTGACACAATCATTGATAACATCTTTACTAGTATTGTGCGATATCAAATCACTAGTCGCCTATTTATATGTGACATAACTGACCACTTACCTGTTTTTACTTTGTATGATGGTAATTTCAAGAAAACTAAAGACACTGTGGCAAAAATCTCTAAACTAATATTAACTGATGAAACGATCCGAGCCCTAAACAGCAGTTTGGCGGTCCAGGATTGGACTTCAGTGTGCAGTGACCCTAATATGGACAGTGCTTATTGTACTTTTTTAGACATCTTCACTTCCATGTATAATAATCACTGCCCTGTGAAAGAATATGTTATGAAGGAAAAACATCACAAAAGCTCTTGGATTACCAAAGGAATAATGAATGCCTGTAAAAAGAAAAATAATCTCTCCAAATCTTCTATCAAAGTAAAAACAAAATAAATGGAACAAAGATATAAGAAGTACAAAAATGGCATCGTGCCCGGAGTGTCCCCCGCATCACGCCCTATGTCAGCTGGGATAGGCTCCAGCTCCCCTCGACCCGCTACGGCGGATACAGCGGCGGTACATGAAAATGAATGAATGAATGAAAAAAATAAAATAATAAAAAAATAAATTAACCGATATTATAGGAACAAGCAAACGATTATACTGTCAAAAAAAGTTGTATGAAAATAAAAACAATATAAAAGGAACTTGGAATGCTTTGAATAGCCTAATCAAACAAAAATCCTCAAAGTTGACATACCCTGATTACTTTATTGATGAAAATGGGGAAGATTATAATATGAATAATGTAGTAAATAAGTTCAACAATGTTTTTGTGAATGTTGGCCCTAAGTTGGCTGCTGATATTCTTGATAGTGGAATTGCAAAGTCAACTATTGGAAATAATGCCTTTTCATTCTTCCTCTCAGCTACAAATGAGCAGGAAGTGACAAACATTGTGCAGAAGTGTAAAAGTAATAAATATTGTCAAACCTTTAACTTATATCTGTAACTTGTCATTCCAGACTGGCTGTTTTCCAAGCAAAATGAAAATTGCTAAAGTAATTCCACTCTTCAAAAATGAAAACATACACACATTTACTAATTACAAACCAATCTCACTTTAGCCTCAATTTTCAAAAATTTTAGAGAAAGTTTTCAACTCTCGACTGAAAAGTTTCTTGAGAAACATCATACAATTAACGAAGGTCAGTATGGTTTTCGAACCAAAAGAAATACATCAATGGCAATAATTGAAGCTATTGAAGAAATAACTAATGTACTGGAGCACAAAAAGTATGCAGTTGGTCTCTTCATTGATCTGAAAAAAGCATTTGATAGTATTAATCACGCAATATTACTAAATAAAATGGAATGTTATGGATTTAGGGGGTTGGCTGGGGACTGGTTAAAAAGTTATCAGGGCGGGTACCATTTATAAAAATGGGTCAACATTCATCAGATGTACTTGGCATTGCTTGTGGTGTCCCCCAGGGGTCAGTATTGGGGCCAAAACTGTTTAATCTGTACATAAATGATATATTTAACACAACCAAAGTACTGAAACTCATACTATTTGCAGATGAACCAAAATATATTTCACAGTAGTGATGATTATTTTGAGCTTTTAAATACAGTAAACAGGGAACTAAACACAATAAAAGAATGGATGCACACAAATAAATTATCTTTGAATATAAATAAAACCAAGGTAATGATGTTTGGAAATCGCAACACAATGTCTGAACAGAAAATAAGTATTGATGGCACTCAAAGTAAATTGTGAGTGAAAATAAATTTTTAGGAGTTACAATTGACAGTAAATTGTCATGGAAACCACATGTTAAACACATAAAAATAAAAATCTCCAAAACCCTCTCAATTATAAATAAAGCAAAACTATACCATGATGGAAATGCACTCTGTACTTTATACTGCACCTTGGTCCTCCCATACCTTACATATTGTGTTGAAGTTTGGGGATATACTGATTATATTACAGAAAAGAGCAGTGCGGATCATTCACAAGGTTGGTTTTCTTGAACATACTCATAACCTGTTTACGCTGTCAAAGTTGCTAGAATTTCACGATCTTGTACAATATAATACATCAATAGTTTAATATAAAGCATTCAACAAATTATTACCACCAAACCTCCAACGATTTTTTTATAACTCCAGTCAAGGCTCATAACTTGAGAGGTTTTGGATATTTCTCATTGCCGAGAGCTCAAACCACGCATAAACGTTTTTGTGTGTCTATGTGCGGAGTGAAAATCTGGAACAATCTGGACTCACAACACAAGCAATGCCAAAGTACTCAACAATTCAAACTGTTATATAAACATAATGTGTGGTCAAAATATAGAGATGAGGGTCTTTAACTCAAACTGCTGTTCTGTTTTCTTAACATGTGCTCAGTGTTTCTTTACCATCGTTGGTATTTTGTTAATTACTGTTGTTGGCATTTGTACATTACCATTGTTGGTATATTGTACATTACCATTGTTGGTATATCGTGCTTTCCTTACATTGTTGTGTGGAATTGCTATTACAATGTGATAATTATTGTTGCCCATGGTGATGCCATCATGATGCAATTATTGTGTGGTTGTCCTTAAATGAAATAGCAATGAAGTTCAGTGTGTTGATCTCTGAATCAGGAACTGGGGTGGGATTACATAAGTTTTCTTCTTCGCACTCCCTTTCAGGCAGAATTGTATTGTTGAGTTATGATCTTTGCTTAATTATTTGCTTATTTAATTATTTTGTTTGTTGTTGGGTTTTTTTGTTTGTTTGTTTTTCGTTTTTTCCTTGCCTTGCCTGAAATAAGTGAATGAAATGAAAATGAAATCCAGTTGTATGAAGGCATCACAGTATATACCCAGACTTTAAATGTGCACAAGAGGGAATCAGTCTCAATACAAATCTGATATAAAGCATCCATTCATCTTCTTTGACACCGCTTTATCCGCTGTAGTGGGTCGTGGGGACCTGGAGCCTATCCCAGCTGACTGAGGGCGTGAGTCGGGGTAAAACTGGGCGCGACGCCAGTGCACCGCAGAGCCACACAGAGACGCAAACACTTATACCTACAGGCAATTTGGAACGGTCAATTAACCTGAAGCGCATGTTTTTTGGATTTTTTTTTTATTTAAAGCATTCCCTTCAAAATTCCAAACATGTTTACTTGGAAAAGAGTGAATCTTATTTTAGCCATGACTTAATGATTTCCAATGCACAGTGTGTCTTTTAGAGCACAAAAAATCTCGGAATTCAGAACATTTCTTAAATGTTCTAAAACTATAGAATCATTGACATGGTACCAACCACTTAAGTAAAATAGTGGCTGGAGAAAGAGGAAACAGATCATCTCCGTGTGGCTATGAGGCTGGTGAGGGGCTGAGATTGACTGTGGAGGTATTTGAATAACCAAAAGTAAAATCATTTTCGCTCTCTATTGCAGTCTCTTCTCCGGCAGAGCACAACCATCACCACCTCCAGTCCTGGCAATTGAGAGAGGAAAGCTGATCAGTCATGGAACATTGTATACATTTATGTGTGTGTGTGTGTGTGTGTGTGTGTGTGTGTGTGTGTGTGTGTGTGTGTGTGTGTGTGTGTGTGTGTGTGTGTGTGTGTGTGTGTGTGTGTGTGTGTGTGTGTGTTTCTTTCTGGTGGCCCGTGCTTTCCAGTGGGCATGCACGTCTGCAAAAGAGTTTCATTATCCAGTTGCTGATCCCCCACAGTAGCCAGATAGCCTGATCGCAGCATCAGTCTCTCAGGCTATTAAGAGGCACAGCTAAAACACTCCTTACAGTATATGGCACTGAGCTCATGCAATCAGAACAAGGATATCCATCAAAAGAGCTGGCCACACAGGGTTGTTCTGTTCACTGAGCTGATTTTGAGCCTCATAATACTTTCCAAGTCATCAACCCAAAAGGCTAACTAGGGAAGTGGGAAAAATACGCAACAAGGAGCATGAAGATAAGGGAGAAGAAGTGACAAACTAGACAAAGCTCATTGATTTTTCCTTTGGAAGAGATCATTCAGTGCAGCAGAGCATGTTTGGTGATTTTAGTGCCATTGATGGGACAATTGTAAAGACCCTGAGGGCAGGTGTCTAATGGAAAAGACTTTAGCAGTCTAAAGTAGACTTATTTTCTTCTTCTATTATGGACAATATTTCTTGCAGCATATGGAAAAAGATCAAGATTATTTAGAAAGGTCTCTGAATTAGAATTTTTAGCAATGCAGTCACAGTTACTGTTATTATTATTATTATTATTATTATTATTATTATTATTATTATTATTATTATTATTATTATTATTATTATGGCTACTTGTTTTCTTCACAGCACCCTCCCCCCTGTTTGTCAATAACCATTTACAAATTAGTTTGGCCTTTAATGACTTAGATTAGTACATGCAGTATTTCATGCTTCATAAACCTTGAGAAATGATAGTGTTGAGGAGGTCACTCCATTACTTGAGATAGTAACCCCAGGATTACGAGGGCGAAGTTTTATCTTCAGACATGTTGGGAGAGAATTCACCAAGCATATTACACAATTCTGTATGAGTATGACAGTTATTTAAAATTCACAGGCTCAACATTTAGCAGACTTGCACCACATTGCTGTTAAATCTCTTCCTTGTACAGTAGATATGATGTGCGTTTTAAGAATTTCCCAGTGGGAGATTTTGCTCAGAATGGTTGATTAGAAAAAAACAAGAAGAACTCAATAGAAATGAACTTAAACTGCTGTCAGGCCATATGAATATTGCTACATCCAGTTAAACATCCTTGTCAAGGCCATCGTGGTCATAGCAAATTGGGTACCAGGTGTCTTTGAGAAGCCGACGGTACAAGAAGGAGATAAGCATGCCCTCAGCTTCCTGCCAAAGGGCATGACAGATTATGAGACCTAATGCATATTCTGCACAATCCATTGCTGTCCCCATGCTGAAAGGAGACAGCTACTGTTCCGAGACCACAACACACCATGCCAAATCCCAACAGCCCTTCAATGATGTGATAAAAGGATGGGATTTCATGGCTTCAGGGGTTACACAGAGGGATAGTAACTGCTCTACTTGTGTCAACCCATCAAGTACATGTACACAACCATGCCAAATAAATGATTACATACACAGAAAACCATATAGAAATCGCTGTTCTCATTAACTTGCCTGTCTGCAATCATGCTTTACATGCATGCACACAAGCACAAGCTATAATCATGAAATACAAGTAAACAGGAATGCATGAGCGCACGACCTCCACATCATTATCTGCGGTTAATCCTCCTATAATTACTTACTGATCCTTCCTTCGAAACCAACGTTCAACATGTCATAAGGCAACAGTTCGACTGAATTACACAATTCTGTTCTTCATATGTTTCATACATTTTTTTATTTCTGTAAATTTGACACATAACCAGAGAAAACATCAGAATCATTGGGGTTTCATTCTTTGATGGCCATGAACATCCACATAAAATTTCATACCATTCCATTCAACAGTTGTGGAGCTATTTCTATCTGGACAAACAAAATGATAATTAAATAATAATAGCAACCTTGTTTTTATCTTTTAAAGTTTTGAGATGGTAAATAAATGGAAAGAAAAATGCAGTTACACAAACAGTCACCTAACGACACAAACCCACACACAGACACACGAGCTTCACCGTCCGCCAAAGGTTCTTATGATATGATTTTGTCAGGGTAATTCAATGTTTATGTAGTTAACCTCTTCATCCTAATTGAGTCAGAAATGCCTAAAGAAACAAGTGCTCCTCTATCCATAAGTGCTGTGATGACCCATCCAACTGTGTCAAAGCTATTTGCTGTGTGTCTCTTTGTCTCACTGCACTCTCTTTCAGTGCGGGTTTGATAAGAAGCTTAAAGATCAATACACATGAATTTTGTATTACTGTTCATCTCAAAATGTTGCAGGATCTTTGAGCAGAATCCAGCAAGAGTATGCTGTAATAAACATATACGATGGCACCATAAAACCCCTTAGTGTATGCTTAGTACACATTCATTACAGTTTGTTATCTGTCTACTTCTAACCTATATTACTTTAATTATTTTCCACTGGAACTGAATATTTAATATAAGAATACACATGATAATGATTGCCAGATGATAAATTATTCATAATTATTATTCCATGACAAACAAAAGCATATGGTTAAGAAGTGATGCAATATATCTGTATAATTTAATTCTTAACTATTAAATGTTGTTTTGAATTTTTAATCAATACATATAAAATAGGACAAGGATGTTATTTTTCTTTACCATTTATCTGTAGACCTGTTTATTGCTTCCTTGGGAATTTAGAGAAGCAGTCTTTAGAAAGGAGAAGAAGTGTTTAGATTTAAAGATGTTGATTGAGTTTGCCCCGCCTCACGCCCCAAGACAGCTGGGATAGGCTCCATCTCCCTGTGACCCACTACGGTGGATAAAGAGGTTCGGAAGATGAATGAATGAATGAATGAATGAATGAATGAATGAATGAATGAATGAATGAATGAATGAATGATTGAGGAGCAAAAAAGTATTTTTACTTTCTGTGTCAACATTGTGATATGGGGTATCAAGAGATCAAGGTGTCCTTGAGTTTTGAACCGCTAGGCAGGAGGCCTAGAGGAAGACCAAAGAGAAGATTTATGGATGTAGTGAAAGAGGACATGAAGGTAGTTGGTGTGAGAGAAGAGGATGCAGAGGACAGGGTTAGATGGAGGCAACTGATTTGCTGTGGCGATCCCTTAAGGGAAAAGCCGAAAGGAAAAGAAGAAGAAATCAAGGTGTCCTGCAATGACCTGGCTTGTTTTCCAGGGTATATCCCATGTTTTGTCTGTAACCAGTTTGGATAGGCTCCAGAAATTTAAAATCTAAGTATTTTATGGAGGTAAAAAAATATTCTCTGAGAATTAATTTAAATGTTCTTCTTTAATCAATTTAAACATGACTCAACTGCATTTCAACAAAGACTATGAAACTGGAGACATTTGTGTCTAGATATTCAAATGGAAATAATTTGAAGGTAACAAAAACACGTTTTTCAGCTGCACCAGGATTATGAAAGAAATGGAGAAACATGACATCAGTAGGTGCTACACAGGTAGTAAAAATAGAGTTCATACTAGACTGAGGATGACATGAGTGATTTGTGGTGAAAGGTTGAGAGGAAAACATCTTACAAACTGATATGCTTTCCTTTGTGAAAACACATGCTTGGAATACAGCGCTACGTACGTTTCACTCCAGGAAAGCAGCAGCAGGAGAGGTTACTCAGTTTAGCATGTCTCAGAGCATTGTCATCTCCAAAGTCATTCGCTTTTGATTAGAGTGATCCTGTGCATTTCATGATATGTGTCAACACTGCTTTAATGCTCAGCTCATAGCAGTATGTGAGACAGCCACTAGATGACATTATGCTGTTTTAATTTCCTGTCACCACCATCTGAAGCTTGATTTGTGATCTGAGAGTCAAGATTAGTGGCTATGAGTCAGAATGGATTCACTGAATCTATTCTGATTCAGTGAATTCAGTGAATCAGAATGGAATAACACTTCTTCTTCTTCTCCTTTTGGCTTTTCATAAAAATACTGTATGTAAAAATTACAATCTTCATATAAAACCATAAAAATGGATCCCTGCTTTCAATAAGTGGTAAGGTTTTAGTGCAGAGTTGTCATAGCTAGTGATGATGTGAGACACTGAAGAAATTTATTCATAGCTTTGGACCTTGTAGCGGTTTCACATCTCCAGTTTTGACCAGTTAGGTGATTATAAGCCTAACAATAGACACCTGTAGATATTACAGCTGGCATGTAAAATATAATATATGCATGGACTGCACAAGTATTTCTCCAATTTTACTTCAGAAAGTCTTAGGAGTATCTAGTCACACTTTACCTACAATTTCCAATGCACTTGTCAATGAGGATACTGATTTCATTTAATTCACTCCCCAGTCACACATGGGTGAAGGAAGGTGTTGGACTTCAGTGTTTTCACCATCCTTGAGGGAGGACTCTGAAGCAATTATACATTTAGCAAATGCATTAACTACCCAATGAGCAAGATGGTTATTTATTTTAATGATAGCGTTACCCTTATATTAAAACATGAATTATTGGCACGCACATTAATTTAAAATGTCTGTAATGTCTGCCTTCACCGATACCAACCAGAAAAGTACATACCTCTCTGCAATTCAAGCCATTATTGCCTGCTACTCCGTTTTCATCAAATGAAGAAATGTTCCCTCTGCCTCATCACAGCAATTCAATCAATTCAATCTATTTAATTTTAAGTACAAAACCACCATATATCAAAGTCATGATACATTTAAAAACAATACATTTTAAAAATAAGACACCTTACCAAAATGAAACACACTTACCTCAAAACAAGGACATTAGAAAGTGCAGAGAAAAATGATGATTGAAAAGTTGATATATGAAGACTTTATTCCATGTTGATTTAAAAATTTCCACTGTATTTGCTTTTGTATTATTAAAATTATTGTTATTGTTGTTGTTAGCAGTAGCAATTGTTGCAATATTGTTGTTGTCATTGTTGTTCTAAGACCACTTGTTAGAGACAAATGGTTGTTATTGCTGAGGAAAAAAATGACTAAATTAAAGGTTTCAACACAATCAATACTGAGTCGGTTCGTCAGTATTGATTGAAGATTTGAAAATCAAACAGTGATTCCTTGATGCTGCCCTGTAATGTTTAACAAGTGAGTGGCAAGTGAAATTTGTAACCTTGACACATTAACACAACCACATCAAAAACAATCACAAATGTGGCCCCCATTGACTCAATTATGTTTCAAAGTTTGTAGTCCAAAGTAAATGTGAAAATAATGCACCCCTTCATTTCATTTTCATGAGGCAGATCAAAATTTGATCAAACACTGTCTACAATAAACTTTGAACCTTTGAAGAAAAGCACGGGAGAAGAAGAATACGTGTGTGTGTGTGTGTGTGTGTGTGTGTGTGTGTGTGTGTGTGTGTGTGTGTGTGTGTGTGTGTGTGTGTGTGCGTGTGTGCGCGTGTGTTTGTGTGTGTGTGTGTGTGTGTATGCCTGTGTGTTGGAGAAAGAGAGTTAGAAATGCAGATATGTCAAGAAGGAGAGCGAGAGAACCGTTCCTCTTAAAAGTCTAGCCCGGGGCTTTTCATGCTACAAAGTCTATCCACAGATCAAATACGATGGGTTAGGTCTTCATCAGTTGGATAAATCGTGCACACACCCACGGGAGAGACTAAATTATATTTGTGCAGACATTGTCAGCATTTCAGCTGTTTCTGCATACAACATTTGCACATGCAATAAACAATTAAGATGATATCGGACATTTGTCTCATACCAAATTACAGGAAATGAAAACACATTCGTAGATTCATCACTACAAAAAGTATTTCACATGAAAACTGCATGTAAGGGAGGCAATAGGTGGTGCATGATTCAAGTTAAATCAATATTACTAGCTCTATTTTTATCTTTAATGTCGGTCCTTAGATCAACTCCATCCTTTATAACCCTCTTATCCTACACAGGTGTTGAGGACCGGTTTGATCAATGCCTTACCTCTACTTTATTCTATTACTTTTATTCTTTATGTTACTGCTATTGCCTGTGACTGTATAATCACATTAAACACTGTTTATGGCAATTTACAACATACATTTATCAATACAGTATAGTTAAAGGGTTAAATTCTATTTTTTTCTTATTTTCAAATATAAGAGGGGCGGGCAGTGGCTCAGTGATAGAGCGGGTCGTCCAGTGTTCCAAGATCGGCGGTTCGATTCCTGGTCCCTCCCAAAGACACCCGGAGTGTAAGCTGACAGTGGGAGGTATCAGCTCACCTCCGGAGCACTGCTGAGGCACCCTTGAGCAAGGCGCCGTCCCCCTCACAAGCTATTCATTTGGTGCGCACCAAGAAGGAGCTACTCGCCACTCTACCTCCCCCTGCATGCGTACAGGCCCATTTAGTTTGTTCAGGGCCTGTACACACTAACAAAAAAATATGCCACTAAATGTGCCACTAATACTAATTCAGTATATAAAATAACATTTAAACAAAAGCCCCAAACTAATTCTTCATTAATTAACATAAAACATTTTTATCTATGTTCTTTACTGTACACATGGGTATCAAATACATGTAATATGTCCTCAATAAATGGACTAGTTTGTCCATCCATCCATGTTCTACCACCTGTCCAGAGCTGGGTTGGGGAGGCAACAATCTGAGCATTGAGAGCCATACCTATCTCTCTCCAGACACTTTATCTAGCTCTTCCAGGAGGATTCCGAGGCGTTCCCTGGTCAGTAGAGAGACATAGTCTTTCCAGTGTGTCTTAGGTCTTCCTCACGGCCTCCTCCCAGTAGGACATGCCTGGAAGAGCTCCCCAGGAATCATTCGAAACAGTTATACTCCGAGTTCCTTTGGTGACTGAGCTCCTCACGCTATCTCTAAGGGTGCGTCCATCCACTCTACAGAGAAAACTCATTTCAGTCGCTTGTATCCTGGGTCTTGTCCTTTCAATCATGACCAAACACTCATGGCCATAGGTGAGAGTAGGAGAATAGATTGACAAATAAACAGAGAGCTTCACCTTTTGACTCAGCTCCTTCTTCACCACGACAGACCTATACAAAGACTGCATCGCTGCAGCCGCTGCTCCGATCTGTCAATCTCACGTAACATCCGCGGGAGGTTGGGACCAAGTACAGTACTCCTTTCAGGCTGAGCCCAGCTGGGCTCTGTGGGCAGAGGCCCGACCATCACTCCCTCGTTTAGGAGCCCCAACCCTGGTCGTGGCTCCAGGGGGGGACCCCAGTTACTAGTAGTAGTAGTAGAACTTTATTGATCCCTTAAGGGGGTTCCGTCAGGGAAATTGACAGTTGCACCATACCGGGTGACATCCCGGGGTTTTTGAACTGCTCTTAGTCTGGCCCATCACCTAGGACCTGTTTGCTATGACAGACCCTACCAGGAGCATATAGCCCCTGATAACATAGCTCAAACACCCCCACCACAACCATTAGTGTAATGTTTGTTACAACTTACAATTCTCAGGGAATGTATATGTATAGCACTCACAATTACTTTAGGTATTATTGATAATAAATTACCTGCAAAGACAAGCAGGGGAATTTTAAAAGAGCTGAGAGAAGAACAAACACAACAATTAAAATTTTGAATAGCACCAGGCTTTTCCTTGAGCGTTGTACAATAACGGAAGCATGGTAGTCAGTGTTCCTCCCCTTGGATTTACAGAATTTTAAAGCTGTTGTGGCTATAGTCAGCCTTTTGCAATTTTAACTCTGTTTCACAGGTCTCACAGCACTAAACAGTAGACACATACATTTAGGTGGTGAAAATAATTTAGCAGGGAAAACACAGACAATTATCTGAGGAGCTGGCAAAACGCAAGCTAAAGGTAAACACTATAAAATATACATTATATTAGGCTACTTCACTATACGGGACTCCTGGATGTGTAAATAAGCACGAATCAGCTACACTCTCTCACATATCAAAAGTATTTTTCTGCTCTATAGCCATCACTGTCTAACTAACAGCTGCTCCTGTCTAACACAGAGAACACCAACTGGCTGACCCCAGTCATCACTCGTTACTTGATGAGGCGATCATGTAGTATTGATTAATCTTACATATATCAATAGTACAACAGGCATTTAAAACATGATTTTATATAGTTATTAGGATGACAGTTCTCAACACTGTATAGACACAATTCCAGTTTCCAAAATTGTATTGTTTTGTCTCTTCCAAATGGTAAATCAGACATTGGGATTAAAATATGGTTAAAATTTAAATTAAATGTTTAATTTGAGAATAACTGAATTTAATATAAATGACTGAATTTCCTTGTTGAGGAAGAATATGACAAGGCTAGACCTAATTTATATTCAAACCACATGGACTCAGTATGTTAAATATATATGTGTGTGTGTGTGTGTGTGTGTGTGTGTGTGTGTGTGTGTGTGTGTGTGTGTGTGTGTGTGTGTGCGTGTGCGTGTGTGCACTTGATTCTAAACAAAATTATGGCTACTTTGTGGATTCATGATACGTTCTGTAGACTGTTGTACAAATGCATGGATGCAGTTACATATTAGAGATAATTGCCCTGCTGTTCCATGTAAAGGATATCGATTTTATGTCAGACTTGATATGCATCCTCCAACAGAAAGTATTTTCACTGAGACAATGAGTTCATGAACAGTACACATGGGTCATAGTATTACTGCTAAAACTCGCAAAAATTACTTGATGTCAATTTAACATATAGTATTAGGTAGGGGTTTTTTTTTGCTTTAGCATAATTCTACTTAAAATATCAAGAAAACATGCATGCATGTGTGAGAGAGAGGCAGAGAGAGAGAGAGAGAAAGAGAGAGAGAGCATTTTTACACATGAGAAGTACAGTATGTCATCTCTGTGACATTTTGACTGTTAATCAAAATGAAGCTAACAGATCACTGAAAATCATGAACACATCAAGTGTAGAACATCACTCAGAATATGTTCTCATTTATATTTTTATGGAAAGTTTTATAATCCCATGATTCTTTAACATTTGTTGAAAACAGTAAAATCTCTCTTAGAGCATGAGAATGAGAATATTAAAATGTCAACATCTGTCCCCATTTACCATGAGATTACAAATGGATGGAGAGGAGTGATCCAACTGAAAAGGCATATGCATAGCATTACTGGTTTACTGCCAGGTAAAACACTAACGTTAGCACAGCTCTTACATGTGTTGTAGTCAAAGGGTCAAGTGCAGAACAGATACCGTCTCTGAATTATAATAAAATTGTAAAGTAAAATATAAGCATTAAACCAAATAACCATCTGGATGCTACTGCATTTCTCTCAAGAGTTATAGAATATCAATAGATAGAATAGTTCTAGCATTGGTCAGTTTTTAACAAGTATCCACTGCATGACAAGTTGAAATGCATCAGTAATGTGCTGATTTGCAAAAGTGTGACACTCTAAATGTTTTGACGGGGGTAATTGATTATATGAGGAGCGTATTCCAGAAACTACAGCCCATAAAAGCCAGATGTACTCACTTTAGGGTTATTTGACTACGTATGTGATCCTACTCTAAGATTAAATCCAGAAGAGAGAGGTGGCTGTAATAAAGACCCCCCACCCCCCAGAGGCCAGTCACATTATTGAGCTTATTGAGCTACTCTTCTCAATGTAATATTTCTGCTTAGGTGATATTTATTAGTACTATAATTAAAGTAAGGAGCCAAAACCAATAACCTTTATTTCCCCCCTCTGTACAACAAAGATGGCTCATTAGCGATTCCCTTCTGTGTGATCCTGACATTACTGTATATAGTGTGAGCTAACAAGACATAGTTCACATGTCTGTTAGTTCATTTAGTCACATTACTGTGAACAGCAACCTTGAAGTGTTATAAAATGTGATGTGTTTATTAGTTTTTCAGAAGAAAAGTCAAAAAGGTTCTTGAAAAGTGTGTTTTACAATAGAAAAACAAGTGATTTCTTCATTGCAGAAATTGATTCTTAAGAATGTGTTCATGGGATTTTAAGTTCCTGGTTTTATTTTTAAAAGACACAATGAGAAACCTTACATGTTTATGCAGTAGCACACACTGTAGTTCAAACAGGCCAAGGTAAACTAAATTAGTGCATGATTATTTTTTTTGTAATTTTTCACTTTAATTTGTCATTTGTCAAACACAAGAAAACGGGCAATTAAAATCTATAAACCTTGTTATAAATGTTTCTGTACTCATGTTTTTATTCTCCGGCACTTACATATAAGCCAAGACAATTTTGCTGCATGGCAAAATAGGTTTAAAACAAGGCAGTCAGATGATACTGGATTCATATGACTGGAAAGCCCTTAAAATTGCTCCGAGTCCTGATACAGGCCATTCATTCCATGTATAACAGTTCTATTTTTATATTAAATTATCCTAAAGTTGCTGAGAAAACCAATTTTACCAAGGCCAAGCAGTCACCAAACATGAGTTCCATCAAAATGCAGCTGTCTTCAGGGTTCTCACAATGTAGCAGAAAATGAAAGAAAAAATTGATCTACCTTTGTATTGAGATACATTCGAGGATTTGATGGTCCTTGGATATGTGCCCTCCTTTCACCCACCTTCAGATACCAAGCTTTATGGGTGGATATAAAACCTAGATGTCATTCATGTCAGTTTTTGACTATTTAGAATGTGTTTGTTTAAATGCAGATGATGTCATTTAACTGTTGCTGTAACTAAAGGAAATGACCTGAAAAAAACACTCATTCCACCCATGTTCATTGGTGCAGGGATGGGTTCAGAGTCAGCGGTCTACTTTCCTACGCATGATATATTAAAATAAACCAAATACAGAAAACAAGTTTACAAAATAATACCTAACAATAGTAATATATTCTGTAACTTGAGTCCATGCATGGAAATGTTTTAAAAATTACTGAAAGTGTAAATCAAATGAGTAAATCCAGGAGCATTGTATGAACTCAAGCTACAGTGATCCATTCTATTTAATGTCCCCCCATGTGTTGTTTGATTGTGAATCAGCAAAAACAAATCTGCAAACTAAAAAAAGCAGCATCCCACAGCCAGTGTTGTTTGTGTGAGGATCATTTAATTTGACCAATCTAAAATGCTGTTTTTCCAGAGCACTGTTGATTCAACTATTGAAATAGATTGCAGTGGTAATTGCACTAGCCGGGCCACTGATTGAAAGCAATACTGGTGAAAAGAGCTTGATGGAGCAATGCATGTCTGCCTGGAGGTGACTGCCTCTAGTGGCAGCTGGTGCAGACAACGAGAGGCCCGGTGTGTGCAGATGGACTGTTTTCATCGTGCTAGACTGAGTGACTCAAAATGAGAAATCTGTGGATGGCTGGGCTGATGAAGACGTGTCATGATTCATCAGTGTTTGTGTAAGGTGTGTCATGACCTGACTGTTAGAAAATTGTTTGTGTGTGCGTGCGTGCGTGCGTGCGTGCGTGCGTGCGTGCATGCGTGCGTGCGTGTGTGTGTGGCTGAATGGCATTCAAGTCAAAAAGAATGATTAATGATGTAAAAAGACAAATAGCTTCTTTTTCTTTCATTTTTCAATAAATGACAAATAAATTATAGATTCTCCAACAGTTCCAAGGAGCACAAGAGAACATAATCATAACATTGTTTTTGAAAGTACTGTATGTGCATGTGGCTTTTCATGAATTGATGCTGTGTTCACATCATTTCAGAGGTAATCAAACAAATTCCAAATATACGTGGATCCCATTTCATTCATTCATAATTGGTAAATTCTAATGTAACATGAACCCTGCACAGGTAGGAAATCGATAAATTTGATGTGACTTGATTAAGGCATGAGAATGAGCCCAGTGCAAAGGCAGGCTGTGTTTCCATTCCCCACAGGTGCTTCTTGGTGAATTACAATCCTTGGCATTAGTTTGCATTAGTAGAGAAGTGAAACAACATTTGCGTGCTGCTGTCACCATATTTAGGTAGTTAAATGACACCACAGTTCATTGTGGTCAATGATTCTCAGTCAGAAGCCTTCACACTCTAAAGCACATTTGAAAGACTTATTTGTGAAGTAACGGTTCAGTCATGTCACAGCTATCTCTCAGTAAATTAAATAAATCCTTGAGAAAGTACAATGAAAGTGACTCCTGGCTTCAATTCAGCCTGACAATGAGAATGCATAAATTCTGAGGAAAAACGACAGAATTGTTTCTTTTAACAGAAAGTGTATGACAGGTCAGCAGGTATTTAACGAACTGAGCATAAAGTAGATGACACTGAGGCAAATGCACACTCTACTGAAAGATTCATTAAGAAAATACCAGTTTGCTTTAGCTTTTTTTTCTGTTCAGTGAATATCATGGGTACCAGAGTCTTTTAATAGTTGCAATCGTTTCAGACTGATTGGATGACTTTTGTGACATTTATTTCTGTTTCAGCTGCAAAGTTAGATGACACAGATACGGATGAAAACAAGCTGGTGCAGTGGATTTTCACAAAGCAATTATTGATAAGCTGTAAATATGTCTGATTATGTGTGTATTTTCTGCACAGCAACAAAACTAAAGGCAAAGTGTGAATGAGATGTACATTACTCTTGTCATATATGGAAATCTGCCTGGATGTCAGTCAAAAACTGAAGAACTCCTGGCTGAACGTTCACACTTGTTTTGTATGTGAACCATGTCTGTTGTCAACTTGTATCCCACATTTACAACAGTCATACTGATAAACAACAGGATGTGTCACCAGTATGGATGTTCATTACGAAAACTAAATGAATCATTTTAGGAATTAATTTGCATTATTTTCTTTGTAATTCTAGTTTAGCGATGGCCATCAGGATTTTGCAAATGCAAAAAAATAAAAATAAAAACTGGTATTGATTGAAATATTTTCCCATCGAATTTAAAGCTTCATGTCTTCCTGTTGTTGTTGCTGCTTTCCTCCGTATTTGACTCAATCTGTTATTGCTGTCAAACAGTGATGTGAACATGCTCAATGACAGATAAGCCACATGTAATAGAATATAGAAAATCATAAAACAACAGTAGGAGTGTAAATAGGTAGATGTTTCAAACATCTTCAGTCCATATGCTGTGTTATATATGACAGCCTCAGGGCATTTATGTTTATGAGTTGGTGCATAATGCAGTATTGAGCGTGGGGTTTTATATAGAATATTTCATATGAAGTACTTAGATGTCTTAGAGGGATAAAACACATTAGTCGTTTATCAAAAAGCCCATAATAGCACTCAGTGATTCACCAGGGAGCATGGGTGGGTTTTTTGATGGCTGACATATTTCAGTCTATAATCGAATTAGGGAGGAGGTTAATGGCAATCATTTACCTTCCACCATCTACATCAAGATGCTGCCATTATATCTATCATGACAAATTTCCTCTCCTGTTGTAGTCAAATGTCATTTTCACTTTGGACTTAAGTTGTTTATTAACATTTACCTTTTAAATCATACTGGAGGTCAACTTTCTGCCTTCAGGTCGCGTGTGGTCTAACTGTTGATGAGGTTAAAAGTGTAACATTTGTGTTGTGCTGTCTCCATCTCCCCCCCACAGTCAGTCATTATGCCCATTTTGTCGCTTGTCTTCACTAGTGCGCTGCTCACACAGTCCCAGTGGCAAATTGTTAAAAAATAAATAAAATAAAATACCAGAGATGTAGGATGATAGCAATTTTGTGGCCTCAAGTGTTTTCAGGGTTTTGATAACACAATGCTGGGTCATTATTAAGATCATCATCACTCCTGGTCAGAAATGAGATCTTGAATATGACAAGAATATTTGACAAAAGGGTTGCCAGGGGACAAATAACTGCAAACAAATAAAACAGTGGAAGTATTGCAAAATGTGTGTGTGGGGGGGAGGGTGGGGGGTCACTTCAGATGCTCAGCAGGGTGCAATGTGCAGCGAATCCCTAAGCACCTCGGGAGTGTGTTACAGTTCCATTTGCATTGTGGTATCATGTTTTATCGATGATGTCAGGTTTTCACATGAGATGCAGGTGTATGATAGTGTGGGAGGCCATTGGTTAGTCATGCCAGTCTAACCGTGTGGGCAGTGTTACTCTTAAACATGACCGCTGGATTCACAGATGGTCCCTCCTGGATGCTTAGAAGGGTTTTACAGATGTTCTTCATTCTTCTGCAGTCCTATTCTGCTGAGATGGTAACAGTAGTGCTAGGTTACATCTGTGCATTGAGTTAAATGCTAGTAGAATGCCTAAATGATGCTGATGATTAGCAGCAAGCATTATCTAAAGCACTAGTGGTGGTGGTGGTACTAGTAGCACAATTAATCAGTGTTTTTCCTAGAAATATTGAATCCTGGTGGCCAAAGATGACAGAGTCTATGAACAAGCATCATACCTGTGGTATATTTCCATGTTAAACAATTAAACAAATTAATCACATGGAGAGAATGACTCAGTAAACTGATTTTATTGCACACTTACGCACTTCACTCAACTGGAAATAGAACGAATTAAATAAATTCTCCTGTGAACTAAGGTTACTTGGAAAATAATGAATTCAAACATTTATATATGACATAAATTCCTATGAATTTATGTTAACTTCTCTAGCCTTCTTGTCATAGCCATGTTTCATAATTGGAAACGATAGGACACCCTAGTCATGGACAAGGCATGATGCAGCTCCCTAACGGATGTCATTAGCATGGAGAAATATTCAATCAGCATCTGGTGTTCTTCCACAGGACAAACCTGTGAAGGTTGCTCTGTATACAGTCTGTGTTATCTGAGCGACATATGGCCAGTATCGCCACGTCTCCTTTCTTTACTATTACTATACTAAAAACCAATATATATCCTTTCCCACTGCCATCCAAATATCTATTTTAATATTTAAGTTGCAGATTATGATATAGATCATAATCCAATTGTGCATACTGATGAAACATTATACCTTTTTCCACGCCTAGGGTATATGTATTTCGTTTGGCCTATTATTAATTTTCAAGATTTTGGCAAAATGTTGAACATTTCCATGAATCATGCCAATGTAGGAAAAACGGCCCAGGATTTGATCCATAACTGAGTCTGCCTCAAAATGTAATCAGCTTTTCATTGGTTAGCTCTGACAGAAAGCTGTGGAGGCTAACTTTTCCCACTATGACCAGTTTGATGAAACTTTCTCTCACAAAGGCACACATTCACCTATTATAGAGATACATTTCTGTAATAGATACCGGTACATTAATAATTTTAATATTATTAACATGATATTGTTACATCCAATATATACATTGGCTCTTTCTGCAAGACAGCAAGCATGAAAATAAATTATTGTCAGAGTGTGAAAGCTATAAGAGGATGTGTCCTTTGTATGAGCCCTCATATGTTTCGGTGTCAACACAATAGCAGAAACACAGCTTTTCATGCCCATAAATGATCCCAACGTTGGAGCCAGCATAGAAAAATCAAACCTGTCTCCTGTCCCAATACTTCTTTTTGTCTCCTATTGAAGAAAAGACGTTCCAACCACGCTGCCAAGCTATATTTAGTCATACGATGTACTGTGATCCTATCAGCACTCATCCCTATGAGCTTTGTTAATACAGATTCTGGCTCCACTGTAGAAGCCTGCCTGGGGATTGCTTTCTAGATTTAGTTTGGCCCTCACCTAATCTTCTCCTCCGCGCTGTTGCACTGTTTCTTCCAATTTCTTCATTCTCGCTCCATTTCTCTTCATCTCTCTCTTCCTGTCTGTTTCTCTGTTTTCCTGACTGTGACGCGTTTCTATTTTGTGTGTGCGCTCTTCTAAAGCAGTCGGTGTAGGAGGAGGAGGAGGAGTGTGGCAGGACGACATGATTATTCATCCGCGGAAACGCAGAGAGCTTTTTTTTTTCTTTTTTTTTTTACTTACTCACCTACTTAACCCACGGCCAGTTTGCTTATCTGTGATTACTGAATTCATCAGCACTCTTCGCTTCATCCCTCCACACAAACACACAGGAGTGTCCTCAGAGACAAAGAGATCTCAGATGGAAACTCAGGAAAAGCTTCATACACAGGAACTACCTTTACACTGAAATAAGTAGAAATCTAAATTTTGCACATGTAGCATATATTCACTCATAACTCCCACTGCAGGAGCAGATGTTGTACCCTGCTTTGACCGTAAACATCACCTGAATTAGGCATGTGCATTTTTTTGCGTTGTTTATGCAAACCTGTGTTGTGTGTTTCCCAATGGACCATTATAAACCAAATTGATATTATGCAAATATGGACAGAAAATGAGCACAAGGGACGAGTGCTGAACTTTTGGGACA
Source organism: Antennarius maculatus (assembly GCA_013358685.1). Lineage (NCBI taxonomy): Eukaryota > Metazoa > Chordata > Actinopteri > Lophiiformes > Antennariidae > Antennarius > Antennarius maculatus. Next base: position 15,152,881 of record CM023616.1, read on the forward strand.
GTCAAGGCTGCCAGCAGCACAAATTAATTGTGTCCTGGCATGTGAGGCCGGAGGAGGAAAGAGCAGGAGGGGGGTTTATTCCTCTCGGTGCAGCCGGGAGTTCTAGATCTGGTGATTAGGCTGTGAGGTCGAGCTACTCAGCGGAAATCTCCTCTGAATTCTGAGGAAGCGCTGAAGGCATGTTCTTCACTGCATCATAAGAGGAGAAACTTTTTTTAGGTGCAGGCTTAGATACAACTGGCAGTACACAAAAAATGATTTCAAGGTCCTTTGATTTCAATCCAGTCTCTCGTTTGATATAGCTCTTTTTAGGCAGACCAGAAGAGTTTTGGACAGTTCAAATTTTTATTCAGCACCTTATGTGTTTTACGTCAGCATGAGTCTTCCATTCTGCATGCAAAAAATTTCTAATCTAGTCTAATGTGTAATCTAAAAAAATTATGAATTGCGTTAAAAACAGCAAACCTGCTTCAGTTAAGTAGTCCTATTTGTTGTGTTACTCACAATCCACATGAAAACAACTGGCTGAAATTCTAATTTCTTCAAGATATATTGCAAGGAGAAAAATGCCCAAGGCTGTATTTCAGCCTCAGGTGCTGCATTATTCACGAGATAGTCTGCAGTGGGTTTTTGGTGAACAACATGAAAACACACCTCCCATCCCTGACAGACAATGTATAAATATGACATGATACGCGTAGACCCATCCCTCAGCGCTGGCTGCCGTCTCCTTAAAAAAAGCATGCTCTGCTTTCTCAACCAGCGTTATAGGTAGATATTCATGTGTGCAAGAAATTGTTCATAGCATTAATAAGCAGATATTGACATCAAAAGTAATTCTATGGTTAACAGAACAGCAAAGCACTAGGTGTAGAGAAATTAACCCCCATAGGAATTGTAAATGCCGTGTTTAATAAGTATACAGTGAATAGAAAACTGAAAGAAGGCAAGAGGTTTCTCGTTTCTTTTTCTTTTTGTCAGCACTGCAGCTTCAATATTGAGATAAACTGGCCATCAAATTGGTTTTCGAAAGAGAGGTACTCTATATTAACAGGAAACAATATATGGAACTATATACACTTTTATTAGCCAAAAAAGAATGCTGATTTGAAAAAAAAATGGTCTGTGTAACAATTCCGTACAGCTTCTTTTTTTAGAATAACCTGCTAAAAAGCAGGTTAGCAGGTTATTAGATGCAATGTGAAACATTAAAAGCAAAAAATGTATTTGCATTGTAAATGCATGTGTAATATGTTTAACTTGAGGCTATAATTGATCACTTAGATTGTACGGATAGGGATTAAGTTGGTTTGTTAAATATTTGATAGGTCGTCATGCTTGTGAATACTAAAAGATGTAAGTGCTTAACTAAATCCAAGCAAGTCATCAAATCATCGCGCAAACATCTGCCATCTGACTCATTTAATTGCGCTGAAAGCATCCTTCATGCCACCACTGCATAAATACAACCACTGTGTTCCAGGTCGAGTTTACAACCATAACAAGCATTCTGCAAGACACCCAAGACATACAAATGAGCTGATTCTAATAAAACACTGCCTTCAAGGTGTTGCTCCTTAGGCAGCTCCTGTGAAGTGCTTCCAGCACAGCGGTTAAGGCTTAGCCTGGGAATTCTTTAATTGCATTAATTGGCAATCATAGCACACTGTGATCCCCCCACGGAAGATGTGTTTCTTTCCATTTGTGTCAATCAAATTTGCTGTGCTTAACCCCTGTAACCTGTCACTCATCTGATTAAATACTGGAATCCATGTAAAATTGATGGTGGAATTCTAGAGGTTTAACAGGCCAGTTTCAACAATTTTCAATAAAGATTTTTAGTTTGACTTTCACCAATATAGGGTAGTTACACATGATGATAAATTGTATTGTCAGAGAACCCTCAGCTGCCTAACTAGAGGTTGTGTAACCTATTGTTGTTGTTTTTATTTGCTTGCTTTTTGGAAAAGTAAACTATTGCAAAGTCAATAAATACTGTACCATATACTGTAACAAAGAGTTTCCTCAAACTCAACTATTTTTAGTCAACATTATATTAGAGCAAAGTTCATGTCTGAAAACTTCTAAAATATATTAAGGTGTATTTCTGATGTTTTACAATTTGAAATTGAAATAATCTTCTTTCTAGGAATTTGCATGAGAATAAGGAATCTCTCCACCTTTAACAGCACATCATTTCCCCTTCCAATTTCTTATATTTGGTAACTCCAGCATCTGTCCTCACATGCACTCATCTGTCGACACCCACTTAGAGCAACAGTTGCTAGGTAACAGTTCACGCCAGCATGTGCATATTGTGTTTTATATCAAGACAATATTGGGTGTGCAATGAATCCACAATTAAATTAAGAGTTATACAAGAGTTCTGCTAAAATTCTACATATAGAACAAGTTGCTCTTACCAGTTTAGTACCTTAATATGATTACCAAAAATCCAACTATAATAACTCACACTATTACACCAAGGAGAGAAATATAATTGCACTAATGTGCTGTTTAGTAGCAATTAGTTACGTTTAGCTGCAAACTTCATGCTCATCACTCCCCCTTTCCCCATATGTGGCCCAGAAACCCATGGCTGAACTGTTCTCAGTAAATATTCTGCTATGTAATCAAAGCCTAAAGGGGATTTCTAATTAGGTAAGGAAACAGCATTGAAGATGGGATGGGAATGAGTATAGTGTAGGAAGTGTGGAGGAGAGGCTGATTAGGGAATGGAGAAACGGGAAGCAAATACGAGGAGAGGAGAGGAGGGAAAAGGGGGAAACAGCGGAAGATGACAGGATGACTGGGGACTTATCAATTACTAGTAGCGGCAGCAACTAGAAACAGTCATAAGAATAGCATGTAGAGAAAGATTCACAGTTTTATAGATACTAGAAGTTCAATGAGACAAAAATGTGTGTGGTGAACAGTTGGGATTGGAAGGAGATGTCTGCACCGGGAGCTGACGTTGCATTGACTGAACAATGAGGATATAAAAGCCCTCAATAATGCCTGTAAACATAATCTGGGCAACCTTCTTACCACCTTATGCCTGCATACCTGTCAGTCGGCCTGCCGTAAAATATGCATATTCAATGGATGGTGTTCCAGAGCAACCGTGTTCTGAGCCGCTTCATTCCAACACAGTGGTCCTTTGAGCAGGTATGAGACGATGGTGATGCGGTCAGGGACTAGGGTCAGCCAGCCCTGCAGACCTCATACGTGCCCAGACTTTCACCACAAACCCCTCAGGCCTGATAGTCGATGAGCCCTGCGATTGCTCTGCCACTTTCACTTTAGGAGCTCAGGATTTGAGAGTCAGAGTGCAGGGATGCCATGGTACCTTCATGCAATATGAGGAGTAAAACAAACTGGGGATTTGTTGGCTGCTTCAACATATTTCAGTAGCTGATTTCTATTCAACACGAAAGACAAAGAATCCCAGCAACATCAGTGGATAGAACTTTATTTTGAAAAGTAGAAATTGGGGTGTTTCAAGAGTATTTTCTTTGTTTTGTATTTATTTGCAATTCACACAGGCAGTGTAGGCTTTCACCAAATCTTACTTGCAAATGATGCATGGGAGTGGGTTCACAGGGATGTAGGGAGGTAAGGTAAGTTAGAAACCACCAAGTCAACGAAAATAAAATAAACATATTTCAAAAAAGCTTTCTCAGAAAAGTTTAGACAAGACATTCCCTTGAACCCAACAATTTTAAAGGCAGTGCACAACTTTATGGAAAAGATGCGCAACATTTTGACAGCATAAATCTATGTTCAGAGGAGCAGAGCACCTGTATAATCAGTGATGCACAAACAAACTCTAATTCACTGCTCTCTTAAAGTGAAGACACACTGTAATGAATCCGGCTACTCAATCAATGGAGAACACTGAAATGACAACAGCGATGTCTAAATTAGAAGCTACCATGTGTTTTCCTATTGACGATTACCAAAGTGATTATTTTGGTAGCTGCAACAGCATCATATTAAATAATTGGCTCTCATGTGAAGAATGGCTCTTAGAGATTCAAAGGAGCATGAATTCTTCATCAGTCTTTTATCTTCAGATGTGACTAATCAGCAATGAGCAGAATCACATCAAAGATAGATGATGAAAAACTGAAAATTTAAATCCCACTTAAAATGAGAACATGGACAGGCAAGCACTGCGTTGTTGGAATTCTTATTGCTTCATGCCTACGAATTATTCCAATCCAAGCAGAAAGGGAAAAAAGTGAGGCAGGTGACTGTTTGACTTTAAATATCAGAGAATCTGATTACATAACTAGATTAATTCCATGATACTTACGTGAGTCGAGTCTCTATGTTTGATCGATCATCCTAAAGCTTCTTGATCATTTCATAAACCCCTGAACACGAGTTTGTACTGCTCCAACATCTGTCCCTCTTCCCTCAATCCCGGTTCAATTCACTGCAACGTGGGAATTATCATTCCCATTTCTGCCGTATAAACATAGGAGCAGATTTTTTTTTTTTCTTTTTGGCCACCATTTTTTTTTAGATGATGAAAAATCCTTGAGGTTGGATGCTATTTTGATCTAAATGCAGGATGATTTCAACAGTGTTGGTGTGATCAGCATACTGAGTGACAGCACTCTAATAATGCAGGAGGAGACCAACTGGGAGAGAGGAAGCGGGATCAAAATTAAATTAATGAGCAACTTAAAATGAAATTATAAACATAGGAGAATGAAAAGCATGCAGCCAAAAATAACTGTCACGGACAAATTCAGCCATCAGTCTTCATAGTGAAGCTGTTCTGAAGTCTATGAGAGAGGTTTTTGAGAACGAAGCTATTAGAAAAAAGTAAATACAATCCCAAGTAACAACGGGTAGGAAAACAAATGAGGAAGTAATTAGTTGTTTTTTGTAGAATGATGCATTAGTAGTAGCAACTGTAGCTAACCATGACGTTATGATACATTCCTGATTAACAACGCAGCACGATAGGTTATTTTACTGTTTTAAAAGTCACAAAAAATAGAAACATTTGCATATTAAGGAAGTCATGATTGATTGCTACAAGTTCTGATTCAGAACTATTTAGGTAAAGCTAATTACTGAAAGGGTCAAAGGATTAAATAATTACAAATTGCTTCAATTTAAACAGAATCTTGTGTCATTTATCAAGTATTGTATTTTTTATTATATTACAGACTTTGATCACTGACTTTATTTCAGAAGTGTTCTTCAGAAAATACTTGTCATATATGAATTAAATCTCTCATTTGTTCGTCGTTAATTCTCGTGAATTTTAATTACTGCTTTACTGTATTACTTATCCAGTACTATTTAATTACTGTTTTATCACTGTAGATTGAGATGACAACTTAAAACACAATTTTTTTTGTTCAACCAACATTGTCATACTGAAAAGGGCACACATGACTGTATCAAAAGGTCTCATTATGAGATAAATTAATTTTAGATTAATTTTAGTGTCTCTTGCCTCATGGTTTTGGCTCGACAACCAATGAATTCAAATTAATAAATTTTGGTTTACACAACAGCCTGCTGCAAAAGGCCCTAAAATCCTGCACTCCAATATATCTGCCCATTACAGAAAGAGATGGACAAAGTTAGTGACTGAATGGTAACAGTGGTGAAGACGGAGACAGGTATTCCTCATGAGAACAGTAGGAGTTTAAAATAAAGTTGAAAAGAAGTACAGCAAAAGGAGAGCGAAAATGGGAATTTTGCATGTGTACATGTGGAAAAATTGGATTTTATGTCATGTGGCAACATGTCCTACATTGAACAAAAACCTATTATTGAACTGTTATATCTATCCTTCCATTCATCTATCTCTTCATCCTTTCATTGTGCTCGGTACATTTCAACTTTCTGACTGAAGTTTGATTTCAGAAGTTGTTTTTCCACTCCAAGTGAAAATAACAAAACACCCAGCAAGTCTTATCAATAGAGAGAGATCGATATTTACTGCGATTACATGGTTTGTGACACCCATAATAGCAGCTAGCAATTGCAGTCAAAACTGAAATGATCTAGCAATTGTTGCAGAAACATGAACAGAAAGAAAAACGTTACAACCTCAAAAATTGTTTTGATAAATAGCTGATACGTGTTTTATTCAAGCATTTCACAGGTGATGATAAGAAGGGTGGAAAAGATACAGAAACATCACAGAATGAGCAGCAGAGAGAATGTCTTATGTAATCAACTAATCTAAAAAAATGTGTCTTTTTCTGAACGATGGGTTTTCATTTTTAGAATCACGGTGTTGGAATGACATTGAATATTATCCCAGGCAAAATGTAAGGTAAACCCTGGACAGTTCACTAGTTTATCACACATTACTTACCAGCAGGTTTTTGAACTGCAGGAGGAAGCAGCGGCAACAGGAGGGAACCTATTCTTACATGGTAAAAAGACGCAAGCTCTATACAAAAAGACACCAGGTCTATTTTATTTTATTTTATTATACTTTATTTTATTTAATTTTACTTTATTTTGGCTACTCAACAGTAGATTCCAGGCTGCTTTTACTGCCAGTTTGATGCAGGATCAATGCTTCTGTTATTACCCCAGGTATCGTTGAATCAGTCAGGTCAATAGGTTTAAATCGTGTATTGGCAAAGGTTCTGTCTCTAATTTGTGTTATTGTGCCTTCAAGGCATTTCAGCATCACACCCTGAATAACAGCTTTAGAGAGGCACGCATTCATCTCAGAGGAAATGTTTATGCATTCTGTTGCATAAAGAATGCATGCAGGTCTTTTGATTAAGGCAGGCTTTTGCATTGCATGAAGGCTATGTTTTGAGCACCTTGAAAAGATTTACATACTGTATTTACTATTACATCAGCCACACTCAGTGGCACACTGGGGTAAAATTAATCTGATATTGCTTTAATTAACATGGACGATGATTATTAGCAATTTGATCAGGAATTTCATTTCATTGTTTCATTCTTTGTCGTGTTTTAAAAGAAAATCTTACATATTGATTGTTTCCTCTTCCCCTGATGTTACTTCCATATTTACAATCCAAACCAGTGATTGCCCTTTACATCTCGACAGGCAGCACCATCCATCGGTCAATAGCAATGCTGTCATTATCACCACAGTATGAATCTCTGCACAGCTTGACAGGCATGAAAGAAGATGCAGCCAGCCAGCAGGAAGTGAGGCCTATGATCCCAGAGCACATGGTCCCCTCGGCCGAGTGCTGAGCTGAAGCTCTGATGGAGAAGGTAATTAGAGGAGATGAGGTCATTAATAGTGTATCAGACAATATGTGTGTGTGTGTGTGTGTGTGTGTGTGTGTGTGTGTGTGTGTGTGTGTGTGTGTGTGTGTGTGTGTGTGTGTGTGTGTGTGTGTGTGTGTGTGTGTGTGTGTGTGTGTGTGTGTGTGTGTGTGCAGAGAGCATGGGTGTATAACATATATCTGGGTCTAATACGGAAAACATTATTTCTGTATGTTGGACTGCATTCAACTGTAAGAACCTGCAAATACATCTTCAACAGCCATTAAACTTTCAAGTGTATTGATGCTTATGAACAACAGAATGAACAACAGGATGTTGTTCATACAATCACATTACTTTCAGAAATCTCTCCAAAGCTTCCAGAGCATATGAGTTGTCTGACCATACCGATTGCTTCATAACTCCAGTTGTTAGTTGTCAAATTCACATTCACGTGCAAAAAAATGGCCCATCAGTTACTGTTAAGTGCAGTAGGTGTGTGCTCAGTGGGTTGGCAGTTCAACATCAACACTCTTCAGATCAACATTTAATCTAAAGGCCAGTTTGACCATCAAATATCAAATAACCATCCTTGATCTAACTCTGTGAATGTGAAACCCAATCCAGCTACTTCATATTTCAATCACAGTGAAGAAAAAATGAAATCATAGTCACAACAAGAAAACACTTATTTTTAGCATTCACAATTGTTGCTAGTTAGGAAATTTCTATTCCATTCCATGTACTGTATGTGCAGTATATGTAGAAGCATGGCTTAGTAGCTATTTCTTTCTCACCAATGCAAAAAAAAGACAATTATTTCAGTAGCCTATGGCAATAGTTTTTCTGTCTGTTTGCTTTCAACACCTGACAAAGAAAAGAATATGAGGAAAGAGATTGGAAACACTGGGGAATGTGTGATTTGGAGAATGAATGAGGATGGGGGGAGTCAGAAGCAAAAGCCCAAGTAAGGAGACAGTAGAGAGTTGTGTGAGGTGAAAACAAATTAGTACTCGGGCCTATTCTTCCCTCTGTGAATAATTTGGAGGACAGTTTTTTCTTTCTTTCTTTTTTTCAGGTGTTGCTTTGCCTAAATCAGCAAGGATAATGAGAGCAGAGATGCAAAAACTCTAAATGAACTTTGTAAAGTCTACCAGCCTCACTCAGTCTGAACAAGGAGCTTAAAAAGAGCAACGGAGGCACACTCCCTTGTTCTGGATTTACCATGCAAAATGTATTTAGTCACACATGGATTAAGGGCAACAAAGACATTTTAACACCAGCAACCTCCGTCTAAAATGTTTTCATGCCCACAAGATTTGCCTTGACTCTAAAAAATAAAGTGAATGTTAGCAGTGACTGTTTGGTTTGGATGGATGGGTTCACTTTTAAAAGCAGGAATTAGAGAACTGGACATAGACTAAATCTGCATGCATCTACTGACTGACCACAAACTGTATATTGTTATCCAGGACCAGGTTGCTAAGCTATCTAACTATCCATCACCGTCACCCCTTGAGGTCTTAGGTCTCAAGGTTCATATAAATCAACTCAAATGTTTGTGTTCCCAAAGCTGTGGAAGGGTGGAGCAAGTAAGTGTCTTAGATTATACAATGAAGAGAATTTTCTCTCAAAAATCATTCTAACACCTAGAAAATGTGTAATATATATTAAAAAATTAATCAACACACCTGCAATTGGCCATTCATCACTCTACACTTGTAAACTGCACAGAAAACCAGGACATTTTGTCTTTTTGATGGTAAATGAGCTAATAAGAATAAAGTTCATGGTTAAACTACTGATTAGATAGACCACTTTGGGTCAGATATTATCAATTGTCATGAAATTGAGCGCAACCATTATTCTTTGCTCCATGACAATATGCCCCAATATTTAGATATATTGATAAGGATCTGCACGACGGTAAAGAGAGGGCAAGTATTCAGGCCTGAAAGGGTGGAATCAGCATAAAACAGGATAGCAAATAGACAACAACCACAAAAATTTCAAAGTCAAAGTCAAAGTTAGCTTTATTGTCAAATGTACCGTATATGCACGACATACAGCACAGATGAAATTGCAGTCCTCTCTGACCCACGGTAAACAGGCAGTACAACAGGCAGGACAACACAGACAGTACAACAGGCAGTACAACACAGACAGTACAACACAGGTAGTACAACACAGACAGTACAACACAGACAGTACAACACAGACAGGACAACACAGACAGGACAACACAGACAGTACAATACAGACAGTACAATACAAGCAGGACAACACAGACAGTACAACACAGACAGGACAATACAGGCAGGACAATACAGACAGTACAATACAAGCAGAACAACACAGACAGTACAATACAGGCAGGACAATACAGGCAGGACAACACAGACAGTACAACACAGACAGTACAACACAGACAGTACAATACAGACAGTACAATACAGGCAGGACAATACAGGCAGGACAACACAGACAGTACAACACAGACAGTACAACACAGACAGTACAATACAGACAGTACAACACAGACAGGACAATACAGGCAGGACAATACAGACAGTACAATACAAGCAGAACAACACAGACAGTACAATACAGGCAGGACAATACAGGCAGGACAACACAGACAGTACAATACAGACAGGACAACACAGACAGTACAACACAGACAGTACAACACAGACAGTACAATACAGACAGTACAACACAGACAGGACAACACAGACAGTACAACACAGACAGTACAATACAGACAGTACAACACAGACAGGACAACACAGACAGTACAATACAGACAGTACAACACAGGCAGGACAATACAGACAGTACAACACAGACAGTACAACACAGACAGTACAATACAGACAGTACAACACAGACAGTACAACACAGACAGTACAATACAGACAGTACAACACAGACAGTACAACACAGACAGTACAACACAGACAGTACAACACAGACAGTACAATACAGACAGTACAACACAGACAGGACAACACAGACAGTACAATACAGACAGTACAACACAGGCAGGACAATACAGGCAGGACAACACAAGCAGTACAACAGGCAGTACAGCACAGACAGTACATCAGACAGTACAGCACGAAGTATTTGACGAAACACAAGGGATGGTTAACATCTCTATACACTCCTTAATCCCGTAGAGGAAATGACGTGTGCGTAGTCCCTCAGTTGACGGAGGAAGAGAGAGATAGGTAGTCAGGTGCTGGGGAGAGGGCAGGGCAGTGTGAGGGTAGAGTTCAAGGTTGTGGCAGGGGGCAGAGCAGGGAGGGAGTTGAGCCTCCTGACCGCCTGGTGAAAGAAACTGTCCTCGAGCCTGCTGGTTCTGGCCCGCATAGTCTGCAGTCTCCTCCCTGATGGCTGCAGGCTGAAAAGGCTGTGAGAGGGGTGGGTGGGATCACCTGCAATGCTGATGGCTTTGCGGGTGAAGCGGGTGTTGTAAATGTCAATGAGGGAAGGGAGAGAGATACCAGTGATCTTTTCAGCTGCTCTCACGATGCGCTGCAGGGTCTTACGGCAGGAAACGGTGCAGGCGCCGTAGCACACGGTGATGCAGCTGGTTAAGATGCTCTCAATGGTGCCTCTGTAGAAGGTGAGCACGATGGGGGGTTGGGCTCTCGCTCTCCTCAGTTTGCGGAGAAAGTAGAGGCGCTGTTGGGCTTTTTTGGCCAGTGATGCGGTGTTGTGGTCCCAGGACAGGTCTTCGGAGATGTGCACACCAAGGAACTTGGTGCTGCTGACCCTTTCCACTGCAGCACCGTCGATGATTAGTGGAGCATGCTGAGTGCGTGTTCTCCTGAAGTCCACAACAATCTCCTTCATCTTCTCCACATCCAGATGGAGATTGCTGTCCTTGCACCACATAGCCAGGCGGCTCACCTCATTTCTGTAGGCTGTCTCATCATTGTTGTTAATGAGACCCACTACAGTCGTGTCATCTGCAAACTTGATGAAGAGGTTGGAGCTGGATATTTAGGATATTTGATATTTCTGATGCAATTACAACATTTTTCTAATTATCTCTCATCCCTGCAGAATGTTATGTTGTGCAGATGATATCACATGTCTCTGTCTTACAATGCACAATACTGTACATAAGGAGTTCTTACAGTTTTTTTCCCACCTTCTACACTTTTTGTGAAAAGTTCTTGTTGACATTTTAATCTTAGAGGTTTCCTACATTTCTTAGAATTGTCTGTAAAGAATTGTAGAATAAATGTGTGGAATTGTTGAATTTAACTACAGATGGGTATAGCAGTGACAGTTTTTCTTTCCCATTTAAAAAGCTGAGTCTTGTTTCACTCAAATGCTGCATGTCCTCTGAGTTTCATCATGGCCTATTAACGGTGCAGTTGCAGAAGGATAAAACAACCCCTCTGCAGTGAATGCAGTCTGTGGTTGTGATAGAATTTATTTTACCTCAGAAATTCAAAATCCTAACCCTAACCCTAACCCCTAACCACATCAAAACACAATAGAATAGACTCAAAGAACTTCAAATACTAGGTCAATAGTATAGTTTGAACAACGAATGGAAAATGATTTTACTGTGAATAAATGTCTACATTATTTTCTTTGTTCTAGTAGGGTTTCAAAAATATAGAAAAATATGTAGATATTTATATTACAAACATGAATAGTTAAGTGTCAAAACATAGGTCTTCTCAAAAATCTGCAAATTTATAATTAGGTACTGAAGATTCATGATTTTGACTCTTAGCATCTGAATATTACATCAGATATTAGAATACTGAATCTTTCATTCATAGACTTGACAAAAGTCACTTGTGTTTACAAATTTGAATTACATCTCAAGATCATAAAATAAAAATGAGTCATTCTTATTTATAATGGATCTGTGTTTTCAATGTGGTGGAGGAAATCTCTTCAGCAAATATGTCATTTGGAATTTCCTCGTGAATGTTTTTGAGAACCTCATCATTCAGTAGAGTTTCATTTATAGAGTTACACCATCTCTTCACTCTATTCTAGCTATGACAACCTCTTACTTTACAAAAGTCTCTGTGTGATATGAGTTTACACTAATTAAAGACATTGCACCTCATCGCTGAATTCTCCCATCTAACAGGCATTTGGACGATGACTGCTGAGAGATAAAAGTTGATTTAGGAAAAGAAATAAAAAGAATTGGGTTATAAATACTTCTAATATAGTCATGAAAATCCATTTTGTGATCAGCACAGCTCAAAGCAAAATAGACCATTCGGGAGATTACGTCCTGAGAGTTAGCCTCACTTTAACTGTTTAACACTCTCAAAGGGAATTAACTGCTTGTGTTCAAGTGTCACATGCTTATAGGAAAATCCAAAATCCAAAACAGGGTACTGGAAGAAAAAAAGTTGAACTAAGTAAAAGTTCTTAACAGGTTAGTTCCATTTAGAGTATAAAAGAAATCCTAAGCAGTCCAGCAGCAAATCCTTTCAGACGAAATAGAATGCAAAACGTATTCCAACAGTGACCGAGGAGACAAAACACCCCAGACTGATGCTTTCTTTTGTTAAAAGCATAGCCACAAACTTTGTGTCACCCTCTGGGCTCGACTGTTTTTATTCTGTTTTTTAGCCCTGACAGAAGTTTCTCATTTCCTTTATTCCTCCTCTCCTCTTCTTCTTTGTTCCTCTACCTTTGTAGTAAAAGAGTCATCTCAGAAGTACCACTGTCCTCCACCAACAAGGACTACATTTATCTACACAGTACTTCCACTTTATTGTCTACTATGCTAATAACTTTCCCACTAACATATTGGCAGCCTCTTATTTTTTTTATGTGTTATGTATGTTTTTATGTATGTTATGTATGCTTTAGTGCATGTTTTTTGCATTATGGATTCCTAATAAAGATAAGCCCATGTAATGCCTCTTGAGTCAAATGGAAGTATGTATGTATGTATGTATGTATGTATGTATGTATGTATGTATGTATGTATCTATCTATCTATCTATCTATCTATCTATCTATCTATCTATCTATCTATCTATCTATCTATCTATCTATCTATCTATCTATCTATCTATCTATCTATCTATCTATCTGTGTGTCATAAAACATTTATTAAGCATCCATTGGCTGCTCAGAAATGTTAACTAGCAGGTTGTTAAAGTAGAGTTTGACTTTAACAGCTTCAGAAGAACATTCTGCATGGATTGTGCCCCCAGGCTTGTGAAAATGGCTTTCTGTCATTTCCTTTTCACATTTCAGCACATCTTCCTCTCTCTAAAGACTATCATGCAAAGCACTATTGTGTCCCAGCATTACAGTGTTCACAAAATGGGAACCACCATATTATCCCCATATGTGTCATATTTCACAGCGCATGTGTTCCAACGTCAGTCACATGGCATCTAAGCTGTAGTTTTAATGTTGCTGTTTTCTGAGTTGTAAAACATCCCATTGTGTAAATATTGTCTAACAGGGCTGTAGTTTAGCATTTTATCACTCAACTCCAGAATTTATAGTCTCTTAAGGGCCCTTTGGTCAAACCATGAGTAGGACTGTTAACCCCCGTCAACAAGATGTTGAATATTTTACATGAAGAGGAACTTGGTATATTTGTCCCACTGTTCCACCACAGATACTATCCTATTGAGTCCACCCCTTCATAAGCAAAGATTCAAATGCATTCTTAACTTATTCATGCATGCAGATATTGAAGACAAATACCATAACTTTTACGTCTGTTTTAATTTTTATACGCAGACTAAAGAAAAAAGTCTGTCTGCGACTATTGGTATTTCTTTAGTGAACTGGCTTTCTCTCTCTCTCTGATGAAATAATATCTGGTTGAAATAGTTTGAAATGTGGGACGTATTCTCATTACTAATGTACAATACAAGTAAACCCTTGCCCTCAGACGTCGCTCAAGTATCAAAAGCTCTTTTTGTCTTGTCATCTCAATGTGTTGCCTTGAACTGTCTGGCCAAACACCAGCAACCAGGGAAGCTTCGCAGGGACCTTCACACCAGAAGAAAGGAGGTCTTCAGAACCCACTTAGAGGCATGTGTGGCTGATGTTTTGTTGGTAACCATTTCTGAAGCCACAGGATTCTTTGCTAGTTGGGCCGGCTTGCCCCCAATGCTTCATGCTGGTAGTTAATAACTTAGATCTCCAACAAGAAAAGCCGCCAGACCAGGAGAGGAACAAATACTGTAGATATGAGAGGGGAAAGGAAAAACAAGAGGAAAACAAATGGTGGGTCAAACAGAGACAGAGATAAAGAATAGAAGGAACTGACTTGAGATAGATGTTATAGAATAGATGTCAGGAAAATAATGGTGGGAAATATGGCTACTGGAAACAGATTTTTCCATTTATTTACGTTTTCAAAATTAAAGCTCACTATTTTAGGGTACAATGGGTAGCACTCTTGCCTCACAACAAAAGTGTTCCTGGTTTGATTCCTTTCAATGCAGAGTTTGTATGGTCTCCTCATGTTCATGTGGGATCTCTCTGGGTTCTCTGGTTTCCTCAGACATCCAAAAACATGCAACTTAGGTGAATTTGATAAAGTGTGAGTGTGTGCGAATGCTTGTCTTTGTATGTGGGGCCCTGTGATAAAATGGCAATTTGTCCAGAGTGTTCCCCACCCTGGACAAATCGCCAGGGTGGGGAACACCACCCATTGTCAGCTGGGACTCCCATTGTCCCAGCTGACAATGGGAGTTTATCCCATTGTCAGCTGGGATAAACTCCAACGTAACCCATGACCCAGATTCGGGTAAGCAGAGGAAGAGGCAATTTCTGATCATCTTGTCTTCATAAAGATGAATGAGTGAGTGAGTGAGTGAGTGAGTGATTGAGTGAGTGAGTGAGTGAGTGAGTGAGTGAGTGAGTGAGTGAGTGAGTGAGTGAGTGAGTGAGTGAGTGAGTGAGTGAGTGAGTGAGTGAGTGAGTGAGTGAGTGAGTGAGTGAGTGAAAATCTGACACTTTTATGAACATAAATACTGTACCATCTGTGAGCAAAATGATCTACAAACGAGATTATAGTAACAATAAAATCTGAATTATCTATAAGTGCAACTGAAACATTTCTCAGCCACTGAGAATGCTAAACCATGTGCTATCCTGGTTTTGGTCTGAAGTATGGATAAACAGAAAGGCCACATCAGGAAGGGCATCTAGCTTAAAAGAAGTGCCGAGTCTGATACACAGCGCAACCATTGAACTCCTATACCGTGAAATGGAGATGGATGCTCTACTGTGGCAACCGCTGATGGGAATCCCCAAGGGTAGAAAATAACTAGAAAAAGTGATGCCGCTGTAAGGTGATTGTCTCCATATTCTGTGCACATTAATGAAAATATAATTGAGCATTACATTACAATTCTGCCCTTGAACACCAAGAGATCCTTCACATTGGATCAATGCACCCCAGCTTTTCCCACCATATTACTCTGTACATTAAACTACATTGTTATGCTTGAAATGCTCTGCTCTGCAAAGCTATGGGTAATATTCATTGTATAAAATACAATGAATATTTTGAGTTGTGCTTCTTTATCTATCCTATGATCTCCTGTGTGGAAAAGAAAAATGTGTAAAACATGGGAAGACAAATTGCAAGTCCAGGCAGACACCATGGAGGGCTCGGATCTTTTGCTTCCTGATGTTGAAGATAAGACACTGAAACAGTCAGATTAAAATCAGAGAGGCCGAAGCACTTTGTTTTCCATGTGTCTTGTTAAGTCTAAGAGAACAACATTCAAATAAAGGTTAAAAAAAAAAAAAAAAGCAAAAAAAGGTTTTGACAGCATGCAAATATTTTGTGTGGAACAGTGAGACTGGGTAACAGCAGGAGAAATCTTATATCCCCATTTGATATTCATGTTTCTCCCTGTCGTTGCCTTGATCTTATGATCTCAGGACCAATACACATGCACAGATGCTGTGAATGAGGAAGTGTCTCTGAGCTACTCATAATGTTCATACAACCCAACCCACACACTTAGCCTACTTTCACAGCAAGCCAAGCTCAGAATTAGTCATGTTAAAAAAAGGGAAAATCAAAATGCTGAAGAAAATCAGGGTTAGATTATTATCCTGCTGCTGTTTGGTGGTTGAATATTCTGTCTGGCTGTCGATGTGATTTCTTTATGACTGCATAGATACTGGTCTGAAATAAAACGCTACAGTAAAAGCCAATACTTGAGCTCCTATTTTGAAGGAACCTGTGAAGATGTCAATTATTTGATTAATGTATTCACAGTCTGAGATAGGAGTCAATCTTACAGTCTTGTATATATATCTGTCAGCACAGCCCTCTCCTGACGCACAAAGACCATATAACATTCAATCATCACTGATGGTGACCACTGATCTTCGTCATGTTGAGGAAGACATAACTGAGTACTCTGAAGCTGTGAATAGGGCACGTATTTCCTGGATGGAAGTCAGTACTGTAGAATAATGGAGTGCTCTCTTTTTTTCAGCATCCTACCCAGAATTGTCTTTATCTTCCCTGATAGCTATAGTAGGTCACCATAATATTGTGATCCTTAGCCCACCAGTGGGACTTCCTTTGCTTCCCTGACAGCAAAGGCCATCACTTTGCTTGAGGACATGAGTAACCAAAGACTGGATGTTACCATTGCTTCAATTATTCTTTCTTCTCAGACTGGAATTGGTCGGTCTTTTCAATCTACATGGAATTGCTGGAGAAATCTTTTTGTACCCACCTCAGGAATGGCAATTTTGCCTCTTAATATGAGCCAAATCCACTTCTCAATAGCCCAAACCCCTTGGGTCGACACCTTTGGTCCTGTCCTGTTTTGGTACAGCCTATCCCACCTAGTTGATGGTGTACACCTTAGACAAGTCACCAGGTCTTTACAATTTATGGAAAGATAGACTGAATATATGACTGCATTCATTATAGATTCACAAATAGTGCATTTTAGTGGTGGTGGGAGGAAAGCGGAGAACTCTGTTTCAACCTTAGGCCAAAATTTTATCAAATACCCCTGAATACAAACAGATGGACATACTAACAGCCACCGACCTCACGGAACACTCATCATCAGCTCCACCCTGCCGTCACAGACAGAGGGAAGTCTGACTGAGCCTGGAGGTAGAGAAAAAGGGAGAGACAGTGTGGAGTAGTGACATGACCACTCTGCTCTGCTCCTCATCTGGCTTGCCTGTGGACAAAGCCCATCCATTAGAGTGCAGGTCACGCACTGCCAGGAATACAGATGGGCTGGTGAGTCTTTCTTTCCTGCCACTCAATGATTTAAAAGGTGACATTAAACAAGAGAAACTACCTGCACGTTTGTGAGCAGAGGTGTGTACTCATTATATTTAGTTAGGATGTGAATGTGCAACTGCGTTCACGTATTTTCAGGCAGTGCATGCACACACTGTACTCCTTTCATTTGCTGCCCTATTGTGGAGCTGTTTGCAGACCTGTGTAAATTTTCTCATACGCCTGGCTGTGTGTGTAAACAAGACACCAGTGAAAGCATTCATTTAGGCAGCAGAGCACAGTGTGCTGTCACAGCTGAATGGGACAACATTGGGGACCAATTGAATGAATCAGAGTAAAAGCAAAATAATCTAAGGCTTTTAGTGCAGTAAAAAGACAACGTTGCTCATTCGTTTGACAGAGTGATGCTCCTTTAGGCTCTTTATAATGTGGTCAGTTCAGCTTCACTAACTGATGTTTTTTGAAAGCCAGGAAATGGAAGAAAATAAGTTGATCTAAGTTTTAACAATTATAATGGAAAAGACTGCTGAACCTCTAACCTGTAAATAAGTACAAGAAATACTAGAATTTACTTATCGTTTTGATATAGAGTAGAAACAGCTCACATTTAAGTTTTACATTATCATCATCATCATCATCATCATCATCATCATCATCGATTGCTGTGAATATACAGTCATTCTGAATTTGATGCCAGCACATTAGATAGCCTAGACAGTAGCTCTGGTGGACATGCTGCATCAGCATGTCAATCATCTTCTCCTTTGGTATTCTGGTATAGTTTTGAGGTAAACTGACCTTTTATTGACACCGGTCCAAAGCACGCCCGCACTATAAACATTGTACAGTCAGCATCATATGCTATGCACTGATTCATTCTCTCAACTATGGATTTGATCAGAATGTTGCTTAAAGTCTGAGGCACATATTTACCGCTCATATATTTTCAATATTTTGAGAGTAAACACTTTAAAAAAAAGTCTTTTTCATTTGTTTTAGTATGAAAAATGGTTTTCTAGGTGGCATCTATTTTATACCTGTTATTAATCGTAATTAATTATAGACTAATTAGTCCTTAACACAAGCACCTACACAGACTAAGTTTGCTGTCAGCTCTGGTATTTATGTACTATACAGCAATTTTGTGACAAGTATGTTTGCATTTAATATTTAGAGATAACCACAGTCTGTTGTATTGAAAAAATCTCCGTAATTTACTTCCAATAATAAGTATCGCTTCTGCAGCCCAAACCTGATTCATTATCATCAAATATTTAAAACACTTAAACATTGTGTTGCACTAGGTATTTTGTCCAAATAATTTGGATAATTTAATATAAAATGGGAATCATACAAGTTAATTCACCTTTTATTTTGTAATACTTCATTGATTTACCGGAAGATAAAATATGAGTTATTCAGGAAATCTCTAAGCCTTTTTATGAATATGTTTGTAGTGGGTCCTCAGGAACCAGTGGGTTTGGGCTACTTATGTCATTTTGCAGGTACATCATGCTTAAAATGAGTGAACATGTGTCAATGATGGATATTTTCAGCCCTCACATTGACTACCCTCCAGTCCTTTGAGTGGAACAGCTATTGACATAAAAACTTTGACACTGCATGAATGACGCATGAGAATAATAATACACTTACATAATTATTAGAGGTGTTTTAACTTATTTACCAGATCCAATTTTGGTTCAAAGGGTTGTTAATTAAAAACTCATGTGAATGTAGAAAGAGGGGTGCATCTTTCTAGTTTTTCATCTGTGAAATATTCACTATAAATGTTGTGGGGGGAAAAATCCTCTTAAAAGTAGAAACTGGAGGAGTTAGTCTTTTCTATCTTCCCACATAGGTTTCATCAAAAGCATGGAGCTTTCCCTGAGACAAACATTTTTGTACATGCTCTTTGTAAAATCACAGCTTGATTTAAATTCACTGATAAGGACCTCGGTGGTCAGTAACGTAACTATCGAATCTCTTCCGATACTGTTTGGAGTTTATGAGTCCGCATCAGTGAGTCGAGGGCGTTTATCTCTCCAAAGACAGCATGGCTCTTACAGCTTGAGGGGAAATCAGTAGGCAACATGGTTGATAAGAAGATGCACTTTCGTGTTTTTGTGTGGGTGTGTGCATCGGGGTCAGAAGCTGAGTAGTCGCACCACCTAGTGGCACACAGGCCTGTAACTTTCTTTCAACCAGGGAAAGACAAAGAATATTATGTACACCTGATGACCTGCTCTTCATTCCCTCTGCATAGATAACTTGGTATGAGACGAATCATGAAATTAAGTGACAGATGGTTCAATGTTTTTTTGTTTTTCTCCCACAAAGAAAGAAACAGTCTGGATGCAAACACACCTAGGAGAAGAGGATGAATATAGAGGAAGACTCAATTCACTTCTGTCTGGGTTGTGCAGTTTCACTGAAAGGCTTTTGTTGAACAGGTGTAAAGCGCTGATCCCATTCGCCCTCCATCCTTCTCTCTCAGGGTCGGATGTCCGATCAATCTTCCTCCTATTTACTCTCATGCACTTTCTCAACAATGATCATAACATGGGGAATTCTCCTGTTGATTTCCTACAAGCGAAGCACCGTCATGTATAATGCATTGAGGGAAATGAATGGCAGAGGTGCCTGTCATCTACAAGCGACAACGTTGCCGTTTGGAATTTCAATTGCACTACGTCCAAAGCATAATCACATATTTGCATGTTGTTAGACAAGACATAATAACATGTTAGTTGTGCGCCGCTACCCTGTCTTTTAAATTTAAAGCCTGAGTTTGACCCTAGTTGTTGTGGAATCATGTTGCCAGATAGTGTTTCACTACATTCCCCAGCCTCCCCAAGCTATTTCTAAGTTTGACTCTCAGCTTGCCACTGCAACAGGAATCCTTTGTTTCCATTATTCAGCAGTCAGTCAGGCTGAGGGGCCGCGTCCACAAACTGTCACCAGAGTGTTGTTAAGCATACTGACAACGGTTTAAACTTGCACTCCATCCTAGCCAGTTTGTCAGCGAGACATCGCTCACCACACACACTTCCACTAACAGCTGTGTAGGGTTACACACACACAAAGATGAATACAACGCTAAGCATTCTGTGTCTGGCTAACAGATGGGAACCAAAAGGACACAAAATATCACTTGTCTTTGGTTAAGTGTTTACCTCCAGTAGCTGCACAAATGAAAAAGCTCAACTTACAACTGAAAATTAAAGACAGCATTCTGGCTCAAAAAGTCAAAGAAAGAAAACACATAGGGAGCCTGCTGAAAGTAGCATCTTGTTTTTGCGATACAACTATTTACATGTAACCAAAGACAATGTCCTTGAAACAGGTACAAACAGTTGTTGTTTTTTTCACTTTATGCAATTTTTGTTTTTTTTTTTAAATGACAACTCAGAAATATTGTATAAAACAAAAATATCAGCTTCAGGGAAAAAGTAGTCTAAGCATTTTAAATGTCCATTAACCACTATATACAGGAGTATATACATTTGACTCCATTCAGGCCAGAATTTTGCAAAGTAATTAACAGTAAACTCTGTTGCAGTCATGTTCACCACAGCCCTACAAACCAGACCAAACTAATCTGCTTATACAGGTATGGCCGTTATTCACATGAGTGATCTCACATGTGAAAGCAAAGAAGAAAGTTCCTGTGCTTCATCGCAGGTAAAATGACACCTCGAAAAAATAAATAAAGCCAGGGTCAACTCATTACATCAAAGGCATAGACATGACAGAGAGCTGTATGTGGCTGGACATGCAGCGACTTGGTTCCCACATTTTGATTCATGGGAACATAGATTTACAACTCCTCGTTTATTAAATGCAGGTTTTGATGGATTTCTGCATTACTTGGAGCTAAAAATCATGACTCATAGAAAAAATCGGTCGCACATGTGTGTGTGATGTCCAGCCACTGAGCTGTCACATGGGCTATATATTAATGAGACTGATTGGAAACTTATGAGAAAAATGGACTGTTACCTGGTAGACATGAACAAAGGAGAAAGCATTAAATTAAATACAGTTTAAAACAATCATTACAAATTCAATAGGAAGCATAACCAACATTTTTAAGTGACAAGTAACTCATATTCATTATGCCTGTGAAGTTAGATGCAGATTAAATGTAATTTGTTATTAACAAAAGACCAAATGCACAGTGGACATGAAAGAACTAAACAGTGTGTAATTTCCAAGTGTCATTACCAGTCAAACAACACACCCCATGATTTGTTCAAAACATAACTCATAATTTAGCTTTCATAAAAATGCCCTCCAGGGAAAAGAAAAATCTAAAACCATGACAACACCTAGCTTGTTCAGGTCACTAAATGAGTGGGCATAATGAGAACTTAAAAATCAAAAGCTTAAAATTTCTCCCTTAAACATTCAAGCAAACATGTAGGTAAATAGATGTATGCACAGTTACACATAGACATCTTCTGAACATCCATGAAAATAAAATGATTATTTTTACATGCTAATGAATTATTTCACACTTGGCTTCTATGTGGATGAGTAGAGATTAAAATTCAATGATCCATAAAATTTGATTTAAGAGGTTCACACTCCAGCTACGCAACCAGGGATCAAGAACCAGACAGCAGACACCACCTCAGCGGCCTGTTGCTGTCAGACCTTTCGCGCCATTTCCGAAAGAGATCTGCTTCCAGTCCGCCTGACATCCCGCTGAGTATTCTGAAACTCGGCCTTGACTTGGCCTGACTTGCAGATACCTGAGCACGGATCTCGATCTGACTCTGGATGTGGCATTACAGTAGTCCAGTGGAACTGAAAGAACTGTGTGTCCGTCAGCTACCAGGGCTTTGGTTCAGGCTGTGCTCCAGGAAGGAAGTGAAACTTTTTGAAGTTGTTCTGAAGTGAAGGGAACGCTGCCACGTCTCCAATGACACCCCATTGTGTCTCCTGTTGGGTAGGGGTGCATGAGAAAAGCCTGGGATCCCTTCGATGTGCAGAGTGTGAGTTTGCATTCTAGTCGTCTGTTAACAGTGCTCCAGGTAGTCAATGACCCGTGAGATGGACTTCTGTCCGGTGGTGCCCATTGCACACTATATGAAAACAGAATAGAAAAAACAAAAACAAGTGTGAGGAAGACAACATGTACAATGGAGTAATCTTGATGCAGTCTTTTTTTTTTAACGGTGTTTACAATTCTGTTGACTTGAAAGGGTTTTTTGTGAAACATATGGTTCAGTTCTGATGGGATGAGTCACATTCAACACTTCTGCAAAATACACATCTGTGACTCTGTAAATGTTCTATCTAATATTCATGCTTGAATTAATTTTAAATTACCATTCGTACCACTTCTTGGATAAGCAACAATCGCATTTAACTGATAACTTATTGATCACTGTACACAATCTAATAAAATCTAAGTGCCACTAGAGGATGTGTTAAGCAATATTAAACCAACTGAGAAGCTATTGAGAGATTCTAAATGGAAAACTATCAGAGCATTTTTGGAATGTCTTCACAGCCATTCCAGACATTATGCATCCTTCAAGCTCTGCGTTAATGAAGTAAAAACAAATAAAAGCTTCTATTGTCATTCAAATCGAAATATATACTCATGAGGAATAATAAAAGGGAGAGGAAGTAGAAACTGCTGTTATGCAAAATCCCTGATCAGCAAAAGGCGGATTAGATCCCGGCCAGAGGGCAGCAGAAGCAGAAATACAAGTTTTAACTCTTGTGGCAAATTCAACTCTTCTTTATTTACACATCAACACATTGTACCTCATCCAATGATCCCATTCATGATTTTAGGCAATTATAATAGGAACAAAAACATCTTTTCAGATAGCTTATCTACAGAAGGATCTGCAAATACACTGGTAATACATTTATTTCTAACTTATATATCTTACTCTAGTGTAATGATGACCAGGTCATTAACAGGAAAGGTTAGTCATACTCACAGTGAGGTTCATGAAACTCAAGAACTTTTTCAGCATTTCTGTCATGATGGAGAAATCTCCTTTAGGTAGATGAGCTCTCACAGTAGTTACATTTATCTATGAGGGACAGAAACGTGGGTGAGCAATGACACAAAGATCAGTGAGAAAAAAAAAAAATCATACTGTATATGTGTAAGTTATTCTCACCTGACTGCCCTGGCAGAGGCAGCCCAGCAGCAGAGCTGTGTAGGAGGCAACTATGCTGTCCTCCATATGCTTGCCTGCATGCTGCAGAGCTACGGCAAACACAACGTAGAGGGGAAAGATTCATACAGTCACATTTAATCTCTACTGGAGGGGAGTCTTAAATTCTCATGTTAGCAACTTTTTAATAAATACATAATTTGGCCGGTAAATATCCCTGTGAATGTAACTCAGCAGCCGAAATTCTCTGCTCAGATACCAAACAGGGTGTTTACAGGCAAAACTCACCAATCCAGAAAATATATCTATTTTGTTTGTGCAAAATATCTATTATTTGAATCAGTTCTTTTACTGTTAATCTGTCTATTATATATTCAAAAATGTTAGATGAGACACTAGATTTAGAAAATTCCCAAAATAGTTGCTTATGAACTTTTTTGTCGATTGCTAATTAACTGTTTCAGCTTCACTGGATAAACACACAGACAACACTTTGCTGAAGCCAGCACATCAAGAAGAAGCCTCAGCCTTTTTTTCCATCAATTGGTTGAGAATTAACAGAGGTAATGAATTTCTTTAAAAGTAGGAATCATTAATGCAACTTTAATCACATCCATTCGTATTATATTCTGGCCAATGCTAAAAAAAAACCAAAAACGCTTTTATGCACGAAAAAAAAGCTTCAAACACACAAAAATGTCTACCTTTATTTAAATCCAACTCTTCATCTTCCTCTTCCTTCTCATTTTCCTTCTTTTCACTTTGGCAGTCGTTGGTTTCGGCAGCCACCCACTGGATCTCTCCCGACGTCTCTTGCCATTCTCCGCTCTTGTCCAACGCTGGCTTGGGCGCCTCGCTGATGAGGTCATCAGTTTTAGCTTCAGCCAGGATGGCAGCACGCTCCCTCTCCAAAAAGAGCTAGGATATAGAGTGGTAAATAAACAAATTTAGAATCTACATGCAAATCATCAGATCCTTAATCACTCATCAGTGATTACAGAAAGTCTTAAAGACAAGAACATTCATCACCAATTCATTCTCAAAGGTTGCTCTCAGAAAACTTTCAAGCTAACAACTATATTTGCCAAGGAATTGGTTTAAGTAACATCAATAAAAATAAGGAAAAATATTATTAGAATTATATTTTAACATGAAATTTAAGCCCACAATTGTGCATTGATTTATGATGGTGAATGGCCTCGTTTGTACAATACAGCATCATCCACATTCAGTGAAGAAACAAAAGACTGTTTAGAGTTAAAAAAAAAAAAAAAAAAAACCTTTTCATCAAATGCAAATTGTTCTTTTGTCAGCGAAAACATTTATTTTTTTCTGACAAAAAAAAAAATCCACAATGATGCTTAAAATATTAATTGAATCCTGGCACGGGTCCTACCTTAACCAGGGCCCCCAGTGCACCGGAGGACTGCGGCTCATCAGCTGTGTCTCCCTGAGTCTCAGCTATGCTCGGCGTTGCTGATGCTGATGCTGCAGCTGTGTCAGCTGGTGATGGGTCAGAAGGCTGTACCAGGCTGTCTTCCAGACAGGTGTTGTCAATAGTGTATTCCATGTCTACCAGACAGTGGCGGTTTCTGGAGCTGTACTCCACAAGGTTAATTAGTAGACCCAGACCCTGGCGAACAAATCACACAAATGAGACGCTTACACGCAAAAGTGCAGAGAGCAAATGTGATGCTGGAATATCTTGAACAATTAGACAGCATTTGTTTTTCTAAAAGCATCTTACCAATACTCGCACATCAAAACGCTGCTCCTGGGGAATGTAGCGTGGAACACGAAGGACACAATTCAGGGCAGTAACTATTAGCTGCTCCTGCTCACCTGTCTTAGTGCTGCCCCATTCTGCAGACAAAAATACCATCATTAACTCACACAAGTTCACGACTTTCCCTGCTGAGCAGCCAAGTTGTTGTGAAGTGTACTTTCTAGCTATGCCAACAAGCAATAGAACAGAACTTAAAAAAAAAAAAGAACCACACAAAGCACAAATAAAACATGACAGCGGCATAGAACAAACACAAATCAAAAGTAAATGCAAACACCATTAAGTCATAAATGAGAGTACCGTTGTCATGGGTAAGGTTGAGCAGCACCCCTATGACCGCCCTCATGCAGTCTTCCACTGCCTTGCCCACATTACTGAAGCTGCAGTGGGGCAGAGCTGCACCCGACAGCGACAGAGAGCTGTTGTTTAATGCCCTGCTGTATCGCTGAATCATATCCTCACAGTACCGCAAAGCTCTGAGGAAACACAAGGACGACAGAAATCAAAGTGATATTTTTAGGAATATAATCAAGAAGAAGAATGAAAAGTAGGAACAAGCATACTAAGCCTTTATTAACTTCTTATTGATTAGTATTAACCCACCTACTAGAATATTTCAAATGCCCATCTTTAGTGATAAAGATGGGCATTTGAAATTCCTTACAGGAACACGAATCCAAACAATCAGATCAAGACCTCTAGCATACAGCCTTACAGAGAAATCTTATGTCATACTGTGACCATATAGCTGACAGTGATTATCACCAGCCTGACATATTTATTATCTTCAGTCCTATCCCGCAGCTGGCAGCGACAGAGACAAGCAGCTCAGCTGGAGAAGCTCAGTTTTTTTTCACACATTACACTGGACATCATATTTAGTTTTTCAATTGCTTGATCTGACAACCACACACAGCATTCTGCAGCCCGAACACAGTTTCAGTGACGATCACACATGGACACTCATCCTGTTCCATCCCAATTCAGTGTTTCCACTTCAAAGTTTAATTATTTTCAAAAACAAATTCAGAGTAAAGATGGACAATTAATATGAATATATGATAGTCGTCTCAGTACGCCTCCCTGTCCGGTCACTTCTAACATGTCTCTGATGCTCACCTGGCTGAGGAGATGATGAGTTGTGAGTCTTTGTAGGCAATTAAGTAACCCTGATTTTCTGGGTTCTGCACAGTCACCTGTTTAAAATGAAAGACAAATAAAGCCATTAGGGGAGGAGGGTGGAATGAGCCAAGGGAACAGAAAATAAAAGGATGTGACTTTCAGTGGGATTTTAATTGAGACAGTATACAGGTGACTTTCAGTGTTTTAGAAAAAGCTTTTCATCCGTTCACAGTAAAGCTTCCACACAATATTGGACCGAAATGGTACTCCTGTATAAAAGTAGAGAACCGACAATTGACAGTGCAGTACTTACACTTTCAAGCACTCTCAAACACCTTTCAGCTCCCCACAAAGATGCAACAAGGTTCTCCTTGTCATCCTCTTGGCTCAGGTTCTGCACACACTCTTTAACTGTGGCAACAGAACACAACACAACATGACAATTTCACATCTTGAGAGTAAATAAAAGTCAACAGCTGTGCCAGTTGACTTTGAAAAGAAGATCTCTCCATATAAACACGAGAGACTAGTACTTTAGCCACCTGTTATCACCAAGGGTCTCAGCATCTCACACGCCTACCTTTGTCTACAATGTGGTCCAAACCCCCCAGTAGACGCAGTTCTTCTTTGAACCAATCCCCGGCCCTCTTTGAGGTTAGAGAGAGCAATGTCTCCATGGCAAGGTGACCCGTCTACAACAGGGGAAAAAGAAGAATACATAACTCATAAGAATAGTGCTACATACCAAGGTCACTCAATGAATCAGAACCATGTAATTAACTTTTTGTCTTTAACACGTCAGCTCAACTAAATATTCGTCGTACCACTGTTTGAATTATTCAAAAACTGACAGCAGGTTTGGACTACAATACATCCAGAGCTGACAATTGTCTTCATTATTGAAGTAAAGCTCACCGTAATATTCTCCAAGTCAAGGTGCTTATTATGCACAGTCTCGCACAGTTTTCTGATTTTCTCTTTGACCTTCTCCACCTCTTTAGCAGTGAGTTGATCCTGGTGTGCTGAGTAGTCCTGGTCCAGTTCCAGGAGCTTGATCATGAGCTCCAGGCAGGCCCTGTCCAGATCCATGTTAAGACGATCCCGACTCAAAATGTACATCAGAGCAGCCGTGCACAAAGCAAGATTCTGTCCGAATGATGAAGAAAAAAATGTTTCAATGCCCCACTCTACTGCATTTTAAGGCAAAATTGATCTTTAAGGGAAAAAGGTTTATTCATGAAACACCTGACAATAGTCATGGATTATTGTGAGTAAGTGGGGTGATGATTTCAAGTGGAATGCTGATGTTTCCTTTGTGGTTATTTGTACACAAAAATGAAGTGCCATCGAGTTCAATTAAACTCAATAGAACATCTTTACAGCTGATACCTCAAAAATCTTGGAAACAAAACAAAATATCCCTTTCAGAGGATACATTTTTATCAAAGAAACCATAATTAAAACAGTAATTTCTAAATGTTGCAAACACGCACTGTCATACATTCTATACAATTTCAGGGAGAAAAGACTTTTCACTGACCGGATGTTGTGGAGCATCACTGAGAATTTTGAAGACCTGCGCCACCTTCCCTCTTGCACGCAGGTGCATCCTGAAACTGGGCATGGCACATCGCGTGGCCAGGCTGATTATACTTGCAATGTGAGGGAGGACAAAAAAGGAAGAATTAGACAAATGTTCGGTCAAATATTTAGCATAACGATAGTCCATATCTGACCTTCACATTAGAATTACCATTTGTGGGTTCCGAGTGCAATATTTTGTTTTACATTTCAGCAGAATAATGACTTTTCACCCTGTTCTTTTCTGCGTACAATATATAGAAAGAAAAAAAAAAGGCTGAACCGCCTGCAACTTTTTAAAAAATCTCTTAAATGTGCATTCCATTTTCACAACAGACTGTCTATATGCTTTCTCAGACTACATAAAAACAACGGTGGCAACAAAAATATGAAGATGAATACAAAAGATGCATAAACAAACCAAAACGTAGAGAAGAAATAAAAATGGGCTTGCAGAATGTCTCTAAAGCACTCACTCTGTGATCAATAAAAACAACTTGTCAAAAACTAACAATAAACATCATGGGGAGGGGCTAATCTCCATCTGGTTATTGCATTTTATGTACTTAAAGACTGTTGATGCTCTCAAAACAAACATAAGAAATAAGAGGCACCAAATATTTTTTATGCTATTAGTTTTGGAACCTTTTTGCTTTAATCGATAGCACAGCTGAAAATATGTGACAAGAAATGGGGAGAGGGAGTGGGGGCTGACACAGCAAAGAGCTGTGAGAAGCAATCTAAAGCATGGCCACCGTGTGACAACCGCAGTCTCTGTACATTGGTTATACACTTAAACCAGTGGTTCTTAACACATCGTGTCGGGTGTTTTTGCCGGACATATACGAATCACTGTGTGCATCTGACACATCGTGTCAATTCGTGATGACACGCCCCCCTTAGCCATCACTGGCTGCAGGTGATCACGCTACATCGATTAGCCTACCTGTGCTACATGGGATTTTGTGCACTCAGTAGTCGATTTATGCTTGTCATGATGGTACGTCATCTGATTGCTTTCTTAATATTTTAATTCATAGTAACTATGTTTTTTTTACACTTACCTAAGGCATCTTGTGTTGAGTGGCTGACTGCTCTTTAGTCCAGTCTCCAGGTACTCAAAATCATCTGTGAACTCTTGATTCTCTCCAAACTCCACCACGTCATTGAAATGTTTCACGTGCTGCACCACAGTGTACAACTGGTGGAAAAAAGTAATTACTTATAATGGGTAAACAATCTAATCCAGGAACAAAAAAAAAATCACAAATATAAAATAAGGAGTGCGATCATTGTTAAATTCCTCTGACTTGCTTACATTAGTACCAAAAGCCAACTAGTCCAATACAACTCATTGAAAAAAAGCTCACTGTCGTGTTAGAGCATGATTTTTTGATCCCATATGTCTACAAGTATTAGCCATAACACATGCTCAGCATGAGGCGGGAGTGAGTGTTTAACGTTGTAGTGGGTTGGTTCTGACCACTCTGCGATTGTAAGAGTGGTCTTGGACCAAATGCCGCCTTCGCACAAAATGGTTTAAATCAACAGAATCAGTCTTCTTAACTGACACTGCCAGATTTCAAATAAATAATGTTAAAATGCACATAGCAAACGCTACCCTTTTGCAGCGTCGCCTGCTAAAAATCTGTTAAAACGGCTTTGTTACATTACACAAGGGATTGTTCCATAGAAGCCAGCAAACATTCTTGTAATACCGAAAGACAAACAACTGAATAGACAGTGCCTCCTATCTCTTGCATCCCTCAGCCGACATCCAAAAACATCTTTATATGCTCCAGACTCACCTCCTTGTGCTCCTTCCGGCATTTGAGTGCAGTGACAATATCTTGGTTCAGTCGCGTGGGAATAGTCTCTGCCTTAATGACTTTGGGCGGCGGTGGAGGAGCTTTGAACAAGCCATCATCTTTATGGGAGTTGCTGTCCTTGTTGCTGCTTGATAAAATGGCCTAAGGAAGAAAAAAGGCGGAGAAATTTGGTTCATACCAAAGTAACAAAATCTGTTTAATGAAATGTCCACAAGATTTATCATGGTTGACTAGTCTGTTAAGCGCACAAGACACAAGACTTTAATAAATGATGCTAACAGATGTCGAATGAAGCACAGATGAACATAAATTTTAAATGAACAAATATTGAATTGAAGGTAATTCCACAGAATATAAAAAGTAAATCCAGATTCATTTGTCTGAGAAATAACCATTAACAGAAGAAGATTAATTATAGCAATTAAGCAAAACTAGTGAGTGAACCACAAGATCAATTAACAACATCTTGAATTTTAGACTGTTGGGAATGGAGCATTCTAATAGACAAAAAATGAACTAGTTATTAGCATTCATTTTAGGCTGCACTGCACATTCAAGCACAGATTCACTGCAACATTTTTTTCCAAATTGGGCCTTAATATATTTATAGTACTAAAAAAAAAAAAGTAGCATCAATAGTAACCACCAAGAGATCGATATGTTACCGGAGCAGTTTGGGATCGAGCTAGTGGGGGCACAGGAATTTCTTCAGGCTCGGGTTGATTCCAGTGGCGAGCATTGTAAACCGCTTTAGCAGGGGACTGGATACCAAGGAGAATACAACAAGAACTGGTTAGCAACAAACATCTTAATGCTTGATACAATGTTCCAAAACAACTGTACTGGCTGATGGGTTGCCAGGCCAATGCTAATGTTCCAGAAATATGTATTTTTTCAATGTAACAAAGATTAATCCCAAAAATATTTTTTCATTTAGGAGTATCATCGGCCTCTATGTCCACCTTCACTCAGAACTTTCATCACCAACATGTAAAGAAACCCAGGACTATTTCAATGAAAGCTGCAATGTGATGTAATGATGTACTGGACCACAGAAATCCTGGATTTTACCTTTGTATCTTCTCATAAGATTCTCAAAGACATATTAGGTTGGTAATATCCGATATGTTCTCAGTTAACAGCAGTGGTGCTGTACTTGGCTCATGTTGTTCAATGTCAATATAAGTACAACTCAGCTTTAACATGTGTTCACGATCAATGTGGTGCATGTTAAGCAATTTTGTGTACTTTGCACAAGAGAGTAGTTTGGAGTCATGTGACTGAAATTTACATGTATACTTTGATATTGTAATTCATGTGGAATTGATTTTTGCAAAGTTTTGAACTACTTGTTTCCAAGTCACTTTAGTTAACCAAAGATTTATTGAGTTTTTTTCCAGTCAAGTGAAGTGTGGGAAAAAGTTTTCGGGGTCATCCTCTACTTGAGATATATTTTTTAAAGGTTTTTTTTACATGGAAATAATAATGTCCTTCAGCTCTTGTCATGGGGTGTAAAACAATTTAAACGGGATTAGTTTATGTAATTTCATTAATTTACCGATGAACGCAATCACTGAAAAAATTAGCATAGGTTTGTCAGGACATACAGTATGTTGGTCTAACCTCCACTTCTCTCAGCATAACCAAAAGTGTACTTCAAGGATCAGATATGGGTCTGCTGCTTTTCGTTATCTGTATCAGCTGTTCAGATCATAATATGCCACACGCAAAATTTCATTTCTATGCAGATGGCACTGCATCAACCTTTAACATTGTTCTCAAGAATTTAAATAGTATGAAACGTGTCCCAAATACAGATAAATCCAAAACAAGGTAAAGTCTCGTCTGACTATTTCCTAAGGCATTCAGATTGAATAAGTATCACAATACAATATTTAAGTTTTATAACTGATAATGCTCTCTTCCTTTGTACCACATATTCACCACATGTCACCACATGTTTAATTATATATATATATACACACACACACACACACACACACAGTATATACAGTGCCTTGCGAAAATATTGCCCCCCCCCCAAGCCTTTTTGACATTTTGCCACATTTCAGGCTTTAAACTTAAAGATAACAAACTGAAAATATTTTTCAAGAATCAACAACATGTGAGACACAATTGTGAAGTAGAACCAAATATATTCAACATTTTATATGGTGTTTACAAATAAAAAACTGAAAAGTAGGATATGCAAATGTGAGACCAAATGACACAAAGATGCACTCTGTCATTGTTGTCATTTATGTCAAACCCAACACTGTGGGTGAGCTTAAGGCCACTATCAAAGCATCCTGGGCCTCAATAACACCTCAGCAGTGCCACAGACTGATTGCCTCCATGCCACGCCGCAATGAAGCAGTCATTTCTACAAACGAATTTCTGACCAAGTATCGAATGCATAACTGAACATAATTATTTGAAGGTTGACTTTTTTTGTATTAAAAACACTTTTTTTTATTGGTCAGATGAAATATGCTAATTTTTTGAGATAGGGATTTTTGGTTTTTCTTTACTTTTTTGCAGAAATCATCAATATTAAAACAATAAAAGGCTTGAACTACTTCAGTTGTGTGTAATGAATCTAAAATAAATGAAAGTCTAATGTTTATCAGTACATTACAGAAAATAATTAACTTTATCACAACATGCTAATTCTTTGAGAAGAACCTGTATATATATATATATATAGATCAACATTAAAGTTACAATTTATTTCAGAAATAGATCCTGCCTCTCTGTTGAGGCCAAAAACCCAACTTGTTGCTGCTACATTTGTGTCATTTATATATTGTCTGTGGTGTATGGGTGTTATATAGTATATACCGTGCATACATCTTCTCAGCGGTTACAGTCACTGGTCTCTATGATGAAACTCTTCCATTTATCTTTATCTTAAGTTCCTGACACATCACTGTGTGTTGTACGCCTAAGTTGGCTAGTCTTTCTTTTCCATCCGCAGACTGAAACAATGTATATTTTCATGATAAAGCTGTTCTGCATCTGCCCCCTTCTTACCTCCTAAAAGGATACTCTCTGCTCTCATGACTTACCGTATTGGCCCGAATATAAGACAGTGTTTTTTGCATTGAAATAAGACTGAAAAAGTGGGGGTCATCTTACATTCGGGGTCTAGACATTATACCCATTCACAACGCTAGATGGCGCCAGATATCTTTAAAGCGAATGCTGAACAACTCCCCAGGCAAAATCGAACCCCTGTCACGAAGAAGAAAAATAAAAATAGCGGTAGCACGAAGAATAAAAATTAAAAAAATAGCGGTAAGAAAGAAAAGAGAAGAAAATATGAGAAAAGATAACAGAAAATGGAGAAACGTAGCGAGAATCTGGAGAAAAGTGTGTTGAAGATCGGCCAGGTTAACCGGCAGCTGAGGAGAAGTTATGATGCAAAATTCAAGATGATGGTGATAAATGAGGCAGAGTCTTCAAACAATTGCAAAGCGGCTGTGAAATATGGTGTCACAGAGTGTAATGTACGGAGATAGAGAGCTGAAAAAATGCTTGCAGTCAGAGAAAAGCTTTCCGTGGTCCTCAAAGCGGCCGCATCCAAGAGCTCGACAGGAGGGTGTGCGCGTACTTGGACAAGAAACGAAAGGACGGGATGCCCATCAGATATTAAGAAGTGATAGACAGTTTTTGCATGATTTGAATGAGGCAAAATAACATGCTTTTTCTCTCGAATATATTGTTATAATCATTTGTTTCAGATATACTGTAATTATTTTCTATAGAAAAATTAAATTTGGTGTTTGAAAAAACACGTCTGAAAAAACAAGTTTGAAAAAAGTCTTTTTTCAAACTTGAGTCTTGAAAAAGAGGGGGTCGTCTTATAATCAGGGTCGTCTTATATTCGGGCCAATACGGTATTCTTATTGCCAATACCTAGAGTGCAGACAGAGCTTGGGGGAAACGTCTTTTCAGTATGCTGCTGTTTTCTTGAAGTCAATTACAAACTGATCAGAATCTGAGGGAGTTGCTCTCACAAAATGTCTTTCAAGCCAATTTAAATGATTTTGAGATTTTATTTTCATTCTCTTACTGTTTTTATGAGACTATGTTTCAATGTGCTTGCTGCCAGTCTGGGCCAGAACTCCATTGTTAAAAAGATTCTCCAGGTAAAATAATGTTTAAATAAGTATCAAATCAAAGACAAAATCAAAAATCATTCGAAGCTCAAACTACCAAGGACATTACTATTCCTACTGAAGACAGATTAACAAGAACAATTTCTGTGAAGAAACTGAGCACAATGTACGTTATTTTTATGAATTTGAACAATATAAGTCATAAAATATTGCATGCAACAATCATGATCGACTCAGACAACAGTAGCCTCAGTAGTGGAGCACAGCAGTCCTCAAGCATTGCAAAACTGAAAGTCAGCTGACACCCAATTAGATGATGGAAACTGCTTGAATTTAAAAAGGTTAAACACAAGGATCTGGGACGACACACCACAAATAACCTGAACATGTCCCTACAAAATGTGACTGAGAAAATGAAAACAAAATACAAGCATTAGACAGTACACATTTAAAAATTAATAAATATGTTAAACTAAATGATAAACATTTAAAGTTTCATTCAGGGGCGGCAGTGGCTCAGTGGTAGAGAGGGCAGTATAGCCGGTTGTGCAATGTTCTAAGATCGGCGGTTTAATTCCCGTTCCCACCCAAAAACACTCTGGAGTGTAAGCTGACAGTGGGAGGTGTCACCTCACCTCCGGAGCACTGCCGAGCAACTAATTCCCCTATGGGGGAATGACTAAAAGATTTTTAAAATAATAATAATAATTTAACCACTGACTTAATAGTTTTCTCACTTTGCCCAGTGAATGCATACTTTTTGGAAAGCATTCTATCCTGGGCTTGCGCTAGCCTTACTTCACCATAGGCAAAGTAAAAAATTTTTAAAATTTTAAAAATTCCATATAGCTACAAGGATTTTAGCTTGTGTAGCCACAGTGGCGTTCTTATTTTTAAGAAAAAAAGTCAAAACTTTTTTGGACTCGCGGAAATCCCAGAGTGATAACATAAGAAAACAATAGCATGCTGCTATTTCCACATGTCGACGGAAATAGCCAAAGTGACCCGAACGCTCCCGATCATTAAATAAGCACTCGGGTCATGAACGCCTCTCGCCCAATAAAAAAAACTAAGGCTGTCACTTTAACGCTTTAATTGGATTAATTAATTACGCTGCAAATTAACGCGCTATAAATTTAACGCAATTAATCGCAAGTGGCAAGTCAATGCGCAAGCATTTTAAATTTGGCCCATTGAGTGACCCGTAGGCTTCAGCGGCACGTCACTTCCTACCTACGCGACTAGTCAAAAGCAGGGTGACTGACAACAGAGATGGACGCAACGCAGGAGAGCGAGGCAAGCCCACTCGGACCTTTGGGAGGAAAGTTTATTTCTAAAAAGAACAAAGACGGGACTATCAACAAAAAGGCAGTGATTCTACGCTGCCAATCTGCGCTGTAGACGCCTCCGTCAGTCTGTCCCAGGGCAGCTGTGGCTACACACGTAGTTACCATCACCAAGTATGAATGAGGAGTGAATGAATAATGGATGCGATGGAAAGTGTATTTGAGTGTCCAGAAAAGCGCTATATAAATGTAATCCATTATTATTATTATTATTATTATTATTATTATTATTATTATTATTATTATCATTATTGTTGTTGTTATTATTATTATTATTATAATTTCCCGTGGGGGGCCCCCCGGACCCCCCCTGTGGGGGGGTATCCCCCCACACACCCCTACGACGAGCGTGGTTTTACACCCCCCAACAATTGAAAACTTGCATTCACTATGTGAAGATACAGTCATTCAAAATATTACTCAATGTTTACTTGTAAGTTTTACTTGCTATTATAGCAAGCTGCTGTCTTGGACAAGAATGTGGCTTTCGTAGCTTACTCAATTCTTTTACGCTGAGCCACAGCGGCTTAGTCATAGTACCTCCTAGTGCAAGCCCAGCTATCTCAGCATCTACCACCTCAATGGGAGTAGTAACTTAATGTCCTCTACAAATAACAGAAGAAACAAGTAGATGTACACTGTACTCAAAATCCCATCATCATCTGGAGAGTATTGATATATTGGATTGACACAAATCCATTGTTGTGCAACCTTAAGAAATATCCTTGAAACATCAATAATGTTACAATAATTACCTGCCTATAGCCAAGGAGTGTGAGAACCAAATATCAATGCTTGTTGGGAGGAAGATAGTGAAGGCAGAAGACAAATAAACTTTTAATGAAAGCATGTTAAGAAAATTAAAACCAGTCTAGTTTACATAGTCACCTTTTTGGGTCCACTGAAGATCTTTTTCTGTCCACTAGCAATGTCCTTGGATTTATCATTTTGCTTTCCTGAACGTCCTTTCTGGCCCTCAGTGCCGCCAGGACTGGAGTCATCAGAGAAGTCAAATGCATCTGTTTGAAGGAGCAGATAGTTGGTGGGAAGAAATCAATATGTGAACAGACAAGAGTGATCAGTGGTTTCTTTTATTTCTTCTTCAGAACCACATTTTTATGATGACAAACTATCTGCCAAAAGAACTAGCAGAGCTTATTGATAAATTGGAAGAAATTGATCTGTGTAAATTGATCATGTTAATTTTTGCTACAGTCTGCATCAGTTTAGGGAATCAAACAGGTCACTTCAAAGTTACACTTAAATTGCAACAACACTGTATGCTCATTAACAATATATAAGGCACATGGTAAATACTATATAGTTTAGGCACGATATGGTATCTCACAATTTTATCGCGCGCGCTAATGTCTATTTTTTTTTAACGTCATACAATCTACACCAAGTACCGTCACGATCGACTGATCAATTGCAAAGACGTGATGAGCACCTCTGTTCCACTTTAGAAATTGGAAAATAAAAATAGTCATAGTAAACAGCAAATCATCAAAAGAAGCTGACATTTTTGTGATAAACTGAGTGTATGTCTACCAGGTAAACGTGCAGTCATCAGTAAAACTATCTTGTCCAGACAACCTGATTTCTCTGCACTTTCATCTCCACCACGGCTCTCACCTGTGTTGCTGCTGGCCTGACTGTCCTGAGAATCACTGGTATGGGGGCTGTCCACACTGGTGCTCAGAGAGGCTAAGGCCACAGCTGCCTTCTTGGCCTTCTTTTCTTTGGCCTGAGAGCTTTCGTCATCGCTGTCACTCTCGCTCAGGTCGTCAAAGCCAAAGTACTTGATCTTGTAGCTGCTCTTGCCTACCATACCACCCTCTGGACCATCCTCACTCTCTGCATCTTCTTTGTCCTCAAAGCCAAAAAACTCGAGCTTTGTCTCAGTTTTTGTCTTCTTTACCTTTGTCTGGGTGGGTCTGAACCTGGGAAAACACAAGAAGATACGTTTGATTGCATCTGTTATTTTATTCCAGGCCTGTGGGAAAAAGTTGGATAAACTAAAGTCACCCACTGAGGACAAACAACTGTAAATAAACACGACTCAGATGTACCCCAATCACACTTCTCTAAAACTCAATCAAAAGAAAATTTAAATTTTCAGTCATTAATTCGAACAGAAAACAGATTAATTTTAGACTAAAATTATTGCTGCTGTTAACCAATTTTCTCAACATGCAGTATTTTATCCAATCTTTTAAAAAGCTTCTCTATTGCTGTACTGGATTCACTGGGGAAAAGTAATTCTGCTATTATATAGTACTCCATTTTGTAACTGCAAGGACTATACACCAATGCCATTACTAATTTCAATTTTAATGACGTCTTTTTCCAGGTCTCTGCTATCTCTGACCTATGATTTTGCCCTCTATCGACAAAACATCCCTTTCCTCAGGAACTACACAACTATTTCATGAGACTGTGGTAATGGTCCAGTGACAGTATAGACAGAACATCCAAATCAATTTCTGTAGAAAGGCAAAGAATTAAGTATAGAAAGCGAACATTTTTTCAATTGTCAGGTCACAGTACGTGAAAGTCAATGTTTCATCAAATGTTCTTTTATCATCCACTGGTTCATTCCAGGGAAATGTTTTATCACTGCTTTAATTTGTTTTACACACTAACGCTTGCCAGAGTCAATATACAGGCTATCATATAATTAATTTTGTTGATTATCCTGTCCCTAGTTAGCCATAACATTCCTCAATGTTGCCGTCATCCTTGAATAGGGCAAGTCCTCATAGATAATCACCAACATGGCCAAAACCAGAGGAGATTGTATATGTGGAAAAGAATCTTGCACTCATCAACCCTGTAATTACTGTTATTACTGATGACCAAACAGTAGAGGGTGTAAAAAACAAATATTTTGGTACATTAATTGACAATTGGCTGAGCTTTGACCCGCAGTTTTACTGTGCAAAAAGCACGAGCTATCAGCTAATGTGCTTTTATCTTAAAGTCTGTAATTTCAAGGTGAACTTAAACAAAAAAAGTTTTACTCTCTATTATTGAATAAGTGTTCATTATAACTTTTATCTGCTGGTTTCGAAAAATGAATACACTGCAAAGTCTTGTTAAAAAAGTCTGCGGCAAGGTAGCAGGCATGACTCTAAACTTGAATGAATGCCCTGAATGACCAGCGCAACACATGGACCTTATGCCACTCTGGCCAACCCCAGCCATCTCTCTAATGAACTTCTGTTGCTCCCATTCTGGCTGCAGATATGTTGTGCCAAGATGTGAAACCAACTAAAAACTCATGTTTCTACTGCTATTGGTCTGCTTTGGCATCCAAAGTGAGTTGATTTTATTGTCCTGTACATCATGTCCTATTTATTTTAATGTTAACTGTTTATAGTTCTTGTCTTTATGCCTCTTTCTTCACTGCTGGGTGTGAAGCCAACTGCCCCTAGGGGATAGTAAAGATATCTTATATCCTTGATTTCCATTGTCGTTGGCTCAACTTATGTTTAAGCATGATGTAACAAATTTGAATAAAATTCATTTCTGAAAAAGTGGGGACACTGTAAAATGTAACTAAAATCAGTATGCAATGGTTGTCAACTCACTGAACTATCATACATAATTGAAAATAACGCATGGTAAAACAACACTTCAAATATTAAAAAGAGGAAAAAACTTTGTTTTGAAAATATCTCATTTACAATTTGATGCAAGCAAAATATTTCACAGAAGTTATAACAGGGTCATTTTTACCATTGTACTGCATCACCTTTTTTTTCAATCTACTTTGTAAACATTTAGGAACTGAGGAGCCCAACTGCTGTCATTTTTTTCCATTCCTGACTCATGTAGAATATTATTTGCTTAAGAGCACGGGGGCTCCTCTGTTGTATTTTATGTTTCACTGTGTGGCAAACACTTTCAGAAGGTTACAATTTGGAAATGCAGACAGGTAATTTTAAAACTCAGACTCTTTCACAATGCATCAAGCAATATGTGGTTTGGGATTGTCTTACTGCAATAAGCCCCTCCCTCAAAAATACAGTCTATTTGGCAACACGTGTTGCTCCACAATCCCAGGGATTTAAGTGTCATTTACAAAATTGTTAACAGCATAAAACTGAAATTTTAAGCAAAAAAAAAAGGTGAATAACGCATGATGCAAAAGTTTAACAAAGCATATCATGTAAATAAATATTAATAACAATATTGGCAAACTGTCACAAAATGATAGGATGCAATTTTATCTCTACAACTCATTCCCACAATAATGAAGACCAGAGCAACTGCTCTCTTCAATAAAGCACCCAGAACAGATCACAAAAAGAGTATAAAAGGACAAACCTTGTAGGTTTGGGAGGGACAGCGTCTGATTTCTTCTTCATTTGACCTGCCTCTCCAAGGTCAGCAGGAGCAGCAGGGGTGACCAGTTCATCAATACTCCTCTCTATTGAGTCCTGGATTGTGACATTGCATACTGACAGGCAGGAAGGGTGTAAAACTGTATAGTCTCGTACCCTCCCACCGCCTCTACCTGTAGGCTTGGCTGTTTTCGCACTGGAAACAGTACTTTTTGCACTAACAGAATGGACACTGTTGGGTTTATCTTGAGCATTCCCCATTTCTGTGAGCTCATTGCTGTTTTCAGCAGGTTCAGATGATAATTTGTTGGATCTGCTGGGTCGCTGGTATTTCTTGCAGTTTGAGGACCTTAGGGTAAATGGAGAAGGTGGAATGTTGTCCACTGGCATAGGTGGAGGCTCCAGCTCAGGATTTTTTATCTGCTCTGATGACAGTTCATTAAAAGATGAGACCTGGATGTCTCTACTACCACCTGGTGCTTCAGTGGATAATGTAACGGTTGTGTCTATATTGAGCAAGGAGGAGCTGGGCTTCTGGGAAGCTGAAAAATTATGCTCATCGGATGTGTCCGTGCTTGATGCCTCATCTGCAGGATTTACGTTGTCATCAGATGTACTTTTGAACTGGTCATTTTTAATATCCTTAACTTTAGATGACTGCTTGTCTATAAATGGAAGAGATAATCACAAATAGTAACAAAGAAAGATTACCAATGAAACAATTCCTTCTTGAACTACAGATCAAGAATCCAGGCATTAGACAATCAAAGGCATACTTTAAGGAATACAGTGTATGGAATCCAGTGTATATGTTATTACAGTTGATTAGCCCATTACTTACTTGCAAACTTGGTTGTTGAGGTTGCAGAACCTTGTGAAGAAGTCACACCTGAGGCTGCCTCACTGCCTTGCGTTGCTGTCACCTTTGAGACTTTGCCATCGCTTACTTTCGATTGGGATACACTTTGGGAGGTTAGAGTCTTTGACTCATCATCACTGTCAAAACCAAATGGGTCGTCTTCACTATTGCTGTCCTCAAGCCTGGGCTTCTTGGACAGCTCATTCACTTCAGGTTTCAATAGTGGTCTTTTAGTTCCAAGTTGAGCCTTGTAGGTTGTCTCCCCCCATCTGGTGGTCAGTGTGGGCTTTTTATTAGAAAAGACCTCTTCAAATTTTGAATTGGCCTCCCCTCCCTTGCGGTTGTATGTTTTACCAAATCTAGATGTCATGTTGGTTGCTTTATGTTACATATTATCTGTGAAACGAAGCAAAGATCAATCAGCTTTTGACTAACAGATCAAGTGTGAAGTAAACAGATAGCCTTTAAAGGTGAAGGCCATCCACTAATAAAAGCTAAAGACGAAAATGTCGAGCTACCAACGTCAGGCAAGCAGTAATAGATGTTAAATTAAATATAAGAGAACATTATACAGCATTTAAAAGCAAGCAAATTACAGTCGATATTTTATTCAAAAACTACGCTGTGGTTGGTGGTTTCATAAATTTAGGGTAAGCTCGCAGGTCATGTGCCAACTATTGGTTGCTGGCTCACCAAGTTTGCATGGCTAACTTGCTTTCGTATGCAGCAAATCATCCGAATATCTATCTTTCAGTGCAACTTGGCAGGAAAAGATGTACGGTAAAACATGGACTGAATTGCATTACGTGCCGTGATGGAAGAATAGCATATTTATCTGTAACTTTTAGCCTAGGCCTGGCTATGTTAGTAAAGTTACTGAAGTTAGCAAACAGCCGATGGTTCAGAGTTGCTAAACTATGCTAACAGCATGCTCTTGTTTGCATTTCTGAACTTGCAAAGACATTACACGTAATAAATGTATTGTTAACATGATTCATGTAGTTTTGCACATACAGAGACTATGGTTAAAACAATTACTGTAAGCACAAAAGAACAACATTACACACTGTTACCTCCGGTGACTAGCTGTTTAGCCAGCCGGCTAGGCCCGATCCCCCACTCGCGTACAAATCAAGCGATTAAAGTCCGTTCAGCCGATGACAAACAACATTAGACACATATGACCAACCAGAAAACGTCCACAAAGTAATACTCTTTACAGAAGAAAAGCAGCAAAAGCGCACACGTTATTACTGTGGTCTAATATAATAGATAATCCGCACTTTTTGCATTCTGTAGCGCTGCCGACGGCCATTAAAATATCCCCTCCCTTCTCGTTCCATGTCGAGACTCTTAGTGAGACGAACAGAGCAGGCAGCCAATCGGCGGCAAGGATGGTATGATGTGCTCTTAGATTATGTCAGCAAACTTGACTCCGATTGGTTAGGAATTGAAACCATAATAAACGACAGGGGGCGCTGGAGATCTATGTTGATATACAATAAATTCGAAAAAAAAAAACGTGCCAATGAGAGGAATCAGGCATGGTGGCGTCAAGCGAGTATGAAACTGCATTTGGATTTACGAATCTAACTAAACTATAGGTTCCATAAAAACAGCTTCCGAATTGCACGAAATATTTTATAGAAGTTTATATTCGTGATCATCTTAAAAACGGATTGTCAGTATTTCTTGATCCACAAAAAGTGACGTGAAAGCCGTGAGTGGTTGATCTACTTTGAAAACAAATGTGCTCTCCAATGGTGTCCTCACACGTCTCACAATCAATTGTAGTATACTATACAACAAAAAAGATCAGTTTGATTTTTCTTCGCTTACCATGCTTAATTTCTGAGCTTACCATGCTTAATGTTCACATACTGGAAATAGCAAGTACATGTATTACTAACACTGGCCCCATACTGCTTACTGGAGTTGAATGGATAGCTTCTCATTTAAAACAATATCAACAGGTCAAAGTGGTCCATTGGCACAGAGAGGCCATGGGAGTCCTTCATAGGTCACTTGGTTGCCTTTGTGAGAATGTTCTCCATGCAGAAATAACAGGATATCAATACCTATGTAGTTTTCAAGTAGAATATTTTAAGGTTAACTGAGATGTTTACTCGGTATTTATCATCACTATGCAGTATGAAAAGCATAGTGTCTTCAGTTAGTTTCATAAAGTCATGTCTTCATATGTTTAGACTGAGAGATTGTCCCTCGGCATTAGGGCCAATAAATGGTGAGGTAACATGGCCATACCCTGCATGACTGATGGTTTCGAGCTCAGGTCTTGACAGTCTGGTTGCAATTATGTTGCTAACAAGCAAACGTTATAGCTGTGTCTAGCGCTATGTGTTGTATACTGCAATGTCTAATGTTAATGCATGATTGAGAAATTGATGCCATTGCCAAGGGAAATAAAAACTTGCAATGCTAATTTTTGTCTGAGACATCTGTGGTCAGACATGTAAATTACAATGGTACTGCAACACTAATGCAGAACCATGAGATGGCAGCAACTCTTACTGTCGTGCATATTTTTTTGTTTTATTTTTTGTCATTTTTCCCCATTGACCTTGCCTGAATGCGCAGTACATATATTAGATGCCAAATATGTGACAGTATTTGAACTGTTACTAGCCAAAATATTTTTAATATGAAGCCTGTATTTAATATAATATGTCATTATGATACATGCCTGTGGGCTGCATGGCATCAGAAAAAGGATTTTTTGGTAATGTAGCTTCCATGTGGTGCATGGGAATGGAAGCAATCCACCAACTATTAGAGGACTGAAATTCAAAAAAGTAAAACTAGGTTAGCCACATTGTTGAATGACAAAATAAATTCATCTGTCCTCTATTTGTGATTAAGTTTGTTCTTGCTGCAGACAGAAGAACCGTGTACTTTTCATTTAAGCTATGATTGTACACAGTTTTACTGCCACAGATTTCACTTCTAGTTCAATCAGAAATATTCTTTCTTATAAATTCTAATGCTGTGTTTCCCGTAGTTCCCAGAAGGTCTACTTCATCATCAGCCTCTAAATCTAACGAGGTTAGCAAAATCTCTCCCAAAACACTAAGTGAATATATGTATTCATGCAAGCCCCTCATCTGTGGCCACTTCATCGTGAGTCTGATCACTGCTTGGCCCGTACTCCTGTCTCTGAGGTCAGCTTGAAGAGGCCCAGGCCCAACAATCACATTGGGTCTCTATCAAGTCTATATGAAGAGGACATTTTATGATCCCTTTGTGGAAGCTTAAATGTATGAGCAATGGTTGAGCTAACTCTTAACACAGACAGACTATGCAAATGATAACTTGGATGAAGTGTGTGTGTGTGAGAAGAAGTGAGAGACATGGAAACGGAAGCAGTGTCGAAACAAACGAAAGTAAACCGTTTATTTTCTCTCAGTATACATCACATAATCAGCACAATCATTCTACAGTACTTTGAAAAAAGTTTTAAGGTAACAACAATTATACAATTCAGCTTTGCCCAGTGAGTTGCAAAATTTCTTAAACTTGCAGTAGGTAGGCCTGACTGAGCAACTGTTCATATAAAAAGGCACAAGAGGAGAAAAAAGCTGATGAAAACAACATGCCACGAACCAACCTTGTGTGTGTTGTTGTCAATCAGTTGTAGCATTGATTAAAAACATCATAGATGAAAAGTGAAAACACACATGGGAATAAAGCACTGATTTTCGAGCATTTGTACAGTCATTTATTTCAAGGCAAAGCCAGTGTTTTCCTGGATGTGTGGCATCGCTGACCTTTAGCCAGGTGAGAGAGAGTGCATCAGTAGAAACTCTCTTCCCATATAAGGTCCACTGGTGATAAGACATAGCTCCAGATCCTGAAGTGTAATTTGTGAAAGGTCAAGGATCGATCTCCACTGGGACAACTGTGAGGATGGCGTCTTCATTTCCACGACGCACGACTATTCTCAAGTTTCCATCCCTTTTGATGGCAGCACTGACATCATTCGCTGATGAAATCCTCTGGCCATTGATCGAGATGATGACATCATGCTCTTTGAGTCCACCACTACAAGAGAGAAGGAGAGATTACACTGAGGGCTTCATAAATGTCCATAAATGTTGTGAATATAATTTGGA
This sequence comes from Antennarius maculatus, assembly GCA_013358685.1. Classification (NCBI taxonomy): domain Eukaryota; kingdom Metazoa; phylum Chordata; class Actinopteri; order Lophiiformes; family Antennariidae; genus Antennarius; species Antennarius maculatus. The sequence goes on from CM023616.1 coordinate 15,197,644, forward strand.
ATAACTGTTTTTCGGCCTATTATTTATTCACTTTATAAAGTGAAATTATATTGTGACACTTTGTAAGCACTATGAACATGTGAAGTACTGATGCCTGATTGGTGCTAAACACATCTTGTTGACCCCAAAATTTTAATTGTTGATCATGTGGTCTATCATGCATTTTATAGAATGTCTAATAAATGCAAATGCAAAAGGCTACACCTGCCCTGCTTCTACTTCTTTTATATTGGTAACCTTGATGATTATGTGCATCGTGTTGGTGTTTGAGGGGCCCTCTCTGTCATCCGCACAGTCGTTGCGGTTCCTTGTAGGAGACCATATCAACCATAGTTTTCGTCAGTTTCAGTCAGAGATCTTCATGCTGTAGTATGTTACAAATGTCACCTTTAAAGATGAAATCTGGCTATATGCTATATTTACCTCCACCAATTATAGCTGGAGGAAGTTATGTAGTCTACAATAATTTTTTTTTAAAATCATTTTGATGGTCTATTGGTTTGTCCACAAAAGAAAAACCACAAAGTGTTTGGATTTTGAATAGATTTCGTTGGGGCATGAAGATAGTCCCAGGTATAGATCAGGTTTTCACTTTATACAACACCAAAACCCTTTTTTAACGATGTTGCAGATATTATTGAAAATAATAGGCACCCAAACAAAACTACCAAGCATTGTCAGAAAATAGCATCAACAACAAAAATGATTGGCAAAATTTGTTTCATTGAGCAGTCCCACATACAGTATCTGAAAATATTTAGTGGAGCACCAAATGCGCATTATTGTGGGTAGCGCTGTCGCCGCACAGCACGGAGGATCAGGGTTCGAGTCCCGCTCTCTGCAGAGTTTGCATGTTCTTCCCGTGTCTGCGTGGGTTCTCTCCGAGTTCTCCGGCTTCCTCCCATATCCAAAAAAACATGCGCTTCAGGTTAATTCGCCAGTCCCAATTGCCCGTAGGAGTGAGTGTGTGTGTGTGCGTGTTTGTGTGTCTGTGTAGCTCTGCGGTGCACTGGCGTCGCGCCCAGAGTTTCCCCGCCTCACGCCCAAAGACAAGCGGGGATAGACTCCAGCTCCCCACGACCTGCGCAAGTGGATCAAGCAGGTTGAGAAAATGAATGAATGAATGAATGAATGAAAATGCGCATTAATTCAGTCTTCCAATTTGTCCCCAGGAAACACTATTTCCTTCTGCTAGAGCAATTTAAAAAAAAAAAGTTCCATTGGGACTGCAAATTGGAGACAGACTGATTAGGGTATGTTTATGTGAATATTTGACAATAATAAAAATATACAATAGATTAACTCAATGTTTAACTTTAAGTTAAATGTGTTTCCTTTCTCTTTCTATAAGATGTCAAAATATTTTTCATTTAGATTTTCTAGAAAGAAAACTGTTACTGCAGGTAACTGTTATAGCTGACAGATGTTATCAATGATTTCTGCTAGTACTGTATATCTAACTAAAACTTCGGTCAGGTCTGTGAACACAAGCTCAATCAATCTGTTCCTTGACTTTCAAAAATGAGACCAGCTCGATGGAATGATCGGACATAAGGCTAGAGCGCAGTGCAAATTAAAACTCATATAATGAAAGACACAAACCAGTAAATGTGAAACCACTAGCAGACCAAGGCAGTAACCGGCAGCGATATTAAAAGTCAACTCTCAGCACAGCTGCTAAATCACAGCCACATGTAAACACACACCACCGCCCCTTCACTTGCAACAACCCCTATTAACACAACTGCAGCTCAGTAATCCCCTCATTACATTCAGCTTCTGTGACACCTCCAACAGAAGCAAAAGGAAAGTTCTCTACTGCAGGATTCAAGACTTCCAAAAACACATGTGAAAAAAAAACAACAGAATGATATCAGAAGAATGAATGTGCATACTTAAAAATAATTTGGGATCCAAAATGAATCAGAGAAACACTGCTGAGTAAAAATACACGATGATTTAAGGAATGACTAAACTCTGAAGAGGCCTTGATATCGATCTGGAGAGGGAAAACAAAGCAGTCACAGGAAAACCACAGCGTAGCTAGTAACCTCCTACCCAGGCAGTAGCTAGTATTGACATGAAGCGCCCATTCTCGATGCTGCTACTAAATCACAGCCACATGTAAAGACCACCACACCTTCACTTGCAATAGCATCCATTAACATAACTGAGTACTGTACATGTATTCCCTTCATTATATTCAGATGTTGTGTCAATTGCAACAGTTCTCTTTGAGTGGTAATCAAGATTTTTAAGGCACAACTAAAAAAACAAAATTCACTGACATCAAATGCATGAATGTGCAGCCTGGAAAATAAAATTATATGAACCACAGCAATGAACAAACTCTGACGAGGCCTTGTAGGCATCAGCGCTCTGGTGTGGAATGGGTGAGCGGGCGCAGGAAAACCACACAGCTAGTAACCTCCCTGCACAAGCTTTGAAGGATTTAGCTGACCTCAGCGTCTCTCAAGCCCCACTCGGGTGGAGTTGTGGCTCGATGGAGTGGGCTGCAATAGAGGGACAAGGGGAATGCTTTTGTGAGTACAGCCACTTCAGGCACATCGAAGTGAGCCGTGAAGTTAGGCTTTACAAAGACAGCTGTGTATGGGGCTACGTATGTGACAAGTTAAGGGAGAGAAAAACAATAAAGAAAGGAAATTAAACATATGGCATGTTTGCATTGCAAGTGGAGAGCAGGAGCTGCAGGAAGAGTGGTGAAAGTCTTGGGGGAATTAGTTGCATGTGTGCAGCAGAAGCTGCCAAAGTCACCATTTGGGGACTGAGATAGAGATATCTGCATTGGGTTTTCACTGAGAATCATTATGTTACAGCCGTGATCATTTGAATGGTAGTGATCTTTTTGGAGCCATTTGGTGTAAATATATTCCTTACGTTGCAGCTGGTGTCTTTGCAATAACCTCCATAACGTAAGCTCCAGAGGTAATGTCAGGGAAGTCACGATGTCGAGTTTTCAGCTCTTTGGCAAGCCTAGAAGTGAAAAAGGTAACAGCGAATTGTGTATTCAATTACAATTTCATTACAATTACAATTTTATCTAGCTTTAAACAACATATTATTTTGTATAACCCTTTATTTGTATAAGCATAATGAAGGGTTGCTTTTTCACTACAGATAAATGCATACAACTTACGCTGAAGTCAGGGTCATCATCCGCACACCAATATACTTCTTCTTCGTAGCTGCACTCCCTACAGGTGGACAACAATACAATACAAATGTAGTCGTCAGTCTTCTTTGTTGACTGCTAAAAAATACAGTGCATTTATTTTCTGGTTGTGACTGACAGAAATATTATTTTAGATCAGTCAGTGGATTTCACACATCCTCCAGGACAATGTGCTTGTCTACATGTGGCATCTTTCATTTGTCAGCTTCAGTTTGTGTGCAATTCAAACAAAGACGTCATACGGACAATTGCAAATTCACATGTGCACTGTTCTGAAGCACTATGAGGGAAAAAAGGTGAAAGCACTGGCATAAAAGAGCAACATACAAATACTATACTGGCATTTTATTTTCTCTGCTTTATCTGCAATGACAGAATCCTGTCACAGGCATAATTTCATCTCTCAATAGCAAACAATGTGTACCAATACCATTAACAGACCTGTTGATCAGCTACACAGTATTATACTCATACTTCATACTTTGTGGGGGCTTATCTGACACAACCCTAATCTTAAGTAAACCATGACCCTAACACTAGCTCAACTCTAACATAGACCCTTACACAACCCTAACCTAACCGTAAATCTATCCTAACCCTAATCGTAATCTGAACCTCAAGTCAATTCTAGCCCTAATTCAGACCTTAAACCCAAGTCAAACCGACCCTAAATCAAACCTAACCCCAGACCTATTCCTAACTCAACCCAAACCCTAACTCTAACAGTAACCCTTACTCAACCCTAACCCTAAACCAATCATAAATCTAATCCTAACCTATGACTTTTTCCTAACTCAACCCTAATCTTAACCCTAACCCTAGCTCAATCCTAACCCTAAATCCACCCTAACCCTAATCCAAACCCTAACTCAACCCTAACGTAACCCTACCCCCAACGCAACCCTAAGTCAATTGTAACCCTACCTCTAACACTAACCCTAACTGAACCCTCACCCTAACTCTAACCCTAACCGTAACCCTAACCCCAAACCTAATCCTAAAGGAACCCTAATCCTAAATCAACCCTGACCCTAACATAACTCTAACCCTACACCTAAGTAAAACACCCACGCACCCACGCACACAGACACACACACACACACATACACCACAGGGTCACCATATAGAAAAACTAAAATGAAAATATAATAAATTGTGTCACGGAGGGCCTTTACCTCGGGCCTGCCTATCGTAGGACTCTGCCAAGAACTGACGAATTTTGTCTGAGGGTATGGCAAAGGAAATGCCCGCCGTAACTTTCAATGTGTTAATCCCTATCACCTCGCCATCCTGAAACAGTAGACATCAATTTAGTCTCAGGTAATATAGAACTGTAAATTATTGTTTGGATTGTGATGTAATAATTGTGTTTGTCACCAATAAAAAAATGTCTTACCAGATTTATCAGCGGCCCACCTGAGTTACCATACTGTGAACCACAACAAAGCATTAAGTAACAATGTGGTAACAATAACATGTAGTAATAATACTCTGTTTCGGTCTCTTACATTGATGATGGCATCAGTCTGAATATAGTCCATGTCAGAGTTGCGAAGCCCCAGCTCTCTGCCCCCTCGCTGAGTGGTGCTGACAATTCCCGTCGTAACCGTGTTCTGAAGGGAAAATGGGCTCCCTATAGCAACCACAAACTCGCCTGGTCTCAAGTCTGACGAGCGGCCCAGCAAGAGCACAGGAAGCTTGGTCTTGAGAGAAATACAAAAGGCAAACATGAACATGTTAAATTCACTGTTATAAAAGAATTATCCCTGAGGTTAACAACAACTTGATGATTCCACAAGGAATAGGAATACCGTATACTTTATACAGAGTAATTCTTTGTGCTACATGGCTATTATCCCACACAAAAGCAATTACAGTACTCCCTGCAGAGAAAAGCAACACTCCAAACAACTCCACAAATATTGGTAATATTAATAATCAGGGGCTTCGCTATTGGACTTAAAAGTGTAGTCCAGCTGAAAAATCATTCCTATTATGCACCATGACGTCAGATGTTGGAAAACTGACAGTTACGTTTATGGTAAATAATGAATGCTTTGAGTTATGGTCAGCCTTGATACACTGGCCAGTGGAAACCACACTAGTGAGAGCTTGCTTCTGCAAACAGAAGGGATATATTTATCCATCCACAGTGATAGTTTCCTTTTCTGAATAAAAGCATCTCTGCTGGGAAGCCCACACTCAAAGCCCACGCACGCAGCCCATGTCAAGCTGACTTTTATGGCAAAAGAGCACCATGTTAGAAAAGAATGGCCTGTCCTGAGCGTTCCTCCTGAGCTATCAATTTTTGTTTACCTAGGGTTATAAATAGAGACCAGAAGTGGCTGTAAGGTAACTAAGGCAGCAGAGGAAGTTGGCTCAAACAGACAAAAGCAACTATCTGAATTATATCCAATACTCAAACGTAGCACGCAAATCAGCAACCATGTTAGCCCCAGTCATGACAGACACGTGATCAATAAACCAGCTTAAATGTAATTTGATAGGTTTGTAGGAAAATCTTTCCCAAGCATGTTCCGCTTTGCTGTAAAGGATTGTGAGCCTTGAGGTTATTTTTAGATGATAACAAATAAAGTGATAGCCAGTAGTTCAGGCTATTTATATGTACCCTATTTTCCACCTTACCTCATAAGCACTCAGGCACACAAACATGACCAGCATGGATGTCCAAGGCTCATTGACGTGGGCTTTTTGCAATTTTGCATGAATGTTGAAGCAATCATGACACACACATGGGTCACAGAAGTGTGTTGATAAAAGAGAACATGCATTGGGTGTGTAGATGCGATATATGAGTGGTATTTTCACCATTTACAATCTGTGCAAGATAAGAGAATAACCAGATGGAGAGAGGAAATCAAGTGGTCATCAGTCACTGCCAAAACATTCAGGACTCATGGACATGGTGATTATAACAGTAATACTAGCGGTGTCATGGTGACTGTTGCTATCAGGTGAAAACTGACATCTGAAATGTCAATTTTAAGGAGCAGGGTTTTTTTTTACATGTCCTACAAGAGTTGAATGAATAGGTTTCTGCTGCTTGTAGAAGTCTATACCCATTTATCGCTCATACACACCTACACAATATCACAATGTTTATGGAAAAATCCCATTTAGAACACACCAAGCAGCACCAGGGTGAGAGGGCTGAACAAACACTGAACATGCAGACGACTCCATTTCCTGAAGGACCCCTAGTTTACATATCACTTGCTAATTATGATTAGTCAGCAACAGGGAATGACATGGAAAATCATCTCACCATGTGAGTCTACCTCTCCTGACCATCCAAGTGACTCACCCTGCTATTTCACATGAAGGTTAAGATGCATGGCACTTCACCAAGACACTGGAGGGGAACAGCAAACACCACAAACCACAGAAAAGGAGTGTGGGAATGTCAGACAAGTTAGTCAACTTTTATTTTGTTGACCTTATGTTGAATGTCCCCCTCACCAAAAAGTCATTTTCAATGTTTTTAATGAAGAGTCAAGAAACAAGTACCCGACAAGAAACAAGTTATCTTGACAGTTGCAGAGAGTGTTTCATCGTTTAACATGACAGCCTCAGCTGATTTGGGGCTCGTTTAAAAGGCCTTTGTTATCATTTAAGAGACCAGGTAAAAAAAATTAACCACAGTCAAACTGGGATGGCCGGTGACATCATCGTTTCTCAGACACATGTGCGCTTAAGTACACACACCGACACACACAGAGGGATGGAGTAGGTGGCCTGTGAGTGAACCTTCACAATCTCTGTCTGTAATTAAATCCCACACATATCACCCAGCTTAAATATACAGCCCTACCGCTTCAAAAGCTGGGTCAGTGTATGACCCCAAACTGTATATAAGCTCAGCTGCAGTCCAGTTTCTTTCAAACAGTTGACTTTAATAAAGGGAATATACTTACATAATATCTGTGCTGTAACATTTGCAAATACTATAATGCATTAGGTGTTTGTCTTCAAGTTCTGCTCAAATGGTAAATTGACAGACTTATTTGTGCACGTTTGGTAAATGGAAAAATAAAAATGCATGTGTATGTGAGTACTGAAACTCTGACACTGTAGGTAATGTCAACAGGTTCAAATCACACCATATAAGTGTGTCCTTGCTGACGCCACAGAAACCACTATAGTTTCCATATGTTGTTAGGAAGGTTTTCAGTCCATAAGAGCAAACATGTGTCTTGTAGTTTCATGTGTAATTCCACTGTGTGCAATTTTGCATGTGAGCCCTGAGGACTTGAGGGCGTCTCGGGTCTGTCGAGACACCACAAAACTTTGAACCGCACAAATCACAATGATGAGGGGAGACGATGTCTTACGTGTTCATTTGCTGCCCAAAGTACAGCATATAAAGTAAAGTTCTCTTTCCCCTGAGGCATTAGATCAGATTATCTACATGGTAGTAAAAATAAATGTTTTACTGTTTCTGTGATGACTGGCAAAATTTTGCCCAATGTGTGATGTGAGATGTTGCCTTACTTAAAAGATATACTGTGCTTTCAAAAATCAGAACCCAATAATATTTTGGTAGACAAAATACAAACTAATCATTTGACAGTTCCATTTAAACCCACCTGAAAAGTCACAATTAAAATTAGTCAATTCTGTACATTAAGATTATTTCAGTAAAAACATTTTAGTACCGACCTATTTTAAGTCCTCAGATCTTGACCCAACACTATCCTGGATAGATTTAGAGAATATAGATGAATATACTATAGAATTAAGAGTATAGTTACTATACATCCATCATAAATGCAGATAAGAACTACAAAGTAACAATCAAACTAGAACCAAGGCAGTCACAGACTACAACATCCCGCGACACCTCTGAATTCTAAATTTTATCTTGACCTACTTGCATAGGTCAAAGATCAAAGCTATTGCTCTGACCTACTTTCATAGATCAAAGCACTAGTTTTTTGTTGCGAAGATATTTGGTAGACAAACAGTCAAATGGATGAACACACGAACACTGACAATTACAATACATCACCGCTTTGAAGCGGGATATATAAAAATATAAATGAAAACTGTAAATGTCATTACATTCATAGGTCAGACTATGAAGTGAATGACTCTTATTTAATGTAGTTAGAATTACATAGACTTTGACGCCTGGAAGCATTGTCTCAATTTATTAAAAAAAGACAGCTGGAGGATTCCTTACATACTGTTGGTCATCAATCATTTTACCATGACCGTGATTGAGCTGAGCCTTTCCTGTCATGCCTCATATGCATCGAAAATGACATCACTGACTGGTAAACTCAAACATACTTTGGAAAGCTGTTCCCTCTCCAGTGGGGATGGAAAGCAATTACACAGCTAAAAAGTAGGCCAAGACAAACTCCATCAATACCCAGTTGGGCTTGATTCAACTTTCAACTTTCAGCATGGGAACAATTTTGGTTACCACAACAAGAGATGAAGGAGAGAGTTTGATTCAAGAGGAAAGGAGGATGTGATTCATTCATGCATTTTCTGTCACTGGCAAAGAAGGTTCTGCGCGTGCGCACATACACACACACACACACACACACACACACACACACACACACACACACACACACATACACACACACACACACACACACATGCAAGCACACTTACATAAACCCACGCAGACACAGACACATGCAGATACACTGATTTGAATCACTGATTGCAAGTTTACTTTTGTCTGTTTTCATTTAGGAAATGTGGATATCATATATTTCCTGGGGAAACATTTAGCCTGCCCAGTGTTCCTGATAACCAAATGAGATAAATACAGGAAAACATTACTATATATAGTCACATTCCCTCTTTTTCTTTCTGCACACAAACACAGACATACAGTTAGATTTGTCTAAACCAGCACCAGAAAAGTTCCCAGGAAGGACAGAATGAGACTCAATGTCAGCCAATGGGCAAATGGCTCATTTAGTGGAGTTACATTTAAGTGGGGTTTTTAAAGCAACTTATCTGTTTTCTAGTAAATCCATGTATAGGGATTTAGTAAGTAAACGATGCACTGTACCAAAGTCCTCTTGGATGTTCACGTTCCTGACTCTACCAAAGAAACTCTACAGAGGACACTCATGAAATGAGCTCCAACATAATGCACCTCGCTGAGAGGTGTTCAAATTCTAAGATTATATAGTCCCATAATTGATTTCAGCCATGGTTACAAGAGGCAAACATTTTGTACTGTCTCTGAGATGATGGGCCTCATATTGGGTGCTTTGGTTGAAATTGAACTGTTGCTCCTCTCTCATTAAGAGAAATAGCAGGTTAGGTTTAAAGCAATAAACTACTTAGTTAGGTTAAGAAGATCATGGTGTGGAAGTAGAACCAAATGAAAATTAGCATGATAACCAGAGACCTTTCTTTCTTTGATTGAAGATTCAACAATACAAGAGTGAAAGCATTCTCTGAATTCATCATAGCACAAGCACACAAACTCAAAGCTAAGGAATGCCCAGGTCATGCAGTAAAATAATCTGCTATGGAAATTTCCTGTGCGGTACCTATGAGGATTTTGAAATCTTTCCAAACAGAGAGGGGTTGCATCCAAGTTTAGAGGGTCAACATAAGACATTGTGATTAACTAAATATCCTTCCAAGTCAGTAAGCTGTCAGCTCAAATCTGAGGCTTTGTAGGAAACTTTGAACACATCTAATTCATAGTCAATGAAAGTGACTTTGTCCAAGTTCTGAACTTGGGAACCGGGTTAATGAGACATCTTTTAAAACCTGAAACAGTTTGTTCTATCTTAACTGTCTCATTACACAGTGCACTAATTATCCTATTAACTCAATAGTCTAGCAGACATATGGGGATGTTTTTCAGGCATGGACCACATTGCTCTGTCTTTGTTTACCATTTTCGTTCTTTCCTCTCTTTCCTTTTCCAATATTTTTCTCCCCCAACACTCTCCACACAGGAACAAGTCCCTTCTGAAGCCCCAGCTGCTGCAGACAGACTAATGTATTCCCCAGAGCTGAGGGGTTGACCACAGCTCCAGAAAGGGATGGGGCCTTGCTACCAGTAAATTCCTATTTCACATAGCAGATGGAAGATAAAGAATCAAGCCATTACGTTCAGGGAAAACTTAGCTTTCATTTTTTTCCCCTCATAAAATGGTACAATGAGAGAAGGAAGTTTAAAGTGATGTGTTCAGAACAGGTCAGTATATGAATTCATAAACTCATAAACTCATATTTGGAAATTTACCACAAAATACTCAAATATATGTATGTACTGTATTTAAAAATACGGTATTTAGAGGCATCTTAGAAAGATAACTGTGACCTAATTTAAGTTTGGTCTCACTTTTAAATGCAGATATGCATTTATATTGCTTTAAATCATATCTACTTCTGTCTTGTCTTTTACTGTCTGACAATCAAGCTCCTAAAATATTCTATTTATTCTAAGCTAATGACAAGACATATATACCATTCTTATAAATAACCAAACAGGATCAAAATGGTGTAATTATTACATTTAATTTTTTTTTTTAGTTCATTGTAACTTATTGCATTCTTACTTTTAATTGTACTAAGCAAATATGAAACTACTGCTAGCAAAACAGTTTCACTCAAAATGACTGGTACAATCAAACCACCAGGATGAGAAGTGTGTTGACCTTAAGGGAAGATTTTTTGTCAGCCATTGCCAAGAATAAACAGTCAAGTTTATTATCAAAACTGATTTCAAAATAAAATATTGAGTCATTGTAAAGCTCAGTGTTTGCAGGCTAAGGAATCACCATCTGTCAGTTTGCTCATGATGAGGTCTAGTAACTTAACCTAAAGGTAGAATAATAGAAAGTTGAAATGTACAGCTATTACTCTAACTGCTGTAATTAAATATCCCGTAGCGAAGGTTTGGATTACTGTGTTTTCCCTTTCAGTCTAATCCACAATGAAAGAGGTGCACACCCTCCTGCCCTCGCAGTTTAACACCATACATGAAGTGTGAATATTGGATTGTCACACGACCTGCCACCATTAGCACGATAACTGGTTGAAGCTGAAATGACAACAAGCCTTCTGGGCTTAATTACTGACTTGCGTCCCAGATGAGTCAGTCAATCAGTCTAACTTCATGCAATGACTGATACTATTTACCAAAACAAGGGTAGTCATGATGTCCTCTCATCACACTCTGGATACATCTGGGTGTCATCTGATTACAATGAATCTACTTTGTTAACATCACCTGTTGTTCACCAACCGTGTAGAGGAACACTACCATACATTTTGGGAGACAGGCTGTAAAATATGTCTGCATGCTCTGCTGAAACAAAGGCTTATGCAGTAATGAGGTTACGCTATTGTCAGCTGGGGTGTTTAAATATGTCTCATGCCTCTATAAAGTGTGAGATTTCCTCAAACATACATTGCAGGAATCCCAGAGTGCTCACTGAGCATGCAAACTAGCACAGGAAATATCAATAAAGACGAGACTTTCAGCAGCAAATGGAGCCGCTTTTATTTTTGGACGAATGAACAATAAGAAATCATCCATCAACGCTCTTTTGCTCGCTTTTCGCTCACACTGACAGACCAAACAAAAGCAGAGGTTTTTCAGAATTGACGGTCTTTGTAATGCACCTCGTGTTACTGTATCAGTGTCTATTCAGCTGCATCACCCGACCCCGGGAGAGAGTTCCATCATGCACTCTCGACTATGACTCCCAGTCAATAGGCCCTGGATTTCTGCCACACATTCCTTCACATGACTGCTCGCTGATTAATGTGTAACGTGGATCTTGTCCAGCAGACAGGGGAATAAACACAGACAGACAGGGACATGGGGGGAACAAGGGAGACAATGTAGTAAACGCATGATGTGGTGCAAAGCGAAGAAAGATATTTACATGTTTTCTTTCAATATCAACAGCAGCTTTAAGCTGGAAAGCTGCTCGTGATAAGAGTTGTGAAAGACATGTCAGATGTTTCTGCAGAGTAATGTGTCTGAACATCTAAATGATCTGAACAGCTGCCAACTGTCTTTTAAAGGCTCATTAGCACCTGCATTCCTACATTACTCCACTTGCACTAAGAATAATCTCCTAAATTTGGAACCTTTCATGCTCCACTTTAATCTTCCAGTTCTCAACCGTCAGTTGCACCTTAATTGTAGGGTTACAAAACAGTGACGTAATGTTTGGGTACTGAAACCATAGTACCTTTGCAATTTTCTCAACCCACATAACTCTTAATGCAACATTTGTGTAAATCTGTCATCCTCATCCTCAACATTGGACTTTTCATTAGTGTGAATTTCGAGGTATGGCAAATCATAGTATTTCTTCAATCTATAATATTCGAAAAGATGATAGACCTCCTTGGTCAAAAGCAAAGCTTTATATTGATTTAAGGTTGTGACAAGAAAAAAATTTAATTTAATTTGTTGGACTGAGCGCAAAATAAACACTGGAACCTGAAATGGGAAGTGCAACTTTATATTCATTCATTTTCCAGGTTGCTGTGGCCAGATTCTCAACTTAGACAAGGCTATTGGCTCACTTTACCTCACTACCTGAGACACAACTCTGGCTGTCTGTGTGCTGTTTAATTTTTTTTTTTTTTAGAATTGATTTTACAGTTCTGTATATGAAGTTTTAATGACCTTGCTCTTCCACACATTATAGATTTTCTTTCACTTAATGTACCAGCCAGATTACGAAGGCCGCATTCAGCTCTTCTCTTAAATGCTCCTTTGTGTTCTATAAAAATACCAGTGAGAGTGCTTTGTGTTTTAGTGCTCCTAAACTGCAGAACTTGCTGCCACTTCATATTAGAAGAGCCAGCTCGATGGTTTTTAAAGGAAATGAAAGACATGTTTTAGCAATCTGGATTTAGATTTTAAGGAATGGAGCTTTTGTTTGTAAATTGTAGTTCTTTCACCCAGTGTTTAATTTCTCAGTGTTTTAGTGTTCTGAGTTCATAATTCTGGAATTCTTAGTCCCGTGATTGTACATTTTTCTTAAGGGGGTTGCATTCTGTCTGTGTTGTGTCAGTGTCACCACTTGAAACACTTTAAGCTGCATGACAGGTGCAATACAAACAAAGGTGAGTTGCGCATGTGGCATAGCAAGGAGGCATTTACCTTAGATTTGTGTAAAGACTGAAAACAGAGGGAAACAGGTAGCCTGGCTCTGCCTCATTTGTTCAGAAATGTTAAAAATGATGATGTGCCAAAACATTTTAGGAGGAATATGCAGTCTCATTATTTCTGGACACCCAGTGGCCAAGTAATGTGCGTCAGTAGTCACATGTTTCATGCCAACTGAAGCTGTTTACTTTCTGCTCTTGGCTCTTCAGTGTGTGAACTAATGTGATGTGACTGGCATTGTTCTTTTTATTTTACACTCAGCACATGAATAAGCATATTCACAAGAATTAAAGCTATTCCTTTATGGGAAACAAACACAAAACCATGTCTTTCATTCGACATTTTACCTTTCAGACGACAGGATGCCTCTAATTATGTCTACATTTGTCATGTTAAGTTTCTGGTCTTGTCAGTGTTTACCACTAACCGGGGCATCTATCTTGATGAGGGCGATGTCCGATTTCTCATCCACATCTTTGATTTTGGCATCGTAGGAGCCACCACTCTTCAGCTCCACTTTCACGCGATGCTTATTAGCCACAACATGGGCATTGGTCACAACGAGGCCATCTTCTGACACAACAAAGCCTGAACCACTGGCCACTGCAACCTCCCGCTTTGAATAAGTCATCCTGTTGGAGGAAAAAGAGGGAGATTAGAGTATTCTCACTTAGAGAGGTCTTTACATCTTAGAAAAGCAAACCAAGGAGGTGTCTCATCCAATGGATGATGTAACAGCAGTGCAATACTCAACAACTGGAAGCACCCGCTTCTGAACAGATTTTGTTGAACAAGGCATTAAAATATGCAAGGAAGTCAGCAAAGAAACAAGAGATATTAGGTACTCATCAAAACATAAAAACACTAACATTATTATACGGCATGAGCAAAATGAAAAGCTTCCTTTTGCTTGGCATGATGTAGCAACAGTGAGAAGACAAGAGAGTTCTGAGTGAGGGAAATGTGGAGGAGCATGAGGCAGAAGCATGAAATCAAGAGAGCTTAACAGATTCAAAGAAGCAGTGCAGAAGCCACAGTGAAATACCAAATTGTGAAGACACAGATTTCAGGTGTCAAAGAAGAACAAGAGTCAGAGACGAAGGAACATCAACACTGGTGAGACATTCAAAAGAAAATACGATAAAAGACTGGACCTAAGAGTTAGGTGCTCTACCAACTGGTGTGGGCTAGTTAAATACACAGATGGGTTGTAAATTCTAATGTGTTTCAGTCCGTCTCACAAACACACACACACACACACACACACACACACACACACACAGGTGTAAAATTCTTACTTGCGGAAAAGTTCAATGTGAACCACAGATGGTGCGATTCTCTCCACCACATCAGCGATGAAGTTGTATTTGTGCCTTGGGCTTTCTGGGTCATCCTGAGCTGGAAGCACAACACACACAAAGTATGATAGAAAAAAATCCAAAAGAATTTGCTTAAAACTGCATGATGTAAGTGAACGGAAATTGAAAACCAACACAATAAATAGGACATTATCATAACACATCAAAGAGCAGACAACAGGTGATTTGCAGATTTACATTTAAAAAAAAAAAAACCTGGTCAGAAAACTTCCAAACAATTCTACTTTAAATCACATGCCTTGGTATTAACCTGTAACTGATTGTCAATGCAGACTCTTGAAATATTTGCAGGACTTTTGTCATGTCATGGTTTTATAAGTGTATTACCACTCACCCACAGTCACTGTCAGACTGCAAGTCTGATGACTGCCAAATTCTAAATCATCCATTCCAGTGTTGGGCAAGTCAGGAAACGTTGAGAGATTTACCTGGTAATTAAGTGTAACACAGAAGAGACTTTAACCAAAGCCATGAATCCAAGCTTCCCAGACGTTCCCCTCAGAGATCTTCTTCCTCCCATTCGTAAACCCTTGATTTGCCACATATCTCAAAGTATTTAGTCTTAAAAGGACAATTTTCAGTCATTAAATCTCCTTCAGGCAAATATTTTTGGGATCTGTAAACACTAGGATATCTTTGATTGTAGCGAAAAGCTCAGGAAGGAGACGTTCTCTTAGCTGACGTTAAGCTAACACAATCAATGAATCTTTCCTTGTGTCATTCCTGAAGACATTAAATTACACGGTAAGAGAACATTCATCAACCGCATGAGGAAAATTCCCAACACATCGTAACTCAATTGTCTGTCTTTCTGAGACAATGTGTCTCTGTGACGCTATAATCATGCTAAAATAGCAGTGATAAGTTTTACCTCATTTGCCAAAGACTTTATTGTACAGTATGCTAATATTAGATAATTAAAACTGAAGATAAAGAAAAAAAAGTTGATTCACATATAATGACAATTCGTCCAGTAGACATTTCACTTAAACCACAAATGTCAGCATCACAGTGGCATCAAAGAAAATGTCAGGAGGATCACTGAACTTATAATGACATATCCTCTGGCTGCCATGCACATTTTATTTTACAGGATACTAAAAACAAAAATAATTGGATTTAATCATGTGGATATCTGAGCCAAAGTTCATATGAAGACATTTCACTAAAAGCCAGTAATATTAACCTCAGTGTGGAACTACAGGAGACCTCAGGGAATCAGCAAAGTCGGTAAGCTGTGTCATGTGGGAAGCTTAAAGCATGCAAAAATTTATTTCACTTAAAATTTTTAGATGCTTTTAGGGCCTTGCTGTATTCTTCCCATGCTAGCTTCACACTCAGGAGGTTCTTCTTTATCCATGATAGGATTGTAGATTAAAGTCAGGCTTCCAGAACTAATGTTGTTCCTGGAGCATCCATACATTCTCAAACTCTCCTCCAGTTTGTCATTTTGTGATGAATGTGGTCTCTCCACCACATGCAGAAATATATTCCCAGCAACACGCTGTAACACAAATGATAGCAGACATAAGCCCAGGAGTGACGATTGTTAGAGATGGAAAATCCTGAATCACATGAAGCACAGCTCAGTTACATTCGAGAGCCCCACCGAGCCATTCTTTCCTGATTTATGTGTACCGTCACAGATTGCTTCATTGTTGAGCTGAGCCCATACAGACTTTATTGTTATAGAATTAAGTTGATTTATGAAGGAACTGAAAAGCAGAATCCCTTTAATGCCAAAAATGACCAATTCGTCTTTTGCATTTTGGATTCCTGAGTCTCACTGATACATGGAATGGGAATTGAGATGTAAAACTTCCCGATTAGTGTCTGCAGGTGGTTGAAGATGAGTCACTGCTGCTTCCCACTGAAAGGAGAAAAGTGGTAGACGGTTTCCTGGGCATCCGCAGCAGCGGCACGCCGGCAACATTGGTGACAACTTTCTAAAAGGTTTTGTGGATGAACTGGCAATGTACCGCCATTGCTGCCAGGTTTTTTTCCTGACAGCAATGGCAGTACATTGCCAGGGGGCTGGGGGTAATATGCAGTTAGAAACATAGTTATATCTAGTTCAAATTCATAATTCATAACCTTAGGATTTTCAGTTATTACTCTAAATATCTGGCATCACACAATCTCTGTGTATACTAGTCAGAATGGCTGCTCCATTTGCAGCTTACCTTTGGAGACTACCTTTCCTTTGACTCAGTTTAATTTAGATATGGTTTCAGTTGAAACATGCTTTCCTGAACTCTAGTGCAGAAGCTATCTGTGATTCTGTCTGGCTTCAGGTCAGCATTTTTGTAGCTTAGAGCGTGAATAATCTGTCTACCACCGTGTTCATTGATCAGCGTTGATGCATGCACCAACTCAACAAGGCAGTCGATGGTTGTTTTTACCTGCCTTATCCGCAACAGTGCACTGTGTAATTATTGTGAAGATAACTAGTTTGAGAGCTGAAATACACACTCTGATTTGTTCTTAGATTCCATTCACCTTGTGCACCAGTGATGGCCAGTTGGCCATTAACAACAGCATGGACAATGGACTTACAATGAAGGAAGGCCTTCAGTTTCATACTTATCATTTTACACAGTACAGTAATTAGAAAAACTGGAGCATCTAAGATCCTGAAATAGACACAACCTAGCTGATCTTGGAATGCCATCTAGCGTAGCACAGTAACAATGGAAATTTTGCACAATATTCCACATTGTTATCCATCATTACCTTTTACTAACACACCTCTCTGTGCTGTTGCTCTGCTATGGGACTCTGGGAAACCAATGTTTGTTTGTTGGAATGAAATACAGAACTATCTGTGTGCAGGGATCTTAAACTCACCAAATGCTCCAGATTTAAGAACCACATAATACAGAGATTTATCCAGGTAACTGAATAAGAATTATGTGGAACCAATTGACAAGAACTTAAATGTTGACGACAACTTATACACAAGTCCCGCATAGCAGGTTTACCTATGTTTCTGCAGGACTTTTACTATTAAAATTTTTTAAAAAGAACCATTTTACACTGCACTGTGACCTCTTTTACTCGAAAAACATGTGAATACTTCCTTCACCACCAGTAATAACAGATAATCATGCTTGTCTAATTGTTTCGGTAAGGATATGTAATAGTTTAAACAGCACTTGTGGTAAATGCAATACAAACACAGATGATCACATCCAATTAGGGGTAAACAAGGGCACTAATCACAAGATATGACTCTTAATAAATGATCTTAATAGAGCCAGGCATCCATTTATAATATCCATGTATCTAATGGACTGTTTCTGGAGTAAAATCAAGCAAGAAACTTCCCCAAATACCATTTTCTTCCTCATTCCCTCACAAACACACATGAAGCCCCCATTATACCATATACCCATTACCCCTCCCATCGCTGCAGATTGACCTTCGCCACATGGGTTCCTGCTAAGGATCTCAACTTCTCTCCTATTTCAGTTTTCCCATACATAGTACCTGCTGTTTTATTGGCACCTTCAGGTGGAAACAGCTTTTTCTTTTCCTCTGCACTGTAGAAAACTTGATGTGAAAATAGTAAGATCACATCCTCTTCTTCAAGCACTGCTGCTTTTATTCATACACACTGATTTACTGCTGAAGCCCCCACAGGCTGATACTGCATGGATGAAATGGAAGCAAAAACTTTTCTGAGCTTGTCACAAGAATAAAGGTTGATAAAATACAAATCCTGTTTATTCCCTATGGTCTTAACTGGTGTTTATTAACTAATATCCAGAGGCATAAGTGGACTCATGTGGAGAATCATGACAACATGCTGTTATATGCACTCTGCTGTAAATTTATTCCCTCTGAGTCACTAGTTTGAGTCCAACAACATATTTATATCTACTGTATAGTATAGAACTATGCGAACAATGCTGTGTACTCCGGTTGCCAAGCAACGACATTTCATCGCCAGATTCACTGTTCTGAGTCTCTGTGCAATGACAATAGAAGGAAGTCTAAGTCTAAGTCTATACTAGTAGATATGAGTACCAATGACAGACAGGCAATAACAAAGGCTTGCCAAATCACAATAAGAGCATAAAAACACAATATTTCCATGTTTTAGATGAAATGAAGTTATTAGGAAAGACAGAGAAAGTGCTGTCTATGGAAGATGCTGCAGCGGAGATGTTCAAAAACAAAGCAGGAAATAATGAGCAAGATGCGACACACTTTCCACAAATTGAGAGGCAGACTGATGCAGCAACATTATAAAGGAAAAAACACGTGTGCAAAGATGATCTTTTAATATTATGCGTGACTCAGAGGGGTTAGGGAAGAATGTGCATATTCAGCATGTCACAAACTGAATTTACTGAGTGCATTCTGCAACATCAGCTGGCAATGCTATTGAGAGAAACACAATCACTCAGCAGCTAGAAGTGGAATCAGGTTTTCAATCAGATTAAAATCTTAATGGATTATCAAGACAACCATAGACATCACTGAAATGCACACCTTTATTTGTCCAGGCACCCCTAAATAACTTTATCTTCCATACCATGTCACTCATATTGAGCCAAAACATACTTTTAAAACATTTTAAGCAAATGTGACCACAAGTTGACAGCAATATTTGACCTAATTTCCCTTGCCAGAATGAACGGCACATAAAATTACATCATGCAAAGTGTACTTGCATATGTTTTCTTAACATGGGGCCAAGTTGCAGGGCAGTTTGTTTAAGGCATTTTGAGGGGACTGAGTTTCTTTTCAGCAATGGTTAGACATATTTGAATAACCTGTTACTGCAGTAACAGTATAGGAATACTGTTACAAGTCAACTGGTGTCAAATTATACTACAATTCCTGCTTTTAAACTATAGAAATAATTATTACGGTACATTGAGATTATAGTATTGTGTTGTAAATGTTGCAGAATAGAAGTACAATACTGCTCTCTCAAATCCAGTACTTTCCAACGTTAACTCCTGCAGGTTTCAGGCTACAGTGAGGAGAGAAGTACATCTGATAAATCAAACAAAATGTGTTTTATTGCAGATATGGAAAATCTCAGTGGCCGCCTTGGAAAATCAATGGCACTCACCGCAGTCTGGTGCTTCAGACAAGGTTAGCTGTCTGTGAATGACTTAACCGTTCTAGTTGCTTACATGACTGACCACTAAATGCGGTGAAACAGTCTGCCCTACAACCCCACCCACACAGTTTTTGATGCACATGTAAACCTTTTCCAAAAATATGGGTTGCTAATTTGGTGTTTTCCTCTGTGTCTCCTGCCTGTTTTCAACTGTCTTCCACAGAGGGGGAATTATGGCCATGATTCAGCAGCAGGAATTCTTTTGTGTTAAATGTGTTTTATGAGTGACACCGGAAACACAGAGATGATGAAGGAGAGATGGAAGGAAGAGAGAGAGAGAAGAGAGAGAGAGAGAAAGAGAGAGAGAAGGGGGGAGGGGTGTTTTTGAAAGTTTCCAGACTTTGAGGTAGGATACAGACCTCTGAGTCAACAGGTGTTGAAGCTCTTCCTTGGGGTTTCCATGTGGTGAACATTTAGATGAATGTAAAACTGGAGATTGAAACAATGCCTTTACCACCTGCTCCTTGCTTCCATTTGTCATTCCTAAAGCTGTTGTTTAAATATCTGCACCACACATCCTACTAATGATGAAGGACGACTCACAGATTTAAGCCGTGAGTTAAGAGTGATGTCTGTTATTTAATGAGCTCCACTGATTCGGGTTAAATGCTTTTCCCCTTGACAACCTGATATAGTAGAGATGCACTTTTAAACAATAAGTGTGACTTGTTACGACAAAGGTTTCGATCAGCGTTGACAACAATCAATCATACCTGTCTTATCTGTTAGTTGACAAAGACTGTGCTGGTATGAAACAGCCAAGCAGTTCAGTCATGTGATATCTGGTGATGTCACCAGAGAAAATCCAAATGCTGATAAAGTATTACATTAGATGGAGGAGCTCATGACCTCATCCGACTGGGAACAAATGAAACCACCTCTTTTATAATGTGTAATTGTAATACATGAATAAGAATTAAACGAGCTTGAATGGTGGCTCTTGTTATCCTGAACACATGGGGATTGTGTGAAACTAATGCAGCTATCACATCTGTGTGACTGTGAGGAGGAAATTACACAAAAGAATTACTTCAGTCTGTGTGGACGACCTGTGTGTTTCATCTTTGTCCAAATGACGACTACTAACATCTTGCAGCGAATCTTGCATTGAAATGTCTGAGTTTTAACACAGCATGAAGCTTTGCACAAATAAAATACTAACTGTTCTGACCAAGACACAAACAAATCTTATTCAACTCCACTTTAATTCTAGGTGTACTTCAGCATGTTGCTCTGATCAAAACAGTCTTACCGTTGTTTTTCCCGCAGGATCCCCGCTGAATGAAAAGAACAGGTGGCTGCTGCAGCTTCTGCGCCCGGCGGCTGACCCTCTTCAGTTCGCAGATATTCCTGTAGGACACCCCATCGCTTCCACAGACGGGCTCTGCGGCTTTGCACACGCATATACCACTCTTGCTTCTCCTCCTCACCGTGACAGTGTACGCAACCCCGCTGGAGACCGAGCATTCCAGACCCTCTCCGCACATCGGGTCCCCGAGCTTCCCGCCGGCCCCGCAGGTTTCGCCTTCACCGTAAGCACACACCGAGCAGCAGCGGCAGGCATCGAGGGTTTCTCCCGCCAGACAGTCCGCTGGTAGCCGGGGACACATCGACTTGTCACACCGAGCGGGACATCCGATAACGTACCGGCTGGAGATTTGCGCATCTCCCGGCAAGGACGCAAAGGCCACGATTACGCACAGAGACACCGACCAAAACATGTTTCTGACTGAAAGTAAGTTATAAAAAAGTTACACAAAAAGTTTCAAGGAGATGTAAAACTACGCTCTCTGCTTGCGAGGTTATGGGATGAGAGAGCTTTGTCCTGGTGAGGGGAGGGAGCCTCTTCAGCTGGAGGGGTATTTAACCGAAACTCCACTGCGCAGCCAATTATGCGACTTTACGTTTTTGCAGACGTATCATTAAAGCAACTCTTGATAATTATATCAAACCTGGAACGGAAGGGCTTCTTTATGACGTGGATCAGAAAAAACTGATTAGATAAAGAAACAGAGGAATAATGTGCGTGTGTAGAACTGACTTTACTTCAAAGCTGTGACACACCGTCCAAAAAATTGTCAGGAATTGCAAAGAGAGTTTGCGAGTTACTATGCGGAAATTCTCTTTGTGGTTTCCCTCCAAGTTAATTATCTAATCTCTGGAGATGAGAGATTCTCCATAAACGATTCAAGGATATTCCAGGTCTGCAAGTATTTGCTGACTTTGAAAAAAAAAAAAGTTTATGAACAAGTAAAGATGTTTAAAAAAAAAAAAAAACAATAGTGGAAGCAGCCATGCATTCCTGATGTATTATTATGCTGCACAGTTCTTCACACATTCTGCAAGTTTTTTCCCCACGTGTTGTTTTTAACTACTAACCTCATGAAAGAGTCGCTCCTGGCATCCACACACGCCTTATGGCTATAATGGTGTAAAAAAACTGGGTGGATTGTGGAATTTGAGGAGTTACTGTAGCTTTGCAATTAGGAACAGCCACATTTGTTCAAAGGGGATCATTGTATGAGAACATAATTAATCCTTTAATTATCTTTTCCAAGCTCTGTAAGTTTCAAGCTGTCGGAGTGACAAACATCTAATGGGGATTTCCAACTAGAAATAAATAGCACCTCCCAGATTTAAATGGAATTCAATTAAAGATTAATAAAACTGCTTCTTTCTTTTTGCCGTATGCTTGAAGGAAATGTAATATTTGAGGGGAAACCATAAAATAATTTTGTTGTTTGTTCATGAGATGCATTTCCAGAGTAAAAGACCTGAGTATTGGTGTTGGTGAATAAAAAATCTGTGTTTTAGATGTCTGTGGTGAGCTGTAAAAGAATCCAGTAAACACCGAGGCAATGACTCAGTGTCATAAAACACCTCAATACAATTGATCATGAGAACAGGGCTGGATGGAGGAGAGGGCCACAGAGCTCCTGCTAAGGAAGGGAGGGACGAGGCACCCTGTGGTGTGTCAGAGCACCAAGTAACACAAGCCTCTGTCACCAGAAGGCAATTAAAGGGGGGTGAGGGGGTGCAGTGAGGTTATATGTTTCAAAGGAACAGTAAGTGAGACGTATAACCCAGAATTCAAGATAAACCAAGATTAGAGGGCACACTCCTTTCTGAGCCTGGAAATGTGAGCTTTGTCATTTTGATGCATTACAACACACAATGTCCCAAGCATGCAGCCATAAGAAGGGTTTCACAGTACCAAGGGAATACTGTAGCGCTCAAACACACTGGCAGGAATCAGTGGGAACATCCATAGATAAAAGCAACCTCATCGGTAGAAACACCCACTCTCCAACTACGACCAGTGAGCATAGCCAAGGATTCACCAGTGAGGTCTGTGTGATCTCTCCGCTCCAATCTGCTTGTCTTGGCTGTGAGGGAGGCCCGTTCAAGTCCAACTTGGCCCCGTCTGAAGCCACACAAAAGTCTTGTATCCTCCAATAACCAACGGAGATGGACCATGTGAAAATGGAAGAGTTACATCCATCTGCTGACTCCCCATGCAGTATCCACAATATATTCCATGTATTTACATGCAGAGGCCTAAGCCCAGAATATGTCAAGGCTTATTATCTAACTGATTTTGGAGACCTTGCATATTGAGTATTGCACCACAACTGTACTCCATTAGCATCTACATATGTATATTGAGTACCAAGTTAGCATCTGATGGATTATGTAAACTGCATGATGAAATCATGGGTGTTGAGAAGGAAATGCACTGCATTTGGATTTTAACTATAAGCGCTTTCTCATTTACGATATAAAAACCTAAATGCTGCTCTGGGAACCACAGACTGTGCAATTCTGTTGGAGTAAGAAACAATATGGGAATATCTGGAGCTGGTTAAAGGCTCTCTATACCTACTGTATTTGTCAAATAGTAGTTATTCCACTGAGATTCCATTAACAATTCCATTTCAATTTTGCCCATATTGAAAATGGTATGCTCCAAGGGTCGGTTCTTGGATTATTCAAGGTTTTTTTTTTCTTTTTAAATATGTTTTATTGCCTTTGAGTCTTAATATTTTATGAAGTGGTATCATGGAAAAGCACACTTCCAATCTGCATCTCAGAGATTGGATGTGGCCTTTCCCCTAAACTTGTAAAACCTTGCTAGAGCTAGCAGCCCAGTCTATCAATTTCAGCCACCTTTTACACAATGTCTCCACACAGTCCCATATAATAAGATACTTTATCTAAAATAAGTGAGTTGTTTTTACTGGTGTTGGTTATTCTTTGAAACTGATATACATACAAGAATGCCTATCTGTAAGGACTCAGCTCTGACTCAGTGCTAGTCTGCTGCTTATTCCATTGATTTGGAATTATTTCAAACAAAGGATAGAAAAATCAAATTATTTTTAATCATGTAAGCATTGGTTTGATTCTTTTATAGGCCTATGCAGCTATATATACACATACAGATACCAAGACCATATTTCTTGTGCTGTGACATTAATAACTTTAAATTTAAAAAGATGTAGTTTGCATATCATATGTAATATGTTGAAAGGGAAACGTGGAATAGGACTGAGGCTCTTTTCATTAGGGTTTAGTGAACCTTAAATACAAACATTTCATTTTGCAGGTTAAAATTATTTCCTCAATCGATTACCTTTTATTAACTGTTTACTGCTCATTGTGTGTATTTCCTGTGTATTGTTTTCCTTTCTTAGATATTTCATAATACTAGAATTTGTTTTCTGTTGTAGGAATTAGAGCTCCCATGATTTGTTCAACCAGTTGTGCATTTTCTTCTTTCACCACAGGAGGGCAGAATGAGACTTGATGAGTGATGAATTCCAAAAACAAATTTTTCACTCTAACTAAAATGAAGCTCTGACTTTACCTCTAGACTAATCAGGCTGATGGACAAATAAATATTGAATAATTCTCAGCAATCCCAAAACATTTTCAGTGTTTATTACTTTCAAGTCATCCACATAATAAATAGAGACAATTCAAATCAATAACAGACTGACACAACTAGCTGGAACATAAAAGTGATATGAAAAAAAAAGTAAATAAAAAAAGATTAGTGTTTTATTTAGTAGAACTAAAGTGGTATTTAAAAAAAAATTAAACTATGACGCAGCTGCATCCTGTTGTGTTTGTGACACAGGCATAAGCGTTATGATCAGGAAATATCTGAAAGCATACAAAAACAAATATCTTGGACAAAACTCTGCAAACACACAACACACAGAGCGGCCATAGATAAACTAAAAGCAGAAAAAAAATCAGAAGAATTATTAAAATGTTAACATGCAACAGAAGTGCCTGAGCTTCAATTATTGTTTCTCAAAATGTTTACATGATGTTCACACAGTACAGGGACATTACCTATAACTGACCTAGCCCTTTTTTATTACTACAAATTGCAAAATGTGTACAAGCATACTTCTGGCTCCTGTTGTTCACTCAAAACCCTGTTGTTCCTTTTGTTAACCATGAAAAAGATGATTCTACAAATTTTGGTGCACTGAAAAAACTGAAAAAGTGAGGCATATATTGCAATAGCTTTTAAAATTTTTCTTTTGCTTTTATGAACAGTTAAACTCACTTAACAACCAGAGGTTGTTAAAGTAAAAAAAAAAAAACTCACTGTAGACTTATATGTAACCTACTTCAGTTTGTGCTGAGACACAGTAAGGAAGCTATATGAATGCAGTCATACCCTTGAATACAAAACACAAGAAGGTGAACGTAAAAGGCTTGGCAACTGTTAAACGTAGTGTAGCTTCAACTAATTCAATTAGTCTTATTATTTTTATCTTTCTTTATCCAATGTTAGACCAGTCCAGAAATAATGAATTATAATTTATGTTAAGAGTCAAGATTTGATCTCAACCTAGGCTTGGCATACTGGTCGACATCAGTAGGCAAATCTAAGGGCATAATGTTGAGTGCATGAACAGCCCTCGCAGTTGAAATAAAATCAGAAGACTAGAAAGGCGCTGAGGAGACTGATATCCATTGCAGCATCTTTTCACACCAGAGGAAACTGCTTGCACTAGAAAGCTCACTTGTTTTCTTGGCACCAAAAAGGTTTAAAAACACCCACAGTCACCACTGTTGTCTCTGTACAGGTTAGGATAACGCTGTCTTATCAAATTATAATCAGAACTGCTCTGACAACATCATTTCTTAGTAAATAAATACAGGGCTGTCAATACAACAGCTGGGAGGCTAAGGGCTGCAGGTTAAGACTGGGCCGTTTTTGGCACATGAGTGCAGATCAGAAATGATTTCTCTAGCACGCTGCTGGAGGAGTTCAAAAGGTGAGTTCAGAATGTTGAATCTCATCACCCGCAAGTGGCTGTGGTTTGAAAGCAACCGACTGATTATTTTTAAACACCTGCTGTACACCGTTTCTACCTTTTTTTAAGGAATCCCCATCTGGAAAAACACATTTCTACATCCACTTTGATGGCTCAGACCTGGCTCACTGGCAGGTCAGCCTCATCCAGGTTCAGCGGTGGATCAAACATGCGGGGCTCAACGCTGCTCCGCCGTCGCCATAGTGACTCCTCAGGGGTTTTGGTAATGGTAGTAGGCAGCCTGGGGGTCACTTTGCCAAGCTCGTCTCCTGCAGCGACAGGCGTGCTGGCACGTGGTTGTGACTGGGCCGTGGCAGCAGGCTCATGAAGTGCTCGCTGTCCCACGCCAAGCTGTGAGCGTGGGCTGCACGGGACAGCAGCCCCCCGCTCTGGGTGGCATGGTGGCATGGCAGATACGTGCGTGTAAGAGACGGTGGGACCCGAGGGGCTGCAGTAGAAAGTGGAACGGCTGCCATGTTCCTACAGGAGAAACAGCAGGGGGACACAGAAAGGGAAAAAAAGAAGTGGTTGTAAGTTAAGAAAAACTAAATTTATGATGTGTCTATGTTCATCTCAGGAGCATGAAAAGTTACAAACTTGCAATTAACATCAGCACATGGGGCCTGATGCAGCTTTAGAAGATTGGGGGCTGAAGGTTGTAGGTTCTGAAGAATGAAGCATTGCTAGGTTGGAGTTAGCAGTAGCTGAAACAGTAGCAGTAGAAGTAGTAGTGGAAGTAGTAGCGACAGGAGAAGTAGTAGCAGAGGTAGCAGTCAGTGACGGTAGTCAACAGGGTTTAGTTTTGGTAGTCGACAAGTTGCAGTGGGGGCCTTAGGAAACATTAGTTGATTGTTGTTCATTATTTCACAGCTTTTTCATTGTCAGATTTCAGTCTCTGAAAAACAAAACAGAATCATGGGAAGAAAGAACAGACACAATAAAGGTGGTAAAAGCTACTACTTAGTAGCTGATGAAAAGCTTTTAGAGAAACATCCCAGATATTTTAGATCTAAACTTGGAGAGTTCATTTATCTGAAGTAGTGTTTAACTGCTACATTACAAGGAGGCATTTCATTAAGCTGTTAACACTAACAGTTCTGTACTCGTGGATTCAGCAGCTGTCAGTACTTTTTTCTTAAGCAGTTAAATTTTAAACATTTTGCACACAAAACATAAAAGAGGTCAACACGGAAAGAAGTATCGTATTGTCATCTGTGCGAAAAAGTAAAAAGAACATACAGGCAGTGAGCAGGAGGGAGTAGGAGAGACAAGCAGGATGTCGCACATCTAAGACAGGTACACAGCTGCAGCAGACTGCATAGACCACAAATATGAAGGGAAGAGAAACAGAAGGTGTGAAAGACACATACCCAGTGATACAGACGGGAGAAAGCTAAAGGTGTTCACAGCTGAGCTGGCAGAAAGGTCACACACGAGTCGTTGATTAACTCGTACATCTTTATTTTTACAAAATAACAATGAAGGCAGTTGAAAGCTATGCACATGAAGTTATGGGGGAGAGGGAGGGCGGTAATGACTGCAGGTGTGGATAGGTTATGTCTTTTTTTATTTATTTAGTCATATTTAAGATTTGAATTATACTGTACAACTGTTATTCTTAGTATTTGATGGACTTGAGTTGTGCTTGATATCAGATGTCATGCCTGTGGCAATAAGCCATCACATGCAAGAGAAATTAAGTCAAGCACACCTCTGTTCTTACACTTTCAGAGACATCTTTGACAACTTTACCAGAATGCACTTGACAAAATGAACTCAGACTCGAGCTGAGCTTGAAGTGACAGTGCAGCAAAAATAAAATAAAGGCAAAGCAAATGAGGAGAAGTGGATGAGATAAGCAGCAAGCCATACCTAGGATGGTTGGTTCTTAGAATACAGAGCCTCAGCTGTGCAGTCAGATTGGATCTGTGCTCATAATGTCTACAACCACCAAGGGCCAGCCAGTGAGTGGAAAACAGGATTAAAAAAGTTAAACTTATGTTTGAAAGGGGGGCGGACTGAGACGAGCTGACATACGTGCTGCTGCACTTCCCACCGATTCGAGACGTATACATCTGTATACAGGGGTTTGACAGCCGTCTGGCCTGCCGCATCTGCAACAACACAGTGCAAAGCAGTATTAGAGCAGATGGGCTGTCGATAGGGAGAGGATGGACGTGACGGGGGGGAGAGAGAGGATAGGAGAGGAGAGGAGAGGGAGATGGGAGAGGAGAGGAGAGTGATCTAGAGTCTAGCAGGAATGCTCTTATAGCTATCTATTCTCTTCTCTGTCGGCTTTCTTCCTTCTCTTCTCTTCGCTCTCTTACTCCGTCTCTTGTTCTGCAGCTGTTCGTTTTTCCCGTACTGTTTCCACTATGACAGGAACCTCTCCTCTGCAGGACTATCGCTGATTCACTAGCTGCTGGTTCCTTCTCATGTAGTTGCTGCCTTCTACAGTGTGTGGTTATGTTATGTGCTAATAACCACCTATCTACAATGCCTGGTTGCTAAAAATGCTGCGGTCACCATACGTCAAAACATGTTCTGTCAACACCAATGTTTACAATCACACGGGCAGTTACAAAAATTTTTTTAATAATAACAATAATAATAAAATTCTGCTGACACGAACCAATCTTTTCAGTCACATATTAAAAACATTTAACTCTTGTGGCTGCACTATTAAAAACATTTAACTGGTTACCAGAAATGCAATATTTGTCAGCCAGGTGAGCTTTTACTGCTTTTACTGCTATGACCAAAGAATCTCAGTCCTGCTGCTCTACATTGAGACAATGGGGGCAGGTGCTTTAAGTCAGTTATTGTCATTTCTGATTGGCTAAGTATTCATTGAAAAAAAAAAAAGCTGACTGATGGCTGAGCTGAGGGAAAAGTTATAAATCAGTGAATGAATCACGGACTACGTGAAAGCCCGGGTGAGGATCAGGGGTTTGGACGACTAACAATGACCACAACGTCCCCCAGCTGGAATCCAGCTGAGGCCCTTTGCTGCACATCCCTCCCCTTTCTCTCATTTGCCCCCCATTTCCTGTCATCAACTGTTGATTGGGTGGTACAGAGCTTTTACTTCCTCAAAAAACATGAGATTTTTGGTGGTCATGTAGGAATGAAGAAAATGGAGAACTGGAACAAAGTACATAGTGCAACTGTGCTTAATATGTAAAAACTGGAAAAAATAGTCAAAGGGTAAAATGATCTGAAAGATACAGCCCCATTTTCAAATAGCCTTGTCAGTAAGTCTCAGGTTCTGCACTATCAAGATAATGTACACAATCGGTCAAAAATCTAAATCATATACTGTCCAAACTTTTGACTGAGTCTGTTCCGTTTTCTGCAGGTGTCTTTGAGGCCTTGGGTTTAATTTATCTGATATTTCTTAAGCCTAGCTATGGGTACATTCTGTTGCACTGCAAGCAAAAATACATACTGTGGCAGCAGATCTTCCGGGCCCCCGCTGGGCCACAATGGCACCAGAAACAGCTTTGATCCAACTGTGCATCTCCTCTGGGCTGTCCGCCTTGTTGGGGACACAAAAGAAAGACATACTGAGTGATGGGGGGTGACAGGCAATGAGACAATGTGGACACAAAATCTGCAAAAATGACTACAGGCAGACAAACAAGCAATCCCAGCTTTCATGAATGAGGTGGAATGATAAGTTTTGTTTGTGGAGATGAAATTCTTCTTCTACTTTCGGCTTTTCCCATCAGGGGTCGCCACAGCAAATCAGTTTCCTCCATCTAACCCTGTCTTCTGCATCCTCTTCTCTTACACCAACTACCTTCATGTCCTCTTTCATTACATCCATAAACCTCCTCTTTGGTCTTCCTCTAGGCCTCCTGCCTGGCAGCTCAAAACTCAGCATCCTTCTGCCAATATATTCACTATCTCTCCTCTGGACATGTCCAAACCATCTCAGTCTGGCCTCTCTGACTTTATCTCCAAAACCTCTAACATGTGCTGTCCCTCTGACGTACTCATTCCTGATCCTATCCTTCCTGGTCACTCCCAGAGAGAACCTCAGCATCTTCATCTCTGCTACCTCCAGCTCTGTCTCCTGTTTTTTCCTCAGTGACACTGGTCTCTAGACCGAACAACATCGCTGGTCTCACTACAGTTTTGTACACCTTTCCTTTCATTTTAGCTGAAACTCTTCTATCACACATCACACCTGACACTTTTCTCCACCCGTTCCATCCTGCCTGTACACGCTTCTTCACCTCTTTTCCACACTCTCCATTGTTCTGGACTGCTGACCCTAAGTACTTAAAATCCTCCACCTTCTTGATCTCTTCTCCCTGCAACCTCACTCTTCCACTTGGGTCCTTCTCATTCACACACATGTACTCTGTCTTACTGCGGCTAACCTTTTTGGCATGAAACCATACTGCTGCTCACAAATGCTCACTTCTGCCCTTAGTCTAACTTCCACTACTCTTTCCCATAACTTCATTGTATGGCTCATCAGCTTTACTCCTCTGTAGTTGCCACAACTCTGCACATCTCCCTTGTTCTTAAAAATGGGTGCCAGCACACTTCTCTTCCATTCCTCAGGCATCTTCTCACTATCTAAGATCCTGTTGAACAACCAGTCAGAAACTCTACTGCCACCTCTCCTAGACACTTCCATACGTCCACAGGTATATCATCAGGACCGACTGCCTTTCCACTCTTCATCCTCTTCAATGCCCCCTTCACTTCATCCTGACTGATCTTTGCTACTTCCTGGTCCACAACAGTCACCTCTTCTAGTCTTTGTTCTCTCTCATTTTCCTCGTTCATCAACTCTTCAAACTCCCATAACACTACTGGCACCTGTCAATAGATTTCCATCCCTATCCTTAATCACCCTAACCTGCTGCACGTCCTTCTCATCTCTGTCTCTCTGTCTTGCCAACCTGTATAGATCAGTCTCTCCCTCCTTACTGTCCAACCTACCATACAAGTCATCATAAGGCCCTTATTTGACCTTTGCTACCTCTACTTTCACCTTACGCTGCATCTCCCTGTACTCCTGTCTACTCTCCTCAGTCCTCTCAGTGTCCCAATTCTTCTTAGCTAACCTCTTTCTCTGTATACACTCCTGTACCTCCTCATTCCACCACCAAATCTCCTCATCTACTTTCTTTCCAGATGACACACCAAGTACTCTCCTTCCTGTCTCCCTGATCATATTAGCTGTAGTTGTCCAGTCATCTGGAAACACCTCCTGATCACCCAGAGCCTGCCTTAACTCCTTCCTAAAAGTCATGCAACATTCTTCATTTTTCAGCTTCCACCATTTCATCCTCTGCTCTGACTTTGTCCTCTTCATCTTCCTCACCACCAGAGTCATCCTACACACCATCATCCTATGCTGTTTGGCTACACTCTCGCCTACCGCTACTTTGCAGTCACTGATCTCCTTCAAATTACACCGTCTACGCAAGATGTAGTCTACCTGTGTGCTCCTACCTCCCTCTTATAGGTCACCCTATGTTCCTGCCTCTTCTGGAAGAAAGTATTCACTATAGCCATTTTCATCCTTTTTGTGGAGATGAAAATCAATTGTGTATTACTCTAAAAAGGAAAAAGAAAAAGATATTCTACCTGTATATAAAAGGTCCTCGTTGCTGTGACGACTTCAAACAGATTATCTCTCATCATTATGTCACTACAACAGAAGTGGAAAAACAAACTGGTATTCACATATCTTATTCTAAATCAGTAAAAAAAAAACAAGAAAAAAAAAACAGGGCTATAGATATCTTTGTGCACAATCACAAAATGCTGTGGCACGCTAAATACCTCTGTTTACACTCCTGGACTTTGTGAACTTCCTTCAGCGGGATCATCCTCAGTGGCTCTTTGTCCTACAAGTAAGGAAATAACTATTACAAGAGCCAAAAATACACGAGTAATGTTACTGTTTGCACGGAAGTATATTACAAATATTTAATATGTTGGTTAGAAATTAATTTGTGTACTTTCTTGAAGTATCAGAATGCAAACTAAAACCTCTGATGGCTGTAACTTTCTTGACCTGTCTATTTGATACAGCAGACAGGAAGTAGGAAGAGTAGAATGGAATGAAAACACTGTCAAATACAGGCAGACTAGGAAAGGATATGCTATGGAATGTACATAATTATCATAAAGATAATCTGTCTATGTGTGTGCACGTGTGTGCATGTGTAAGTGTGTAGCACCACAGAGAAAACAAAGATAAAACGTGTCAGAACTTAGGACAGTGTGTTTGCCGTTAATTCCTTTCCACATAGTGGTACCACATAAAACATAAAAACAACAAAAAAGTTAATTACCAAATCTGACTTGAAGTAACTCAATGAGTTTTCTTCCAGTAAAAAATATCGCCGTTTCCAGTTCTTCATCTGCAGGGGGGGTGGGAAAGATAATGGGAAGAGATGTTGAGATCTTTTACATTCACCAACACTTATAACTTACTTACAACACAATAATCTAAGTCATAATGTCGTACAAACAGGGATATACAGTTGCTCAGTTGAAAGTTCATAGATAAATGAATTGTAGACTGACGAGCAGAGGGCCAGGTCAAACCAGCTCAGACAAGCAAAACCAAAAAAACTGCACACGCTCACCACAGCTCCCTGCTTGACGCAGTAGCCCGACTTGATGACGGTGTTGTCCTGAACCGACCTGCTCAGGAAGTAGGGTAGCTGGCTGTGGGAACGATGGAAGGCCTCACGTTCCATTCTGTCTGAACCATCACCACCTTCATGCTTGAGGTTAAAGGTCACCAGAAAAAAAAAAAGTTAATTGCAATTGAAGGACATTTTGACAGTATGACTGGAGCCGATCCCAAAGCACTCAGAGGAAATCCATGAAGGTAAAAAAATAACGTGCAAATGTCCCAGCCAGCCAGCAGGGAGGAAAATAGAACCTCTTTCTGTGAAGCAGCAGTACTAATGATTCTAATTGTTATAACTGTGTTTCACAATTGTCTTTTTTGTGACTGAGAACAGTCAGATATTTGTCAGTCACATAACTGTGAGAACTCTGTAAACAATAATCTTTCATCAAGTGTTCTTTGTCAAAGTCATACATTTTAGGAAGTTTTAATTTAAATCAGCGTTATTACATGAAGTTGCTATATAGATTTAAACATGTTATAAAGAAAACAGGGCATGTTAATGTGCATGCAGACATATAGGATGGTGTGTTAGCAGTGTATTCACCTGTGTCTGGGTGACAATGGGGACTCCTCCTATGATCTCTGTCTTATAGGAGACTGGTTTCTTTGTCATGAGGACATCTGGCAGAACCCTATGGTTTTCTGCATTCTGCTGCCCATCGGAAACCTTTGGCACCTTAGAATAAGATGCTCATTTGAGTTGAGAAGTCATTCTACATATAGTAGTTGTTTTGTGGAAGTCAGCTGTCAGTAGCGAAATCCACTTTCTTCATGACTAATAATAATATAATAATAATAATGGATTAGATTTATATAGCAATTTTCTGGACCCACTAAAAGTCACTTTTACATTGGATCCATTATTCATTCACTCCTCATTCATACTTGGTGATGGTAAGCTACGTGTGTAGCCACAGCTGCCCTGGGGCAGACTGACGGAGGCGTGGCTGCCAATCTGCGCCTACGGCCCCTCCGACCACCACTGGAACAATCACACACATTCACACACCAGCGAGTGCCCCACTGGAGGCAAGGAGGGTAAAGTGTCTTGCCCAAGGACACAACAACAAATAACTCGGTGGGAGCTGGAATCGAACTGCTGATCTTGAATCATCGGAAGAACCGCTCTACCACTGAGCTATTGCCGACTATAACAAAGTGTGTAATCTGTGCGTATGCAAAAGCTCTGCATCCATTTCCTCTTTGAGTAGCCAAGGCTTCATGGAGAACAATGAAAACAGTCCATTATACCAGAACCCATTACAATACAGCATCCTGTTAGTCAGCCCTGACTCACTCAACTATTCACTCGTTCATTTATAAAAAAGAAAAAATCAAAGCTTCTACCAAAGAATAGGCCAAAATGAACAGTTGAAACAGTTAAGCTCTGTGTGTCTGTCTGTGTGCACGTGTGTGTATGTGTGTTTCTCACAGTGATCTTTGTGGCTTTATTGAGAGCATTGACCCAGTCCACAAGATCCTGCAAGTCATTCGCCTGCAGGAAGAACTTCCTCATCCCAGCATTGATGACTAAAAGATGATTACAAAAAGAAACAGGAAAAGAAAAAAAGTGAAAACATATTCAGTCAGTCTTCATTGTCACAGTCTACATCCTCCTACATTAAATCATGATTCACTCTATGTTTAATATGCATCACGTGTAAATAAATACTGAGGAAAGTCTGCTGTGCATTTCACAGGAAGTGAAAAACATCTGAGCAAAGAGGCTCTCCCACACACAACCAGCAGCTCTCCAACAAACATGTGGATGATGACAAAGCTAGACCACGCTAAATCCAGCTGCCTGAGTTTCAGTCTTCCAACACGTACCCACTTATAACCATGACAAAAAAAGGGAAAATGCCCACGGCCACCAATGCAATATCCTTACATATTTTCACACAGATGGAACACAAAAAACCTTAAAAATATACATACAGAACTTTTTGGGTCAAATGCTTATTCGCTATGGATTGAGATTTAGGACATAAAAGGATTGAAGTCTCAATCTATGTCTCTCTCTAAAATAAAACCCTTCAATTCTGTTACTCAGATCATTCTTGCGCTTCCTCCATTTCTTTTCAACAGCATGCGAATAAAGGACATTAAAGCTGGCATGGTAAATCTGGTGGGAGCAAACTGCAGAAGGCAGAGACAACTCAAACCATGGAACAATGAAGAGCCATTCTCCTTGTTCTGCATTTTCTGTATATACCGCAATCTTTTTGCTTTTCCAGTACAGTGTAAATAATCAGCCAAGCACCTCTGAAGGTCCAGAGGTGCTTGGCATGTCTAGCA
The DNA here is from genome assembly GCA_013358685.1 of Antennarius maculatus. NCBI lineage: Eukaryota > Metazoa > Chordata > Actinopteri > Lophiiformes > Antennariidae > Antennarius > Antennarius maculatus. The sequence goes on from CM023616.1 coordinate 15,232,806, forward strand.
AAAATTACAGAATGAAATCTCTACTGTTAAGGGATCTAAGAGAAAGTTAAACAATGATACTAATTTTATCTGACTACTTCTTCACTCCAAGTGCAGTGTAAAAATCAGGTTCCCATTAGGACACTGGCAATTTCTCAAAACTTCAACAAGACACATGGTGTCAAACAGACACAGCTAGACAGTCAATATACTAGTCTACTACAGCAGTGGTACACTAGTATACCATTTAAAACATTAAGTGGCCTAAACATTAAAAAAAGGAAGGTTTATTCCTAAATAAACATGATAATGGGTATTTAAGAGTAAACCGTTCACAGGACTTTTAATTCTATCCTGACCACACAAAGTTGGACAGAAACATTTTAACAAAAAACTAATATTTGATACAAAAATATTGACAAGTTTACCATACAATCCATTTTTATCGCAAAGACTGGTCATGGGGGAGGCTTAAACTAGAAATATTCAATATGAAGACAAAATATCATGTGTTGCTAAACAACCCTTCCTAGTCAAAGTTGGGGGAAGTATATGAACAGTACTTGACGAGTTACACAGAGCAGAGGAAGACTGAGCATTCCTCTCTTAGCTTACATCAGGTATAGTCAGCGTTTTCAATATGTGATTCATGAGTGTCTATAGAACTGCAGGGATCCTTTTTATTCTTACTCTTCCGCTCCATGTTTGGTTGCAATTATGGGCTATCAACCAATATCAGTATTTTTATTTATGAAATAATAACAGATAACTTCAAATTATTAGTGTTTTCTTACCAAAGCAGAATTCTGCCTTAGGTCTCAGCTTTGTGGCATCACTGACCTACAAGACAAAGCTCACAATTGTTAGTTTAAATCAAGTACTGTAAATGGATTCTATTTATACATAATGTTTATATTTTTGTCAGACAAGCTTTAATTATATTTCTTTTTACCTTAGAAATGTAAGTGAGCTTTAAGGACCCAACGCAGTTAGCACCAACAGGCAGGTTCTGTGGGGAAAAAAAGGTACAAATGATGATTTGTGTACCAAGAAAATTTGTATCCAAGGAGACAAATTTAAAAAGATGATGGTCAAGATAAATTGTAAGTAACAAACAGGGAAGCTTTGGTTTATTTTTGTCCTGCAAAGCTCTGTGTTCAGTGTTTGTGTTACAGTACGACTGTTCCAATGTCATCCACAGGCCATCCCATACAAACTGGAAGCAAAGCACTCGCTGGTACTAAACCACTTATTAAAGCAGAAGACTTACTAATGAATCCACTATACATACATAGAGTTGTGGGTTGAGCAAAGTTTGTCATAACAGCTTGATATTAAATAGTCACTACGTAATGCTTTGAATGCACTCCATTAGAGTTCATTTCAGTTTCTGACTGGCTTTGAAACCAAGGGATCCAGATTTGGCGTCATTAAAATTTTAGTTTTTGGATCTATAAAAAGAAAGTGACAAAGTGAATCATTTAAAATCTCTCCTGCGCTACATGCTTTCTGTTTACACCAGTTCAAAATATAATATCTGCAGACCAGCGTGGGGGTCAAAGAGCAGAGAATGATATCATCTGTGATCAGTGACAGAAATATGCATAAGATTCCAGGTTTATAGCAAAATGAGTTCATTCTAAAAAGTTTTTATATAACTTGAATTTATCTAAAGCGCACGCACAGAGCGTCAATCTAGTGTAATCCTGTGCTTGTAATCTGTTCTTCCTTTTTGCTAACTGCTTTAAAGACCTGAGGTAAACTGAGGTATTACCTGTGGATTGTCCATGAACCACACCAAGCTTCCCTGCTGTGTGTCCAGTATGAAGTAACGACGCAGAAACTTGCCACTGCTCTCATTCTCTTCTATGTCCAGGAAGCCACAGATGCGATTCTGTCTGTCCACGTAAGGCATCTCACCACTGGTACATTCCCCTCCCTGCTTGGACCAGGGATGAGTGGGACGTGGGAAAATTCCTATACAACAGAGAAATTATTTAAAAAACATGAGAGAAGGAGAAGAAATGAAGAAGCTCAATGTCTTTTGCATTCAGCTTTTCTAAGATTTCTACTTAATCTTTGCATCTATCTCCACTTTATCAGAGCTTTCCTTCACCTGGAGCTTACTACGTTACAGCCTGCTGTGAAATCATGTGACAGAAATTACAGTTCTTCCTTTATCCTTTTACATCACCCTCATCCAGTCTTCTTTTTTCCTTGTAACACACAGTCACTCTCTCTGTCCCTCCTCTAATTTCTTCCTTTCTCCCTTTTTTTGCTTGCAGTCCTCTCCTCTCTCACTTTATGTGCAATCCTCCCAACTGTTCTCGAATCTGATTTGGCAAGCCTCTGACAAGCCCCTTCTACCGCCTCCTTCCCAGCTGAGCACCCACTTCAGCGTTGACCAAAAAAAACGCAATGAATAAATAAATAAATGAAAACTATTGAGCTCAGCCATGTTCAACACAGAGAAACAACAAACACACCCTCCGTAGCTATACAGGAGAAAATGTGCAATATTTCACTTGCTGTGGTGTGACATCCCTAAAAAGTACATGAAAAAAAAACTACATGATTAGATCTATATCTGGATACAGCAGAGTGTGAATGCATTTATGTCACTGTCAAAACCTGCTGAAGTGGGAGAAACATAACTAAGCATATTGTCATACTTTAGCCTGTTTAAGCTGCTGACTTTTTTGTACTGAGCCTACAATGTGAGACTGACATGAGTCTTTGGAAAACGGAGATAAAGGCACTCTTTCTCCAGGACATTACGAGCACTTCGTGGGCGGATGGGGCAGAACAGGGACAAAAGGCCCAGTTGTTGTGTACTGACTCTGAGCTGAGAGCATCTAAGCGGGGCATCGTATCCACCCAAGTCATCCTATTTGACACAGAGGCAGGATAAAGGAGCCACGCTGTCATGGACATCTCACCACAGCACAAACAATGATTGTCATGAGAGAGAGAGGCGCCCGTCGGGATTGGTGATCATGTCCGTTAGAAGCCGCACAAGCTCCTGCTAATGTACAGAAAAGATGTCAAAAATAATGCAAAGCAAATCCTCAGTGTAAAAATGTGGCTCTGTGTAAAATAATTGAGTAAGCCACAAAAAGCCAAATTCTATGTCCAAGACAGTGGCGCAGCTCGCCGCGCCGATGAGCAACACTCGTTGTGGGGGGCGTGGGGGGGGATACCCCCCCACAGGAGGCGTCTGGGGAGCCCCCCTTGGGAAATTTGTTAGAAAATGGGGTTGTTTTCCTACATTCTGGTGCATTCTGAGGGCAAAACCTTCTTCTCAGTTTACCTACAAAAATACACTAAAGTCAACAGTTCAAGCTTAACTATCTTCATTTCTATCCTACTTTATGCAGGTAAAAATGTGAGAATCAACAATTGAAAACTTACATTCACTATGTGAAGATACAGTCATACAAAATATTACTCAATGTTTACTTGTAAGTTTTACTTGGACAAGAAAACATTTTAACTTTGACTTAGACAACATCATTGGTATGCCATAGTTGAGTTGGTTTTTTTTAATTCAATAATATGATTTTTCATTTCAATTTAAAAAGGCAAGAAAAATAGCAAGCGAGTTGAATACACATTTACATGCATCGCTGGTTATTCCCGCCGGTCATAGGGATCAAAAGTCTAAGATTACAAAAAAGTATTGATAATATCTTTCATTTACCTTCTGATTGGTCTGTCACCACTCCTACTCCCTCTCAGCATTCACCTTTTGTTGTTCAATTAGAATTTTAACACAAAGTCTACTGTAAAACACTCTATTCTCATTTTCTTTCGATCGATCGTCCTCGCCTTGTCCTACAACAATTTGCGGGTTTAGCTTGTAGAAATAGAATCCTTTTTTTTTCATTGGACGAGAGGAGGTCATGACCCGAGTGCATATTTAATGATCAGGAGCGTTCGGGTCACTTCGGCTATTTCCGTCGGCATGCGCACAGCCTGGCGAGAGAATAAGTTTGTTTTCTTATGTTATTGCTCGGGGATTTTTGCGAGTCCAAAAAAGTTGTAAGTTTTAGCCTTTTTTTCCTAAAAATAAGAACGGAACTGTGGCTACACAGGCTAAAAACCTTGTAGCCACTCAGGAATTTACTTCGCCTATGGCGTAGTGGTGATCGGCTAGCGCAAGCCCAGGGCAGCCATGTGTAAACCTTTAACTTAAACTGAACTCAGGTGAAGTGGTGGACTAATTTAAAGACCTATTTGAAATAATAGGGCGTTCCAAGTGGTGGGTGACATTTATACAAGCCAAAAATAAAATATGAAAAGGGTATTTCCTACTTGATGGGCCAAAGCGACTCTCAACCATGCCAAAAGCAAGCCAATCTATTTATTTAATTACCAAATTCCATCAAATAACCATTCATTATAAAATAATCCATTACATTTTGGAGTCTCTGCTCTGTGTTGTTCTGAAAAACACATCCTTCTCCCTCTCTGTGTCTACACTACTCAGAGCTCTAGGTTTCAAGCTATCTTCATCACCCCACAACAAGCAAAACCAGGACCATTTGGTTTAATTAATTTTGTATTGTGATGTAACGATGGACCAAACCAGGCTAATCTTGGCTTTCATCTTCACCCAATGTTCTCCAGCTATTCTTGAGAATATACAAAGAAGTTTAACTACAATGGTGTGGCAACAGTTTTACAGCTGTTTTTACTTTATAAGCAATATGTTCAAATCTCAGGATGGAACTGCTGTGAGAGAACATGCACACACACACACACACAATACAATGCAGCTCTCTCTAGATCATACACCTTTTATTCACAGCAAATGTGTGGTTACATGAATGGGGCATGTTGAAATGCAGTGAATAGATTTCTGAGGAGACCTTTAGGAGGTTGAGACACAGGCACAAGGAGTTTACCAAGACCATCGAAGAGGAAGTAGCATTCTTCCAGGCAGCATTAAAATACCCTCAAGTTACCATGTTGGCTAGAAGTTCCTTGCAATAGGGTGTTCTCCAGAGTAGGGCACATAGTTATGAAAGAGAGGCCGGCCCTCTCTATCAGGATGTTGACATTCTCAACTTTTTAATTTTTCTTTTTGTCTGCTATATCTAATAATGAAAACTGACCTAAGGACTGCAAGAACATCTGGACACGGAACAAAAATCTTAATAATTGGGCCTCCTGTGGGAAACTTTCCATATCATGTTGCCATGGCGAAAGCTCAGTAAGATCCAGTCCCGGCAGTAAGTCATGAACACTGTGTTCATGATGTGATAAGTGTATACTTCGCAGAATGGGGGGGTGGGAGATATCATATTTTTTTAAAGCCAGTTAATGACAGCACATGCACTGGGGAAAATATAAGCTGAATTACTGATCCAAGCAAGTTGTTGTTTACAGGTTCCAGTGATACCTCATATTTCTGATAAATTTTTGAGCAGAACCAGTAACACAAAACGGGATATTACATGGGTAAGCAGTTGTCCAGGGTAAGTATAATGTTGCCTTGAGCTCATAAACCTTCTGCAACATTGTGTTGAGGACAAACAAACTACTAAAGTAGTCCAGGGAGCATGTTTGAGTTTCTGAAGCCAGGATATGAGGTTTACCTGCTCAAACACATGACCTATATCCATCAAAAATTAATGTCCAGGATACTAGGGCACACATACAAATGCATTCCAACTATCTGCCTCATAAATACGCTTTACTGAGCTTGGCTTCCTTCTTAATGTATGTAATACAGTACTGTAAAAATTCTCAAAGCAAAAGAAAGAGGGACAGAGTAACAAATAAAATTATTTGCAGTGAGAAACAGAGGTCCATTACAAGCAATTTTAAAGTGGTAACCTTGATGGGAGAGACATATTTGCTGACTTCTATTTCTATATTCTGTACAGTACAAGAAATACAGCAAAGCCCAGCTTGACAGCCCAGAGAATTAGAATTTTCTTTTCATGATCATAGACCACTGCCGATCACTGAAAGTCACAAGTGAAAACTGGAATGGCGGGAAAAATGACCTGGTTGTGTTAATGGAAATTGAGGGTATTGTGTTGTGGAAATTTACCCACTGTGGAACATGGGCTTGCGCTAGCCATTCGCCACGTCGCCATAGGCGTGTAAATTCCAGATTGGCTACAAGGTAGGTAGATATATATAGATATATATATAGCTATATCAGATAGAGGTGGGACATCCTGGGATTGGCCGAGGTCAGGTGGACCAGCTGTGGCGAAACCACGACAGAAGAAGGCCACAAAATGTGGCATAGTGGAGAAGATTCCAGACACCAGCATGGAGTCGGCTTTATTGTCAACAAAAACAAAATCAGTTCAGTCATCATCTGCACACCGATATCCAGTAGGCTTATCAGCATCCGGATCGCTGCACAGCCCATGAACATAACCATCATTCAAGTGTATGCCCCAACAATGGACTATGATGATGAGGCAGTCGAAACTTTTTATGAGGAGTTAGAGAACGCCATCAAAGAGTCACCCAAAAAAGACTTTCCGGTCATCCAAGGGGACTGGAATGCATAGATGCATATGAGCACGGGGGGGAACAGCAGGCCGTTTTGGGCTAGATGAAACAAACGACAGAGGACTGAGGATTCTGGACTTCACAAGAAGCCATACGCTCACCGTGGCCAACACGTTGTTTCCACAAAAAAACTCCCGCAGAACAACATGGCATTCACCTAATGGAAAGACACATAATCAAATCGACTACATACTCACTCGGCAAGTCAAGCATCAACAAAGCCCAAACTAGAACTTTTCCTGGGGCAGACATTGGAAGTGACCACGATATGGTACTGATGACGCTCAGACTTAAACTGAAGACACAAAAGGAATGCAATAATCCGCAAATCTGATTTAATCTTGACAAACTGAAAGACCCACAGGTCACAGGAATATTTGAGGCAATCATAGGGGGAAATTTTGCAGCATTGAACCTACTACAAGACATAGATAGCCCAACGGATAATATGGAGGAAATGCTTAGAGAAACAGCAAACGAAGTACTAGGGAAGGATAGGAAGAAAAACAAACCATGGGTCACTAATGACATCTAAGACTTATGTGACCTAAGAAGAACCTTTAAGAAGACCAAGAAGGATGACCCAGAAGCAGAACAGCACACTCTCATGAACAAAAATATCAGGAAGAGGATGAAGGAAGCGAAAGAGAAGTGGATCACAGAGCAGTGTGAGAATGTAGATCTAGGGATACGACACGGCAACAGTAGAGCAGCTTACGCCACATTAAAGAAACTGACAGACACAACAACCTACAGCTACAATAATTGAAGACAAGAATGGATCTTTACTAACTGAGAAAGCAGCGGTAACCAAGAGATGGACCGAATACTGTAAGGAACTTTACAACTTTGCAATAACACCAGACCCTAACATACTTATCAGTGTCACAAAGTCCAGCAGCGAATGTGAAGACATGCCAATACTCCAAGCTGAAGTGGATGAGGCAATTAGGAGTCTGAAAACCGGAAAATCACCAGGCATCGATAACATTCCTGCAGAACTTTGGAAATACGGAGGGCAAGAGTCAATTAAAGCACTGACTCACATTTGCCAAAGAATCTGGGAAACGAGGCAGCGGCCCAAAAAATGGACCCAATCTTTAATTATCCCCATCACGAAGAAAGGGAATTCGAGACAATGCCAAAATTATCGGACCATCAGTGTCAGGATTCCTGTCACTAGAGAGGACATCAATCAAAACACAAGAGACTCTAGTTCTGGTTCTTTCCAAAAATGCACTGACATAAAAAATACTTTACTTGTCGACAAGGGGACAAAAAGAAAAAAGTCCAAAGAGGAGTGAATCTCCACAGTTTTTATACATGAAATTGCATGTCATTGGTTACATCATTACGGGTGGAGTTGAGACAGATAGTGAAGTTGAGACAGAAAAACATAGGAATCAATTACCATATAAGGATTAAATGTCCACAGCACAGTACAAGGCTGAATACATGTTTTTCTTTAACAGAAGACAGTTTCCATAATGGGACATTGCTTGATTTAAGGGAGGGGGTCACTGTGCCCCTTACAACATTTATTTTTGGTGTGACAGTTAACAGATAGCAGGAGAGAAACTGTGAGTGCACAGTCAGGACATGAATCAGTCAGAATGTCTTCATCTGTATCAGTTAGAAAAACTTTCCACTGAGAACTTGTGACCTGTCTCTTCCCTCGCTGCTCCTACTGTCCTGAGAATACACTGAAAAAGTTGTTATAATGTTATTAAAGGAATAACATATATTTACATATCAACATTCGGCCTCATATGTCATGTGAGCAAAGTGTTGCTGCGGATCATCCTAAACAGATTGAGGAGTAAAGCAGAGGAAGTTATTTCAGAGGAACAAGCGGGATTCAGACCAAGAAGAAGCATCACTGACCAAATCTTTAACATCAGACTACTGATTGAGAAGCACCTTCAGCATCAACACAAATTATATCACAACTTTATTGACTTCAAAAAAGCCTTCGATCATGTCTGGCATGATGGACTATGGCAGGTTCTCAGAAACTACAATGTTGACAATAACCTCATACAGCTCATCCAACCACTTTACAGCCAATCAGCCAGTGCAGTGCTTATAAGCAACACTATGGGTGAACCTTTTAAAACAACAGTAGGTGTCCGTCAGGGCTGTCTCCTCTCCCCTGTCTTATTTAACATATTCCTGGAGAACATCATGGCATAAGCTCTTCAGGGGTTCCACTCCACCATAACCATCGGAGAAAGACCTATCTCCAACCTTCGCTTCGCAGATTACATCGACCTACTAGGGAAAAGTGAAGCTGAACTCCAGGAACTTACCACCAGATTGGAGTGGGTAGCGGGATCATATGGCATGGAGATAAGTGAAGAAAAAAGCAAGATTCTGGTCAACAGCTACAACCATCCAACATTAACCAACATAACATTGAACGGGCAAATACTGGATCAAGTAAAGGACTTGAAGTATCCTGGGTCCTTTGTGAGTGAAGATGGCAGCTCCACAAAAGAAATAATAACAAGAATTGGCATAGCAACATCAGCCATGACAAGATTGACCAGAATATGGAGAAGCAATACCATCAGCTTCCCAGTGAAGATCAGACTCTACAAGTCACTGGTACTCTCCACCCTCCTCCATGGCTGTGAGAGCTAGACACTCACAGCAGACAGGGAGAGTAGGATTCAGTCCTTTGAAAACAAGTGCTACAGGAGGATGCTACATATATCTTATAAAGAACACCGGTCAAATGACTATGTTAGACAGCTAGTTACCACCCACATTGGTGACCAGGAGTCTCTACTTTCAACAGTGAAAAGTCGCAAACTGGCCTGGTATGGTCACATCACAAGACATACATCCCTGTCAAACACAATCCTGCAGGGGATCGTAGAGGGAAAGCGAAGGAGAGGCAGGCAGAGAAAGGCCTGGATGGACAACATCAAGGGCTGGACTGGCTGCAGCTTCCAAACACTGCTGCGCACAGCAGAAGATCGAGAGTGCTGGAGATCCCTGACTGCCCAAGCATTCATCATGTCACCCCTACGGCCTTCTACACTGTGGGATGAGTGAATTAGTGAGTTGATTCGTCTGCAAGGATGCTTAATACCACAGATGCCTGAATTTTTTGTATTAACTCTTTCTCTGCGACTTTGGCCAAACTATCCAAAAGTTGGCTTCCTGTGACGTACGAGTCATAATGCATGTTTTGTTGTTTAAGGAGATCCACATCAGGTACACCAATGTCATGCATAAGTTCAATGATAGTTTTAAACTTGTTGAAGGGTATATCTTCAGCAGCAACCCATTTCACAACCTTTGAAAGAACTAAGATTGCTTTATCCTTCTTAGCATTGGATTTTGCAATGCATCTCTTTCGGTCTTCTTGCAGTGACGGGATATCCATAGCCAACATGTGTGAGTTCAGTTCAGCATGGCACGTTCAGCTGGACCTCAAGAAATTTTGATTTTTTTTGCAGATTTGTGCATACCATTGACTGAATTCTGTTGTGTGCATACCTCGCAATACATGGAGTTTTCTCCATAGTTATCAACGTGCATCACTCATGGAAACAATTGCGTCCACTGGTGTACAAATACTCGGATTTTGTTGGTTTTGTCTTCTGCCTCTTCATTCTTACTGTCCACAGAAATATCTGTCTCCTTGTCTTCATAAATTTATGATTGATATTTGTCCAAAAAAGCACTGATTGTCATTTGGTTTTTTTTGGAGGCATGGTAATAATGTAAGATTAATTCGTTGCTCTCTCACTGCTGCGTGCAAAATGAGAAGACGTCGTGTTGCCGTTACTTTCGATGCAAGTCGATTTTAACAGGGCTGAATCCCACAGATGAGTCTCGCCCGAGACATAATGGCGATTTCCGGGTTCGAAATTAAAGTGGAAAAATGGATAAATTGTGAATATTTCTTGTTGAATGGAAGTGCATTTTTCCCAATATTATATCGCGGAAAAAAGTAGCATCGATTTTTTTAATTGTAAGCATTTAAAGCTTGCATCCCTGGGACGCACGCTCTCTGACAATCGTGCATCCCCATCAAAAGTTGTGCGTCAAAGATGCAAGGACGCACGCAAACAAAAACACTGGGTAATGGCACTCCTTTTTTAACCTAAATGCAACTGCATTCAGGACAAGGAAGATATTAACATTCAAACCGATTAACCTTTGATATAAATACATGCTAATTCCAAGTTTAAGTCTCACACCAGGTTTCAAAGAAGTTGGGACTGGACCATATTTACCATTGTTACATTAAAACACATTTTTTAAACAATGCTCACTTTGAGAAGAAAGGAAACTGTTTACATTTTTAAAGTGGAATTTTGTACAATTCCTGCTGATGGACAACTTCAGTCGCTCAAACTGTCTAAGGTCAAAGCTGTTATATTTGACTCTTCTGAATGCACATTTTCAACAAGGGACAAGTCGAAACCGCAAGGCAGGCCAGTCAATTACTCAGACTCTTATTTTGAAACCACAGGACTGCAAATCTGCAGAATGTGGCTTTGTTAGTGTTTTGATGGAATAAGCAGAGATCCCCATTTCATCGCAAATGCTGGCTATTTACCTTTGCCCTGCATGGAGGGCACAATGAGGCACATGATTTCCAAAAAAATATTTGTAATGTTAATTCTTCAGATCAAGGAACACTTGACTTGTATGCTACAGTTCATCTCAGATAAGATCTGTACCAGAAAGGTCTGAGGCATGTCTGAATCTTGTTGGTATATTACTTCCTCTTTTATTGAGTCTGAACATGTTTTCATAGATGCACTACAAACTGAATTTAAACTGGCAACAATTTCTTAAATTATTAATAAGCCCATGTAGTAATCTTTTTCATAAAACCATGTCAATTTTAATTGAAGGCCACCTGAGATCACACAGGTCACAGGAATTCAGTGTCCATCTTTGTCCTTGTCCTTTTTGTCCAGAGATTTTTCACAATTCTCTGCACTCTGGACTAAAGTGATCAAATTCTTAAAAAATCTTGCGTATTGAAAAACATTTACTTTAAACTTTTTAAGTATCCTATGTAGTTTTCCAAATACTGGTGAACCTCTCCCCAGTGTCTGCTTGTGAATGATTCTTTTAAAGATGCCAGGTAGGTATAATGTAATTATAGCACCTACTACAAATTAAACTCCTTAACTTTTCTTTGTGGAATGATCTAATCAGGTTTATAACCATTAGTTCTTTGTTGCTCGTGTGTAAAATGTTTCAAATGTGTTGCTGGTATACAATTTTGAATAAACATATCCACAACAATTAAACTAGAAGGTAGAACTTTGGATATCACTTTGCACTATTTTTAATTTAACTCAATGCCAAAAAGAAAAAACGATTGCAGATGAAAACATGTTAATTTATAGGGCAGTTTAATTTTTTTTAAACTCGGGGTTGTCCTGCCTGTTTTCAGTGTTGTGGAATTTTTTGTAATTTATTTATTTTTTCTTTCAGAAACACTAATGAAAGAAACCCTTTAGGACAAAATAATGTGCGTCAACCAGGGACAATCCATTGAAACGAATGGCATATGCAGTAATGTGCTTTCATCAGGTCTGGAACAGATCAGTTATCAGTCAGCTATCAGCTATGATGGTCAAACAAGCAGCACATTAAATCTAACAGGTTTGACAGATTTTGGCCTTCAAAGCTTAATCAAGCAGGGTCCTTTATACACCAGCAGTTTGCTAATGAGGTGTTTAATCGGGTCACAATGTGCTAATTTGGAGAAGAGAATAAAACATAATCCTTAACTCGCCTAAAGTACTTGAAAACTTACGCGCAGGATAACCTTGAAATTATATCTGACGTTAGCGAACATGAAATTGTCCCAACTTTTATGCTAGCAGCATCACCGCCTCTGGCTGGCTGGCCCGAGATATGGCTCAGGTTAGCCTGCTATTAGCAGCCACTTCACATCATCACAAACTTGCCAAACAAATAGCATTGTATTATCTTCCCACTTCACGATACAAGCTGCCATTCCTGGGTTGCTGGACTTTCAAAAAACATAAATATAAAATAAAATAATTTCATCTGACGCTTTATAGAAGAGGTTAATGTCGGGAATTAAGTATCCTAGCTAACATTTTCGAGACCTCTTAGACGTTGTCGTAAAACACAGCTAACTTGTAACTACAGTTGGATGAAACAACAACGCTGTGTATGTAAGTGTTACCCTGTTTTATCGAGTGTTCTTGGTCAACTTACCCGACTATTCCCTTCTGTAAGCGCCACAAGCAGCGGTCAACGGTCTTGGTGTTGTTAGTTCGGTACACTCTCTGCCTCAGCCCATCTCCAATGAGCCACGACGAGTCTCAACACTGCTGTTGTCGAAGTGTATCATAGATTGTATATGATGAAGATGTTCACTCTATTACGTCCGTCTAGTACGAACAAAGTGAATAAAAAAAATGATATGTCCCTGTCCCAACAAAGAAACTTGTGGTGGTTAAACATTTTGTAAAGTAGTAAATAATACGATATAATAATTTTTCTAAAAAAATATTTCAAATCAGATCCTGAGAAGTTACATTGTTATTATAGCATATTTTATGAACTCTATTCCTAGTTTGGCAGAACCATGCTTTAATACTCTATTATTAAAATGAAAACAAATGGCGGTATGGAGGAGCCTAAATGATCATTTCACTCCTTCGAAAGATAACAGGAGCTTCCTGATCTACAACACGAGATTTATCTAACGTGTGAAGATCAAGAAGCACTGTATGGATATTAAAATCAAACAAACTTTTGTTTTGAAGTCTTCCACCAAATATTTTTCAACTTGTGCATGGAGTGCTCTCCAGGTTCTTCGGTTTCCTCCCACCTCCAAAAGCATGCGCTTCAGGTTAATTGGCCGGTCCCAAAATCGCCCGTAGGAGTGTGTGTGTGTGTGTGTGTGTGTGTGTGTGTGTGTGTGTGTGGTGTGTGTGTGTGTGTGTGTGTGTGTGGTGTGTGGTGTGTGTGTGTGTGTGTGTGTGTGTGTGTGTGTGTGTGTGTGTGTGTGTGTGTGTGTGTGTGTCTTTGTGTGTGGGTCTGCGGTGCACTGGCGTCGTGCCCGGAGTGTCCCCCGCCTCACGCCCTATGCCAGCTGAGATGGGCTCCAGCTCCCCGTGACCCGGCGGATTCAGCGGCAGAAAATGAATGAATGAATGAATGTGCATGGAAAATAAGATCAGAGTAAGAACTCTTCCTTTTATTGCCTCTAAGCGCAGAGGGTGATATTCAGGGTGTCAACACATGGAGAACAGTACATACAGTACAAATACAACAGAGTGGGGATTTAGCGACATCTAGCGTTTGAAGACCGGTTTCACTTGTGTCCAGTCTGTGACATTTTTGTCCTTGCGTACATTTATTATTTATCAAAGGGTCGTTTCCAGCGCATAATTGACTATACTTATTATATACAAACAGAGGATGTACATATTTTTATTTTTTTATCAAGAAGACATTTTATTTTAAATCTGATTTATTTTAATTTTTAATTTTAATTTTATGTAGTGTTATAATCCCCAAAGGGAAATTAAGAATGCACACTCTAGTTTTGTTAGTCAATCAATCACACGCACACATATTAGTGTGTACAGGCCCCTGTAATTGACACAACCACACACTGGGGGGCCTGTAAGCATGCAGGGGAGGTAGAGTGGTGGGCAGCTCCTTTGTGGTGACACCTGCCACTGTCAGCTCACCTCCGGGTGTTATTTTTTGGGTGGGAGCGGGAATCGAACCGCCGATCTCAGAGCATTGGACGACCCGCTCTACCGCCCGCTTTGCCACTGAGCAACTGCCACCCCAGATAAGCAACAAAATATAAAACAAATAAAATCTAATAAATTACCAACGTCAAGCTATTGATTAAAATGTTGGTAATAAGAGCGCTATTGTAGATAATTTTTCTACACTATGCATTCACAACTTTAAACAGGTTTAGTAGACAATGGAATTCCCCTGATGAAGGTCGCTAGTGAAAATGCGTTGGACTGTTTATGAAGTTGTTCCTGATACTGTAAGTTGTAAGGGTTTTTCTCTGAGAAAAAACCCGCTTTGGTTCATTGATCTCGGTTAAGAGGTGTATCTTAATAGTGAGACAATTTGTAGTGGGTAAAAAAGTTTATTGAAGAAGCTTAGCAGTTTACAAAGTTGGTGAGGATACAGCGCTGCCCCACAAAGACGGGCCAACAAACCTCTGCAGAAGAGTCCTGATCTTTATAGTGTTTGCTTAGACTCACCCTAACCATCAGCCTAACTCAGCCTAACATGTAACAGTTATCTATGTGCTGTGTGTGCTGTTCTTTTGTTTTCAAAACATTATGTGATAGACAAGGAACTGGTGTTGTGCTTTCTGTTTGTATAAGCAGATGCGGTTTGTGGTCATTTCCATTGTTTAATGGAAATGGATATGGAGACAAAGTGTTGCAGGAGTTTTTATCTCTTGGATTTCAATTATACATTTTTTGTCATCGAACAGGCGAACATCTGCCATGAGCAAACACACGTATACACACACACACACACACACACACACACACACACACACACACACACACACACACACACACACACACACACAGGAAAAAGCAGCAGAAATGTAAGGTTGGCTTATTTTTTTCAAAAGAGCTTCAAGTGAAGTAGCTTACCTTTTTCCGCTGCAGCTCTGTGACCTATACTGCTGCTGACAAAAGAGGCAACCATGGAGGAGGTGGGGGACCGCCACACACCTGAGATGAAAAATTTTACTCTGCTGTGGCCTCTCTACAGGTCTCGATCTAAGAGTGACACCTCAGGGTTCCGCTCCAGAGTGCTGTGCAGGCTCCAGGGAGCTCACTCAGGTAAGATAATCCACTTGATTGACTGAAAAAGATGTTTATTTTATTTAACTAGTCAATTTATTGTATTTCTAAAAGTTACGCCAGCACATCTAACCTTCCTTTGCCTTATATATAGATTTTTATGTTACACTAGTCGCTGAACACCATCTGGATATGACAAATAAAGCAGTTCTTGACAAATAAATAAAGTTCTGATGCCTGAAGTAATCAGACAGACCAATTTTACTTATAAGTATATCTTGTGCTTTCTTTTATTTTGTCTTCTATGATGATAGAAAATGTGGGGTGTGTAACCCGTTAAGATCATTTAATTTTAATTTATTTTAACTAAAAGTGTCATAAAGTGAGCTAAGGATGAAATATTTTCTCACACACCAAGAGACCACTGCATCTGAACAACTGTTTCATCAAAATCTTCCTCAAATGTTGGTGTCACAGTTTCTTGCCTGAAGTGTGGAGAAATGAGAAGCTTGTGTTCTTTCAGTGGTTAATTGAGAACCACTTCCTTTCATGCGTCTTCACAATTCAAGCCTTGAACTCTTACAACTCACATGCTTATACGTACTCTGACCTATAATCCAGACAGGAAGCTTATAAATGATTTGCTTCTTTTGCATGGGGGCTGTCTTTTTATTTTTGCAGTCAGATGAAATTGTCAGAACATTCAGATCTTATTTTTGTGAGTTGTAGTTAATTATAATTAAAGGAAACAATCAAAAAATGAAGCAGTTTGGAAATTTGATGTCTGAAGTTGTTTGCAAAACCATGACAGTTCTGATTCTGACCTTCATGGATGGTTTGAAAAATGAAATGCTAGAACTGCATCATAGATTCCTCTCATCTGAATGCCTAACATTATATTATAGTTTTATATTGTACAGTATGAGTAAATTTATTTCTTTCTTCCATCTTGTGATGCCGTGAAATAGACAGTTCATAAATCAAGCAACAGAGGGAGCCAATCCTCCAGTTATTTTTAGTTGGTATTTTCTCCACGGATTCTAAGAAACGTCTTTCACATCCATCCCACAGCTTCTGCAGCAGCTGGGTTTGTTTTGTTCAGTCTTTGAAATGTGGAACACAGATAAGATCTGAAATGAAGGTCTAATGACTCTTCTCGATAAAAATAAACAAATCCTATTTTTTTCGAAGATAGTGGGTTGCATTAGCTGATTAGAATGTCCATTTACCCAAGTGAATATCACCCGAATTAATGGTAGATGGGAGGGATGGTTTTTCATGTCAATGTTCCAAAAACAATTATCCCAAAAAATTATCTAACTTAAAGGACTTGCAAATGTATTAAGTACCACCAAAAAGCAAAACATTTTGGCCTGTCTGTAAAGTTTAGGGACGTATTCATGTTCTCTCTGTTCTTTTATAGAAAACTTGAAGTCAAATCTCATATAAATATTTGATATTCCAGGAGGTTAGTTTATTTATTTAAGTGAATGGAACAACTTAGCAGAAATTGTCTCAATGTTAATATCAGGTTCTTTGGTACATTTTAAAACCAACTCTGCCTTTAAAGGTACTTTTTTGACTAAAATTGTAGTGATAGGATAAAACCTCTCAAGCAACTAATAGATGAAAGATGTAGTGAGATTTCTTTTGTCAGTTGACAGACATTGAATGTTCTTTTGCATCTAGACAGATATTATTGTTCATATTCGGCTGAATACATGCATGTGTGCTGACTTCATAGATAAGATAATTTTTAGAATAATTTTTTTATGTGTGTGAGCACACAGTTTGGTCTGCATATTAATTTGTACTCTGGTGTATGCGCATTTGTGTTTGAGAAAAAAACTATTTTGGATAATTTGTACTCTGAAGTGGTATAAACAGCATGCTGTCTCCCAGATGAAAGCTGAATCAGTCTAATTAACCGAGAAGATAAAATAAGAAATGAGAAAAAAGGAGAAGCACAATAGAAAATCAAAAATGTCAGAAAAAAATTAAAAAAGAAAGATAACAATGGGGAAGGAGGCCAAGGAGGCCTTGGAGAGAAATATAAATCACGGTGAAGCTACAAGAGAAGAGTGAAAGAGTAGAAAGCAAAGCAGAGAAGGGAAAATGAGGAGAAAAGAATGGAGGGTGAAAAATGAATGCAAGAACAGAGTGATTAAGGAGGAGGAGAGGACAGCAGAGGAGTGTCAGCTTGCTGGTGCTCTCTGCTGGCTGTGAGTACTCGCCTTGAAATAACATTGATTATAGGCCCTTTTAGCCTGCAGTAACCACTTGTTAAAATGTATTGTAGAGTAGAGAGCAGCTCTGCCCCCTGCACTGCCCACACAGTGTATCTTCAGCCACTGGAGCTTCTGCAACAACCACTGACAAACCCGAAAAGCTCTTCTTCTTCAGGGATGAAAGGATCCGCCTCTACCTGTGTAGTAGTTTGAGATGTTGAGACTTTTAGCTGTTACCATTGTCAGCCACTGTCTTCATGTTTGCCTAATTTTACTTGTCATTTGGAGGCTTCTTCTTCTGTGTCCCTTAAACACAAATGTTCTTGTTGTCACTGTCTTCTGTACTTCGGACAGAGAAACTCTTGGATTAATTTTGGTTTGATTCATTACATCCATGCTTTTATTTCTGTAAATGCCAACCAATTTTGTTGAACATGTCCCCCAAGCAGACTCCAGAAATTCCTATAAATAGAACTAGTAGGCAGGGGTTTCTGCAGCTGTCTATGTATGAATCCATTTGGGAGTATGACACAGTATTTGGGGAAAAAAGGCTGTTTTTAGTTGAATGTCAGCCTGTTAAAATTCTCAGAATGACAATTTCGTATGAATATTCTGTTTTTAAGGAAATATATTTCCAGTTGGTTGCACCTTTCTTTCCATGATCGCCATCTTCTTACAGCAAGCTAACATTAGTCAGTTAGCACTAAAAGAGTATAACTGATGCTGACAGGAATGATTATAACCTGTCTGATTCAAAAACCTAAGTATTGGCCTGATGAGGCTAGATGAAAAGTGCCGGAATTACCGAATCAGTGAATTGTGAATGTGTGCAACAATAGTCATGGCAATCCATTCAGCTGCACACACAGTTCAAGTAATTTAATTACATTTTTAATAGATATGTCATCCCTGAGATATCCTCTACTGTCCTCTGCAGAAAAACAACAGAATCAATCAGAGAATCCCGAATAACAACAGAAAAAGAACACTCTATCAGCTCTACTCAAAAGGAGATCCTTGTCTTATCAATTGATTGGTTGATCATTTTGTGTTTCTCCTTATGTCTAGGTTTGTTATAGATTGCCTGAAATTAATTATCTTATGATACTTTCTCCTCTTTATCCCTATTGCAATCATGCTCTCCGTTGAACATGCTGGGTTCTATGAGATTTGTGGGTGTTATACTTGTGGGTACAAGTATGCGTCTTTTTAAAGAACAGTTGACCTCATAATGTTCTGATCACACTTTGTGTGTGAGCGTGTGTATGTGTGTGTGTGTAGGGAGGGATCACCTTGCTCGTTCTGAGCCATTTCATCAGACAGCACCATAAGTCAAAGTCTAAATGTGCCCCTTCCTGTATGTCCATCAGTAACTACTGTGGTTATTCACTGGGCCCTGAAGTTTAACATTAGTTGAACAGCAAATTAGCAGGATTTTAATATAACACTGGACATCCGTCAGTAAAGCTGTGTACACACAACAGATCTTAAGCACCGTTGGGTTAATTTTAAAAGTCAGTGGAAAAGATGTTTTCACAAATTTCATGGTCAAAATAGCTGCAATAAAAGATTTTATGATTAATGAGAGGAAAGGTCTACAGATTATACATCATGACATTATGACAGCTAGCTAAGCAGCTACCAAGTAGGTCGACAATTTTATTTCATGTACTTATGTTTATGTTGACTTAGACACACATCAGTGTGTCCACCAAGGAGATTAAAAATCATGTTGGATTCACACAAACATGTAGGTGATTTGCTTAAAGGGGATGCAGCACGTATTACAAGTTTTGATCATATTGATAACTGACTGCTGTCAATAGATAGATAATAGCAAAATACAATGGGGAAATGTAAACACACCCTCTACCACACATTTGATTAGCCGTTTTCCAATTTTCACCCCCTTTTCTCCTCTCTTGTGATGTTATTTTTATTTTAACCTCAGTAAAGAGTAATTGGTAATAATAGCCAGAACTAGATCCAATCTGTAGTCAGAGGAAGAAAGAAAAAGTTGACTGGCAGAGGGATGGAGATAGATCCAGAAGACAGAGATAGGGAGGGAGAAGAGGAACTGAGATGGAAACAAACATTAACTTTTAATGCTCTTTATTGGCTCGAGATGGGGCAGGAGGGATGGGGTGGGAGGGAGTGAGCAGCAGTCAGTGGACAGAGGCTGAAGGAGGGAGGGTTGAGCGATGAGAGAGGGAGGTAGACAGTGGGGAAGGGAGCAGGGGGAGGAGGTGGGAGTGAGTCAGAGACGTGGTGTGTCGGGAAGAGGCAAGGATCATCCCACACTGCTGATAATATTCCCTGGGTCAAGTCATGGAACATGGCGGTGAGTTATCTTCTGCGTAATAATCTGTGCTGCATGCATCCGTCTGTTTTTGCATGTCTTGTCCAGTTTCATGCTAATGTGATAGGAGGCAGAGATTCTTTCCACCACTTTTCATATGCTCTCCTCAAACATAGCTTTATCTGTCACCTGTTGGCCAGAGATCCAGTGAGCCCAATAAACTGAAAACCCACTTGCTTGCAGAATCTTTAGTCTTTAGTTTGAAGTCATTTGTGTGAAGACAAGTCAGTTAAAATGAACTATTTGTCTGAGCATCATTTCTATCAGAGGCCAGTTGGTTAGGTGTTTGAGGAACACAGGTTTGGGTTTTTTCCACTACTTCCTTAGTCTAAAATAAATATTCATCACAGAGCTTGATAGCAACACACACTCGTGCTTTATGCACAGGAACACTGTTTTGAAGACACAATCAACTGCACCATATGCGTTGTATTATTAAGATACTTCAGGATTTCCTTGGCTATACATCCACTTCACCAGGCGAATGGTAAGCTTTGAGTGTTCATTTTGGCAGTGCTGGTGAATCAGTAAAAATTTTGTTGAACATTCTGCACGCTGTTGCTTCGTAGGGTTACTGTACTTAAAACATTATCATCAGTGTTTCTACCAAGGAAAAAAAATACATGAATAATTCCTGGTAGCTAATTTGCTTGTACAAAATGACAATTATATGGAGGGGTCGAGGCTGTAAAGGGCCCCAGGTTGTCTCATATACTGTAGCTTAATTGATGTTTGCAGAGGTAATCAGAACATATCCTAGTGTTTAACAGGTAAAACGCTCTGGCTACCATGCATTTAGCAAGAGACATAATTAAGACGGATATGATTTTTTAGACTGCTGTTTTTCTTGTGTCATCTATTAGAGCAATAAATCTGCTATAGTCTGTGCTCTTTCTGTGTGTTTGTATTTGCTTGTAGATGAGTATAAAACATATTGCCATCATTGTCATTTAAACAATGGTAATTACAAGTAATATTTTGCAAAAGAAGATTTTGCAAAAGCTAAGCAGCTGTCATGTGAGTGTTATGAAATCTTTGAGGTTTTGGAGTGAAAACATGTCATACAATAGTTTACATTCATAAAAGACTGGGAAGTGTGACTTAACGTCTGTATTAGCATAAGATATTTTGCTGTGGTCTGCACCACACAGAAACAATGTGTTGCACATCCACCATTGCACACAGGGTGTCTACCATCTCAAGGAGAGGTTTTTCCTGTTATAATGAAGTGATTAAACTGTCAGTTTTGCAATGTGCAACTGTGTGGGTAAAGCTTGTTAGTCTCTCTTTCACACCCCTTTTTTTATTGCCCTTGTAATACAGCATGCTTTTAACTTCCGACATGGATCTTCTTGTTTTACAGGTAGCCCTATGTAGCTCTCTAGTGCTTCAAGACATGTCCTCACACCAAGATCATGATTCACAGAGTAGCTTAACCTCATGAATGATTGTCTTAGTTGAGGATACAGTATTTGTGTAAATCTGTACAATAAGTGCTGTTTACATTACAGCGATTGTCCCTTTTATTAGTGCACTTGCATTGAGCTGTGCAGCTAAGCATGTGGTAAATGTGTCAGAGTTGAGAAAGCTTGGCATGTGGCACTGCCACAGATCCCTGAACCACACTGTGGTAACAGACCTCATGAGTCAGTGAAAGCTGTCTGGACGTCAGCCAACAAAGCCATCATCAACCAGTGGCAGTCTACCGTAAAACAAACCATGTTGAGTCTCCTTAATGGTCATAATGCTGTTCTCTTATGGCTTCATGTCACTGGTTTGAAAATAAACATGTCTTTTTGTTTTTGTGACGATATTCTCCTGCTACTGTCTGCGTCCCGTGGTTATTATGAAAGACCTTGTGCTACAATATCACTGTTTCCTTAAGGTCTTGTTTTCCCTGTCCCTCTCAAGCAGCTGTGTCTCTCTCTCTCTCTCTCTCTCTCTCTCTCTCTCTCTCTCTCTCTCTCTCTCTCTCTCTCTCTCTCTCTCTCTCTTTCTCCTTCTCTCAGTCTCATGCTCACTCTCCGGCGCTCTGGCTGCCTGTCTGGCAGGATGTCAACTATTGATTTATACAAGCAACATTTTAGCAATGATGGTTGCTTATGGGTTATGCTAAATAGAAAACAACAAACAGGGGATCAGGTTGCAGACAGGCTGGCTGGCATTTGTGAAGAGGAATAACAATGGTGGTAACCACTGCTGCATTGTTAATGCAGTTACTACTGTAACGTAAATCCCTTTTCAATAAGAATATATAGCACTATGAATGCAAGAACCTGTCTTGTGAGTTATGATGGATCAGTTTTAGTTTCAGGCTTTTTGGAGTTTGATCTGATATTAAATTGTGATTTCAAATGACTATAAACAGGTAACTTTATACCCAAAACAAATAATGATTTATATTTGTTGGCCTAGATACAAAAACACCAATAAAGTCCGACCTGTTAAAAGTAGAATTTTGATTTGTGAAAAATTATCTTTTAAAGTTCCGGAAAAGTTTAAAACACAAATCTAAAGTATTTTTCTATGAAATTACATATGCATGACTGAATCATTCTGAAGCTATTTTTAAGGTGTTTTCCAGGAAAAGTTTACTATAGCCAATACCTATAATGTAACCAATAATTTAAAGCGCAAATTGTAACCATCTGCAGTGGACTGTGAAATTCCTTTAGCTCGATGACAAATAAACCTGACTGTAATTTCATTTTTATCTGACAAAAATATAAAGTTCCCATTTCCAGAAGAGGATCTGATCGCTCTGCTTTATATCATATATCTTTAATGATTTGGTCTGGATGCACATTGAAACATTTTAAGAAGAGTTTCTACATTCATTGGAGTATTTTCTGCTGAGTTACATCTGACAGTTGTGACAGTTTGGTTTTGCAGATTCTGCGGAGGAATCCAGGCCTCAACTCTTGAAAAGGTTAAATGCTCCTGAACACTTAAAAAAAGCCACAAGTGTAACTTCATGCACTGCAAATAGAATCCCTTGGCTATTACAACATTATAACACTATACCTATGCAGAAACCTAGTTTAATGAATAAATAAAGGGGAGGGTAAAAAGGCTCTGAAAAGTAGCACTTAAACAATTATTACCCCTGTGTTCCGCTGAGGCTACTACTTAATATTTGATGACTCCTTTCCTTTCTGCTGGCCCCTCTCCTCCACTGTCTTTTGTTTTCCTGTTCCGGTCAATGAAAAGGTCATGCTCCTTCATTAGATCTGATGTCAGGACAGAACAGCACCCGATTGCTGAAAAGTGTCACCTTGACATTCAGATTCCCACTCTAAAAAGATTTTTGTACCCTGTCACAGATTTACAATAAAAGCATAAGATCGGGGGGGAGCTTTCCCCAATATTAATAAGATACAGTATAAGATGAGTAACTGATGCAGAGGAATTAAGAGCGTGAAACATTGTTAACCAAACGGTTAGTGAGTCATAATTTCCCAAAGATATTTTCAAAACAGTTTCTATATGCTTTGGTTTAATGATCTTATACTTTGACAAGAGTGTGTCTTCAATTTGGCTTCAATAAGAAGTAAAATCATTTGAATGTGTTAAAAATAAAAGAAATAGGTTTGATTTGTGTTGACTTTCAATCAATCAATCAATCAATCAATCAATCAATCAATCAAGTTTTATTTATATAGCACTTAATCAAGCAAAAGACATTTCTATATATATTTATATTTTCATAGAGCATTATACAGCTGAAAATTATAGATATAGTGGAGAGACAACGGTTTTACTATAAAAAAATGAGCACGAGTGAAGAGAAAAGATTTTTGGTCCCAACCTGAGAAGCAGTGATTGCAGCTGTAATCACCACTAGAGGGCGATGTTAAGTAGAAAATCGCATCCACAACTGGCAGACTGATTTAGCTGTGTGACCACACACACCTCTGTAGAGCTGACGTCTGAAATGTATCACCCAACACTTCATCGACCACGATTATAACTCTCTCTCTCTCTCTCTCTCTCTCTCTCTCTCTCTCTCTCTCTCTCTCTCTCTCTCTCTCTCTCTCTCTCTCTCTCTCTCTCTCTCTCACACACACACACACACACACACACACACACACACACACACACACACACACACACAGTCCCCTCAGAGCTGGATTCAGGGTTTACTGACATCAGTGGAGGACATTAAATACATACATACAGTACATTATGTTATAGTTATATTTTGTTATTTGAACCCTCACTTACGACAGTTTTTTTGTACAGTGTGGTATTTCAAGTTTTTCTTCAAAGTATCCGAGCATTTGTTTCATTGAGTGTCGTAGTTTTCTGTGTTTGGGTGAGCAACTCTGAAGACTGAAGGACAGATTGTACCTCAAGTATTGATAAGTGAGCAATTGATATCATCCAATTTTTGGCTGATCATTACAAGGAAATGGAGGGCATTGGTATTCATTCATTTATTGGTATTGTATTAGTATAACTACTGACAACAATTTGATAACTAATAGAGAATAAGATGTAGAAGATTTTGGGGGGAAGACGAGAAAGAATCTCAACAATCAAAAGTAATTTTTAAAGTTGAAAATAGGACTTGAAAAGAATTTTAAATGCACCAACACTGAATTAAGTAGAACATGGTTAAGTTAGGAAAAACAAATATGTGTCATATGCTGTACAACTGAAATTTGTGTTGAATTAATAGTAAAATAATTTGCAAAAGTGAAACATATCAGACGTTTCCTTATATCTGAGGCAGGCAATATGATGTTATATCTGGCTTTATGAATTCATAGAGGTATGATAATTCTAATGGCACTGTAAAATCATGTCAATCAAACAACAATGACAGGAGTCTGAAGTTAAATGATTCATGAAAATAGTAATCTAGGGCAATTCTAATGAACTTGAGCTGCATCAGACCCGTTAACAGATATCATCTCATCATCCCTTCTT
This sequence comes from Antennarius maculatus, assembly GCA_013358685.1. Classification (NCBI taxonomy): domain Eukaryota; kingdom Metazoa; phylum Chordata; class Actinopteri; order Lophiiformes; family Antennariidae; genus Antennarius; species Antennarius maculatus. Next base: position 15,257,654 of record CM023616.1, read on the forward strand.
ATCGCTCCACACTTTAAAAGATAAGAAAAGAAGTCTATTTGTGGATGTGTGAGTTATCTAAATCTGCACCACGGACTGTACAGTCCAGGCTGTGTACATACAAGCACACCTGCTATCTGTACACTAAAAGAAACTACACTGGTAGAATTCTTATTTTATTTCCTCAAGTTTTTACGTCCATTTGAAATCCATCTTTTAGTTGTTTTATTTGTATTACACAAACTTGAACTTGAATTATATGTGGATAGTGCATAAAGAGATCATCAAAGATTGGAAGATAGAATTAGGTTCACAGTGGGCCAATAAGAACAAATAATAACGTGGGGGCTCCATCAAAATGCGCTCAGTGCCTCATGAATTCTTGGCTCGGCCCTGTTGTTTCCCCAAATGTTTTTCATTTTGAATACAACCTCAATCCTCCCGTACTGCCGGATAATTTTAATCTTTCTAGTCTTGTCTAACTGGAGTCTGGGGGTGTCAGTCCTCACTACCTTTGACCCCAGCAGCGCCTTTAATCTACTGCAAGAATGAGCGGCATTCTTCAGCCTGCACTGGAGGAGGAAGAAGAGATGGGAGGGGAAGTTACGACGTAGCAGCGACCGAGTCAGTGAAGTTTCCAGCGACTCAGCCGACACCGTCTGAAACTTTTTTTTTTTTTGACATGAACTCATCACAAGCGTCGCACACAGGATCTGTGTGTTAGAAGGACGCGATTGTGGTGCGTTTTTTGGGGGGGAGGGGGAGGCTCGGTCCTGCCCAATGATCCAAAGAAGCTGAATATGGGTCAGACGAACGTGTCTGCCGTGTCTCAGACTGCAAACGGTGAGTGTATGTGTGTGTGTGTGTGAGTGTATGTGTGTGTGTGTGTGTGTGTGTGTGTGTGTGTGTGTGTGTATCTGCTCCCTCCTCGGGACTCTGGTTCCGCTATCTTCATCGGGCTTTCCGCTCATTTTTGCTCGTCTTATTTTAACATTTTACGCGCAAATTGTCAGTACTTCCACACAGTTACGCACAAAGAAACGGGGGGGGGGGGAATGGTTTCAACACGCCAATAGGAAGTTATCTAACTAATGTAAGAAATTGTGTGTCAAATTAATTCATTTGCATCTATCTGGGCGACTGAATGCATCGATGCTTGTGTTGCTCTCCGGTGTTTCAGCAGGGCGTGTTGTGCAAACGTTGAGCTGTATACAAATCCGTGTTGCTTTTGTTGGCACGGCTGGATGTGAGTTCGTGTGCAGCAGCCAGTTTTGACTCCTGTCCAGATGAACTGGAGGAGAACAGCTTCTATTCGAACCGGTTTGTTTAGCTCGAGAAGAGCAGAAGACTCGATGAATCCCGTCTGGTTTAGCGTGGACACGTTTGTTTGTTTGTTTTGTTTATTTGTTTGTTTCTCCTGATGCGCTTCACATGTCAACAAGTCAATCTCTTATAACCGTCACAGGAAATGTCATCGCGGGCGAAATTTGCTCTTTCCCAAATATTTGAATAGTTGTTACCAGCGGATTTATTTAATTAAAAAACAAACAAACAAACAGCAAAAATAGCTAAAAACTTATTTGGTATCTGTTGATGCTTAAAGGTCGTGATTCACGTTCTTTTTAATACTCTTGACGTACAATTCAGAGTTCCCTGTCCCGTGTGGAGGCTGTGCCTGTGACGTCAGAGCAGGCGGAAGTCACTATGGTTACGCCCGCTGAGTGGAGGGACATAAAGCATTTACGTAGTGGCATCATCAAAAAAAATAAAAATAAAAACATAGTAAAAGCTGTTGGCTGCATCAACAGATTCCAGAGGAAGGTGCAAAAAGCTTCAAGAATTAAAAAAAAACATTTTTTTAGACAAAAACACTTTCAATTCTTGAATGTTTAATGTTTCCCTTGGTTTCCAAATTAGATGACAAAATTTAAATGACAAAAAATGCTCAGTACCTGCACACACATGGATGATTGATTCTTTAGCAGATGTCAGAATAGCTTATACAACTGTTGACCCTTGAGTTAAATAAAGATTTCCAAGCTTTGAAACATTTTCTCTGAAGCTTTTAATTGTATCTCACAGCTTTCATCGGCAAAGTGCGCTGTCTGGTTGTCATATCCATGATTCCACCTGCTGACAGTGTGTCATAAATGCTCATCACACACAGTCTTATCAGCTGCATGTATCAGATAGCGCAAGTTGTGTACCCTTTCACATCATGACGTAATCCCAGCTGTTTATAGTGGCTTTGTAAAGTAGTCTGGCCTGTAACTGAAGATACAAGCTGAGGATGACACATGTATGGCTGCATTATAAGCTCTGTGTCTTACTAATGAAGCTACATAGAGTGACATAAAGCCTTAAAAGGTATAACCCTATTCTAAAATATATGAACTTCACCAGCCTCTGCATTTCAGTAGTGTGGGAACATATTACAGACCTCTGTCTAAAAGCAACGTTTGTCATGTTCTTTAGTTCGCTGTGTCCTTGAACTTTAAACAATATCTGCATTTGTTTGGGCTTCTTATAGGGATGCTTTAAGGCAGTGAGTTACAGGAAGCGATGAAAGACTGAATGACAAGAACAGGAGAACTTTTTATGACCCTGTCAGCAACTGTCTTGTAGCACACTTATGCCAGAATGAATGGATAGGAACCTGAGCCTATAATTATGATATACGTGACTGCATTATGGGTTATGTAATGACGCTGTGATGCATTTTAAATGCTGAATATACAGTACTGATGGCATAAGAGTATCTAAGTCTTATTGGAAGATCATTAACATAAATGTAGTGCCCTATGAGCTTTAATAAGTCGCTGCTGCAATTACAGAGGCAAAAGTTGAACAACTCTTTTCTTCTGTGGGCTACATTTAAAATGACTTGGAAGAAATGAGCCAAGTGTTAAAACTGCAGCAAGTGCCCAGTGTCACCCCTCCCCACGCTCCCTTCCAGTACGCCTCGTTGCCTTGTTTTCTTCTTCTTTCCTTCCCGTCTTTACTATCCTCCTCCACCTTATCCTCCTGTTCCTCCTCATTCTTGTCTCTACTCTAGGTATTCCATATTTCCTTTTGCCCAACCTCACTTTCCATTTTTCCTCTTCTTTCTCCAACTCCTTTTATTTTTACTCCTGCTCTGCCTGTCTCTACTCTTTCATCTCCTTCCTCCCTGTTCACGAGGTCTGGTTCTTCCCTCTCTGAAGGCTTACAGTGAAGGAAGGAAGCCTCTCCCTTTCCCCTCCTCCTCAACACATGTTCCTGCTATAACTTCTGAAAAAAAAAATCACGCTAGCTGTGTGACAGTACGAATCCGCTTTAACCCTTCAGTGTAAAACCAAACCAAATATATGCCACTTATGCTGAAGTAAAGGTGCAGAAAGCTGTACAGCTGTCAAACCGGTCTAATTAACATACTACGTATACCTTTAGTGTTGTTGATCTATGGAGAATAGCAATTACAATTCCCAGAAGGAGTTCTGTGTGGGATCTCTGCCCTGTTTCAAGTTGTGTTTCTGATGATCTCACAAATTTTCACAGTTGCTTTGTATTAAAATGCCTGAGTCATCCCTTCAGCACAATTATTGTGGCCAGCTATTTCATAATAAAACGCCCCTGGCTATAAAACTGCTTTGTATCATGAAGTCCAGTAAGCAAATATGAACTTGTAGTAATAATCCTCATTGATTAACAGATTGATGATGCAGGTAAAAAGTTGGATCAGAACTGTTGGGGTGAAAATCCATTTCCTCCCCTTGGACAGATCTGCTGTATCTTATATAAAATGAAGGATTTCTGTAAAGCTGTGCGTGTTTGGGGTTTCCTGTGCAATAAATTAATCATCACATTTATTAAGTATTGCAGCAGTTTAATATATTATGAAGCCTTTCCTTGGAAAATACAAGTTTGCCTTTTTTTAGGCTATGTTACCGATAGGGTTTTGTGCTTCCAGTTCTATCTTTTGGATGGTCTATTTCTGTGTAATATCTTACAGAATGGAGTGTATGGAGAAGTGGTGGAGTTGGATGAGTGGGTGGACATGATGCTCCCTTGTAGCTTGAACTCCTGATGTCACGGGGAATGGCACTCCACCACTGAGGGAAATGTGAATCTGCTTTATGATAGCACAAAACTGAATTGGTAAAGTTTTGGGAAAGATCATGGTTAGTGTAGAAATAAGTACTCGATTACTCAATCTCAGCACTTATGTTGTTGAATGTTGACTATTTGTTGGTCAGTAGAAAGTTGGTGTCTTTTGTGTTAAATTCTCATGTTCGGTTGATCCTCCATCACCCTTGACCTCCTCATGTCAACTGTTTTGCTATATGACATCACCTGACTTCCTGTTTTGCTCCTTCTGCATAAACACATTGTGGTTTCTGGACTGAAATGACTGATGCTACGTTTCTAGTTTTGACATTTTGATCTAGTGTACATTCTTAAACCACTAAACCGCTCTTCTTTTATGTGAATCAACTGAACTAGCATCGGCCCTCTGGTTGGTTAGCTGTGAGTTTCATCCTCTGAGGGTCTTGTCAGTGCTGTGCTGGTCAACAACTAGCTAAATGGCATCCATGGTGAGCAAAGAAAGTTGGGTTTGATAGATAATGAAAATGAAACTTCCTTTGCTTAAATAGACTTGGACCAGTGTCAACGCGTTCAAAGCAGATTGATGTTATTTCTGACACCTGATCAGACAGGTACCTAGACTTTACCACTAGTTGTCACTCATCAGCCTGCATCTGAGCACAGGAACGGGGAATCTAGCAGGCCTACAGGCCGTTACTTTCAGTGAAATAAGACGTGGAAAAGATGGCAGTGACTGCATTCCAGATCCACGCAGAAACCTTGCAAGTAAAATCTGCAGTGAGTTTTCCAAAATGTAAACAAACAAGGCAAGCCAGTTATTTTAAGATGTAGGGAAGCTGCGACGTATGAAAGAGAGTTTGATCGTGAGATGTAATCAAACCATCGATTGCAAATTCAGAAATTCAAAAATAATGCTATATCTGAGTATTCAGAATTGAGAAAACCAGTTATAGTTATTGCAATAGATTGAGATTGTGATATGATATTTCATAGGGGCTCTCTAAAATATCAGTTTCCTGTATTACTACATGATGCATTAATCTAATACTAGTGTCATACCAGGTTTTGATATTGTTCCCTGTCTTTCTCATTCTTTTCTTTATTTCCAATCCAAACAATAATTTTTCTTTCAATTCTTTTTATTCATCTTAAATGTTCTTCATCTCTTTGCCCTGTAAGTTTTAACTCCAACCGATATGCCCATTTGTTTCCCATGATAGTTTTAATAGATGGTTTAATGGGGATTATTATCACTGTCACTGATTTTCCCATTAATAGCTGCACTAGGCAGCTGCTGAAATCCACCTACTCCTGTGATTTGATATCAGTGCAGGAACAGGAAGTGTGTGTGTATGTGTGTGTGTGTGTGTGTGTGTGTGTGCGTGCGTGCACGTGTGCCGTGCGTGTGCGTGCATGTGTGTGTCAGAGTGAAGGAACTAAATTGGTGTGTTGGCTCTAAACTGCATTTTCCTGTATTTCTTTTCTTCTTTGACTCTGTGATTCTAAAATGCAAAAAAGGTTCGAACCTTTGTTTTTTTAACATGCTCTTACTGGAACAATACATAGATCTGTGATCACCATCAAGCCGCAGCAAGAGATAGATTATGCTCATTAGCTTCACCTCATGTCCAACATTAAGGCAAATTGAGCACCAGATGGTCAGCACTCTGTCAACACTGGAAATATCCGGCCAATGAACACTGTATTGATCATTTTCGTCTAACCAATGGTAAAGAGAGGGCTTTATTCTACCAGATATGCACGTTAAGAAAATATTATTGCTTCCCTTTGTTTCAAATGGTGTTTATCCGGACCTGCCTTGATATTTGTTCTTTCCTTTCCGACTTTGCTGAGATTTCAACTTTGGTCCATGTGAAGTCTTTGGATTTTTTTTTTTGCTGACTAAATCCTGTTGCTTCATAAGCCTCTTAGAATAGTGAAATGGCTACATTGTTACCTTTTAAAACAACCTGTTTCTGCAAATGTAATTAAGAGGAAGATGGTCTGCATGAAGTTTGGTTGAAATGAAGTTACAGAATCAAATGTTTCAGTAATGGAGTTGTTTGGTGGTTTAAATGCTAGATTATTTTTTAGGCGTTCAGTCAAAACAGGACGTTTTTGAAAATCTTCTTAGCCCAGTATTTGGTCTCAGTGGCGAGGACAATATGGAGTGCAGGGATCAGGTGTGTAATATACAGTATAATAAGTTCGTTCACGTGTGAAAGATTTCCCCCGACACACACTGAGACTAGATAAAACTCACTAAGACAATATTTGCTACTTCCTTAGTTAGATGCTTTGGTTCGATCACATGTCAGTCAGAGTTATAGATGAAACTATTCTGTGTTAACACTGTTAATCCCTGCTGCCTGCATGGTTACAACTCTCAGTTATTTCTTGGCTCAGTGGCTGTGTGTTGTACCACTGGTCTCACTAGCACAAAGTCTGCAGACCAAAGAGTTGGATTGGGCTACGCTTGTATTTAACAATTCTGATTCCAGTGCGGATACTGCTACTTGGTTTGGGTTCTTAACAATTCCAATTCTTTGAAGGGCAAACAAACCATGTACTTATCTATAGGAGAAAAATGTATTTTAAAAAATAAATATTAGCCAGTCTGGATAAATGATGTACCGTTCATCACGAATGACTCATTTGTGTCACATTGTGGGTTCAGTGCCCCTGGATTAGTGGCAATAAACTGGCCACCAGTGTTAGCAATCTGAAATGTAAAGACATAAAAATCAAGGAAAAATCAATTTAATTGCATTTCACTTAACTGATTGTCACAGTGCTGCTGTTTGTTGGCTTTGGGTTGACTGAAGAGGAGGCTGAGGGAAGCAGGACTGGTGTCACGCATCAGACATGGTACACTTGCTGATTTGTACACCATGTAGGCAAACAAGTTTACTAATGGTAGTTGTGCAACCAGTGTTGCGTGGAACATGTCTTGCAGAGCTGCTGGAAGGTGCTGACTTGGCCTTTTTTAGGGCAAAACAAAGGTACATGTTTGGGCACCACTAGCTTAGGTCTGTGGCAGAGCCTGGCTCGAAAGACCTGTCCAACCTGGCATGGAAACTGTAGAAGCTGCATGCCGTTACCATGGAAATGTCAAATAATATACGTAAAAAGGCTTTATTATCATTGTGTTTATTTGAGATTAGGAGTACTGCTCTGCTTTGTGTATTCAAGGACATAAAAGAACATATAATATAGTGCATAAAATAGAAACAACCTCAGTATCTAACAAAGCCTCAACATATGCCGTCATCCACAGGAGGTCATTTGCCCTCGTATTGTCAACATTGTATTACGGAGGCAGAAAAAATAACTTTCAGATCAAAAAATATGTTTAATTGCACTGATAGGGTCGATTGTTAAATTTTGAGTATTGTTTGTTGTTGGGTTCAGATGGAACTAGAGTTTTGGATGATGTTCTCGATCCCCAGTGTTAGCGGCAACTCACTCTTACAAGAATTAAATTAATGCAAATAATGAAATGTAAAAGATATTTTACTGTACTGAGTGAAAAATTACAAGAAAGAAGCTTTACAAGTCTGAAATATCAAAAAGTTTTGCGAAACATGAGCTGTTCACATAAGTTGCCCATGATTTGACCCACTTCCTCACTGTTGCACAATACTGTACTCTTCAGCCACAGCTGGTGACCACACAGGAAATCAGGAATGATGAAACATCCTCTAAATCTTGATAGATGAAGCGGGCAAACCGAAAAGCAATAAATATTATTACTTAAAGGCTTTTGCTGATCAAAGTCTTTTTTTACTGGGACTCCTGCAATAGTCGAACAGGTAACTGAAGCGTTTTGTGGCCTCAGAAAAAACTGCGTTAAACCGAAATGCCTTTTGTGATGCCATTTTTAGGCAGGGTTGGTCGGGGTCGGAGACGAACAGATTTTAAATAAAAGAAAAAACAACTGGGAGAGTGAAGCTGGAAAGAAGTCCAAAACCTATGTAGCTTCCCATTTCTGAGCCAGACTTCAGCTGTATCTGATATGTAGTTAGAAAAATAAACCATCCTGTGCTTGAACTTTGGACACCACCTCTTTTTCCTCTGTCAGGGTTTGATATGGTACTGACACAAATATACGGTAGTACCTCGAGGTAGGAGTTTAATCTGTTCTGTGACTGAGCTTGTAATTCAAACAACTCATAAGTCAAACAATTGTTTCCCCATTTAAAATAATAAACATTATTTAAATCCTTTCCAGCCTTGTAAATAAGCCCTAAACTCCTACAAATTATGAAAAAAACCCAACCTGTATCAACCAATAGACATGCTTTATCTGTGCATAAATAATTAAATGTATGTTACATTAACAATGATTTAGTATGAAAAAAAATGCAAAAGTCATGAGCTACGTCTTTTACTCCACGACAGAGAATGAGATGTGGTCTCAGCTGATGTTGTATCCATCCGCCAACTAGTGATAGTGTCCCTAAGCACGGCTCGTCTGTTGAAATTATGGACAGAGTGACGGCTTGTCTGTCAAAAAACTCATATGTCAAGCAACTCGTATCTAGAGGTACTACTGTATACACACACACACACACACACACACACACACACACACACACACACGTACACACACAAATAAGAAAATACCAACACACACATCTTCCGCTATTTGTATTGAATATTCCAGGGAGTTCACACCACTTCAGACATTTCAGCTGGAAGAAAAGGAATCATTGAAAGACAAGGATTAAGTCTTCAAAACCACAAATCCTATGTCTTGTTACTTTTTAAACAGTTTTCTGCTGTAAAGAATCTCTAAGTTGTGAAATAAGTAAAGCTCTTACAGAATTCTGAGTGTTGTTTGTCTAATATAACACTGCATTTTAATAGATATAATTCTTTGTGTGTTTTTAGTCGATGGGTTGGAGAAATCCTCACTGGCCAGCTGTGATGTGGTGGTGGACAGCGCCACCAATACCCAGAATTCACATGCATCACGGCAGCAACGAGGAAAGCTGTCCTCGCTAGGAAAACTCTTCAAACCCTGGAAGTGGAGGAAGAAGAAGACTAGTGACAAGTTCCAGGATCTGTCCAAAGGTAGGCATCTTGCGCAGGAATGTCAGCATTTATGTGTATGAAAATCAAATGGGTTAACTCTGGTTTTAATCAAAACATCGTCTTCTCTTTGTTTCGGCTTGTCCCATTAGGGGTCACCATAGCGCGACACCCTATCTCCTACATCCTTCTCTCTAACTCCATCTGCCCTCATGTCTTCCGTTGCTACATCCATCCATCTTCTCTTTGGTCTTCCTCTTTCCCTCTCGTCTGGTAGCTCCATCCTCAAAACCCTTTACCAAATATACTCACAATCTCTCCTCTGATTTCATCAAAACATCATGGTTTTAATTTTTGGCTCTTCTTCTGACATCAAATTGGTGACTTGTAAATATGAGCTGGAGCAGAAGGACTCGAGATGAATCTCTCATCACTGGTGACCCTCATTAGTGATCTGTTTGTAATTTTAGCAAGAGCTATTTTACAAATGCTAAATTGATGTCTGCAAATGATGAATTCAAGGATGTAGAACCCCCCAAAAAAGTCTTACAGACACTGCAACAAAAACCAGGAAGGAAAAGTGTCTGCTCATTAATTAGATATGCGAGTAGCACGGAATTTAGATGTAAGGACTTATTTAGAGCACCAAGGCAGCTTATCTGTGTGTGTGTGTGTGTGCGTGTGTGTGTGTGTGTGTGTGTGTGTATGTGTGTGTGTGTGTGCGTGCGTGCGTGTGCCTGTGCGTGTGTGTGTGTTGTGATCCCAACACTCTAACAGATATCAGAAAACAGCATATGCAGGCACGCCTTCACATTAGAGAACCTGAAATCAGACAATCTAAACAATTGAAAAGTGGACCGACTAATGGTTGATGATGTGGATCCAGCTCCAACTGTGTGACCGGCGTCGTGTGTGACTCTGATGCGTACGCACCTCATTGCAAGCACAACAGATCGATTCCCTCTCAAGCTGTTTTTCTCACAAACCAACCAACCATGCAAACCAGCTTTTTCAAAAAAAGAAAAAAAAAGGATTGGAATTGCTTTGCCGTACTTTTATCGATTCCTGTATAACTGAATGGCTCTAGGTAGGGTGCTACATAAAGGAAGAGCGAGTTAAGTTACTCCTTTCAGCAACACAATGTGCGTGTTTATCTTTCAGTTCTGGAAAGAAAAATCTCCACTAGACAAACGAGGGAGGAGCTCATCAGGAAAGGAGTTCTCATCCCTGACCAAGGTTTGTCTCATAGTTTGTCTATTTGAGAAACTTCTCCAAATTTACCCTGGTAATATTGATGGAGCTGTTTTGTTTTGGGTTTTTTTTGTTTTTTTCCAGTTCTTTGTATTTTACAACATTCAATCTTCTTGTTGCATTTCTTACCTACAATTATTTAAGTTTAAATAAATGGTTCATTTTGATGTTTGGAATCTGTCCTTCTTAGATGAAACAATAAGCAGTGAAAATTTGAATGGCCATGCCACATCCAGCGTGACATCAGAGGAGGTCAAAGTTCATATCGAGACTCCAGAACCCCTGCTGGAGGAACAGGCCACCGGTCCCGCCATTACAGTGGACAAAACAGGTAGTTTGCGAATCCGCGTCTAGCATAAGCTTCTTATGCCTGAAGGGTAAAGGTTAAGAAGAGAGAACGAATTCTCTCCAGTCTCATCATAACGATCAAATAATTTTTATGTCTCAGTCACATAAATCATTGTCTCACAAGTTTGCGTTTTTCTTCTGGTTCATGAATGTATTCTGAATCACAGTAGTAATATTATATCCACAAAGACGGTGCTTAAATTCCATTGGTTAACTGGCGCTAATACAACTGTGAGTTCAATCATAGAACGTGTATTTTGTTACTGTGGAATGTGGGATTTTTACAGTTTATAAACTCTTTTTTCCCTGTGCCATAAGTAATTGTCACAGCCTATTTAGGTCATTTGCTTTGAAGTAACTGAAAGTGTCCTATTATGATTATATAGCATCTTTTTAGCCTGACCAACCACTGAAAGCGCACATTCATACACTGGTGGCAGAGGTTACCATGCAGCCATTCATACACCAAAGGAGCAGCCAATGAGAGTGATATGGGCTTCAGTATCTTTCTCAAGGACACTTTGACATGTAGACTTGTGGTCGGGGCAAGATCGCCAACCCTCTAATAAGTGGAAGACTGCTTTACCTGACCTGCCCTGTCTTTTTCCTTGGCTGTGGAGTGAAACCACTGAGGGACCTCTGACTCAGTCAAATGGGTTCCAAAAGATATTTCCATTAGCCGCCATTCACAGTCTGAAAAGAGCAGTGACCATCTCCTGATGGCCCCTGGCCCCCAGGAGACAGGCGCTTGTTCTCACATCTGATGCTACTTTAGAGCTGCACTGTTCTTATCTCAACCCTGTTAGCATTGAACTCACAGCCATTTGTTACCATAGCCCAAGGGGCTATTTTTTCACCCATGCCTGTTTCTTTTTGTACCAGCAGGATGAGCAAAAGCTACAGAGTGGGTTTAAATCCTATGTTATACTGTATGCATCAAACCTTCTAAATTACTCATTGCGATAGAGATAAGCTGCTCAGGAGTTATAGATCAGACACGCTTTGTCATTGTCAGCTCCGTTCACCTCTCTCACTCCTTCTTTTCTTGTCTGTTATACATTTCTTTTCACAGATGATGTAAACGGTAATCTCTAATTTCCATACCCTTCTTTCCTGCTTCCTCTCATTTACTCAGAAAAGTGTGATACTAAATCCCCCAGTCCAGAAAACCAGGTGCGACCTCGAGACATTCAAACTAAAAAAGCGCAAAGTGCCACTCTGCCCACCTCTTCCAAGCCTACAGGTGGCGCTGCAGCCACAACCAGGCACAGAGACGTTGTCTCGGGGGCTAAAAAGGCCACTAAAACGACAGGCAAGACAAGCTCATCCCCTCAAGCTAAAGTTAGCCCACGGGGTGCTAACAACACTAGTCGTGGAATCGGTAAGTTCAGCTAGTTGGGGCTGAAGCCTTCTTCGTGCATGCCTGCATGAGACTGCCCTTGTGTTTTACTGCCCTCATGTTACTGAAGTGCCCATGCGCGGGCGTGTACGTGCATGGGTATCCTACCTCCCAGAAGAATACATGCGATGGACTTTTCTGAAGGTCACCTTTAACTTTCTGCTGTTATTGTGGTTGAAGGAGGTTCCTCTGGGAACTTTTACCAAAGAACACTTCTCAGACTCTAAGGACTGTTTGACTCTGGTCAGCTGAAGTCCGATTTACATATTCACATGTTTGTTGGGGTATTCTTGGGTCCCTGCAGAATAAAGTCTACATCAACTCTTCTTCTAAGGGACTTCGATATAATTTACATGTATGTTATTATTTGGCTCTATATAAATAAAGGAAATTAAAATATTTGTTTTAGGTCTTAATGATTATGCTTTTATTTTATTTATCAGTGCCCAAAAAAAACCTTCGCCAATGCAATAATTTTTAGATTATATATTCATAAAGATGTATCTCTCCTACATCAATTACATCAATTCTTTATATAGCCTAACTTAAACAGCAAAACAAAGTACCGAGCATTCCTAAAATAAAAGTTGCTTTGTATAAATAATACAAAAGTGAATAATCATTAAGAATAACGCAGTAGTTGTAGTGATGGCATTAGTAACAAAATGGTTATTTACAATTCTAATTTACATATTATTTCTTTCAAAAGTTGTTGAACTTGTTTACACGCAACCAAGCAAATTGCTTTGCCTCAGCATTCAGACATAAACATAAGCTAAAGTTTCCTTTTCTCTTGCCTTTAAAAACATGAGCGCACATCCTGTCCTCCTGTGCAGCTTGTTAAATGTGCAACCAAACAAACATAAACCAGGAAAAAGAGTACTAGAAAAATGCCACTTTTTCGCGTTTGATGCCACTGTGCTGCTAAGTCTGCGATACTACTACTATAAAGAAATGCACAGTGTCTGGACTGGACTGATTTAGGGGAAACTTTTATTCTTTCGGTCACCAACCAGGGTTAGCTTGTAGACAACAGTCAGTCAAACATAAGGGAACACATTCAGTCCCCAAAGACCACATTTATACTATTGATAAATTCAAAAAAAAAACCAGTAATACAATATTTTTGACTTTTCAGATTTTGTAACTTTACTTTTTCTTGTGTGACTGGCATGTCATGCGAATGTAGTAGAAAACTAGAGCATCTGGTGGAAGGAATTCTTGTAATGATTTTTTTTTTTTGCTCCCACCTCTTTGCAGCTAAGTCCTCCCATCCGAAGAAGACAGGAGGTACAGCAAAAAACACTCCTGCCTCATCCTCCAACCTTCGTTCTCGTGCAAATAAGGATTCTGGTGGTGCAGGGCAAAATGGCGGAACAGATGCGAAAACTAATCGGAAATCAGACACTCACACCTCTTCCTGTATTTCCCAAAAGACCTCCGTAGAGGCTCCCAGCCGGCCTCTGGACTCAAAATCTTCACCCCTTTCCAAGTCTGCCTCTTTAAAAGAGGCGAAGGAAAGTCAAGCAGGATCTCAACCTGGTCTGGTTGCTAAATCTGCTCCTAAGGCCTCTGCTGCAGGTGAGGAGACAGACGAAGATATGGCCCCTGAACCCAAGGTTCTGTCTTCACATACCAAGACCACTGTAGAAGAGACTTCATTCACAGAAGGAGAGATGGACAACAGCTCAAAGGGGATGAGACCAGAAAGAACGGAATTGCATGGAGAAAAAAAGACAGGAGAAAAGGAATGTGCTGTGGAAAACACCCCGAGGTAAAAATCCACCCATGACATTAGTGTTTGTGTGTTTTACAAATACTTGTGATCTATTTAGATATGTACACATAGTCACACTGGAGTCACATGGTAAGAAGTGAAGCTATTAAAGCAGTGACCTTATTAATTTTATTTGTGGGCAGTAATGTGGTGGGAAAGAAGGTTAAGAAAACAAAGGTAGAACAGAGAAGCTGTAAAGAAAAGAAGAATAATGGAAAATATTGGTGCTAACAAATTTATAAATCTGTGCATTTGCTCTATTTTAAAAAAAAAATCCATGTCCTCCTTCTTCTTTGCTGTTTTTAGGTCAGCGGAGGTCAAAGCTGAAAAGTCACATGGCCTCAGTGTGAACACAGAGCAGGTCGAGGTGACGGTGATCCCTGATAGGCCGAGAGACAGTCAGACAAGTGACTCTGACTCTGACGGCCCGATCCTGTACCGTGATGAGGAAGAAGAGGAGGAGGAAGATGAATACACAACCAGTATGCATTAGCTTTGTACGCATCGCAAAATAAAGAACAAAAGACCAGCGTATCTCAGAACTCGCTGACATTTTAGACGGGGTCCTCATGACTACATATCATCATCTGTGAAGTGATGATGATGATGGTGATCCAGACTTAAATAAAAGAATGTAGGATGTTTTAAGCCCCTATGACATCTGTGAATAGTCCTCGTTGTTTGCTCTCTGTTTCAGGCTCGTTGGCGATGAAGATCCGCCGACGAGATACCCTGAACATCAAACTGGGGAATCGGCCCAGCAAGGAAGAGCTGGAGGAGAAAAACATTCTGCCAAGAAGCTCTGAGACAGAGAGACACGAGCTCCGCCAGCAGATAGGCTCCAAACTAGTCAGGTACACACATATGTGTGTATATACAGTAAACAGTATACACACAGTCCTGCACAAGAGATACAGTAGAAATTTGTAAAGGAGGTTAGTTGGGTCTTTTCCACCAAATGAGTCAGAATGGATTGACACAAGCAGCCTTTGAATGACAGCCCGAAAAAAGGCTCAACTATTGTTGCTTTTCTGTGTAGGGCCACTTAATGTCTAAACAGCTTCCTGTTTACAGAAAAATAAGTGAACAAAGTTGACTCTTTTCAGGCGCCTGAGTCAAAGGCCAACAACAGAGGAGCTCGAGCAAAGAAACATCCTCAAGCGTAAGTTTGAAATCTTTTTATGACGTGATATTTAAGAAGTTACATCATTTTTGTAGGAGTATCTAAATGTGCAGGAATAAGGCACTACTTGGTTTCCATCATTTACTTTTATTAACTTTACAAACTTGAAATGTAGAGCATGCTGGCATTTGTTTCACTGCCTCATTTTTACACGTGTGGGATATGTATGGATGCCAATAAAAACTTAGTTTCACTGGGTAGGTACAGCACACTGTAGGAGGTGAATCACAGGGAAGCAGAGGCGGGAGCTTTTTACAGTCACAGAAAGTGTGATATGACTCATTTTGTTCTCTGCTTGCAGAAAAAAATGAAGCAGAGGAGCAAGAAGCCATACAAGAGATTAAAAGGAGACTCTCCAGAAAGGTAGTGTAAAAACCAACTCCACACACAAACACACACACACACACGTACATAAAGGTGGGGTCATTTAATGCCAGAGAAACTACTTTGCACAGAGAGATTAGTATCATCTAGTGCAGCGGTCCCCAACCTGTTTAGCGCCACGGACCAGTTTCATCTAAGACAATATTTTCATGGACCGGCCTTCATTTGCTCGATAATCGTTAATGACGCCAGGACAGCTGTAGTCTAATAATAAATCATCATTTACGTAAAATGCAGACATCGACAGACAATAAGCAACCTTTTTTTCATAAATTGATAATCAATATCTCTGTAAACGAAATAATTGTGAGAAATAATTACATTTAAAACTCGATTCAAGTGACTGCACTGATGAGGTTTATTTTGAAATATAGCGACTTACAAAAAGTGCATTCAACGTAGGAGAAATGCTGATCATTTCCAATGAAAGGGTTAAGGGTTTAAGATACTTTTTGGGTGATCTCAGGATGATCTGCCATGACTTTAATCCAGAACACTGGCGCGTCATTCCGCACAGACGTCACTTTTAAAAATAAAACATCTTTAGCCTGGTAATCAATAAAAAAAAGAAAGTCAAACTTTCTGTGCTGCCCGGTACCTAGTGTCCCGCGACCAGGTACCGGGTCGCGACCCGATGGTTGGGGACCACTGACGTACACGGATGTAACAGGGAAGCGGGTAATCTTTCAAAATAAAACATCTTTCAGACTACGAAATAAATAAAACGGAAGTAATGTAAATTATTTTTTCTTTTTGTGCGGCCCGGTACCAAATGACCCACGGACCGGTACCGGTCCGCGGCCCGGGGGTTGGGGACCACTGATCTAGTGGACACAGATGGATATGAAATGTACTTTCAGTTGAGATGTTTTCTGCCATTTTTTCTTTGTGCTTTGTGGTTAAAAGCAACAATTGTGTGATGATATATTTTAACACAGTTGCATAAAGGCTGTAATAATACATACATATACAATGTGATGGACTAGGACTTAATATCCTGAATGTGTCATGTTTGTGATCTTTCTACGCCTTTTTTTGTTCCATGTGTGTTTGTGTAGCTGAGTGTAAGGCCCACGGTGGCTGAGCTTGTCGCTCGCCGGATCCTGCGTTTTAACGAGTATGTGGAGGTAACGGACGCCAAGGATTACGACAGACGGGCGGATAAACCCTGGACTCGGCTCACACCTGCTGACAAGGTGCTATACTCAACTCATGACATTGTGAACGTTCCTGATGTTCAGTTGAATTGATTTATTGCATATTTCTTTTTAAAAGAATGCGGTTAAAAGGTGATTAAAAGTATTGCAAACTGAACTGAACTGGTAAGTGGAAATGATGATTTAGTGTTTTTCAAAGGACAGAAGTCCAACAATGGTCATAAGTGTGTGAATTACTGGTCTACTATGAAATCACCTGTATGTCTTCATAAATCCTCCTCTCAGAAGGAGAGGAGGATTTATGCCTTGTTAGAACCACAGATGTCCCAGAGTTCTGTCTTCCCCATAAACCAACAAACTGCCTAAATCATAAACTCTTCAGTCTTCATGATTAGCATGAGTTCCCAGGTAAAGAGCGGTGATCTGCAGGCGCAGGATTCATGTGATCTGTGGCAATCTAATCATTTTTCATGTCCTGTAGTTTGATGAATGTTTGTGACTAAACTCTGAATACAGTAATAATGAGAATGCGTTATTACTATTAATTCTATTTACAAACCATGTTCCATAAAAGATTGCAAACAACAACAACCAACCATGACTTGTGGGTAGTGCCCTGAGGGGACATCGTCTATGAGTGTCTTTATTGAAAGGACACTGAAAGAGCTCAATAAATCCAAATGAGGCTGCTGACTGGATGTGATTAGACGGGGTAATGCACGGGATTTATAGGGGTGTGTGTTTGGTTAACAGCCTTGTCCTTATTTTATCATGAATCATGGAGTGTGTGTGGGTGTGCGTGTCTGTGTACATCCCTCAGGCTGCCATTCGTAAGGAGCTGAATGAGTTTAAGAGCCGGGAGATGGAGGTTCATGAAGACAGCAAACAGTTCACCAGGTACTCTAGCGGTCGATCGCCACCATTTATTTGAACTCTGACCTCAAGTTCTTTGTCATTGGTAATTTATTTCTGTAAAAATAACTTTGTCTTGTTGTTGATTAGCTTACAATGATCAATATTTGCATCATTCTGGTTTGCCTAAAGCCATTTCCTTCGCATTAAATTCACGAGTTAATCTGAGGTCAGTTCATTATGCTTTGACAGTGATTACCAGTGCGGGTCAGTTTCACTCACTTTATTTACTATTTAATCTGTGTTAAATGGTTTTATAGCTACATTGCATGTCATATCCTAAAATACAGTGGCAGCGTTGGTAGCTTTTGTTTTTTACCGTTACAAGATGAATATAAATTCTGTGTTGGTATATTCAAAAACCTGGTACTTGCATTTGGATTGTACTTTCATGAATGACGGCAGGTATGTGTGTATTTACAGGTTCCACCGACCCTGACCAATCAAACGTGCTGTTTAGGCGACGGAACCATGACTTGTCTGCAGCTCCCAGCACTCTCTCCACCTTCCATTACCTCAGCACACTTAACTTTGAGGTCCTCACACACCAGATGTATATCTGACTATAGAGACACTTACAGGTGTATGTGAAGAACTCGACCCTTTGGTGGACACCGGTGAAATATTACATATCTATAGTTAGAACACTTGTGTGTATAGTGAGTGCTCTAACTAGAACCATTTATTTATGGCAAATAGCCAAAATCTGCTGATATGATGGTTTTTGGGTCACTTCAGGCCTGGTAGTGAGAGGCTCCAGGAAGACAAAATGTACTTTGTGTGCTTGCCTAAATATGCCTTCTCATTGATTGCCTTATGGTATTAATGGGCATCCTCCTAGGACTGGAAACAGGACTAATTGGGTGTTGTAAGAGCCGATGTCAGCGCCCATGTGAGATTTTAGAGCTGTCATTTTCTGCTCTAATGTGTCTGTAAAAGTTGAATCTGAATTAATTTGGTTCATTTTTAGATGTATTTGAAGTATGCTGCCACTAGATGGCAATATACCATAAGCGATATAGAAGGTAAGGTCAAAGATTTGTATACAGATTAAGAACTGCAAGTGTTATATTTATGACAGCAGAAGCTGAGTATTTGGTGCAGACCTTAGGGTCTAGTAATGACGTGCAATGGAGGTCACTCCCAGTTATCCCCCATTCAACCTGCTCACTAGGTTTCATCATTATACACAAAGGTTTTGTATCTTCATATTTCCCATATTGACTTATTAAGTGCAAACCTCTGATCAGTTAATGCTGGATTGGTTTTCTGGAGAGCTTGGCTTGATTTTTTTTCTTCATTTTAGGATTTGGCTGTAACTCTTAGTTGGAGTGACACAGTGCCAAAGGAAAAACAGGATTTTTTTAATATGCTGTTCATATTTGAAAGTTTACAGGCAGGGTTGCAAGACTAGACTTCCTTTAAAGGTTTTATCAAAGAGAACAGGCATCGAGAGTCTCGCTGCTGAAGCAATCGAATGAGCTGTCAAAGAAGAATTCCATTTCTTTTGACATGCATTTACAATTTAATCTCTCAGCCTGTGATAAAAATCCTGACAAGTACAGCAGTCTTCTTACCCTTCATTCTAACATGCATCTTGAATTTAGATCTGCTATATTCAACACAGTTTTGTCTGTTTTCATCCCTAAACTCTACATTTGTCATCAACATGACATTGTAAAGGGCTTCTTGAAGTTTTTAGAAAATGACATAAGAATATTTGGCTATTAATCTACTAGTCAATCAACAGGACATTAATTTTGAACTATCTTCCTAATAAATTAATAATTTATTATTAAACAGAAGCTGCTGAGGCGATGATGAGATTCGATGTGATGTTTTGCTCATCATCAAAATGAACAGGATTTGGGCTATTGATTAGATAGAACAAGAAAATACATTAGTTGTTGTCTTAAAATACATTTAATTGCTTTTTTATGTTCAATGAGAGGAAATTAATCTTATTTCTACAAGATGAATATCAGGTTACTGCCAAAAGATTAGAGGAAGGGGTTAGCCAAGCGCTTTACATTTCAGTTTTTACACACAATCAACAAAACATTTATTAAGAGGCACTGGGAGGGTTTTTTTATTGTTTGGCTGAGCCAGGCTTGCTGTTACCACTTATCATGTGTCTTTATGTCAAACCAAGCCATGACTGCTTGTTGTAATTTCACATTTATTGCACAGATGTCGATGTTCACATGTAACTGCATGGAGAAATATGAAGCAGATTTATTTCCCACAATGATGAGTAATTCCTTTAATATCATCTTTAAGGTAGAGTATGATTCATGCTATGGTGGTCTGAGCTGAGGAATGAAGCAGCATTTCTTAGCCTATTTTGTTTCAAGGGTTTTTGGGATTAAATTAGCTTCTTTTGCAGTCTTGGAAAGATATCTTGACTTTTACAAGTCTGGATTGATTTCACAACAACCTTACTACTCTCAGAAGGATTTGCTTTCAATCAAATGTACAGATACACCTGAATTAAATGTATGTGTACATTTTTGGTTTGTTAGCATAGTGACGACGGTTTGGTCATTCGGTTCACTATTTCATCTTGCATTCATAGATCTTGTGCTATAAGTTTTCAGTGGAAATAAATTCAAATTGTTCAACATATATGTTACTGAGACATGTAAAGGGGAGAAATTATTTATATGTTTTTCTTTTTTTTTACAAAAACCAGAATGTTTGATTTAAAAAAAAGACACTGAAACTCAAAATATTTCAGGGCTGAATTAAGAAACTGGGATAGAAATTGCAACAGATGCTTTCTGACTAATTGCAATGGATAAACAAAAATGTTTGATTTTTTTCCCACCCTGCATATTCAATCTGTTTTATTGATACATCTGACAAGTTAAGCGTTCTGATATCAGATGCTTTATTTTTTCATGATAAACATCCTGCCTTCACAGAACTCGATATTCTTGCAAAATGTAACTGAAAAGAACAGATTTGTTTTTTCTGCCTCTGGAGTGTATGGGGCTGTAAATTACATGATGTATATTAATAGAGAAGAACCATCAGTATTCAAAGATGTTAATGTATGTTGTTATATTTCATTATTTTGTACAGACTGTATATCAAGCATGAAATCAGTTTTATTACATATGATTTACACCAGAACTTTCATGTTCTGTTTTCAGTTCTTTCTTTGTATTATATTCAGATAATGATGTTGTAATGAACTCTTCACACACTTTCAAGTGTTGTTTTTAGACATATCAAGCACACTACATTAAATAACTGTCATGTCATATCTACCTTGTTTCTAGATGTGGGCAACATTATAAGGGCTGGATTCAGTCATATGAGATATATTGCCGTCTGGTCATTTTGTTTCTGTTCCACCAACATTTTGAATGAAGTGTTCAGATACACTGCACAGATATTTCTGGCATAGTCACTCACATGTATTACTTGTCTGGAACAGGAAGCAACTTGAAAGATTGTCAGAGTTTTAAAATGTTCATTTTAACTCCATTGAGTTAGGTATAAATGTGTGTACTCTTAACTTTAAAGTCAGATTAGTTGCATCTAGTGTCAAAAGTAGGTTGTATTGAAGTGAGTATATAGAAAAAAACCCTCATTTAAAAATTATTCTAAATACACAAATTGTTACCTTGTTTACAGTTTTGATCCGAACATGAAATAATCATAAATACAGTATACTGCTTGTATCTCTTAATCAGTAACTTGAATTAATACAAATAAAGTTATATTTATTTCAAACCAGTCTAGCATTTAGAAGCAGTGTATCCTAATTGATAAATTTTTTAGGTAGATGTCTGCCAATCTTAAGACAAAGTGGACAAAAATATTACCAATATTACTAGAATACAGTAAACTAAAATTTAAAGTAACCATCAAGGGAATCAAACTTAAATGAAAATAATGAACCTCCAGAGACTTACATGTGGACAGAAACACAGCTCAAATAATTGATGTTGCTGCATAAAAGAAAACCTAAATGGCCAAATCAACTTCAAGGCATTAATGCTGCCGCCTCGTGGAAGAAATCCATAATGCAGTGTTACCGTTTTACTCCTTATGTGAAGCATCCACAACTGCTGAATAAACATGAATACTTTGTAATATAGCGTAGTTGTCATCATATGAAATGATAAGGAATTGAAATTTGAATGTATTTACAACTGGTATAAAGCTTTCTGTGAATGATCTGTCCATGTGTATGAATGGTTAATAAATACCTTTAGGATGATGTATGAGCACAGTGATGTCAGTCATTTGTGAGCTGTTTATACACCAGTTATGGATGCATTTGAAATTAGACTTTGTGTTAAAGTAAATAAGCTTTATGAACTACATCAGACCTCATGAGAACTGTGGTATTCTAAAAAAAATAGTGTTGACAGTGGGAGTCCATTTCAGCACTATCAATACAATAATTACACAGTTTTAGTCCATAATTAAGTTGAGAAAACAAAAGACGTGTGGAGGAGGTGTAACCTATAAAAAAAATATAATGACTGCAACCTTTTTTGTCTTACCTTTTGTGTAACTGTAAAATGAGCACCATAAACCTGCTGATAGTAAAATGTAAAAAAAATAAAAAAAGTTTGAAGGATGTGATAAACAATACATTTTATTTTTAATTAAACAGAATATGTGAACTTCAGGTACCAAAATTACAATTTCAAAAGGTATCACTCCAAAACTTCAGTTGTGTTTGGAACTGGATTCAGTCTTTAGCTTTCAACCCTTATCAAGACATTACGTATGGGCTTCCAACACCTTTGCTGTAATAATCCCAAAAAAAAAACAGTTATTGTAGAGTCCAAATTCTGTTGTTTTATTTTTATTTTTTTTCTTATGTCTTTTTGGTGAAAACGTTTAATGTATGAGCAAAAGTGTGTTAGTCATAAAGAAAGGAAATGAGAGACGCTCAGGGACAGTATAGTAAATGGCTTAAATGCTCTCTTCTTTATCCGTTTATTATTACTGGCTCCGATTCTGAGAGCCGACTTTATGAAATACATTTCTGCCTCCTCAAAGGCCACATTAACTTATTCATTATTCAAGGACATGAAACGAAAAGAGCAGAAAGAAGCTTGGTCTCAGTAGGCTTTTATTTCTAAGTGCTTTACATCATTCCACATAGATTTCCTGGACTAATAAAAGACAGTGCCAGATCCTCTGTATATTTCTACTGATGTTACAAGGACAATTGTTAAATTTAGAGACTATCATAAAACTCCAACACGTAGAGATTAGTACCAATTTACCCTGTCTCTGATACTAGAGAAAGATCACATGAGACAGCCAACAGCAGATGAAGAAGCGCCGGAACAGAGGAAATTCTTTAACTAAGCTTTTCTCTTCTGCTTCCGTGTCTTTGAATTAAAAAATTTATTGTGTATGACTGTAATTGATTTGATTCATCTGCATTGAGCTGTTCCTTTGCCTTTCCCTACAGGTTTCCTCTTGGGGTACAGTGTGTTACACATATATGTATAAGGAGCCACATTGGAGTCTGATACAACAGCTGATATTTCTGTATTATTTGCTAGCTGGACACTATACCTGGGTGGGTGTTGTCTTTTAATATCATTTGTACTCCAGTAAGGCCCCACTCCCCATTGACATCTCTAAAGCTGGGGCATCAATGGCATTCTGTGTGGCTGTAATCTTTTCTCTTCTCCTGGGCTTTGCACAGACCAAAGCAAATTTGTGAGGATGATTTCTATGACTCCTTTGCAAGAAATTGCTTGAATACCCAAATAGCTTAAGAACTGGAAAACCCTGAACAGCAGAAGGTACTTTCCAGGCTATGCTAAGACTTAACTGTGTAAGACATGTTTACCAGGCATCCTCTTTTGGATGGACCTGCAATTTTGTATCAGTGTAGATCATCAGTTGTTATATGATTGCGTCCAGGGCAAAGCACTATGTCACTATGGTGATGTCGCCATGGTGACAATTTTCTGAGACCTACCTCATCCCAAGGTTTTGTAAGGAACAGCATCTTCACAGGTACACAAATCCATTTAAATGACTGAATTTGATGGCAGTGCCCATTACCAGACTCACTAAATACATACTGCCCCTCCCCTCCAGATTAATATTTTAATTCCCAATCTGCAGGGTTGGAACAACTTGAACTGTCCATGTTGAGATGGGCATATGATAATTTTTAAGGGAGGCTGCATCCCACAAAGTTGAAGATTGTGAAAAAGTGGTCCAGAATCTTCATTGAGACCTCAAAGTTTTCACTATATTTTCCTCATTTTCAGGTTCCAACCCAGTGCAAACTTGAATGCCATTCCCGTCATCCTCAGCTGAATAAATGACTCTATCATTTTGAGCATGAATCCCAAAGCACCAGAGGACCATCTCACAGAGCCGCCAGCATGGCTGGAGATGTTTTTCATGATTTCCAGAAACACATGAGGCAGAATTCGTGTTTGCCATGACTGCATACTGGAGGGTCAACACTAACTGAATCTGCAGTCTCCTCATTTTTCTCCCACCATGGCTTTTCAGACGTGGCTCGGCTGCCTTCAGATATTATTCATCCCAATTACCTCGTATCAAATTCCGTGCATAAATCTCTTTAATATGACAAATGCAAAATGAGAGAAATCGTGTGTGGCTGTTCACATTTGAATGCATCTTCAGTCTGCAGTCAAAGTTTCACTTTGTTGCTATACAATCCCATTAAAACTATTTTTTTTATTTGTGTTAAATACTCCAGGTAACTGGCGTCTGTTTGTATTGTTTGCTTGGTTTTTGCCAATAGGGCTTTCATATGGGATCTTGTGGTCTAAGGGTGCATTTTTATAAATAGCTGTGAATGTTTGAGACTGTTTATTTTTAGTGTATATGATGGGTTTCTATGTGAACGGCCATCATCCACTATCAGCCCGTGTCATCAGCTTCATCCAGAGTGCCATGCTGCGGGCTTTTAAAGGGCATGTGGGTGTAATGGAGGTGGGTGTTAAGAGATGAAGGGAAAAGAAGAAAGATAGAGATGGATGGATGGATAGATAGATAGATAGATAGATAGAATTAAAATAAACACACACACACTGTCAATAGAGTTCCACAGTTAGGATGGTCAGGCAATTTTATCCCTGGCACAATGCCTGGAGGTCTCTGCTGTGCTACAGGTCTACTACTTAGTTATAAAAGAGTGGATATTAATTATGCTTCAAAGAATACCCAGTGGGGATACAAAATGGGTGATATTAGACCGATTATTCTACTCTTTATTCATCCTCTTTGCAAAGCAAGCAAGAGGTTCTATGGGAGCAGCAATACGACAGAAAAGAACTGCAAATCTCAGTCAGCAGTCTGTGCTTGTGTGAAAGTTCTGCATAATAACCTTTAATTTAAAAGGCCAAAAGTGTTTTATTATGTCTACAAAGTCTAGCATTCATATTATCCATCTTCTTGAGGTTTTCTGTTTGCATGTAATTTAGATAAGATTGCTCTCATTCACAGAGAACATGTTTGGCTCTGTTGCAGTGAATTAACAAGGAGTTTCATCCTGAAGGTTTTCAGCACAAAAGAAGAAAAAAGAACAGAATATTTGAGAAAATTAGAAGATTGTGAGATTTAAAGAGTGGGGGATGAGTAGACAAGTTAAGTGGTTGGGGAGGAGAAAGTTATGGCAGATGGATAAAACAAGTGGGTGACAGAGAAGGGCAAGCATAATTGGATTGTGTGAGCTCATATTTGAGGATGGAGAATGAGCTTCCTGGACCTTTTCATCATTTGGCTGAGCTCCTATGTAATCAGAGGAGAGAGAAGACATGAACTATTGGCCAAACAAGATGCTCGCATCAGCATGAACCAGAAAGATAAAGTGGCTATTAACAGATACCATTCAAAGTGTCAGGCACCATTTAAAAACACAAATACACACCAATGCTTTTGCAGCTTCCATTTTATCTGGACTGTAGCTTTCATGGGCTCAAGTGAAGCAAATTAATTGCCTGGACTATCTAAATGATGCAGGGTCCAGGATGGGTGTGATGTGATAATGACCCTCCACGTGAGATTTCATCGATTCAGTGGATGCTTGCTGCACAATGCTCAGAAGAATCAGTGACATGGGGTCAAATGGATCATTTATCTGTAATTTCTGTCTGATTACCTCTGGATTTTAGAAAAACAAAGTGAGGTCAGTCAAAGAAAAAGTTCTGCTTAGCCAAGATTGTTATTGATTACAGTATAATAACTAACTAAAATAAATATAAGTAACTAAAAATAATATATGAGAATAATGTTAGTGACTGAAAAGAAGGAAACTAAAGGTGTTGTTGCGGGAGCCTGAATAAGGATGGCACAAAGATTTTTATTGGACGTTCTGAAATAAATGCTATGGCAACATACAATGAACAATCAATGAAAGAAACTGACGTTAAGTGAGGAAAATATTTAACATATGCAGCGTCACAGTTATATTACTGTAGTACTGAACGAAAAAGGAAGAAGAATCTGTTGATCTGCTTTCTTATCTGATCAAGGACAGATTTATCATCTGCCCCACATCCAAATGGTTGTAGAGATATTTCAGTCTAAACTGAAAATGACACCTTGACGATGTCTCCAGAGGAAAAGTCAGTGACGATGAATATCAGCATGATATTTTATGGTGATCCATCCAACAGCTAGTATAAATATGGTTGAGATATTTCAGTCTGGACTAAAATGATATTCTCTGAGTTATGATGCTACAATGTTGATATAGTCTATCGGTTCTATCCCAGCATGAAACATCGGTTTAGTGTCTTTCGCACTATACATGTACAACTGAAACACTTTATTGTAGAAATATTAGGACCTGTTCCTTAGCTAGGGGGATCCTAGAGGAAATTGAATATCTTTATTCTCCTCATTTTTATTCATGATAAGTCGTTTCCTGAACTTAATTAAAAAGTTTGTTACTTTTTACTGCAGTTGCAGGTGCTGCAGTTTTTATATCCCCGCATTGTAAAAGCGGTCGTGTGTGTTTGTCTGTGTGTATACATGTGTGTGTATGGACGCAGGTTTGGGCATGCAGGACAGGAGTTTTTATGATCTATTATGAAAAGCGTTTTCCTTCTCTGTGTTTTATCTGTTCGTTTAATTGTTATCCTTTTTTCTATCATCTCTAGGGAAGAGAAAATTTACACTTAAGTGCTTCACCTACAAAGTGGGTGTTAGAGAACCCTTAATCAAAATACGCCCACCTACAGGCCTGACTAACATTACAGAGGTAAAGTCCCTCCCCTCTGATGTCGCTGAAAACTGAGCAGCAGATGTCTGTTTATGTTTTCTGTCTCAGAGATAAGCCATACAATTTTATTGTGTGTGTGTGTGTGTGTGTGTGTGTGTGTGTGTGTGTGTGTGTGTGTGTGTGTGTGTGTGTGTGTGTGTGTGTGTGTGTGTGTGTGCGTGTGTGTGTGTTTGTGTGTGTGTATGTGTGTGTGTGTGTGTGTGTGTGTGTGTGTGTGTGTGTGTGTGTGAGGACGACAGTGCACACCAACAGACCTCACGTTGCTGTCACAGCTGACTTGGCAACTCCATCAACACGACTCTCACAGCGAGGACAGATGGCAAGGACTTACCTACTAAGAATCCCCTCAAGGCCTGCACACCCAATCATGACATGGTACAACACAAGAGCTTCCTTTAGAACCCGCTGATTTTTCTCTACATCCAAAAATGAGTCATGTTTGGTATCCTTTCCCACAAAATGTTTATACACACACATTCTGGCTGGCGGTATGTTTCATTAAATCACATGAAGTCAGGAAATGAAGCACACCTCTTTGTTCCTGATGTACTTCAAATAAGAGCACTTGAGCCTCCTCTAGTACTTTGTCACAGTTTGTTTTATAAAATTCTCATCTCAGCTGGTATATTAAACTCTAAATCCTTCTTAAAGACACACAATTCACCCTGGAATGTTTCTTTTAATATTCATAGTTGTTTTAAATCTGTGCTATTTCTAGAAGCTAAAGTACTCTCTGAAATATAATGGCTCATTCTGGAGTGTCAAACCTGTGAAAAAAAATTTACCAGACTTGACTATTTTTTCTTTCCTCTGGCAACACCATAAATGAGAATGTGACACTTTTTTTTTTTTTTCCAGAGGATGACTTTCCCTGGACTTCCTGTCACATGCAGTATTTTCCTAGACAGTCAAGCAAATAGGATCTATCATGCATCTGGCTGTGAGGATGATCCGCGTGCAGTCACATGGAGCAAATGAGAAACTGTGTGGGTGGAAGAGTTGGATTTGCAGGGCCAAAGAGAAATTTACAGATAAAACTGTGTGTTATATCACATTTATATAGTTCAAATAATAACCTGTCTTTTGGAGGTTATTAATGTTCTGTTGTCTAAATTGATGTGCAATTACTGTACATTATGGATAAAACATTAAACACATGCCATGACCTTAAATTCCACTTTGTTAGTGCCAAAAGCAGCATTAAAGACCTTTGCGTTGTTCATGAATTGTTTCCTACAAATGTTTGTTTTGAATTTAGAGTTGTCCTAAATTTCTTAGCTATTAATGTCAGGATGTGTGGAGAACCTTACATCCTAAAAAATAGAATACACCTACTTAACAAGGTGCAGAATAGCTACAGTTGAATTGACTATTTGTTTATTTCAGGGTCTGAGCTGGATACAGTATCAATGGCATTGTAATATCCGACGTGTGAATTATCCCCAAAAGAAAACAAAAAGTCACACAGGATCTGGAGAATGAACAGGAAATTTTTAATAAAAATAAATTGCATAGCTGAAAATAAATCAGGCAGACATCTGACCTCAAGAAAGTTTGAAAATGGCAGCCTATATCTCGAAGAGATAACACTTCAAAAAGAGCGATCACAAAGAACAAGCCCATAAATGATGATGTTAGATCTTTTTATGAAAAAGTATATGTCAGAAATAAAACAGTCAGGATCCTCTTTCTTCTTAAAATTCATTCAACCTTAAACGCCTACTCCCTGAACAAACTGAAGAACTTAGTGAGGACATAACCAACTGAATCAATATACCAATCGACTAATCGACTATATCTGCTATATCCAAACCAGATAAGGCCTACGAAACACCCTCTGATTATAGACTAATAAACTTAACAAACTGTGATAGGAAGATCACAACTAAAATTTTGATTAATAGACTGATGAAGATTTTACATAGTTTAATTCATTATGACCAAGCGGGGTTTATTCAACATAGATATTTAAGAACTAATATCAGAAGATGCCTTTCTGACAAAGACTGAGAGGAAAGCTGGGCTTAATAAACTGAAGAGGTGATGAGATGATGGCAGCAGAGGAGATGCAGGTGTGCAGGTTGCAGGTAGAGCAGGAGGGGAAGCCACGCCCACATAGGAAACAGAAACAAAAGGAACAAAACAGGAAATCAAGAATGATCCAAGCACTACCATGACACTTTCTGGTACCTAATTGTGATGACCCATAAAAACTAACAAAATAAAATTCTTGATTTTTTTTTTTTTTTTTTAATTTTGGGTTATTTTTCACTTTTCCAGTTTATTTTCTTCTGACCTCATATTAGAGGCTGTGGATTTAGAGAGGTTTCTACACAATGACCATTAAAGTATCTGATTTTAGTCTGATATACACAACCACATCCAGACGGAGCCTGCAACCTTTTAAAGAGGATGTGGGCGTAATGGATTTGCCCAAATATGTAAGATTGTTGTTCTTTTTTTTTTTTTTAGATCCTTGGCCATTTTCTGTCTTTTTCATTCATGAAGCGCAAGCGAGAAACTCTTACCAAAATTACAGGATCTGACACCAACAGTCGGTAAAAAACTTTGGCATGATTTTTGAGCATGACCTAAATTTTATCCCACATATTAAAAATGTAACAAAAAAAGGTTTTTATCACCTTAAGAACATAACGAGTCAGCCTGTTTCTCTCAGGCCAGTGCTGAGGTGCTGATGAATGCTTTTACCTCGTCCCTTAGATTACTGTAATACCCTGCTCTCTGGTCTTCCCAGAATACGATTTTAAAGTTGCTGCATTGGCTCCCTGTCTATTTTAATATTCTTTTACTGGTTTTTAATTGTCTCTAATGCCTTATTTTTAAAAGATCTTTTAAAAGATTTTTAAAAGATATTTTTAAAAGATTAAAAAGACATATCTTTTTAATCAGGCTTTTAACTAACATTTTAAACCCTATTTATGTTCCTATCCAATTTCATGAAGATGCTTTTGCCCTACTTCTCATGTATATTATTCTTTTGTACTGTTTTAATTTCATTATAATTACTCTTTTAGTCCTATTTATGCTTGTAGTCTTTAGCTTTTACTCCAGTACTTCCTCAGGGGTGTCCTCCACACTGGGAGTTGTGTCCAGTCTGCCGCTGGGGTTGCTGTCCTCTGGGTCTGTTCAGCCCAGCAGGCTGGGGATTCCTCCCTTCTGTGTGGGGATCCACCTGTTTGTTGGAGTCGAGGGGCCCAGGTATTAGTCCCCCTGATGGAATGGCCTGTGACTCCTCCTGGTGTGGACCACCTACCCACCATTTCTTTGATCATCAGTGCCATGCCATGTCTATGTATTGTGTGATTGTGAGTCTAGTATGGGAGCAAGGCGCTTACCTTTGTAATTTTTTTGTGTTTGTTTTTGAGTCTGTGAATCACTTTGTTTTGCATGTACTTGTATGAAATTTGCTCTATAAATAAAGTTGATTTGATTCGACTCGGAGAGTCTGACCGACACACTGAACTGTCATCCATGTAATATGAATACTATCCGAGTACTGTCTCAATTGATGAATTGCAACATTTCAAACGGTAAACCATGTCTGAATTTGAGCTCACTTTCTAATCTGTCCCATTAATCATCAATAATAAAATGGTAATAATGCACAAGGTAAGGTAAAGTCACTTTTTAATCAAAACAGAAAAATAATATTCATTGTGGAAAACAGAATTAATTCGAATACTGCACAGGTGATTGATACTACTGTGCTACTTTCTATGATTTTCTTGAAAATGTTTCCATCTTTGTGTGTTAGCAGACAATCCATTCAGTGACGGAAATCTACACTGTTCTTACTTTATGATACAAAAAATAAAGAGAATGCCCTTCTGTGTGTGGCAAAAAATTGTCAAAACATTATCAAAATACACCTTGAATAAAACATCCTCCGATCTCTCCAACTTTAGCTAGGCATCATCAGGTTTGTCAGCTGGTGGTCCACATGGTTGAAGCATCTTCTCCATCAGGTTGAAGCGGACTCGTGCTTTGCTCTCATTCTCAGAAACAGAGAAGTAATTGAGAAGGTCAAAATGTCCCATGTAGGAGCAGTAAGAGTCTCTGTGCTGGTTGACCAACCATTCCCATTTGCTGGTGTCGGCGTGTCCTGTGCCGATGTACTTGGACTGAAGATGCTCTAGTTGACTGTGGATGTTATACCTGTCCGTCATTGTCGCACCTCTGGATGAAAAAGAATGAGAAAGAGTCAGATATACTCCGAATACATAAATTAATGCAGAGAAAGACAGTTAGTTGACTCAATAAAGTTAAAAAAAAATCCAATCCAGAGTAAACTGTAAGTGATGCGGACTGTTCTTCAAATATTACTATGTGTAAAACGACCAATACGTATTAATTCTTTATTGTAAGGGTAATTTAAGTTTCCGAACTTGAACCGACTACATATTCGATATAGTTCTTTCGAGCAGTTCTGTAAAACACAAATAGCTAACTAGCATGCTAACATTGCTTTTTCAATTCACGTAGATGTTTACCTTCAAAAAGTCTTCTAACCGAAACGTAAGCCACTCTATGAAGTAAATACTATGTTCTGAGTCATAAAACAACATCCAGATTTAAAAGGTACTTACTCGACGAAATGAAAACAGCTGAAAAGGCGATGAGAAATGCAAATATTACGAAGACACTCAGCGGTCGCCGCAACGCGATGGAGAAATGACTTCCGGTTAGTTCCCGGTATAAATTGAACCGTGGAGGAACAAGGGGTAAAAAGAGTTCCCACCCTCAAATTAACGCGCGTATTTGGCAACAGGATTGTAAACATTGAACGATTTTTTATTTAAAAATTTTAGCAAAATTTGAGTCAAATCAGGTGCCAAATTCGGTGGTGTTTGGTGCCAATGAATGAAGGACGTTCTTCTAAGATTCAAGGAACTAAGATTCAACATTTACTTCCCTGCGGCCTTTAGGGAGTGCTGCAGGGAAGTGGTAGTGAAAAGAACAGAGTACACAGTTATTGCAATTAGTAACCTGCAATGCAGCGCAGCACAGTGGTGCAGTGGGTAGCGCTGTCACTGCACAACACGACGGGTACGGGTTCAAGTCCCGCTCTGTGCAGAGTTTGCATGTTCTCCCCGTGTCTGCGTGGGTACTCTCCGGGTTCTCAGGCTTCCTCCCACCTCGAGAAACATGCGCTTCGGGTTAATTGGCCGGTTCCACATTGCCTGTAGGAGTGAGTGTGTGTGTGTGTGTGTGTGTGTGTGTGTGTGTTTGTCTGTCTTTGTGTTTGGCTTGGCATAGTACCTGGAGTGTCCCCCGCCTCACGCCCTATGCCAGCTGGGATAGGCTCCAGCTCCCCGTGACCCGCTGTGGTGGATAAAGTGGAGGTGGAATGAATGACCTGCAATGCACATACATGGATTAATACAGATACAAGCATGTGCATTGCATGGAGGCACAATGGCTTACCATGATATGGTAAGCCATGATGTGGTAAGCCATTGTCTTGAATTGACACCAGAGATGTCACTCATGTCTTCAATGACTTAACAACTCATAGTAAGGATTTTGATTGATGGCTGTGTTAATAACCACAAAAGAGTTTAACTGTCTGTGTTCTGAGCCAACTTGTTAGAAATGAAGAAACCTCTCGGATGAACCTGACACAGAAGTCCAGTTCCTTCAGATTCAACCTTAATAAAGGTTATCATATCGTGGATTAATGAGAAGCTACTGTCCATCAACCTCAGGGACGTGGCACTTGGGGAAGACTACATCACAGACATGAAAATGTTGTATCCTTTTCTTTCCTTTACCATATGTCTTTTGTTGGAACCACATTAAAAAATTCAGTACTAATTTTATACATATGAAATAGGTTTTAATTTATGCATCCAGAAGCCACATGAGGATCAAATTGCCAGAAATTTGTGTGTAGTTACTTGTGCATTTGTAAAAGCTCAAATACCCCTATTAAGTTAGTCACGTTAATCAGTTTTGTCATGAAATGTTGATTTCAAAATGTTCACAAGTCCTGCAGTGTTGAATGGAGTGTGTTTAAAGGGCGAGCACATTTCTTTTTAACTTTTTGGTCTTTTTGAGACTGTCTCACTCATCTACTAGGTTATTCATAACAGAAACACAGTATGTATAGTGGACCTGAAGTTTTCAAAGAACACATGTTTTTAGTCAACAAAAAAGCCCACCAGTATTTCTACAAAAATGTATCTGAAACTATCAGGCTCTTCTGTATTTAAGGGCTCTTCAGAAGGTGCATTGTACAGCATAGGTCTAATACATTTACATATATTGTGTTTCTTGTGCTGCCGAGTCTCACTGATGTACCAGGATTCTGACTGTTCAAATCATTTCTATAAGTGGACCTGCACTGATGCAAACAATGCTCTTCTTCATGACCAGATTTGAATACATTTGTGAAGGACAGGAGTGGAAAATATTATGCTTTAATGTATAACTGGAACATTGTTCATCCATATGCATTTGTTTTAATGATCCACTGAAATGGTTTTACATAGAAGTCTCAGTTTGTAAGATAGAAAACTATTTGCTTGTGAAAATTGATGACAATTAAGACATTTTTTGAGATGCAGGATCACCAATTTGGCCTTGGCTTTTTGATATTGGGGGGGTGTGGGGGATGGGGTGTGTGTGATGAAAGATAGTTGCACCATGGTAACTCAAGAACTTCGTATAACTTTTAACTTGAAGTGACTTGAAGCCAGAATACCTGAGCAACAGATGCGTTGACTTTATATTCGTCTCTCAGATTTATCAAAGTCAAATTCTAATTTGGTGGAGTAGGCTCATAAAATTGACTAAAGCATAGTTAAAATGACTAACATCCCTCTGCACGGTTCTTGGGAAGAAGTGAGAATCTTAATGGTGACCAAATCAAACAAGAGCCTCCTTTAGAGGATCATGTCAGTTCCTTTATGGGAAACAATGAAACCTGTGAAGCGTCACTGTAATATTTGAGCAAAATCCTGCCTGACTTGCATCTTAACTACAGAAAGTTTTAAGGGTGCAATATTTTTTTCTCCTTCCGGCGTCAAATTTTTGACAGCAACATATTTTTTCATGAATATATCAACAGCATCAAGTATTTTGAATAGATTGAAATGTAACAGAAAAAGGACTTTTCTTTTCCAATTCCATTTGAGTCTGTATGTCCGTAAGTAAATACATCACTCAAAACAATAAAAAACATTAAGTTGCTCCATCAACAGGCTCTATGTGATATCTCCTGCTTCATGACTAATTACATACATAATAAAATGTTTTATTTCTATGCTCATTCTGATGTTAATCCCAAATCTTTCCTGCAATCCTGTGCATCATGCTTTTCCCATGAATCCAGTTCGAACCCAAACCCTGACTGAATTTATTACATTGCACCACTGACCCAAAAAGGGAATGAAATTAGTCCAGGCTCACAGATCCTGTCATAGAAATAAAGACAACATGATATCCACGCACCCAGCAGTTTTAGTTATCAGAACATCACCTCGACCCTGTATCTGTATGATTACTCTACCTGATGAGAATACCTTGATATGAAAGACTTTTATATCAGGGTATTCTCATCAGGTATTTTTCTATAGTGGGTGATCTGTACAGATGATCAACAGTCTGAAAGAAGGAAATGCACTCCTAGTTTACCTGGTGATTTATTGCCAAGGATTCATTTTACAAGACTTGAATGCTGATCATGAAAATGAAACTCTTAGGCAACTCTAATGTGCTTTTATAGTGCAGTATAAACATGGTGCTCTGTTTATCTTTAATGAATTTCTAATTATGTCTAGTCACAACTGGCTAAAGGTATGCAGTAGTAAAAGCTCAAATAGCCCTCACATTTGTTCATGTTAACCAGTTTTGTCACGTAATGAGGCATTTCAAAATGTGCACATTCCTACAGTGTGCAATGGAGTCTCTTTGAAGGCCAGTACATTTTTTTTTTTAAATTTTCGGTTAACTTTTTGAGACTGTCCCACTCATTTAATGAGTCATTCATAACAAGAATATATTTAGTGAACCTGAAAATTCTAAAGTGCTGCCTCAATTTGCAGTTCCAGATCGGCTCCAGCATCTGTGAAAGAAGCTCTAATGGAAAAGATTTAGTGATATTTTGAAAGATCAGTCCCATTGAATCATGTGAATTTACTGTATGTTCATGTCTGTGTGAGACCTGAGATCATACTGGATATTCATTCATACTATTCCTGTCCTGTCCTTTCTTGCATGTTACCATCAAGCAGGTAGATGCAGATTTATTTATTTTTTAATGGAGCTATATAATAAAATAATAGGCACATGGGGGTAATAATCAAACTTTGATAGCCATTCTTTTAGTGAGCAGACCAGAGAACTGCAAAGCAAAGCACTAGCAAGAGGAAAGGGTAATGAAATCAACTGGATGGATGGGATTATTGCCTGACTGGATGGCTCCTGTGCCTCATAGTCCTGCTGAGTGATAGCCTAGTAAAAAATGGAGTCAGCAATATTTTCTGTGATTTAGATCAACTGCTTAAGACGGAGCCCATTGCCAAATACCAAGTGTTGAGGTAGATAGAGAGAAGAAGTAAAAACAAACTACCCCCTGTAGGCTTTTTACGACGATGGTTGGTCGATCGACGGGCCAGGGAGACAGACCATCGATCAGCTGTCAAGCTTGCCTGCTTTTTCTGAATGGCTGGTTCACAGGCAGATAGTGTTGAAATATTCATTAGCTTTTCTGGACCTATGAGTTCGTCCCCCTGATTTGGTTACTTACATCCTCTCAACCAAAAAATGGACAATTTATGTGGATTACTTCTTGTCTGTTTTCTAGTTGGTGTGAGAGAAGAGGATGTTGGTGTGGTTGGTGTGAGAGAAGTTGATGGAAGTTGGTGTGAGAGAAGAGGATGCAGAAGACAGGGTTAGATGAAGGCAATCGATTCGCTGTGGCGACCCCTGAAGGGAAAAACCGAAAGGAAAAGAAGAAGAAGACTGCTTGTCTGTTTTCTACAGACTTTCCTTGTCTTCAATATCCTCAGCACACACCCCTCTCTCTTTCTGGCATGCCCTTCACACCTTCCTAATATATTGTGTGAATCTCACCCGCAAAATACAGTGTTCTTCTGTCAGATGACAAGAGCCAGTTTGCCATTAATCTCAACTGCGAAATAACCGAAGGAAAAGGGTGCTATATGACAGTGCTGAGTATCAAGGCCTGGAGGGCTTAAATTGGATTTGACATGGGTGTGAACGCAGTCTTGGTCTGGGTGTAGTTGCTGTTTGGGTTTTCATGAAGGATGGTTATGTTTGGGTCATAATGTTCTTCAGTGAACATGTGCTGTGATCAAGAAAGAACCGCTTTGCTGGAGGCTTTGGTTATTAACTGAGCTAAGCCTCTAGCTGTGGCAAAGACAAACCCAGACTCATTGTATTTGGCTTTTTCCTCTCACAGAGCAGATCAGTGATGTGCAGTATGAGGCAGATATCTGGAGCACTGCTTGGGTACATCAAAAGAATTACAATTACACCTTCTACAGGGAAAGGCATAGCGCTGAATCTCATTATGAAGGCATTGCATGTTGAAGACATGATGTTCGAAAGTGCAGCTTCAATCATTGGTCCCAGATCTTTAATATATGCATACTGAACATGTGTGTGCAGTAATTATTTACATACATCTAAATAAGGGCAGCTTGTGACTACAGATGTAGTTCATTACCGCTGGTGCAAGTGTGGAGTGTAGCAACAAGGGTTTCAGTGCAAAGAACTTTAAGTGTCTATAAAAGTGCTATGTAAATCCAATCCATTAGCCTTACTAAAAATGTCCAGTATAAGAGCATTAACACGAGAAATTTAACAGAATGTTCACATTTTTATAAGAAAGTTACCTGCTGCGCTCTCTGTACAATACAGCAGCAGGAAGTTTCTATCGTGGGGGAAAAAATGGGCTGAGGTGACCAAAGTGCTGTAGATGTTTTGTAGCATAAATAACTCCCAAATGTCAGACCCTCAGTCAATAAACTGTGGTTTGATTGATTGCATTTCTGTACAGACAGCTTCACAACATCCCATCTGAATGAGGCCAGGAACAGGTGACATTTAACTGCTTTTGATAGTAATCACTATGACAGAAATCATCATGCTGCCAACCCCAATAACATGACGCTTGTCTCCACGACAACCCCAAGGTAGAGCTGAGGAAATGGACCCAGACACATGTCACAAACACACCTATGCACTCCAAAATGATTCTGAGGAAGTTTTCTCACACAAAGTACATCATACATGTAAACACATAAAAATGTACAGTTTTTGTTTTGTTTTGTTTTGTTTTGTTTTTTTTTTGGGGGGGGGGTTGCTGAGATATTATTTAAACACATTTTCTTATTGAAGTGACCAGTTGGTGAGGAAAGCTCAAGACTTTCTCCAAAGTTAGAATTAGCCTCCATAAATCACTTCACTTTTTTGAACGAAAGTTTATTTCACTGCACTCTTGGCAATCCAGTCCAATAAACTTTCGTGTAAAAAACACATTGAAAAATGATGAAAGGCCAAGGAAAAAAATCATTTTGGTGCTTTGAGACATGACAAACATTAATCTTGTTAAACACTCGTTCCAGAGTCCTGGTGCAGTGCATGCTGGTTCACTGGTCAGTTACTGGTTGAGTTCCTTCTGACTACAGCGAGAAGTCACAGTTTCTGTTCTGACAATTATTTATTAACTAAATACAAACGTGCTGTACACACTGAGCTGATTCAGCATCTTGTGGTCAATAAATATTGTGGTCACCTATGTCACAACAGGGAGAGCGTTTTACTCTACTGCAATCATTTGGTAATAAGTTACAGTTCTGTGAAGTAACAGTGACAGATGATAATAAAACACCTTCCTCATGCTGTGAGTGGCTGGTTTTGAGCTATGGCCTGTCTCCTTATGAGATACATCTTGCTCCTAATTCATTTTTATTCCAGGTTATCCCTCCTCATTGATAAGTGGACAGTCAGAAAATCTGTGTCGTGTCTTAGATGATAAATGGGAGACATTTGTATTTGAAGAAAAGAAAAGAAAATGAAGAGATACATTCAGTGAGATACAGAGGAGCATTTTTATTTCATCGTACTGGTTTGCATTAAAATTATATATATATATATATACTATATATATATAGTATATATATATATGTCTTGTTACAGAGTCCTACAGAAGTAGAAATCATTGTGTGTACAGGTTACATGAAATACAATTTCAAGAACATTGAAGCAGAAGTTAAAACATAATAAGTCACGTAAATAAGCAAAACATGGAGACAGGAGTTAAGATCATCAAAATTAAAGTTGATTTTCCTCTATCCAGTCAGTCACATTCTCTGCCAGACAGTGCCTTTATTTTATCGTTGTAAATTGTTTTCATTCAATTTCAGATAGTATTTATGTTGATAAAAGGAGACTAATTCTATATTTTTTTACTTTTTTTTTTGGTGGCAAAAGTTTTCATTATTATTACTTCAGGGCTTCTTATTTATTGTATTACATATAATCATTTCTTTTCCGTGTAAAAATATAAAATCATAGTTTTTGATCTAAATTATATCTGCTGAATTTATTTATTTTTTCCTTGTTCTTTTCTTTGTCATTTCTAAGGGTATTCAGTGTTAATCATTAAAATAAAGACACTGAAGTGTTTGGCAAACATAACTGTCTCCAGGAACATCCAGTTACTGTCACAAAATCTCCCAAAGAAAATCCACACCTTTGCTTTAGAAATAAAAATTGGTAGCCACTGTAGGTATTAGCAATTTTATATTCCGTATTCATGATGACCTTTTCCAAAACACATACTGTAAATTGAATGAATGAATGGAATCCACTTTCCATGCATCCTGTTTCTTATTTTTTGTCCTGAAATACGTTACACAGTATAAAAAGGTGACGGTTTGTTCCCAGTTTTTGTGATAAGTAATATTTTAATATTTGTTCTAAATATTGTTAGTAAAAAATATTCTGTAAATAATAGCAATGTGTGGTAGGCTATATTCTTTCTTGAGTTGCTGAAACCAGTTATACTGAACATTCTGGTGCTATGTACAGCATGACATTGATATATATTTTTTCAGTCAAAATAAACTGCAGTTTATAAAGATAAAAGTTAATAATTTGAGAAATTTTGCACATAGTTATCTCATTATACATCTCTTTTGTTAACAAAGCAGATTCAAGATACAAAAGCCTTTAATTAAAAAAAACTAGAATACTTAGATAAATACAATCATGTTAATTTTTTTTCGGATTGAAACAAATACAAGTACACAGAATAGTGAGCAAGTATAGCACACAGCACGACACATAAGCAAAATCAGCGCAGCTCAAATGTACATTCCTGCTTCACTCACAAGAAAATTTGTTGAACTCAATCATTTATGTTCTGTCACAGCACATATTCATACATGTCACAAAATCATCTTCTGTGTGCTGTGCAAACTGGTATTCTTTGCTGATTGAGAGAGTCTAAGGTCCATTGATAAAAAAAATAAATAACTGGCCTTCCTTCTTTTTATTTGAGAGGAGAGGAGAGGAGAGGAGAGGAGAGGAGAGGAGAGGAGAGGAGAGGAGAGGAGAGGAGAGGAGAGGAGAGGAGAGGAGAGGAGAGGAGAGGAGAGGAGAGGAGAGGAGAGGAAAAAGGAAAGGAAAGGAAAGGAAAGGAAAGGAAAAGGAAAGGAAAGGAAAGGAAAGGAAAGGAAAGGAAAGGAAAGGAAAGGAAAGGAAAGGAAAGGAAAGGAAAGGAAAGGAAAGGAAAGGAAAGGAAAGGAAAGGAAAGGAAAGGAAAGGAAAGGAAAGGAAAGGAAAGGAAAGGAAATTGTTTCTTTACACATACAAACATCGGGAAAATTAAGTACTGTATTACAAGGAAATTCTAAATAGTGTCACATTAAATTAGGACTATTTATTCATTATTTAAATTCATTATCTATCATTATTTAAATGTCCCATGTGTCTTGTCTTGCATAATTGGCATTAATAAATATATCTGACTGTCTCTGTTCCACATACTCAGATTTTTTAACACATTTCATCAGAGTTTTAATGACACTGGAATAACTAGGTCATAATTTGGTAAAGTCGTGTGTATAGTTATTTAATACTCTTACTTCATGGTATTGTAATGATGCTTGATTTTCTTTTTAGTTTATTCAGACTTATGATTGTTTATTTTTTGGGATGAAAAAAAATTCCAGCCATGCAATTAGTAATTGCCCTGATGAAATGCTGCAGTTATGCAAATGGACTGTAGTACTGAAGCTTTGTCATGTTCTGGTTTGTTAGCATGTGAGCGGTCAAAGTCCTGTGGTGACCTGTGTGATTTCTGAGTTGGGATCCTCGTTGGTAACGCTGCCACAATAGCGAGAGTCCACCGATGACCCCTCCAAGGCTAGTCATACCTGCAGACACAAAGTATGTTCATGTATATATAGGTTGTATGCAATGTTTGAACTTACATGTGTTATTACCTAAAATGAAAGTTAGAATTTTATAAGAGAGTGTGTGTTGTGCTTCTATCCTGGTATATATATGAAAGTGAACTTAAGTCTAAGCGTAAATCTAAAATCTAGACATCTTCAATGTAAAAAAGCTTATATCTTAAAATGTTGGCTATGTGCTGGAATGTAGTCAAACAGATGATGTGTACCTGTTGATTGGACCTTTCCCTTGTGTTTGCACTGTTGTGCTCACGCTGTGGGATCTTGCGGCTAGTAGCTCCGGTTCGGGATGAGTTCTGCATCTCCAAAACTGAGGGACTCGAGCTGCAGAACTCACGGAAACAACGTTTGAAGTTCTCATCCAAGTAGCCATAAAGAACTGGGTTCAGACTACTGCAAGGGACAAAACAAGGTCATAGATTAACACTTGAAAAAACAGTTTTGATAAAAAATTTACATTATCAACAACAACACATGAAATTTCAGTCCTATCTGTTGAACATGTTTTTCTTCTGATAAGATTTACTTCACATACGGCAGGCTACCATGTAAGAGTGCAGGATCAAATGTTTATATTTCATTGATAGATTCTGCAAGAAATACTGCTTCTGTACAGATTCAAAAACAAATATATTTATACTTTATTAATCCGCAGTAAGAAAATACTGTTTGCACTCTATGAATAACATGTAGGGTGGGGCACGCGAGCACGCACATACACAAACACACTCACACCCACACACAAAGGGCTTGTCATCGTGCAAAGAATGGAGAGATGGTTGAGTGATGGAGAGCCACATGGTGGCGCCCTAGAAGCAGTTATTGGTGTTTGGCGCCTTGCTCAAGGGCACCTTAGCAGGGCTTGGGAGAGGAACGGACACCTCTCCAGCTAGATGAAGGAGAAGGAAAGAAAGGCCTATCCTCACCCTGACCCATCTACCAGCAGTAACCAGCAAAACCCATTATTACTGAAGATTACAGAATCGATCGGCTGATAACTGAGTCAGGTTCTTCTACAGGACTGTGGGCTTTCTTATGATGCACTGCAGGACTGGTGGTTTCTGTGCAACGCCAGGGGACGTACCTGTTGGTGTAACCCAGGGCGATGCAGAAGTGCCAGGTGATAGTCTGAAATGTGGAGTTGGGGATATCAACCAGTGCTGTGATGATGACGAAGATGTGGATGGGCGTCCAGCAGACGATGAAGACGGCAACCACTACCAGGACCATACGGGTGATCCGACGCAGGTTCCTGTCCTTCTCCTGTGTGTGTATATGTGTTTGTGTGTGTGTGTGTGTGTGTGTGTGTGTGTGTGTGTGTGTGTGTGTGTGTGTGTGTGTGTGTGTGTGTGTTGGGATAAAAGGAGTACAGGATGAGTGTCGGAAAAAACACAAACAAGCAAATAGGACAGCAGGTGAAGGTGAGGTGAGGAAGATAATGATGTATGAAAGACAAATGGATGGGGGATTGCAAAGAGGAAAGGAAAGGCTGACAAAAGGTTTGAAAAACAAGCAATAAGAAAAAGCATAAAGCTGTATAAGAGGTAAGAAAATTAAACAGCAGAGAATAAACAGGGATGGTGGAAATAAAGGAAACCAGTTGCAAGATAAGCAGTGGGGGCTCAATAGGAAGAAATCATCTTTCATTAATTTTCCTATTTCACCCTCTGTAACTACAGTATGTTGTTTCTTGAATGTGTCTATTATGCTCTTCAGCCAGTATTTAGTTTGTTTTCCCTAATACTAACTCAATAATTACTGTTGTCACAGTAGTATCTGAATCATTTCACCATCTAGAGAAATTCATGGAAACTGAACCACAGCATTGTCTATTCTTCAATTGTTTTCTGTCAAGAAAAATTAGTGTAGCTTATTTGCACAAACACTCTGCCTTTTATTTGTATTTTGCTTCATTGCGCTGAAAAATGCAATCAGTAAATCCTTCAATAAACTTCAACACAGTAGATTTTACTCTTTCACAAAATGCTCACAAAGGTCTACATCTGAAGATTCCCCTTTTACATTTACATTTACTTCTACTATTTCTCACATTGGTTGATATTTGTTTGACAAAAAGAAAAATGTCATCACCTGGGATCCTGACAGCATGCGCACACTCTTCAGCCTCAGGATCATGAGGCCATAGCAGACGGTGATGATGAGGACGGGCATGATGAAGGCAAATATGAACACGCAGATCTTCAGGAGAGTGTCCCAGTACCAGGATGGGTGGGGGAAAATCAGCTTGCAGTCAATGATGCCATTGGCTAGGCAGAGTGAGGACATACACACATGTTCACGTGTTTACAGAGACTCAAAAATGTTCACTACTTCAAAAACAAATACTAGATGTTCATTGTTGTCATTGGATATACAGTATCTCTAAATATGCAGCACATTCTGAAGGTCATATACAAACACAATACCCCCATACATGTTTTTAGACACTACACTGTAGTATACACACGTGTAACGAAGGTGGAGGCCATGAACATGACAGGGAGGCCGATAGCAGATGAGAGTATCCAGTTGCAGACGTTGACTATTTTAGCATTATGCGGCGTCCTGAAGTCCAGAGCCTTGACTGGGTGGCACACGGCGACGTAGCGGTCAACGCTCATAGTCGTAAGGGTGAAGATGGAGGTGAACATGTTGTAGTAGTCAATGGACAGAACCATCTTGCACAGCACCTCCCCAAAGGGCCAGGTCCCCATAAGGTAGTTAACGCTCTGGAAGGGTAGAGTGCTGGTGACCAAAGCATCAGCCAAAGCCAAG
Source organism: Antennarius maculatus (assembly GCA_013358685.1). Taxonomy (NCBI): domain Eukaryota; kingdom Metazoa; phylum Chordata; class Actinopteri; order Lophiiformes; family Antennariidae; genus Antennarius; species Antennarius maculatus. Next base: position 15,300,661 of record CM023616.1, read on the forward strand.
TTGAAGATGTAGATGTTGGTGGCCGTCTTCATTTTAGTATATCTGCACAGAAAGTAAGAATTTTTGGATTTGTTTATTATACTGTTAAGACAAGACCACTCACTGTAATTATAGAGCAGAAAGAACCCACAAATGACCACAAACAAGGACACAAAACCATTTACGATATATTTTTCTCTCTTTGCCGTTGTTCTGTAGTCTTTTTGTTTTCTGTCTATACACAAGAGACTGGATTCATCTGTCTTGTTGTAGTCGTTTCTTTGTAGTATTTTGAAATTTGTTTCAGTCATTTTGAGCCTCCTCATTTCTAAGATTCTTTGAGACATTTTTAGTTTACTGTAATATTTCTTCTCTGTCTGTGTCTTTGTGGCCAATCTCTGGTTCTACAGTTCAGAGAAGACTCACATCGTTTCCACTGAAACTGTAAACGTCATTCTGAAACATTGGATGCTTTCTCACCACATAATGGAATTTAATTTTGTTAGTTGCTGAATATTTTAGATTGATGATATGGATAATGTGATTTCCTTTGTAAATTAAAAAAGTTTTCCTTTTTCTGAAGTTGAATTAAATTTCTGAAGTTGAATTGAATTACAAATGCCTACTGACTCCACAATGCTGAAAACAGGGCTGTCTTTTGGAAAGACGTAGATACGTAAATGTAAGTACAATTAAATTCTCGCAGCTACTGTTGAGTTACGTATGTGTGTTATGACACACATTATGGCAAGACATAAAAAAAATTTTCTTTTGTGTCAATACAATGTGACCTCATCTCTGATTTAAAACATTCTGTACATATCCCCTAAAATACACCTGGGAGCTGGTCTGGGAATCTGAGTCAATAAATCATCATACTCATAAATAAGAGGGACAAGGTTTAAGTAAATTAACATTATCCTATTTGCCCCTGGACCACTGGGACAGCACAAGGACACAACTAGAGTGCCAGGAAACTATAATCTAAATGTATTGAGTAGAAAGAGCTGCAATCATTGAACTGCCATCTTTTGAACAATCACTACCAGAATTTCAATGCACAGATAAAAATGTTTCCCCTGGTAATTCAGGCAAGAGACATTTATAGAAGGTGCAGCATGAGCTGGGGGAAGTAACCCTTCTAGCTCATTAGGAAAGATAACTGTCCAGTGTAATCAGTTCCAATGTCTCAATTGAAAGAAACTGTCCAGAAGAGAGACATAGAAATGACTGTCTTTAGGCTTTTCTTACGGAAACGCTATTAAAATGTCTGAAAAACATCCATTCGTTGAAAGCAAGACATTTATTTAACATATTTTCTGATTATGATTCTGCACAAATCATAATCCAACACAATGTTTACAATTCAGATTTTGGCACAGCTCCCTAAGCCAATGTAGAAACATAAGGGCTCATCAAATTGCCTGCAGCAAAACACATTTCTGAAAACACTCATTATAAGCAGCATAAAAAATCCAATTTTGCAAGATGGGACAAAGAACAAAAAATATAGACAAACCTAAAACTGATTCTTAGACTGTACTAGTTCTGAAAGGTGATCAAGGGAGTATCATGGATCGTTCTTTTTATCAATATCACAAAATGTTCTTACAAGCAATATGGCGACTGATATCAGTTCAAAGCATGAGGTGGGCAGTGGAGTGTTTATGGAAAGCAGAAGAAAGCAGACGGATCCATTAGGAGAGAGGCTGAAAACACAGAATATTGACCTTGTTTGTATGTAAATAATTATACTGTATTTGAAATATATTGTGAGGTGCTTTTTCTGTGGGTTATTCATCATAGCCACAGGGAAAAAATTTGAAATGACAAGCAACAATTATTTCCGGTTGCTTATTATAATTATGATTATGATTATTATTACTCATTATTTTGGTTTAACACAGATTCATGGGTAACATTTAAATGTCTACCTATCTATCTTCACTATTTTTAATGAGAAGAATAGTGACGACAAATCACGTGAACTTGATGAAAGAAAATTTAGGCGCAGCCTTCTGGTATAAGAAGACCTCAACATGTAAAAGTGAAGCACGATATGTTAATCAAGCTGCCTTTGTTTTCTCATTCTATTAAGTGTAAGGAGTATTTCTAAAGCAGATTGCTGCAATCAGGTCTATGCGCCTGCAAGCTATTATAAAGTGACATTACAGAGTATAGAGTTAATATGAAGCAAATTACCTCAGTAACTAAAGCTATAATGAAGCAATTCCGGAATTAAACGTTCATGTGAAAGGCACTCACATTCCACTGTGAACTGTTAATTTAAAAACACTCAGATTCCTTTTCAGAGTTAGGTATGTCACATCAAGCTACAAATAGCAGCTATTAGCATGGATTATCATAAAGGCTGGAAACAGGGGAAGACAGTTAACCCAGTGTGTTCCAGTGAACCCACCTTCAAGCACCTTTAAAGATTCCAAATGACCACTTTTTGTTAAATAACACAAAATTTTACTCATCAAAACCTCCAAATACATGACATGTCAGATAACTTTCTGGCTCTCAGCAGTTGAGAGACAATGAAAAACGTACATGTATTATATTGCAGAAACAACAAAACATGTCTGTACAAATGGAGCTCTGTGGAAGATCTTTTATGCTCGCTGCAGCAAATATACGCCTGAATACGCTGAGTAGGCGTGTTGATTACCGGTTAGTCCAGTTCGAACAAAACATGGTCCTAGAGAAGAAAATTAATTTCGCTGCTGCTGTGTAATGCCTGCTCGAAAGAGGTTAAAGTGACAGTGATACATCACTTCGTCTGGTGCTCACCTTATTAAATCCCAACTGTTACTTCGCCAGTGAGGTAATTTACTTTGGTTTTGTTCTTGTCCTCTCGTCAATAATCCCTAATCCTCTTAACAACCAGAGATGACAGCTTGTCGATTAAATTCTTATTAACTTTAACACTGACAGCTTAAGTGTGTTTGTTATTTCAGACTTTATTTGCATGGGGACTGACAAGGCACCTCATGATGACGAAAAAGCTGTCATCCTTTGCTGAGTAGTGTGGCAGAGCTGGAGGTAATCACCGGCAGCCCCTTATTGACTTTGTGACAGTTGTAAACATGGCGGTAGATGATCGTTTGTCTTTCGCCTCTGTTGAGCAGCTAAGGCCTATTCATGAACAGCATGCGGTATGGGATTGAATGACCTCATCTCATATACATGAACAGAATGGGGTGTTTTATTAATGAATGCTTAAATTTAATTTATTCTCCACCCTTGAGGTTTTGCTTCAGTGATTACCTATTCATTGTTAAGGGTGGCACGGCGACACGGTGGATAATATCCCTGCTTCTCAGGAAAAGCTCCCAGATCTGTGTGGGTTCTCTCAGGGTTCTCCAGCATCCTCCCACCCCCAAAAACATGCAGCTTAGGTGAATTGGTTACACAAAATTGTGTGTTTGTGTGAGTGTTTGTGGCAGTTTGTTTTTCATGTGGCCTCATGATGAGCTGGTGTCTCATCCAGGGTGTACCTCAGCTTTGGCTCATAGTCAACTAAGGTAGGCGGAGCGGATAAGCATGCACACTATTCTGAACATCTCATCTACAAGAAAATGATGGATGGATGGATGGATGGATGGATGGATGGATGGATGGATGGATGGATGGATGGAAGATGTTTTATATGTCTAGACATGAAATATGCCTCAAATTTTATTTTCAGTGGCTTGGTCTACACACATTAACTTAAAAACATCAGTAGTGCAGTCAATTCCAGGTGTGAAAATCTGCTCAGGTGCAGGGTAGCAGTGAAAATATTACTTGGAGTTTATTTGACTTGGGTATTCTCTCCACAGACACTTTTTTTTGTAGAAAGTGGGTGATGATTTGTTAACGAAGCCCTGAGTATAAATGCATTTTCAACTGGGTAAAAGTCTAATAAACATGGGTGAGATCATTCCTGTGACAATCCTCCACTGACACATTTCAGAGTAGAATTTCTCATATTTTCCTCTTTCCTTCTGTCGATAACCTTTCCTGTCTTTTCAGACTTTCTGTTCCAAGTGTTCTCTCAGCATCCTGTGTGTTACCTGTTTCTCATCATCCCTGTCACCTCTTGTACCATCATGTCCTTCTGGTCCATTTCATGATGCAGGTTTGTCTAGTGCCCTGCCCTGTAAGTTATCTCTGGTTTAGACTGAGTTTTTGACTTTGTTATTGTTAGACTGTTTTTTGTTTTTTTGTTTTTTGCACATTTTACAAAGATTGCAACCACAATTTCACATATAAGAGGAAGCACAATATAAATTCATCATGAGGATTTAAGCAACTTTACATTTAGAAGTGTCCGCTGTTGCAAATTGGTCAAAATGTACAGAGACAGGTATCATGTCTTCTTGGTAGGCGCAGGCATTTCATCAAGCTAAACACTTTTGGGAACTTAATAGTTACAAAAGTATAAATACTAAGTAAGTCACATTATCATTTTGTAGAGTGTATAATTAATTACTCCACCAGCAGAAAATCCATCAAGTATCGCTTGTGATAAAGATGCAGATCTTCAACAGATTAGTTTTTATTATAAAAAGAAGCTTTGATAAGAAAAAGAACCTGAGTTGTTTTTTTTTTTTTATAGAAAGTGGATAAGAGAAATAAGATTGATAATTAAAAATGTCTGCAACAGATATTGGCCTATAACTAACAGCAAAGAGACAGATAAACAGTAAATATCTTTTAATAGTAACTCTTCATTCTGCTGTCTCATGAATAGAAAATGCTCAGTAACAGTTATCATTCAGTCTGCCTCTAAAATACTGTGGTCTTTTTGTGGACCACTGAAGCAAAGAGGCTGCAGATTGATGCACACTAATGGACCTTCAAATTACCCAAAACAGCCATTTCAGAGAAATCATGTTTAATTCATAGCCTTTCATCAACCCATTATCATGTTTCCCACCTGGGAAGTGAGGTCTCTTCCTTCCTGCTGTTTGTCATCTGTCTTTATTTCTCTTTAAATGAGCAAATACAAATCTGGTAATGAAAGTAAATCAACTGTGAGACAATACTGATGGGAAATAGATTTTTAAAAAATTGTTAACACATGCTCTGAGTTGAGAGAACTAGACACTTCCGTAGGATCTCACAGGCTGTCCTCTCAGACACATTATGATAGTCAGTAAAACAAACAATGTTCTCGTTTGATAGTCTTCATTTGCATAAAAATACTCTTAACCAGGTAGGACGATTTAGGATTGTTTGTTTTAATATGTGCAAATTCACCAGAGCTTAACAGTCCTTTGGGCAAGTTTGTAATCATTATAATATACATTGTGGGGCTCCTTCACGTAAAGTGTATGAAAATTTATTTGAAAACAGAATTAGTACAGCATCTAGCCTGGCTTCCTTGTAAGTCTCATCTATTGCTGAAAATGCATTAACACAGAAACTGACATACATTCATATGGTCACATGTTGAAACTTAAAACTCTCTACCGGTGCCAGTAAATATTGCGTGTTGTTACGTGCCGCAAGGCAAAAGCAAGGCCAGGACACCGGATGCAGAATACAAGAGCGAAAAGTTTATTACACATAAAGTAGCAACAGAAAATCACCTTCAAAGGAAAAGATAGGCTAGCAAAGTAACAACAGAAAGTTACGTTAGAGCACACATGTTAAAGTCAAGGCCCGCTGTCCAGATCTGGCCCGTGGCAAATTATTTATGGCCCGCCAGATGATTTTTAATTACTATTTGAACCGGCCCACAGGCCACAGCGGCCCGCTGGTGTTTTGCATGCACCAAAAGTACATTCCCCACAATGCACCGGTAGTGGAAGTCACTGCAGCACAGCAGGCGGGCTTAATTGACAGGTCCCAAATTGAACGTAGGAATGAGTGTTTGCGTGGTTGTCTGTGTCTCTGTGTGGCTCGGTGGTGCACTGGCCTGGAGTTTCCCCCGACTCATGCCCCAAGCCAGCTGGGATAGGCTCCAGCTTCCCGTGACCCACGACAGCGGATGAAGCAACATGACAATGGATGGATGTTTATCAGCAGTCAGACCAGAGGTTGTATTTAGCTACTCCCCTCCTAGAAACTGTTTGAAAGGAAGGTGAACGCTGAGAGCAGGGGGTTTCAAGCCAGCTGGGAGTCAGGGTACATGTTCAAAGAGGTAAAAGGTAAACCTGTGCGTCTTCTGCTAAGTTTGCATGTTTCATCCCGACACAATGCCCCAGTGGTGCATCCAAGCTGCTCAGACGCTCTCTATGTTTCTTAGCACAGACCTGTGTGAACAATTGTTCTCTCCGATAAAGCTGAACGAAACATCACACAGGAGCTGTCTGACTGATAATCGCTTCACTCAATCCTGAGGGTTTCCTCAGCTCAGAGCCTGACCATGAACATTCATGAACTTGTACGAAAGATGAGACACAATCAAATATCAGGCTTAGCCTCTGACAAGTGAGCATCACACAGCAGTAATGTATTCTCAGTTTTAAATTCAGTTAAATTTTTACATTTGTTTCAACAAGACATGTCTGTTTGAAGGAAGTATTGTTTTGTCTGTGTGCCATATATTTTTGTATTCTATTTTATTTATTTATCTTTATTTCAGTTAAATGAACTCAAGGAAAATTACAGAAAAGAGCCATGAGAAAGGATACAACTGATTTGATTATTTTTTTATTTTACTATTTGATTGATAGGATTGTAGAGCAGCACAATATTTTTTTTAAATTTTGAAATTTTTTTTGCACAATAATGCATTATTATTGCGCATGTAATAATGCATGCACGATAATGTATTTTCAGTTTATAATGCATGCAATTTCATTTGTGCATTTATTTTGATATTAAAGAATATGTTTTGTTATCGAAGGACATTTCCTTTTTTTTTTGCTGTTCGCCTGTTGAAAAGGTTTCCCCTTGAAGTCTCAGATAAAGTCATAACAAAATATTGCTTTATTTACTTAATCATTACACAATATACACTGTGTTAGCTCTTGGTTCAATAGGCTATGGTCATTTCGATATGTTTTAATTTGCAAATTTGTTTTTTTGGCCCTCCATGTATTTGACTTTGACACCCCCGCCTTAGAGTGAGAAGTTTGACCAACAAAGTAGCAACAGAGATTCACCTTTTGAGGAACAACACTAGCTAACAAAGTAACAACGGAAAATTTCAGGGGAATACTTGTGTAACACTCATGTAGACCAAAAAACAAGAGGATCTCTGGAGCAAAAGCTTGCAGCTGCAACGCTTGGGAGGAGACAAGGTCAGCGACGTGGCGAGACACAGAGTGCATGACTTGGAAAATCTTCCGGTGCTGAACTAACAGGGAAAAGTGGTTAAATAGGCCCCAGGTATCAGCCCATGGAAGCTCAGGTGTAGAGATCAGGTTCTCCCCACGAGACCAGACCCGTCTCCTACCCTGCTCCAGCAATGCAGAGCGGGAGAGGGAGAGCAGAGCAGAGAAACATGACCAGGGCAAAAAACACAACCATGACACGTGTGCTGCTACTGGGCTGAAGAAGGTCAACCTCAGCCATTCAGCAACAAAGGATGCCCTCATTATTCAAAACCAGATGATAATTTCATAGCCGTGTTTCCTTCTTGTTCGATCAAAAGACACACTGGGACAACGAGGGACACACATAGGAGAGAAAAAGCATTTGGATGACAAAACATCAGTGCAGTTCATAAATATAGAACACAGCACGCAGGGTTTTAGTGTTACTTCAGTGTTAACTGTTGTCACATGTGATGTTGAACTGTGAAGAGGCAGACAAGAACCTTATGAAAAGTGTGATGATGTTAAGACACCTTAATAATTTACATTCTTCTTGGCAATCTTTCTTTTGAGCAGCCGGCAGCAATAAGAGAAACCATTGATTCCCTTTTTGTCAAACAGAAAATGGAATGTATGTGTTCTGTTGTTGGTTTAACCAAACCTTTTGACTGTCTTCCTGTATTCATTTATTCCTTCACACCGACTAACTAATGTTCTCTAATGGGTTCAACATCAGCCACTGGATATACAATCCACTTAGATCTAATTGTGAGCCAATAACTGTATCTCCTTACAAGAGGAGAGGATTGAATCTTTACAGATAAATGTGTTTTACAGTTTTGCAGTTTTGTTTGATTTTATTCAATATCGCCAAAATGATATGAACATCGATGTTCCATTACGTGGAAAACTGTAAGAAATTGAAAGACAAAAAAACAACGACTAAAAAAAATGATTGCAGATGCACACCTTCAGAATCCCTTAAAAAAAAAAAGAGTTGATTGTGAGGAGATGGGAATAGAGCATATCGTCACAGATGGGTGGATGGGCGAAGGCAAGCCAATGACTATTAAAGCTTTTGTCTAATCGCCTGCTTGTTGTCTTTAGCGAATGTTTGCTGCTTTTTGAGGCACTTGATGCATCAAATAATTTTGAGTAACAGTCATTAAAAGACAATAACTTCACAATTAAAGCTACTCTAACACCAGCAGTGGGAATTTATGTGTATGTTTGGGGGGGACTGGTGAATCAACATCAACAAAATTCAACAAATGTCAAGACAAAATTAATCGTCAATAGTTTGAACAAGACAAGATTAATTTGGAGAGCGGTTGCTAAACAGCAGACGAAACACAGGTCATCACAGCCCTGAGAAGCTGGCCAGCGTGCGTAGCTTTTTGTGTGATTCATGTGCTGCCGCTGGCTGCAGATAAACCATTGATTCCTGGTTGCAGAAAAGAAGCTGCTCATGTGAACACATATTTGCGCCTCTGACTCTGAACAATAACATCGTCCATGCATGGTGTGACGGGCATAATGGATTAGGGTGAGCTGGGTGTGACTGGCTGTGTGCATGTCTGACTTCTGGGGATGTTTCCTTTGGTGAGCGCGGACAGCTTGAGGAGATTTACCTCCAGCTTTGAATCGAGCATCTATTCCCCGTGTGGTACAGAATCACCATTGTGATGTATAGATTTGTATGTAAAGGATGTTGTACGCCTTGTAGGCCATTTTATGGTCAACTGAACTGTTATAGTTCACATTAAACTGAACATTTCCATTGATAGTGAAGATATTTTGATGATTATTCAAAATCCAGTACTGCCATAAAAGTATTGATTTGCAATATTCCCTAAGATGACCTCACATTCTTCTCAAGACAGTTGGTGTCTTTGTATTGTCGTATTGCTCACATCTACTCCATGGATCACACTCTAATGGCTCTCTAATGCTGCAGTTCAGAATCTAAAGAAGAACAGAATGGGGATCTATACTCTGATCTTTTTCTATGGATAAACAAATAAAAGCTGAACAAAGAGGAGTCAGGGACTCATTGAAGATATTAAGATTCAGGGACCGACATGACCAAACTTCATTGATATTCATATAATAGTTGTTGACAGACTTCTTTCAGCAAAGACTAAAAAAAAAGGCATTAACTGTCAGAGACAATAAAACAAATGATTTTCTGTCGACATGACAGAGGACACTTACTGCTTTATTGGTGCTGATGTTTGCAAACCATATTTCTCCCTAATTATTGATTTTAAACGCCTGTAAATCTTTTCAGTAAATGGTAGTCATTAGACTGCCACAGCTAAGACTAAGCTGCAGGGGACACCGATCTCGCTGTACCAGAACCTGCAGTAATATTGCAGACATGACAGAAAAATTGAGATCTGGCCTGGATTCTAGCACTGAGACACTATAGAATAGAACAAATATGATTACTGTATTCCATATTATATAATATAGATGTTGCACAGGAATAATACAGATTGCACACAGTCCGTTAGCAATGGAGAGCCTCGAGCTATTTCACCAGTGCCCGCCACCATCTGGCAAATTATATTTATTATACTTATTATCCTATGATCAATTTGAAACTGTTTGCTGCGCTCAGCTTTGGGTTATCCAGGACTGACAAACTGAACCTTGGTAATGTATATCAGAATGGATTAGCACAGAAGCGAATGACTATTAAGACTATTGAATATATTGATGAAGAAAGTTAAATATCTGAGGAGAAGACTCTGAGGAGGAGGCATGTTAAAACAAAACTGTAAGGTCAAAAAATACTCGAATTATTGCCCTCCATCTGATCAGTTATGTTTAAACAAGATGTGTTGACAATCAGTTTAATAGCTGTTTATTTCCTTTTTAAATTGTCATCATTTATATGAGTACAATAAGTAGATTAAGCAAAGAGACAGCGACATACTCTGTAGTGATTGTCTTGCTCTCATATGATGAGACTTCAGAGCAGGTTTCTTCAGATCAGAAAAATCCCAAACTAAGATGATTCTGAAAATAATTTTTTGGGCTATGCTAAAAATATATTTTCTAACATTTTAATATCACAATATGTTGTGTTTAAATATATATTTGTGGATTTGGGGCGCACGTTGCACCACTGATAATACAAAGAAAGCATTCAAAGACAATACAAACACAAACCTGCCCTTCCTTTTAACATTAACTGTTGCCTTACCATTCAAAACACGAACCAGGATTGTTAGAATTTCACTAGTTTGACCTCTACAGATCAACCAAGTGGTGACTGATGGTTATTTAATAAGAATCACTCAACAATAGGAGGTGAGATTGTGGAATGCTCCTGATTGGCCTGACTGGAATTGATGGAAGGCGATCAATATCTATTGATGCACAAACACGAACTCCGCTGGGGTGGAAACTTCACAGATGTACATATTGATCTACAGTCACTGACGAGGATGGAACTCAACCCTCTGCTAACACCTGTAAACCTGTAGACTTGTGAAAGACAGGATGAAAAAGTCATCTGCAAGACACTTTAAAAATTCATTTTTAATAAATACTTATTTTGTTTTTGAAGCTGCTTCATGACCTTCTTTACTGTTAAACTAAAAACATCCATTTGTGAGCATTTTTCTCCAATGCAGCCTTCGGTGTGTCTGTGGTATGATATTTTGCAACTTTCAGATTTTCCAGCACATATTTTTCCTCAGGCTTTAGTACAACAGCAGGTGATGGATTACCAGTTCCAAGCTTTGTGTCACCAGAAGATGACTGCAATTGTGATGAAACCAGTTGAAACCAAGGACTAAATCTATTTAGACATCTGAACAAATGTGCATATTGTGTGTATGAACAGGACAAAAGGTCTAAAACAGCAAGTTACATAAGATAAGAAAGAGCGGATCAAATTATATTAGAAAAGTTACTATAGCAACGAGACACGGTAAAACAGGATGCTAAAAAGGAATTCATGAGAATAAAAGTTAAATTCACTGCCTGATAATGTGCAATCTATCTACAGTAAGTGGATAAAATAGTTGGTATGCAAATTGCCAGTGTGCCATGCGCTATTTTTAACATGCATCTTATAACAGAGTGGTGTATGGAGTCTTAATCCAGAGGAGTGGGAGATGTTGGGTGCTGTGCTGCGTATGAATGAGCCTCCCCAGCGCCTTGAGGCTTGTGGCTGGATGATTCTGTTTCTGAACCTGTACCTTAGTCACCTCAGTTCCACACAGACAGGATCGGAGGGACTCCAAGGCTTTCAGCTTTCCTCTCATCCTCTTGTTTGTTGCTGCCTCCACATCGTCATGGTCCATCAAAAAACTGAACTACCACAGCGGGTTATTGCATTTGTTTTGTGCCACAGCACCTGATCCTTCCGTCCAAGAAACCACAGCAGTTTTTAAAAGACCACACTAGAAGAACATCTTTAGCTTCATTGTCTACATATTGAAGGACAATGTCCCCAACGAAAGAACAGTCTGCTCTGTCCTTTCCTACAGAGGTCATCAAAATTGTCAGTCCAGTACAATTTATTGGTTAGTTGCACCCCAAGGAAAGTTTAAGTGTCTACAATCTCCACCCTCTTTCTTTATGGAGGCTGAGGTGGGTGGGCTTCTCCTTCGCTGGTAGCGCTGTGCTGAAAATTACTCGATGAGGTATCGATGTCTTCTAGCCTTGGATCCAGATTAATCTGAGTTATCATATTTCATTTGTTCTGGCAGATACGTCTGACCTTCTTCTTATTAAGAAAGATTCCATCCTCATTTGTAATGGGCCAATCACAGCCAGCTGGAATCATGCAGGTCTGATATTTTAACTTTATAAACATCCTGTTTTAATAGTATGTTTTAAAGGTTTTGAGCATCTGTAGCAGGTGTCTACTTTATGGTTTTAATGTCTACAAGGTTTTCAAATGCAAATTAAAACACCAACAAAGCAAACTGAGCATCAGTCTGCAAGTTTCAGCCTTCAATTTCTATTAATATCAGTAGTAGAGGCATAGCTTCCTTTTGCATTATTCAAACTACATCATAATGACACACAGGAAAAGACCTCATGCTTTGCTGTGCACTCCATGTGGTATGAAAACCGCTGCCCAGTTCATTGCGCTTCACTCTTGTGATGGTTTTCCATCTCAGGAAACATGAAAATAGGAAAGCCGAAACACACTGTGAGGCTGCTTTGGAAACAAGATCCTTAGAAACAGTTCATCAGCTTGTGGTGCAGCAATACTGTTGTCAGTGTCCTGCAGTCTCTGCGCCCTTGTTCTCCGCCTTAAATCCACATCTCATAAATACTGCTGTTGACCGCTGAGCTCAACAGAACAACTCCTTTTGACTCCTCTTTCTCTCCTCCTGTATCCGGTAATGTTAAGGAGCTCATTACTCACGGACACACAAACATGCACACATGCACACACACTGCACACATGGAATGGAAGCCTATTAACTCTCTTTAGTTGTGTCTTGTAATTCTCTTCTTGAAGGGAAATTAGACTCAGCACCAGCCTTTTGTGTGAAAATATGTGACTTTGCAAAAGCAGCACCTCTTCTACTCACAACTTGGAATTTGAATTAGAGCTAACCAATTCACTCTAACAGCAGGCAGCCGTATTAAACACCATTAGAGACTGACTGAAGCTGGGATTTGAATATAGTTTTATAACTCATTTTGTCCCGGATACATTTGTCAGTAATCTAAAGCAAACAAAATGATTGCACTATGAAATTCATGGCCAATCTTTGTGCTTTCAGTTTGTTGTGGTAATCAAATTATCCAAGACCATAAACCGCTTTGTTCAGCCCTGTACGTGTGTTACAAAAGGTCAGGGAGCAAGGTCTCAAATGTTTGCAGGCTGCAAAGAAATAAGAGACAAATATGGCGAGCATTACACACAGATATAGGTAGAGAAACACAATAGCAAACAACAGATGTTGTTCTGGGTAGGTAGGAGGTTCACAACTTCAGTTCAAGGATTGTGTGAATTTCAGAAAAATATCCATATTTTGGATGCTGGTAAGGAATTTTCACAGTCACTGCCATGTGTTGGGTTTTATTCAAATCAAATATGTCAGCTCTCCATTTATTTCTCTATGTGAGTTGTATGTATTTGTACGCTGCAGAGGGGGAACACTGGAGGGGTTTGCAAACGACACAGCACTCTCCAAGCAAGAAGCTGAAGCAGACTCACCTTGTTCACACAACAGGTGTCTCTCTGAGGTGGGAATCACATCTCGGGGTGATCACAAAGGGCTTTAAATTTCTATTATAATGCTTGAACAACACAATATTGCCAGGAAACATGTGTGCAAAGGGGAAAAAAATTTATGCAAACACCAAGAGAAATGAGGTATATGGGGAAGAAAACAGGGATATTTGCAGATCTACCAAAAATACTGCTCATGGTGTGCGACCATGGTTGTAAAAAACACAAAAGAAATGCATCTATACTTTAGAATCAAACAGGTTCTACTTACAACTCTGTGATATCAAAGGGAGAATTTTAAAATCCATGATTCCAATGGACAAGTTGCTGTGCATTTTGATGTAGAAAAGTTTTAGAAAAACACTTTCATAAGAAGAAGGCATTCTCTATGATGCCCCAAAATTTGCCATATTGTATCTGTAGAATGAGTTCATATTTTTTCCAGTCTATACTAAAATACCTATTTCTCTCTCCAATCGTTTCTCTTGCCTACACTGACCAAAAAAAAGGAAATTTGATACGTAATATCTATCTCTTTTTCTTCATTAACTTTTGATTGTTTTTTATGCAAGAAAGCACTCGTTGTTACTTGCTTTTTCTCCAATTTTTTCATCTTTTCATCAATCAATCAATCAATCAATCAATCAATCAATCAATTAATCAATCAACCTTTATTTGTATAGCACTTAATCACATCAGCAGACATTTCAGAGCGCTTTGACAGACAGAGAAACCCTACAGGCCCTAACAGGGTCTAACTAACTCCTCACTCTGAATGCTCCGCGTAAAATGAGCAGACGTCGTGTTGCTGTTCGGTTGATTTTAATAAGGCAGAATCACGGAGGTGAGTCTTGTGACAAGAAACGCATGATCAAAACGAAATGGCAATTCCGAGTTCGAAATTTAAGTGGAAAAATGGAAAAATTGTCAATATTTTTGTTGAATGGAAGTGCATTTAAAGCTTGCGTCCCAGGGATGCATGCTGTCTAACGATCGTGCGTCCCTGTCAAAAAATGTGCACCAAAGACGCAAGGACGCATGCAAACGAGAACACTGCATATATATAATTTACAATTACATACATTTGAACAAAGTTTTCCCCCCAAAGACGAGTATCTAATTGATTTCAGCTTCGGGTTGGTCCCCATTTTTCACTTGAAAACTGACCAAAGTACCGATCAGGTTCCTTTGTCTCTTTCTGTCTTTTCTTTAACAATTTTGTAGAACCATTGCAGTGTTTTGCATCATGTTTAAAAACTTGGCTTAGTAAATTGTACAAAATGAATTTCATCATGAATGCAATGTTGTGCAATCTGGAAACATAAAACAAGGCTAGGTTATATGTAATATAATGTAATCCTCTCAGCCATGAGGCTTTCATATGTGGTGTACAATGGCACTGCATTCATCCACTAAAGACAGGACATACAACAAACGGCAACCAATGCCTCCAAGCTTACATAAGAGGTATGTCCATCTTGATTAATACAGACTCAAATTCTTTTCTTTTCGGATTCCTTTTGATCAACACAAGCACTCGAATTTATTTGTTAAAAGCTTTGTTGTCAAGCATTAACCTGGAGTTCAAAAGTCTGTCCATTAGTTTGTTTGACACTCAGACCTGAGACGATTTGTCACATCAGAGCTGCGAGGAACTCTTTAGAGAGAAACATTAGTGAGGATCTGCGACATTAGTCTTGTGAACCACACTGTGTTGACTGTCACCATAACATCATATTTCATGTGACTGGGTTCAGGCTGAAATATAAACAACAAAGACGTGATGTTTAGTTGTTATACTGACACAAAGAGAAAGGGGTCACGGATATCTTCCCTTATGTGAAAATGTAACAGAATTAAGAAGTGTGTAAGATGCAGAGCAAGAGCAGCTCCATGCCTCCAGGTCAGGAGAAGCAAAAGTCTCAAAGGAAAGCATCCAACACTCTAGAAACGCTTTAAGGAGATGGTGGAGTCATTTTGCACTCATAGTGCTCAAAACACCTCACAGTGTTTCCATGGTAACAGGAAGCACTCTCAACTGATGGCATATTCCTCGTGGAACTCAGCAGTTTCTGCACAACCGCAATTGATTTATTTTTTTTTTCCAATTGAGCGTGCAGACCTCTGGTTGTGTTTGCTTGCTAGAAAGAAGTTTGCGAATGTAAGTGGGGAGCAAACAGATGAGGGAGAGGACAGGGAGATAAAGAGTGAAAGAGAAATGTTTTATGGCATGAAGGTTATCATTACTCAGACAATGAGAGGGAAAACATTTTCTATCCGTCTCTGTCTCTATTTATTCTAAGAAAACTGCATTCAAGACCACAAAAATAAAATGGGAATTGAAGAAGTAAACATTTATAAATACATTTACCAATAAAAATCCACTCTAAGTAGCCAACACGGCAGTTTATTGTCAAGCTGCAAGAAGGGAAAGAAAAGACCAGATTACCAGGAGAAACACAAAGAGAGAAGGTGATGAAAATTGAACAACCAGGTGGGCTGTGATTCACTGTTACCTTCCTCCTTTCACCTCGTGCCTCATTTATCAAGCGCAAAAAGTTGAGGATATCCAGAAATTTCACAACCAACCTCAACTACGCACATCTCCATCCAGACACACACTCCTTTGCAACATCACGGCGATTCCTATATCATTACCACATAGAGAAAACAGGAGACATGCTTGTCATCCTAAATGCATTTTCACACAACAGTTATGGATGAGTGTGCTGAAACCCAAGTAATGACCTTCACACTTGTCATCCGTAGATAAACTACTATAGAATACATAATGCAGGTTTTTATACCACCAGCTGAAATATCACAACTTCTCTTGTATCCCTGTCAGAGAGCTGCAGAGGAAGAACGTGTCATCAGAATGAAGCCAAACAATGAAAACAATGTCAAAAGCAATTTTTGCCTTCTTTTGTCTGATCCTTTGTTTCAATTCCCATTGTCGCTCTTGAAATGCCAGAGATAGTGATGGAGTAAATCCATTTTTACTCTAGTTACAGTAACAAAGTCATCTTTCTCAGGCTTTGGAAAGCTGACAGGGTGACAGTAAATGTGCCGGCCAGCAAAGGGGGAAGATATGCAGCAAAGGGACACTTGCAGAGTCGAATGACTAGTTGCTTGATCTTGCTCGATTTTAAAGACGTATATGATATGGAAACTTGCACATTCATTTTGTATTAATTTGGGTACATTTTCAGGGAGCCTAAGGATATGGAAGAAAGGGATCAATGCCGGTGGAAATTGTTGGGGAGCAGTGTAGCCACAATTCAATGTCATGATAAATATTAATTAATGAAACAAAAAATGAAGTGAAAAAGTGTAAAAAAATAAAACAATGTCATCTCATACCTTGATTTACTCATTGGCTTCACACACAACAGAAAAGTACTTAGTCACAGTCTCCTGCTACCATCACAATAATTACTGTTTTCAGAAGATTTGAGTCTTCACTGCCCTCTTGTGGATGTATCTATACCAACGTAAATGACACTTGGAATGACAGACATATTGCTTGAAACGGACGTATATGTTTAAACATAAACTGAACACAAAATCC
This sequence comes from Antennarius maculatus, assembly GCA_013358685.1. Taxonomy (NCBI): domain Eukaryota; kingdom Metazoa; phylum Chordata; class Actinopteri; order Lophiiformes; family Antennariidae; genus Antennarius; species Antennarius maculatus. The sequence goes on from CM023616.1 coordinate 15,317,678, forward strand.
TTTAATCCTCAAACATGGGGCTCACACACACAAATGAGCAAAATTCTATAAAGTTTTGATTTACCATGATCACCAGGACTGACAATCTCAAAAGACATCTCAGGCATTCCATTTTTTGTTGCAACAGACAGAAAGAATACAAATTGCATGGATGGTCATGATAGAGAAGAAAAATCCTGCAGTCCTGTTAACTTCTTCTTCTGCAGTTGTGTTAACATCAATGAAAAAAGAGTTTTGTATCCAGGGAGTTGTTAGCATGCTTCCAGTTGATTTTATCATTTTTGGTTATTGTTAGCCTTACCATGAAATGTATTTTTAAAAAAGATTACATCAACCTTACATATTAAGATTTAGTACACGACCATCAGACCATGCTGAGTTTGTAGTTTACTTGGCCATCATGGATGCCACAGAGGGACTCCTAAACTCTCTGGGATCTTCATTCTCCAGAGAGATGTGTGAATCCAAACTACTATTTTGACAATGATACTTATCACAGTCAAGACTGTTAAGCTTGAACTAATTTAAAACTTGGAGGAATAGTGTGGGATTGAGCTGACTGAGGAAGAACTGGACCTGCTTAAGCCTCACAGATGGATGGTAAAACAGGTGACTGCAGCAATAAACCAGCAACCTTTTCCGCAACCGAGAAAACCCATCCACACCCACTGACATCTGTTGTTTGTCATCAGTGGAAAAGGGTACAATCAGCAGTAATTCACAGGTCAAAAAGCTTTAGAGCATTGAGCGCATATTTATTGTTTCCAGTTAGTAACTATGCAAATATGAAATGCCCTTTGGTGCAATCCTAAGACCTGTGTCAGAAGCCATCTTAAACTGTGTGTGTGTGTGTGTGTGTGTGTGTGTGTGTGTGTGTGTGTGTGTGTGTGTGTGTGTGTGTGCATGCGTGTGTGTGTGTGCGCACGCGCGTGTGTGTTGAGATATACACTATATATAGATATATAAAATACACTCTTGAAATCAGCTGAATCTATTATCCAAGCACTCAGAATGAAAGGGATTCCATATGCAGCTAGTCAGAATTTACTTCATGTTGGAGCTACCCTAGAACTAAAGGGTTTTACAAAATTATCATCACAATTTAAGTCTGTTTTAAGGTCATTTCAATTGTAAAGCTTAAGCTCCTGTCTGACAAGTTTGCAATGCAAAATCCTCCGCTCAGCCCTTCTTCAGTCTTTCTTCATTCGATCAAAAGGGTAATCACAGGATGAAGAAATGGAGATAGCCCATCCATAATTATACCTCCCATCTTCTCAACTGCCTCACCATCCATACTTCAATCAATCAGCTTTTATTTATAAGGCGCTTAATCACATCAGCAGACATTTTCTCCTCTCAATCCTATACTTTTTTCCAGCTCCTTTACAAGCTCAACTGTCGCTTTTCCTCCTCCAGGTCTCCAACTACTTCACTGATCCAGCCACCTGTAACACCTCAAAGAGCCTCATTTGGAACAATGTAGCATCAGCCTGGGAGCGTTTAACTAGCATTGATGTGTAATTAAGGGCCACCAGTGAAATCCTCCTCCTCACAGAGAAATCTACATCAGTGGGCTGATGTAATTAACAGAACAGGTCATTTTAGATGTAATTATGTCCTAAATTAACACAAAGGTCCATTTATGTTCCAATTAATTCCTTCAATGAGTATATACTACGATAAAATAAATTATCAATGTATAAAAATGTGAAGAATTCAGCATATGTAATTTCAAATTATAACCCTGTTCATGAGTTATTCCTCCCTGTAAATGTCCTGGCTGAATTTCTTTCTCAACAATTAGTTTTATGTGACGTTGCGGTCAGGAGTCTGCACAAAGAGCAACAAACCATTTTTGTGAACCTTTCTTTGTGTATAAATTAGCTGTGACGAACGATTGAAGAGACAAAAAGGTCTTTCTGTGAGTTGTCCTCGAAATTGAGATATTTGTTTGAAACAAAATTAAGTTTATTAATCATTTGTTAGATTAAGATGTGGCATAAAAGGCTCAGATTTTTTGAAGCAGCAGAAAAGATATGGAAACATGTACTTTTTATCTTTTACACTGTTTTAATTTTTGATAACAGAAATTTAAGGCTTCAATACATTCTGGATTTGAATCTAAGCCAGAACATTTAGTAACCTTTATCAAATCAGTTGTTTGCAAACAACTTGTTTTAATATCATCTCCAAAAGCCGCTTTTTTTCATTCATTCATCTTCTTACGCTGCATCGGGTCGCGGGGAGCTGGAGCCTATCCCAATTCACTAAGGGCGTGAGGTGGGGGGAAACTCCAGGCGCAACGCCAGTGCACTGCGTAGCCACACAGAGACGCAGACAAACACGCACGCATACACTCACACACTATGGGCAATTTGGGACCGGCCAATTTTGCTGGTGGGAGGAAGCCGCAGAACCCGGAGAGAACCCACGCAGACACGGTGAGAACATGCAAACTCTGCACAGAGCGGGACTCGAACCCGAAACCACCTTGCCGTGCGGCAACAGCGCTACCCACTGCGCCACCGTGCCACCCTCAGAAGCCATTTAGACCTAATTTAATTTTGCGTTAAACTTTTAATACGCACGTTCAGCGGACAAGTCGCACAACATACAGTGTATTTGTTCAGCATTGACTTAAATGGTGCGCAACATGTTTAAAAGTTTAAAGACTGAAGGTCTTCGGATGTGAAATACATGCATTTTTTTCCATTGTTGTTCTGGGTCCAGAGTATATTCTGTGTAGCAGCTGTGTGTTCGTGCAGCAGCTCTTTCTCCATCCAGTTTTTTTTTACGCGCTGGAGCGTCCTGAGAGGTCGGAGACATTTTTACGCACGAACGGCCTCAGAGCTGGCAGCGCTCTCAACACCGTATACACATGGTCTCCTCGACCGCATAAACACACACACACACACACACACACACACACACGTTTTTATGTGCAATGTAGTTTAAGCAGCAACAGGTTGTTGCGCAGGTTTTTAGGGTTTGTTTTTTTTTAATAACATGATCATTTTATACAAAGACAGTATAAAGTGCAAAAGGCCTAACTGTGAGGAAACACATTCACACCTTTGAGTGTTCAATGAGGACTTCTTCTGCCTTACCTGACGATGATATACATGACCAACACGTTCCCAACGAGCCCCACCACGCAGACTATGGAGTAGAGAGCAGTGATTACGATGGCTATGATAACAGGATTGGTGTCGTCGCTCAGGCTGCGGGTCAGTCCGTGATTCCCCTCGCATCGCGTCTCCGCGAAACTCGTTTTGTTGCCGTCGGTGAAGTTCCGACAGAAGCTGCTGTTGCTGTAAAGCACTGGTAGTTGGTTCTGGTAAGGCGCATCCGTGCTGTTACTTGCGCTCTCCATAGTCTTCGATGGCCAGTCGGTGCTGCGCGCGTCTTTCGCCTCCACTTGGTTGTCGTTCTGCGTACTCGATTCCCCGCTGGGCGCTCGTCTGTCCACCGATCGGATGCGTTTCAGACGCGGGACGGATCGCAAGTATCGTTAATTCTCACGACGATGGGAAAGGTAGCCACGCGTGAAGTAGCGACCGTACTGACGACCCCACACAGCGAGTCTGCACGGAATGGAAGAGAAGGCGTGAAAATGAATTAGTTCGCTCTCTCTCTTCCTTCCTCTATAGGTTCCTTTTCTGTCTACTTTCCCTCGTCTCCTTTGTGCTCTGATTCCTTTCCCTACTTAACCTCACATATGTTCATTCCTATTTGCTACTTTTTTTTTTTTTCATTTTTGGGCTTCCTTCCTCCCATGTCCTCATTCTCTCCCACCATCCACTTGTTTCATTTATTCCAAATTTGCTCATCCCTTTTCCATTTATTATCTACGTATGTTTCATTTTATCTTTTCCTTCCTTCCTTCCTTCCTTCCTTCCTTCCTTCCTTCCTTCCTTCCTTCCTTCCTTCCTTCCTTCCTTCCTTCCTTCCTTCCTTCCTTCCTTCCTTCCTTCCTTCTTTATCCATTCTTCCTTTGATTCAAGACCATCCTAATGTATATTCCTTTATCTGTTGTATTCCAAACTCTGTTCACCTCTTCACTTATTTTTGTTCTTGTCTCTCTTCATTCCTGTCTCATGCCCTTTATTATTCCTTCAGCCCTGTGTGTGTGTTTTTTTTTGTTTGTGTCTGATGAAAGCAAACTGTACCTTGCAACATTTTCAATGCAGTGAAACAACCAAAACTACAGCAAGACATGACAATTTAAATGTTGTTAGATAATAAAGCACCATGACAACAGCAAGTACCCCCAGGAAAATCTGATTACAGAAGTGCATGGCGTGAAGGAGTCCAGGGATTATCTGTCAAGTTGCTTGTACATACAGCATTTTAATGAGGCTCTTCACTTCTGATCTCTGTTTTCTGATCAGTGAAGCCAAACAGCAAAATTAAACATGATATAATCCAATACTGATTGATTTTAATCAAGATAATGTTCTTGCTTGTCTCATTACAGTTTCGGTTGCAGAAAATGGTCGAAGGTCATCTACTAAACATGCTGGAGGCCCGTATGAAGAAAAATTGCATATAATAACGTGAACATAATGGTACTGAATTTGCATCCTTTTAAACAAAAAGATCCACACAGTAAAGTAAAAGCAGAGTTAGAATAAGGTCATTATGTTTTGCTCTGTGCTGATGGACAAATGAGTCATTGGTGTGAGACTGAGCATTTTAACATGAATGAGTTAAAGATTAAAGATTAAATCCACTTTATTGATCCTCATGTCTTTACGTACACTCATCATGTACTGTACATGCGCATATATATACAGTATATATACAGTATATACTGTGTGTATATATATGGTATACAGTATATATATATATATATATATATATATATATATATATATATATATATATATATATATATATATATATATATATATATATATATATATAAAAAACAACTGCACACATGCACACAACGATGTGTACAGGCCCCTGAAACACAACACACTAGGGGCCTGTAGGGATGCAATTAGTAACTGCAGTACAGGGGACTGTCTGGTCGTAGGGCGTCTGCTGTACCCCTGAGTTCAGACCTACAGAGTCGTTACATTTCAAGGATATTCTTCTGGTCTGTCAAGCATCTTTCAGAGTAAACACAAACTTCATCGCAAAAAAGTTGGGAGTCTAGCAACATATTCACTCCATTTATCTGATTTATGATGCTATAAGTGTTCATATTAGCTACTGCTCTTCATTCTGTATTGAATCAAAATGACGACTTCGTCCACAGTTCTGCATACTAGAGTCTCTTGAGAGGAGGTGAAGCTACTGCTGAGGAAGAATTATGTCTTCAGAAATGGCTCTAGAAATCATGGGGGTTAACATGCACAGTCATAGTTATGGTGCTTTTTTTTTTATTTTCAGTGCCTGTATTTTTTTTAATCAGATTTTAATTTGTGGTGGATGTTGAGAAAGTCCTGAAACAACATTTGGATCATGTTGAGGAATAAATGGGAACATTTTTAGTCATTTATTAAAAAGAAAAATGTAATATTTTCAAATATTTTTCATAGTAATATATTTTTTATTTATGTGTACAAGTAGAGGTCAGTCATATGTTGAGAGATTAAGAGTAAGATTAAAGGAATAAAGTTTATGAATGATGTGGATGACCAAAACCTGCATGAAAAAAGGGTCGAAGACCATAGTTTCAGTACATTTTTTTATGTTTGCTATGTTGATTTTATAATTAAGTTTAAACATTTTTGAGGCCTCAGTATTTTTAAAATTGTGACTACAGTACTGCAGCCACTGTGAAGGAGAGGAATGAGTCCTGCAGCAAAATCCACAAGTGCATGTGCACTCAAGACGGAAATCTAGGCAAATCGTGATCCTGTCTTTGTTCCATGAATAAAAAATGAAACCCCTCTGTATAAAAATAGGATTTTTTTATTTGATGGTATAGATAAAACAGCAACTAAGGAACACTCCTGTAACTATTTTAAATAAAAATGCAAATGGACTTTGTCCTACTGTGCCCTATAAATGCAGATATATTTTAAATCAATTATTACATGAAAAGAAAACATGATTAATTTTTTAAGAAATGCTTGAAATATGAGGAGCTTTTTGGTTTAGTTGCACAATTTGAGATAAGAGCCTTCCAGCCTTTGCTAAGATAACTGACATTGACAGATTGCTGTGTGTATTAACATTTGACCTCTTGCACATTCAGTGCCACAAGAGAAACTCTGGAGAGAGAAGCTGTTCTATCCAGTCATGATGCTTCTGTTAACTTTTAAACCTGCCTTCCCCACGGCTTCCATCCCCTGTCGTTTCAGCGCAAAATCACTGCAACACTTTCCCATTCCAATGCCCCCCCAGTTCATCACACCCAGTGGATGCTGAATACACCCATGACAGTCTACTTCTCATCACATTCTGTCCCCACCATCACAACTATCATATGCTCCACTGAGGGATTTCCTGGTATCTTCCGCCCTCTTGAAATATTATGACATCAGGATGGGTCCTAATTGCCTTACAGTCATTTCCATCTTTATTGTGCCAGCGAAAATATCCTTCATTCACTCAGCATGAGGTCTAGCTTGAATGAAATATGATTGTTATTTTCTCCACCACCACATTTGTGTATCTCAGTTGGGAGATATGGGCTTCCTGCTGTTGCCATGGCGAGGATGAACATTACAGCGCATTTCACGGAGGCAAATTTCACAGACGTGTGTACGTCTATTAATGAGATGTAATCCCTGCAGTCACACCACATCGGATGTGCTTCCTTTAGTGACCGTAAAAATCACAGTGAGTTACCTGTTCACACAAGTAGGAACAAGCAACAAGATGAAGAATCATCTCAAATATATCAAATGGCAATAAATGCCTCAGCACATTTTATTTCAGATATCAAAGAAAATATGATTTGTGCTGTCGTAGTGTTTGCTGACAAAAATTTATTATCAGGAAGAGTGAGGGATAAATTTCATGATGTTCTCATCTCTCTTGTTCCTCATTTCCTGACATCTCTACTGTTATTTTTTTTTAAAGACACAGGGAAAAGGTAGAAGGTCTGCTAAAAATGACGGCAATAACTGGAGTTCTTGTTCTGTTTTTTGGGCACATTATGTACACACCTGCAGAAAGCGGTATGCCTGTACAATACCAAATTTTTGTGGCACGTCATAAAAGACTTTCGGCTGTCAGAATTCCATCAAAATGAGGCCCAAATTTATAACTGAATATAGCAAACTATGAAAAATCTGATCACAGACAAAATTTTCTGTGTATTGTTGAGGACTCTGTAACCTTCCACAAATTAATTATTTTGATCACTTTTGCAAAGGGCACTACCACATTAACTCTGCTTTACATTACATGTACCAAACATACTTCCTGTATTTCATCTAACACAGTATTACATCCTGCGAAGTGGTGATGCATTGTAATTGTCAGTGTTCGTGTGTTCGTCCGTCCACAAAAAATCTTCACAACTATTGCAGATAGAAAAATAAAACAAAAAACCACATTACTTGGGCAACAAAGGGGATGAAAATGAGATGATGACCTTGACCTTGAGAAAACTAGGTCAAGGTCAAATTTCAAATTTTGTACACTCAGGAACCGGATAAGATAGAAAGACGAGGGAGAAGGTCGGTGTTAGTAAGACCATAGAGCAAATCTAGTGCTTCAATCTGTGATAAGATAGAAAGATGGAACAAAAGGCGTTATATTCAGGGAGGCAAGGGGATGAAAATTAGATCACAACCTTGACATTGAAAAACTAGGTCAAGGTCACATTTTCACTTTTATACCATTTAGGTTCACATCTCTGAAACCTCATGACAAATAGAATGCACCAACTACATGTTGGATCGTGGGTCTTCTATTAAATTACTCTGACCTATGAAAGTAGGTCAGGGTAAAATTTTGAATACAAGGGTGTCGCTGGATGTTGCAGTCATATAAAATCATATAATCATCTCATTCTGCTCTCTCTGGAGTATCTAATTAAGTGTTATTGAGTAATTTACACAATTTGCATCCAGCACAATGTGTAAATTACACTTTTATTGTATTATTGTATTACACTCTTTTTTCTTTTGTCTGAAACAAATATGATTCCTCAGACTGTCAAATATCCAGGACCAAATTCGATAGGACTTTCTGACCGTTGTTAAAAAACTTATAAGCAGACACACATAGCACTACATGATTACTCAAAGGTAGTCAGAACCATATATTTAATCATAAAATACTTAATCATATAGACGTCATTATTCATTGTATTTGATCTGGGGATAAATAAAACAACTTCCTCCAAACATGTGAGTCACACACTGCATGTTTCCCATAATGATGTCAGAAACATTTTGCATCCAGGACAAAGGTTCAAATTGAAGCAACAGCAAAAAAAAAAAACGTAATCAAGGAAGAAGAGCACAGAAAAGAGAGTTAGTGAAGACCATCAGACTGTGTCAAATAGCATCTAGCAGAGATACATATGCAACTGGAAATAATGATTCATCATCAACATTGTCCTCCTCACATCTCATCTTTGTCTGCAGTGAGGAGTTCAGACTATCTGCCATCCCGACCACTGATTGGGACGTTGAGATTTCTGAGTTTCAGGTGTGGAAATAACTGGCTATTTCCATTATACAAAAGGCATCATGCTTCAGGACTACAGGCTGTCTTGATCAAGCAATTTATCCAGGAGTCAGGGTCCTCGGCTATAATTGCATTGCTATTTATCAAACAAGACACCTATTGATTGGGCATGTCTTCTGCAGCATGTGGAAGCCAGAACTCAAGCATGAGTGAACCCTTGTTATGTCCATCTGACCAGCTAGCACTCGCTTTCACCAGGATCTTTAATCAATCCCTGAAACGGTGTGAGATACTCTCCTACTTCAAATACTCTATCATCATCCCAGTGGCCCAGAAGTCCTCCATCACAGGACTAAAAGATTGCAGACGTCATGCAGAAGTCACCAAAGAACATGGAGATGACACCTGCTTTAGCTGTCACCAACTAAAGCAGGAGACAACTAACGCAGGATCAGGTCTCTTCAGAGACGACCATCAGTGCTGACCTTCCCTCCATTCAGGATGTTTACCAGTTTGGGATCAGGAATCAGGCAGCTAACATCTCAGCAGCCCTTAAACATCCTGGCTACAACCTCTTTAAACTGCTCCCCTCTCGTCGGCCTTATAGAACCCTCTCAGATAAAACCACTCAACACAGCTTCTTTCCTCAGGCTGCCAGTCTGATGAACTAATAAAGACTTATGGACTGCAACTTTGTGACATAAAACTGTGTAATAACTGCTATGCACAGTTTTTGCACTTTCCAATCTAAACCGCTGCCAGAACATCATCTACCTCATTGCAATACTATTTTTTTAAAGTGCATCATTTATTGCATTTTTTATCTTCACTCCATTTTTTGTTATCTTGAAATTCCCAACACCTTATATACTTTGTGAGAGAGTTAAACCGGAGTAAATTCCATGATTCTATCCACAAACCTGGCCTATAAAGCTGATTGCAATTCTGATTCTGATGTAGGTTGTGCTTTTCTTGCTTCTCCTTCTGTATGATCCAACAGTGTGCCGTTTACATTGCTTGTAGTTGTAGCATACTACACGTGAGAATATTATTGGATGTTACCGCTTACAGACACAGCAAAACTCTTCAGCAGTTACCACCTGTGCCAAATGTACATTTAGAGCATTTATGAGGGGGAAAAAATGCCATGTCTCATCCAGCAAACAGTCCATTGTAGGTCATGGCCAGTCGTCCACGTGAGCACTCGAGAGAGACAAACAGCATCAGCCTTTCCCCGACTCCAGAGATATTAATTTGTCATGTGTCAGAATCCCATTTCTGCAGTGCTTCCAACAAGTGTAAACAAGTGCAGGAACTTACTGGTTCTGTGGAGCAGACCGTCGACTTCAATCTGTATAAACTCTTTGTCTTTTGTACTCTAAATATTGTCAAACAAATTGAGAATTGCCCGAGGGAGTCACATATTGCTCTTCTTCCTCTTCTTCCAGGAAAATGAAATCATTTCTTTCCTTCGGGAGGATTTTGGTAAAAGAGAGATTCAGTCGGTTTCTCCCCAGCTCAAAGGCAATGATTACACATGATTGATACACAGAGATGTGAAATGCTTGATTGTCACTTGCATTTGGTGATGCACACAACACATCATGAGTGATGATACATTGGGTAGACAGGAGTTTTAAATCTATCAACTAATAAACAGTTGTGAACCTCCTGAGGCATTCTCTGCTGCGTCTGATGCTCTGGTGGTTTTTCTTTTGCATGCTCCAGTAATGCCCAGAAGGCTATAAGCTGTTATTACAGCTTGGAGTTTTCGTCTGTGTAAACAACCTTCCACAAACAAACAGTCACCTTGAACATAGAGAAAAAATTATTTTCTTTATGCCATGTGTATTGTGGATTTCTGTCTTTTATATAACCTGTTTTCTTTCCGTATGCATAATTTTTTTTCATATCAGTCACAACTTTTATGTGAGAATGAAAGTGTTAAAAAATAAAGTTGTAAAAGAAGCAAGAGAAGAATTTTTCATATCGCTCAAAGGCAATATAATTCTTTTTTATCAGCATGGGCTCTGCTGTGCTTGTAGCCATTCATTCATTCATCTTCTTCCGCTTTGTCCGCCTTAGCGCCCCATGAAAAAGGTTCCAGCTAAGTCCTGAAACCAGGTATCCATAAATACAGCAACCATGAGCCGTCAAAGCTCAGGACAGCTTTCATGTATTTCTATTGTTGATTAAATGAAGGTCTTCCATCAAAAGAGACTTTTCAACATCTTTCTGTGTCAATCTATGTTTGATTTAGAACACATGCTGGCAGCAGAGGTGCAAAAAATCAGAACACCCAACATGTACATACTTATTATTCCACAAGTATGGTCATGTTTAACAAAGAAAGCTATTCAAAATTGATTTTTCTTTTTTTAACCAGAAAATAAGCTGTTCAGTGGCTTTAAGACAGACAACTCTGAGAAAAAAAGGTTAATCTCGTGCGTCCCACTGGAATAGTTATTGTAGATATTGATATTGTGTTATTACGAGAACATTCATTTATTTTTTAAGGAGTAATAACTTTAAGCTCCATGTATGGCAGACAAAGCTTTTGTCAATATAACAGGTGATGATGTCAATAGACCAGTCAATGTAGCCTTCAGCAATACAAGTGATTAATTTTTAAGGCCTGATGAGCATCACCATCCAGTCACTGCTCCTCAGTGTAATGAATGAACAATCAAATCTGGTTTTAGCTTCTTTCTAACTGCACCAGCAATTTTTAATATTTCATGAACAACGACTTTTAACAGGTCGTGTTATTCAGGAAAAGATTATAACCAGCAAGAATGTTTGCTTTGGGACCAAGAAGAGACCAAACAAAACACTGGGAGTGGCTTAGCTTATATTTATAGCAAATAATGAAGTAAAGCGATTGAATCGAGTGTTCGGTGAGTGGGGGTTGGAAAACCGGCAGGAAGGAGTTGGCTAGTGGAGACAATGAAGCAGGTAAGTTGCTGGAGAGATAGGTAGAAGACCCTGGAGAACAGAAAAAGAGGTGTTAGCAGCAAACAAAGAAGCTGGTGATGGAAAGTGTCTGTATGTTCTGCTCCAGAAAGAGGACAGAAAAACACTGGAAACACAAGGGATGAAAACACATGTGGATGCAACAAAGGAATCATGGGAATGCTGATTACTCTAATTTGGAGTCTGTCCATATTTGTAGCTTTTCATTGCCGCAATTTAAGGTCTTTGAGTCCACTGTAACATTACTGCAGAATCTCTGCTGCTTTTTTCACCACTTTTCAGCTGGTACTTGGTTCTGAAAATGAATTCTTCTGTTGTGCTTACGCTAGCACTCAGACGGCTATTCAAAACACAGCTTATAAATCAACAATAAAAACTGGTATTGTAATATAGTTATAATATAAAAATTTATACAAGCTTTGAAAATTCCTAAATCAAACCAGAATTACCACTAGGGTGTTAATTAAAACACATAAAATGGCCCATTAATTCTTACAAATAAAGATAAGATTCTCAGAGGTGGAGAAGCAGCTGAGTGAGACAGTTTGGAAGAGCAAATGAATTAAGCAACAATTATTGTTTTTTGCAGCAAATGAAGTGTGAAAATATGTCTATGAAAAGGTTTATTGTAGTGCTGTAGTCATAAATATCACTAATTGCAATCTTTCTATTAATATAGCTGTTATATATGTCCGTTTTACTGGATACCCATCTCTCTCTCTCTCTTGTTCTCTTGCTTCTTCTCACTCTCGGAGTAGAGATCTGCTCTTTGTGGACAGTGTGGACAATGATCACATCTTTATTGATTTAGAGCTGCACAAATAAAACTGACTTCATGAAACGTCAGAGAGATTGTGACTGTGATCTTGTTGCTGCCCTCAGCAGCAACAACATAAATGCCCCCATGGAGACCAGATGCTAGTGGCAGTGGTGACTGATGTCCTGTTGAGAAGAAGAAGAAGAAGAAGTTGGTGACTCTGCAAAGACAGGGCAGTGATGCAAGATAGAGAGTGTGTACAGCCCCATCATAAACAAAATAAAACTACACAGAGAATTGTATAAAGACAGCGGCAGAGTGATAGGCCAACAATGGGGATACGTCACTGAGCTGCTGGATAGATGTGACCAACTGTTTCGTCCAGGCAGACAGACAATACTTGGCAAGTGACTGGACAGCAGGGGTTAAGTAAGTAAGTGATTTTCACCGTGACAACGATGCTTCTTCAGGATTCAGGACAGGGATTCTAACAGGGGTGAATTAATTAGTCAGAAAAGGAGAATGTATCATGATTTTGTATGTGAAAAGGTATTTTTTTTGGCCACCGAGATTCTACATAACCTGCAGCTCTGACTGAAGCCACCTTAGCCCAGTGCTATAAAAACACACACTGTCTATAATCAGTTCATATTACTTTAAATACATGGATCACAACTGCCTACAAAAACATATTTGAATGAGTTGATATGATCTCCAAATTTAAAATAAAAAAAAGTATGCTAAGGATAAAATCATGCAGCGAATCAGTGTTTAATTTTCATGATAATACGTAAACTGCCTTAATTCCACAGCAGTCAGTCACATTTCATGTGCAGAAAAGAAAGCTGCTGAGAATTCAAACCAATAGATTGAATAATTGATGCATGCCACTGTATCAGATTAGATTTATTACATGATAGAACAACTAACTGAAATTTTCTTGGCACACGTTTTCACTTCCGCTCAGTCATTTGATCCATTTGCACCTATCTTTGTTCCAGGCCACAAACTGTTCACCAACTCCAGTTTGACAAACCCTCCTTTTATATGATCAGCTGATTCACTGAGTTTTTATGAGTATGTCACTCAGCTTTTGATGTCTCTTCTTTGAAATCAGCATACCATTTGCTCAAAGCAATAAATCCGCTAGGCTGGGTTTACAGCCAGCTGCCCACTCAAACTTTATATTGTATCTGCTTTTTACTATTCCCTCAGACGTATAATTATTGTCACTTCATTGCTGTTGTGTAAAATTTCTTTTGTTGCATTTGACTGGAAAATCTGTCTTCAGCATCAGACTGACACTTCTGGCATCCTTGTTCATTTTGTCGCACTTATCACTTGACAGTTCTTAATATCCCATCTGACATTTTCTACACACACACACACACACGCACACACAGATGCAAACTGTACTCAACATGCATCCTGTGTCTCCTCAGATTGTACAGCTTGATGGAATAATGGCTTCTAATTAATAACCTTTAAAACAGTTTGTGTCCGGACATGAAGACGGACTGTTGCAGAGCAGGAAGGATGTTAATTAAAATGAACTCAGCATTTCATTATATAATTCAGTTTAATGTTTAGGTTGACAACAACAACAAGTCATCACACAGTTCCAGAGGGAGGTCTGTATATCCAGGGTTACATTCAGAAAATGTTCCTCTGAACGGTTTCAGAGGACCGGAACCCTCGATAAGCCTTTTAGTCAAGGACTAATGCAATCTGTGTATTTTTATTCTGGCACACAGCAAATCTTTCTAACGTATTTTTTAACCTTTTTTCAGGAAAAGAAAAAAAAATCTTGCCAATTAAATGCATTTAACCCTCTGGCGGAAATACCGCCTGCCTATTGGCCCTCATTAGGCTGGATTGGATGAGTATTCAAATGAGCCCCCACCATCCTCAAAAAATAGAACTTTTGGAACTTTGCTACAACTTAAACACTTGATTTAATAAATTTATATCAGGAAAAAGTTTGTAAAGACTTACGCAGTGGACACTTGTCTTTATAAACTTTTTCTTCTTCTTTTCTGTTCACGGTTTAAAGAAGGTCTTTATTTCCATTTAAGGAAAGATTTAAAGGAATAGTTTTTTAACGGTGAGAAGATTGATATCACTTTCAGTCATTAAAGTGGTATTGATCTTCTCTTCTGATGCCTGCAAGAAAGTGATTAAGCATATTACCTACAAGGTCAAACTACTCCTGGCAGTATGCTGGGGAAACTTTGAAAGACTGGCAGGGAAAACCTCGACTGGATGGAATGATTTGACCTTTTGGGATGTCAGCTGTGCCCTGTCATCACCAAGTCCTCAACCTCAGCAATGCTTCTGTAGCTGAATGGGAGCAAAACCTAATACATACATTAGAGTGGAGAAAGAAGTATAATATCACAATAATTTTTGTTGTGTAATGTTGATGTTTTAAAATGCAAAATCAACATGTTGCATTTAATCTGGTGAAGGTTAGTAAAGCTTTTTTTTCATGCTGGGGCCACACATTGAACATTCATGCTCATTTACTATAATGTCCTCCTATGAGCACTTTGTTTTCATTTGCATTCACAAATTGAATTTCCTCCTGAGTCTCGCCACTGACTCCTTTCTATTTACCAAGGTTAAAGAATGATAATAAGCCACCCCTCCCTTTGACGGGAGGTTTGTAAACGTCTCCTCTGAAGCCTAATGCACCCTTGTTGAATCATATGTGTTGAAATTGCCAACACACCTTCTTTCCACTTAGAAACTGACAAGCATCTTTGTTGAGCTGAAACACAAATAACCTTTACTGATGGATGACTTTGCGGAGGAGATAAACTGAGGAAATTGGCATTTGGGTCTCAGAATCAATTCAGATGATGTAGCTAACGGTCTAAGCGGTCTTAAACATCTCCTCACATCCACGGACTTAAAATATTGAAGTGTTAAATTTCACTTAATCTATGATCAATCTAAGTAGCTATAATTAAGATTTAGGCGGCATTTACACCTCTATTATGGCGCTAATGGTATTGCTGCTTCAGGCAGAAAATTCAAACAAATGGAAAACGTATCCTCCACACTAGAAAATCATCATCTGTCTCCAGTTTTAGACTGACTGAAATCACAGTACAGTGCGCCCTCGCGCATTCGGGCATCAACACTCGCGACTTCACCTCATTGCGGATTTTTGGTAGGCAGTCACGTGATACCGTATGCTCATTTTATTGGTCGACGGCATCTGGAAGTGCGCTCGATTCCGTGAGTCTTGGGCTTACATGAGAAACAAAAGTGCTTTAAACAGTTGTTATGAGTGTGGGAAAAGGTAATACAGATAGAAGGTGGTTTAAAATCAGTATGGGGAGGGTCACAAATGTTTAAATTACCGTAAATAACAAGATAAATTATTCGTCGGTTGATTGCGGAATTCGTTAATCGCGTGTGGCTCCTGGAACGCATTAACCGCAAAGAACGAGGGCGCACTGTAATGACGTTGGTGGTGACGAATCTGTGGCTGACCTAAAGGTCTTTCTATTTTTCTGGATATTAAAATTTTCTCCACTGAACAACTTCCCCCAAACAAACTCCTACAATGAGAACACAATAATGAAACAACTATGCAACGTCATGCCTCAAATAAAGCAACTATAGCGCAGCGATTTCATAAGCGCTTCGATCAAAAATACTGGAGGAGGCTGCAATGAATAAACTTACTAACTGTACTCCAGAACAGAATTTTATCTTTTTTTTTAATAATCCTGCGTTGTTTCCCTGCGTTATCACTCCCGAGGCATCAGTCACAAGTCTGTGCTGCCTTGGCCTTTGCATTAAGGTACAGACAAATGATGAATTTCCATTGCTTTAATATTTGGGTTTATTGGCTGGTATGACAGGGTTAGGGTTCAGTTAATGGGGACAGTGCACATCAAACTCAATTTACAGATCTCCAGAGGCGTTATAATGAGAAGTCTCCTTTTTCCTTTATTTCACAACCATCGACTGTTCCCAATTATGCTGGAATAAATCCGCCAGAAATGACTCCTATGTGAGTTACTGGTTCAGGCTATAGTTATAGCTTACCAACGATGAGCAGCGATATTGTGCACTTCATACAGATGAATCATATTAAGTATTTGGACCAAGGCAGATGATGGGCAGTGACCGCAGCAATAAAATTGCTTTGTTTCCAGAAATGTGTCAAAAGGGACAAAATCCAGTTCCCACACTGAAATATTAACATTTAATTTTATGGTTTAGTCTGGTTTAAGTTTGACATTTAGAAAATATGCCCACTATATACTGTAGTTTCCCAATACAAAAAATGGAAGGTACTGCAGCTTTAGTTAAAACTTTAAACTTTAGCTTCTCAGGCTTTTTGTGCTGAAATAAGGCTTAAAACATCAGCACTTTTTAACTTTATTCCTCAACCAGTTGACTTTATCACAAATTCTTGTTTAGCATGCTGGGATTTAACATTTATCAACTTTTTTCCTGTTTAAATTCACACAACATCATGTGTTTAAGACAGTAATGCTTGACACGAAAAAATTACCCACACCAGTATAGAAAGTTAGTCTGGAGTGAATTGCTATTGTAAAAGAGCATCATCTACTCTGAGTCTGTTAAATTGCTACACAGGTAACCACATTAGTAGTCCAATAAATATTATTAGTTTCCCCCAAAAGGCACAAACACCACAGTCTGGCTTTATAAGTCAAGGTTACACAAAGCAGACGACCACCATCTAACTGCCACTCAGATTATCATACCCATGAGCTGTGCCAGCTGCTGCTGTAAAGAAGCAGCTGCTGTGAATTTAAAACACCTTGCTATAATTTGGCAAATAAAATGTATCACTACACCTGGATTCATAAAAATACTCAAATTAGAAAAAAATACATTATTTTAAGATGATAATGTCTGTTTTCCCGATAAGAAATATTAATTCTACGAAGCAAAAACAGTTTACCAGCTTGTAAAAACTGCTGAACGCCACTGAGCTATTTCTCATTGAGGTTTGTGCTCCTTCTAACAAAAGCTCCTGATCGCTCCTCAGCTTGACTTGCTGTTTTTCTTCACAGTTCTTGAGCTCGATGTAATCAAGGACAAGCAATCAAACCTGAGTAATCAGCCCCCAGAATGGCAGATGTTTTTTGTTTTTGGGTTGTTTTTTTTATGGAGCACAAACTTTAATGTGAAATAACTAAGTGGAGTCGAGAAGGAGAAGTTCAATGGTGAAGATAAAAAAGATAAAGAGACCATCACATCTTAAGAGACAAGGACCTAACCCCGCATGACAAAGAAGTTGGAAAACTTCCAGCAACATAGCTATCAGGAGATGAGGAAGAGGGCAGAAGTTGTTCAAAGTTTCAAGAGCAAAACCTGTAAGACTTTCAAGGTGAAATCAAACAATCAAAAGCTATTTTTTGCAGCAGAATGTACGGCAGAAGAAGGGCAGCCAGCAACTCCGTGATAGAGACAAAGAAATACTGATGGAGAAGAATGATGTACGCTCTCATTGGATAGACAGACAGACAGACAGATGGAGAAGGAGCTCCACTGTCCAGTGTGTGGTGGAGAGGGTAATCGGGGTTATCCATGATGGATTACAGATTGTTCAGAGTACTGCTCTCCACCACAGACTCCACAGTGTCCGGTCTACAGCCAATCACAGAGCCAGTCTTCCTGATCGGCTTTTTAAGTCTGTGGATGACGCTGGCAGACCATAACAAAGAAGACACTGGCCACAACAGAGACCACAGAAAGTTTTCCCGGACCGAAGCTGTTCTTTGTTGGGAAAAAATGTTTGGGAGGCAAAGTTCAAAAAGTGCTGCATGAGGAAAAACTTAGCTAAGGGATGGTAATGAATAAAGAACAAACAGATGTGGGATTGAAATCCAAAAAAAGAAAGTGGAAGCAAATAAATAAAGGTCAATTCTAGTCAATGCATTTGTGATAAATTGTGTATTTAAATCATTTGAAAGGGAAAGGTTATAGGAAAGAAAGAAGATTAAAAAAAAGGTAAAGAAACAATCTTCTAGCATCTCCCCCCTATGTGTGATCCTTGGCTTTCAGCATTCACTCCAGAGTTTGATTTAAAAAAAACAAAAATTTAAAGTTCATCAGTTCTGGATCATTACAGTAACTGCTTCTGGTATAAAATGTGCTGGCTGTACATTATGCAGAATTTGTGCTGAGTAAGAGAAATGTCCTTTACAGCTCTGTGACATTTGGGTCAGGTTATAGGCTGAAGCCATCAGGAACAGAGTTATTTTGTTGAAAGCATTGCATTAAATTACAAGGATGCAAAAACAAAGTGAGAAGAAGAGCACGCCATAAATGGCGTTCCAGAGTTCAATGACCTCTGGTACTTCTGGCAGCCAAAACAAAGTCATCTCTATGTGAAAAAAACAACTCCTCACAGTAGTATTGTGTCCACACACACCCACACACACACACACACACACACACACACACACACACACACACACACACACACACACACACACACACACACACACACACACACACACACACACACACGGTAGATACACATGGATGCACAAAGACTGACTGTGTTCCAGGAATAAAGCTTCAGGGTAACTCCCCTAATCCCCTACACAACCAATTTTGAGACATGAGGGTAATGAACCCCAAAGGATGCTGAATCATTTTATTGATTAACAAACACTCACACAAACAAACACACACACACACACACACACACACACACACACACACACACACACACACAGACACAGACACACACATACCTATACACACATATAGATAAACTACTCAACCCTGGCGCCCCTGACCTATTCTGGCCGTTTTTTGGTACCTTTTATTATTGTCTTTATGTACTACATAAAAAATGTTTGACATATCCCTGCTGGGTCTCTTTTTCTTCAGTATAACTTCATCTATATGAACAGATTTCTCTATAACTTACTTCATTGACATATTGGGCCAAAATATATACAAACAATGAAAGTTGAATTGAAAACGAAATTGTATTTATCTCAATACAAACCACGAACATCCTCGCTGAACTGTTTTGGAACTTCAAAAAACTAAATATAGGTTGCTAACATGAATATGTAAATGTAAAATTTAATTAAAATAATACTATCTACAAATATTTACAATAAAAACATGTATTTTCATAGGCACTTTTCGCACAAACTTTAGCTGCAACTCTTCAAAACAAATTGTAAACTAACAGAGAGCTCTGCATCCTCAAATAGTGAAAATGTGCATCAAGAAACAATTGAGATGTAGTCAAACTTTATCCAGTGGTCAATGTCAGGGTAATCTCCAGCTGACCAGTGGTCCAGCTGACGGTGTTGCTGACCCAGTGGAGATCTGGACCTACTCTGACACCCCCACCCGCCCTTCCATGTCCTCTCTGAGTAGAGGGTCCACTCTCCTCATATCTGAATACAGATACATGAAGATAACATTTGAAAAAAAATTGACCATTCAGATTACTGCTGATATGTACTTGATGGATGATGAATTCAAATAGCTTCTCTTCACTTATCATTTCAGCCTTGATATATATAAACCTACATAATACAGGACTAGATAATAAATAAAACACATGTAAAGTGGGTTTATAAAATGTACAATACTGAATAAACAAAATAAAAGCTGTAAATATTCATGTTTAGTTTTGTCTTACCACTCATCAATGGCGATTCATCACTCTGCAGCTGAACTGGATCATCTTGTCATGATTTTATCTTCTTGTCATGAAGATAAAATCTCAATATCGCCATTCCTTGGCATAAAACAGCTTTAAATAGCTTTAAAAACACTATGTGATCCGACCACGGCCCCCTGATTATCGGGCTACCCATGATTTAATCTTCTAAGATTTTTGTTTGCTTGCTGATAGGATACACATAAAGGTGTGCAGTACTCATTATCCATAATCCCATTTTACGCAAAAAGTAGTTTCATTCCAGGAAAGCTCTCAAAATTATTTCAGTTATGATATTTCTGGCAATTAGAGGCTACGAAACCAAAATCTTAAATTTATGATTTATCCAGTCGTACTTTTCAGAAAGACAAATGAGCCGAGTTGTATGAAGGCACTCATGTGTAACAGTCTTTGAGACTCATCACAAAGTTGCTGAACATAGTTGAACTCTTTTTCTCACTGATGCAGGTTCTTTATACAGGCTGCAAACTGATCCATTCCCTGGGTTTGAAAGCATCTGTGTTTCTTGCCTTATGTAGATGACTAACAGCCATCAAATGCACTTTGAGGACCTTGTGTACAAAGCGGCTCTAGCCTGATTGGGCCAGTGGGGGTTCCTGGTCCAACGGCTTGTATCTGGCTTCAGTGAGTGATTTGTCATTTTCCAACTTCCTTTGCAGAAACTGTTTCCCTAATGAAGTAGAGTTGTACTAAATTAGTTTGTTCTGATATGAAAAGGATACTGTATTGAAAACTAAGGTAGCCACGTTGGTTAAAACCTCAGCCCAGACTCCCGATGGACTTTCAGTCGTTGTGCTGCCAGCAGCCTCTTCACAAAACACTTTTCACAACTGCCTCTCCTTCCTCTCCCTCTGCTCTGAGTGGGCAGACAGGACTCAGACTCAGATCATCCCTCCGGTTTTAATTAGGCATTGTAATTATAGCGGAAGTGATTTACACAAACCTTGCCCTCAGGTGGCTGCAATGGAAGAATAACGGAGCCCCTAACTTGATACCTTGGTCCATTTTGATGAGAACACCGGAGAAGAGTGTTCAATTTCCTCATGGGATGATTGATAAGGTTGTGTGGAGATACCAGCTCCTGTTTTACATAACACCTTTTTCCGAATGAAAATCAAGTGGCATGCCTGAATTGTATCATCGGACTTGCTGATCTCTTTAAGACCAGTTTGTTCAAATTTTTAATTTCTTTCATGAGTTAGATTTGCTAATCGCTTTGCACAGTCCATATCACCAACATGCATCTCAGTCACACAGCTCATTTCACCAACAAAAACCCATCATACATGTCTCAAAGCAAACAAAACAATTCTTTCACAACACTTCAGTTCAGTGTGTTAACAAAGTCACTGCTGACACACTGAACTACACACTAACAGCAGAGTGCACTACACAGAAGAAGACATCTATTGCTAAATTTTTTTCTAGATAAATCAGTAATAGGATCTTTTTATACTAAATGAACACACTAAACTAAAGTATACTAAATTCAATGTATGTTGTACTCAGGGTGCAAATTGTTGGGGGATGGGAGGGAGAAAAGCCACACAGACGAGAACACAAAATTCGCACAGAAAGGACTCAAACCCAGAACCTTCTTGCTGTGAGATGACAGCACTACCCACTGTACCACCACTTGACCAATAGTTAACATCAAATCGTAAAACATTCAGAGTTCATCGTGCAGTGATCAAAAACTGTTAATGCCTATGGCAGAAACATAATCCGACCAACATTAGCTCCCTAGTTCTACCTGAACATCAAATATCCCCAGGAGACCCAATGCATCATTTGGCTCCAGAAGTTCACAGAGACGTGGATGAAAGAAGGATGAAATACAGCAGATGATGCCCCAGTAGGAAAACTGAAAAGACCACATGAAGTCCGACATCAGAGAAAACTGTTCAGGTAGCCTTATATTTGCTGAGTTATTTCAACATGACATGTGAAATCATAATCTATGGGGTGTTAATGTTCACATTAGGCTAAATCCTCTTTTCATGTTCACGTGATTAGCCCTTATCCATGGTCCTGAAGCCTAACTAGGCCATCTTCCACGTCATGGTCGACTCAGAACATTAAATGTTTCATGTCTTTTTAAGTTTGGCATAAATATGAATGTTCACAGGTACCTTACCCTTTACCGATAAAAGAATAAGCCTGTCGATTGTTGGTTTTTTAATGATTTTTTTTAAAAAAGAGGAACATCTGTACTCATTTTACTCTAGGAAAGAAAGAAAGTATATTTTATTGATCCCCAGACGGGAAATTACTTTTTCACTCAGATGTACATTTTTTTGTGTTTGTTAGAGCGTGTGTACAGGCCCCTGAAACACAACACACAAGGGGTCTTTAAGCATGCAATTAGTTCACACAACATCAAACAGCACATTGGGAGGCAGAGTGACGGGCAGAACTTTCGGGGTGCGCCCCAATTGAGTAGCTTGTAAGGGGGATGGCGCCTTGCTCAGGGGCGCCTCGGCATCGGCTGGGAGGTGAGCCGACACTTTCCATTGTCAGCTCATGCTCCTGGTGGTTGGGCGGGGACGGGAATCGATCCGCCTATCTCTGATCCAAGGGCGCATGCTCTACCGCTGAGCCACTACTGCCCCAGGATTGTAGCCCTCCCACTGTCCACCAAGTTTATTATATATTGGCATCACATTTTATGTCTTCTCCAGTAAGGCATCATGGGAAGAGTCTTAGACTGTCTGATCCCATGGTTCAGGAGAAATATTTCTAAAACCTGCATTCAGGGAATCACTTTGTGTCTTCCTCTGTTTCCTCCTTCTGCCAACCTGTCTCCTCTGACTCATATTTAATGAAAACCTTCAGAAGCTGCCCTCTTTTTTCTGCTTGTTACAGTAATGAGGCTAAAACAGGTCAAATCATAGAAGATTTCATTTGATTTTTGAAATCACGTTCATTCACAAAAGCCAAATTACAAGATAGTCACGTTGACACAAATTCCAAAAGATTCACAGAAAAATAAATTCACATCTCAAAAACAGGAGAAGAACAAGAACACGAAGAAGAAGAATTTTTTAAATTTTTGCAAAAACATTTTAATCACACTCAAACATTTTACAATTTTACATTAGATGAAAGTGCTAAAGTGCTTCAAAAATACTAAAAACCAATAAATAAAAAGAAATGCAATTTAAAAATTAATGCATTATATCAGGAAATTTGCAAAAGTGAGTTGATCATCAACTAAAGTGCATAGGAAATTTTTGTGACACCAGATGTTCCTAAAGTTATTTAGGTCTTTTGTCATTTTATAAAAACCAAATTCTAGTTTTAAGCGACGAAGAAGAAGAAGATTTTTTTTTTTTTTTTTGCAAAAACACTTTAATCACATTCAAAACGTTTTACAATTTTACATTAGATGAAAACACTAAAGAGCTTAAAAAACACTAAAAACCAATGAGTAAGAGAAGAAGAAGAAGATTTTTGGATTTTTGCAAAAACACTTTAATCACATTCAAACGTTTTACAATTTTACATTGGATGAAAGCACTAAAGTGCTTCAGAAGAAGAAGATTTTTTTGCAAAAACACTTCAAAAAATTCAAACATTTTACAATTTTTCATGAGATGAAAGTACTAAAGTGCTTTAAAAACACTAAAAACCAATAAATAAAAAGAAATACAATTTAAAAATTAGTACCTTATATCAAGAAGTTTGCAAAAGTGAGTTGATCATCAACTAAAGTGCATAGGACATTTTTGTGACACCAGATGTTCCTAAAGTTATTTAGGTCTTTTGTCATTTTATGAAAACCAAATTCTAGTTTTAAGCGACATCTGATGTTACAGCAAAAAACAGTAGCTGCTTCTTGAACAGTATTGTTTTCAATTCTCCTCTTCCTGGTCAACTAAATTTCGAGTTTTGTCAGAAGAAGAAGAAGAAGAAGCAGCTATTTGGGTAGTGTGTAAAGCTTTCAACTAAAAATCCCATACTGCACCCCCAGATATTGTTTTCATTGGACTTTCTGTCCATATTTTGCTCCTGACAATCATTTCCACAGGTATCTATCATTGTCAGAGGTTCCACGTAAAGATTGGAAGACCTGCAGCAAGTGGGGGGGAAATGTGAGAGAAAGAAGAGGGTCGAAACATAATGGACAGGAAGAGAGGACTGAGAAAGAGATGTACGAATACATCCTGCCCTACAGTTGGTAAGACAGACACAAGTATTGCCATGGAAACCAAAACGAGTATGAGTCATGGGTAAGAGCATTAGGAGGGGAACAGAGATTGAATGAGAACCAAATGAATATCAGAGGTACTATAAAATGAGTCAGAAGACAACCACAGTCATTTTCTTGTGGCAATAGTCATCTAACAAACTAATGTTTGTTAGATGAAAATATGAAATTATATTATTCGCCTTTTATAGGAAGGCAAAAGATTGCCATGGCCCTGGGGTTCGAGGTCAGTCATTTTGTGTTATATTTTGTTCTTTTGGTGTCATATCTTGCATTTTTCATTTCATGTGTTATTTTTTAAAAATTCAATTGGATCTGCTGATTTAGGCTATACTTACAGTTCAGATAATTCTAGTTCTCTCTGGTCATTGATTTTCTGTCTGTTAGTTTCCCTCCCTTATGTCTTTTCCCTTGTTTTGCCCTTTAATTCTCCTTCCATTTTAATTTTCTGATTTTTTCCACGTGGCTCCTGCCAATGCCACCAGTTTGCCACCATCTCATCTCTCATTGTATTTATGCTGTGTTTTTCTCCAATTCTGTTCACTGTCAGTTGTACTGAGATGGCTTGTCTATTTACCATGGTTTTTTTCCCTGTAAGGAACATCCTGCAATTTTGTGTTTTGATTTGCCTCTGAATAGTAGTTATTTGACTGTTGACTTTTTTGACGGAAGAAGTTTGATTTCAGTTATTAGATCTCTCAGCTGTAGGTCCCTGCCCTCTCCCCCTCATGTGTTCTGCAAGCATTACAGATAAAAATATTAATACGCTTTTAATTTATGCATCAAAGTTGACTCCTGGACCCTTCTAAGGTTTAAATAATGCAAAAATGGGTAGCTTCACTATGTGATACACCACACTCTTTTTATGCAAGGGGTCCATCACATAACTGAGGGGGCTTCATGCACTGTTAAGTCTGATTGTCACTATCCTGAAACCCTGACTATGAGCAGTTGATTTGAAGATCACACTCACAATATTTCTAGTAGTCATTCCTTAAAAATGGGACAAGTAGAAGGTAGATTTTTCATCATTTACTGATATTCTGAAGAGCAGCCTTCACTTCATTTCTCATATTTCTATATTTATTGGCAAACTGTTGAAACCTTTTACACTCCAGAGTGCTACTTTTGTGCTGCAGCTCCAACCATGTGTGTGTATGCTCACGCATTGACACATGAGCTTTATTTGGCATCCCATCTCTCATTTAGGCTCTCAGTCAAGCCTCCTTAAAACTACATTGCATTATTCATCTTCACTGCTGCAAATTCATTATTCATTGGATCTGCCAAAAGATAATATTCACCAGCAGTTTTCCAAGTCAATGAGGCCTTCCATCTGCTCATGGCTGATTTCCCAGTTTGGATGATAACCATTAGAGATAAACGTCTCCAGTTTCTCGACTAATTAAAACCCCGATTTCCAGATGCACAACGTGGTGTGGATGCAATGATTTTTTTTGGTAAATACAACTTTTGTAAGGTAAACTTGTTTCATTGTGACTCTACAACCATCAACAACATGGATAGATTACAATTTCTGCCTGTTGTACTGTATACAGTAGTCCCTCGTTACTCACGGTTAATGCGTTCCAGGACCACCCCTGAAAAACAAAATTCTGCGATATAGCGAATTTAAACATTTATGAATCCTCAACATACTAATATTGAACCACCTTCTATCTGTATTACCTTTCCCCTCACTCTTATAGACTGTTTAAAGCACTTTTGTGTTTGACAGAAGTGCGCTGCGTTCCGTGAGTCTCAGAAAGCAGCGCACTTCTGGATTATGTCAGCCAATAGCTGACAGGATCCAGTATCACGTGACTACCTGCTAAAAATCCGTAATGTAGTGAAGCCACACATCTTGAAGTGCAAACAAGTGAGGGATGTCAAAATTTTCAGATGTGGTTCATTCCTGTAAAAAATACTTATTTCACCACTTACACTGTCATAATTTTGATTCCTGAGTAGCACTTTATACGAGGGGAAAATGTATTGTCTTTAATGTGCTAAAAGCCCATGAGAATGATTGTCACTCACCTGCTTAAGTTGTGCAAAAAGTACTTGTATATTACCAAGATCTATTTTTGGAGAATTAAATTTTCAATTCAATATGCTGCTGTGAATAGTAATGTGAGTAAGAGCAGTGTGTTCTGTAACATGCTGACTGAACTTCATTGTCTGTGGGAAGATAGCAATGGGTTTTCTGAGAGTAAGTACTATAGACACAGGTGTCCTTGGAGGACTAAAGACGAAGTCTACTGAATTTTAGTTAGGTCAAGATAAAGTGTTTGTTTGGCTCACAAGATGTAAGAAGTGTAGTTCAGGACTGGATGACACGGAGTCATTATTTTAAGGGCTGTTCTCTATGCAGCAAAGGGCTGAGTATGAAAATGTTTTCTTAATGGACTTGAAATGTTCAGAGAAGAGTGGTGTGAAGAGAGGTTTTCAGCATGGAGTCTGTCAACCTCACTAAGGGAAGCACTTCTTCAAGCAAATATGACCCCACTTCTAACCAGCTCTCAAATGCATTTGAGAGCTGGTGACTAATTGTTCATTTGAATATTTCTTTTTAAAATGCACTCATAAGTTTAAAAACACACCACTGTGTTTCATTTGTAAATTTTCTCAGATGGGTGATGTCTTCATAAAACTTAGATTATTATGTTCATGACAACAGTAATGAACCTCCTCTGGTACAACCCAAGGGATAATGCTCTCCTGCGGGAATGAACATCACACTTAAGTCAACGTATGGAGGACGTTCACACTGTCACACACGCATGCTTCTCTTCTGTACCTACCTGTGAGTTCATCAAGTACAAGGTCTTTTTACAGCTCTGCCATTATAAGGGGTGTTGTAGGTTGTTAATTTCTCCAGTAAAGGTGTCATCACACTCCATGGTTACAGACTCATTTCTTCGTGCCTTGATTACATCTGTGAGGTGAAATGGATGATCCAGACCCAAGTTCTCAGTGAACAGTCACCTAAGGCAGCAGTTCTTCGAGGTCAACAACTTGAAGGAATCCAAGGAAATCCAAAGTGTGTTCCAAAGGAAATTTCTCCACAGGACTGAATATTAGTCTGCTTTGTCACAGACGTCTCACAGTCATGCCACTATCAAGAACACCCATCATGGTGCAGCCTAGTGACAAGTAATTAGCCATCCAGCCAGCTGATGATAGTTGGGCCCAATCCCCAGCAAACTGATACTTCCATCTAAAGTGTATTTCTTTCAGTTTGAGTATACAGTTTAAATTCATTATAAAACTGTTGTATATTTTGAGATGTTGATTTTCAGATGCTCATGTTCAGACAATTTATGATTCATCAAAAAATGTCAACACAAATTGGTAGTGTCATAGATAGGAAGAGCATTACTATATGCCTTTGTGATATTAGCAATTCTACAGCTACAATAATTATGGTTCAATAGTATATTGAAATCATCCCTGTATTATGTTACTGAATAATTTTTAATACACTTTGGGAGGCGAGACAAGTGAGGTGTCAAAAAGGATTTGATCATGATTAGATTTCAGTGGTGTAGTCATGTCACCTGAACACTGTGATTAAACAGTTATTACATTAACCACATTAATTATCTGATGGTTTGAGATCTTATCATGTCCTGTATTTCCAGACTGTAATGTAGAGAATTTAAAGCAAAGTTTAGCCCAATTCTCACCTACCGCTTGAAAAACATTCATAGCTATAACCAGTTTATTTTTTCAAGACATCTTAAAATGCATGCATTTAGGTTGAGGAAATATTATTTTGTCGGGGTGAGGAAGGCATATCCTTGGCTCCCCCCGATAAACAATGGGGGAGCCAGGGATAGCTTCTTCTTTGCCTAATTCCTGCTTACTTAAGAGCCACAGTTGGACAGAATGATTATGCATCTCTTGACCTTTTCATGTGAGAATCAGGGAGACACTTTAATGTGTTAAGGAAACCAGAGTTGATCCTTGGCATTTCATACCACTTTTAATGAACCGACAGCAACATGGGTCATACACTTGTTTTCATCCCTATTTCTCTAGCAGCAGTTATTCATCCTCCTCATGCAGCTCAGTTTGATTGCTACTTTAAGTACCAAGGTACTGAACATTTACATGCATGTCTGATGCATGAGGTTCAGAAATTAAATGCATTAACACCTTGTCCATTTTTTTCTTCTGTCTCCCTGAAATAGAGAATGTGTACATTCAAAAGTACAGGAAGAAAAATCTGTCTTTGCAAAATGAAATCCATGACTTGGTTAAAACAAACTGTTGCTTTGTACATAACTTTATATTTCCTGATTTTTGTTGCTACTTTAATGTCCCCTTTTTACAGTGAAGCATATGTTTAACAATAAAAATGATAATGAATAGACAAATTAGTTTGATAATAAAATTATCGAACGACTGGACTGAGGACAGAGCTCGAATTTAACTTTTTTTCTTGGTAGCACTGGTGCTCCCAAATCTAGAAGTTAGTAGCACCAGCAAAGACTTTAGGTGCACCTACCCAAAAGCAAGGCAGTGACGGACCAATAGAGACCGCTCCGTCCATCTCAGTTCCGTGCGCCTCTCTCCCTCACCAAAATGGTCGCAATTTCTAGCCCTGGAGGATGTTAAAAAAATGCTCCTCCAGGACAAGTTCCATGTACAGTACTTCCATCATTTTATGTACAAGCAGTTGACTTAGGAAATTACTTGAAAAGTCCCAAACCAGGACACAACCATCTCAATACATCCTGTCTGTCATTTGTGGATTTGATGTGTCATTTTAGAAGATCTTCTTGGAAATTTCTATCGTGCAATCATAGGTAGACTTAAAAATATTCTGATTTGTCATTATGCTATTACTGTGTGTGTGTGTGTGTGTGTGTGTGTGTGTGTGTGTGTGTGTGTGTGTGTGTGTGTGTGTGTGTGTGTGTGTGTGTGTGTGTGTGTGTTTGTGTGTGTGTGTGTGTGTGTGTTGATGAGTGTGAGAGAGGGAGTGAGATAAAGAGAGAGAGAGAGAGAGAGAGTGGGAGAGAGAGAGAGAGCGAGCAGAGTTTGGCTGCCCCCCTGTGTAGGAAATATAGTTTGAAGAAGTCTCTCCTTGTTCATGATGCAGATGCATCCCGAGTGAATCCTTTGATTTTTAAAACTGAGATAGTCAAATACAAAACTAAATAATTCTTGAGTGTGACAAAGTGAAGAGATCAAATTCAAGAAAAAATGGTCTTCCTTACACTCTTCTTTTCCTTTCGGCTTTTCCCTTCAGCGGTCACCACAGCGAATTGATTGCCTCCATCTAACCCTGTCTTCTGCATCCTTCTCTCTCACACCAATTACCTTTATGTCCTCTTTCACTATGGGCTTCCTAACACTAGTGCATACAAATATCTGGTAATATACTGTATGGCATGAATGGATGGATGAATGGCTGGATGAATGGATGGATGGATGGATGGATGGATGGATGGATGGATGGATGGATGGATGGATGGATGGATGGATGGATGGATGGATGGATGGATGGATGATAGAAAGAAAACACTTAAGTGTTTCACATCATTACTGACATAATTTCAGAGTGAATTCTATAAAATCTAGGAGTAAACATTCACTTTTCTCCTATGAACCAATCTGACCCCTTGGGTCATGTGGGATAGGGTTTCTTTCCGTTCCAGGAATTAAATTTAAAGTTTTATGTTCTAGCACAATGAGTTGCTTGGTGTACATGTAGAAACAATATTGTAACTCTCATCCAAAGGGAAGAAAATAAATAAAATTGTCTCCAACTATAAAAAACAATCATATGTGGGATTAATTTAATTCTTTGTAAAATAATGTCTTCAAGTGTATTCTTCATTCATTCACTCATTCATTCATTCATTTTCTGTACCACTTCCTCCAGTGTCGCTGGTCACGGGGGTTGCTGGAGCCTAACCAAGCGGACCTACTGAAAATGGAAGGAGAGGGGGGGGCGCTCCTAACACGCTACCTATGCATAACGACAATTGTATTCTATTACAGTGATCTATTTTTACATTGAGTGACACACCTCTATCAATAGAGTACAACCACAGTTGTATTTTTGTATTATTAAATGAAGACAAGTCCAGATGTTCTGGACAGATTTGGCAAGTCCTATTTATTCATATATTTATAATATTTTTGTCAGATCAGAAATGCTGATCTGACAAAAATAGCTCTCGACCAAGGTCCTTAATATTGCAACAGTAGTTTAAAAATAAGTGGCAGGAAGGCAGCGTTAAGATATTGAAATTGGCCTGATATGGTTCTGAATGAATTACAGTATTCGGAAAAGATACTCACATAGGACATTAACATACTTTCGGGATAAACAATGGACATCTAAAAAAAATTGGAATACACATTTGAAGAAAAATCTATTTCCATAATTAGGACATTTTTATGACAGGCTCATGTATCCCCACATATAACAGTACAGTATAAAGGTCCTGATGAATGCTTTGGAACGTACTTTATTTGTAAACCGGAGGAGTAACGCGTCCGCATCTCCTCACCAACCTTAGCCGAGAGGAAGCGGCGGCAGCGCGCATGCGCGGTGCATCCAGGGGCTCGGCGGCGTTCGGTGCTGAAGTGGGGCGGATGGCTGAAAAACAGCGGCGATGGACGTTTCACCGCGGGATTCCCATCAGCGATGCCGTTAGACACGTGTCTGGACATTACATTTTCACATCTATCATCATAAGAAACTGACAAACCAACAGAAAGGGGTAAGACGCCGATTATTTCTCACAAGCGCTTCGCGCGGTCCGGCTAAGATACGTTAGCACGACGCTAGCTGCTCCTCAGCTGATACCACCTCCTCTCGCTGGGAGAGGTAGCTGATTCCACACTGGTGGCTAACGCTAGCAAGCAAAAAGTGGGTGGTATTTGAATTGTGAAAAATGTCGGTGCGGCAGTCGGAGCTCTGCAACTCTTACTCTAATGGCGTTATCACCCTGTGGTGCCAGCTGAAAGCGGGATCTCCTCTCCTCTGCCTGGCCGGGTCTGCAGCTGCCGGGCTCAGATGTTTAGGGCAGCTGCTAGAGAAACAACTCTAGACAGCCAGCCCAGCAGCTAGCCGGCGGAGCTAACACCACAGAGAGGTTGGGGACAGAAAGGGTTCCTGTATTTTATCTGACAGTATGAGCGGGCCTTCAAGCAGATGCAGCAAATCGACGAATGCATGAACTTGCAAACTTCAACACTTTAAAGTTGATCTTGCAGCAGCTTTGAATGATCGTGCTGTTACGACTTGGAGAGATACATATCATGTGCACAGCCGAGGTAGCATCCACTCTACAGACTTTCTGATGCAGCTCTTTTTTTTTTCCCCTGAATATTTCACTTATAAATCTCTATATTTAAGAAATTGAATCTCTAGTCTCAACTGTCCAGAAGCAGTTAACCAACATAAAAAAGGATTTGTAGAAGTTCCTGGAGGACTGTTCTCTCAGAAGTTACAGTGGTTTTATTCTGTGGTAGATACTGTAGTTGCTGTGGTACATTGACATTAGCTTACAACAATGCATAATACTATATTACTGTATGTCAGAAGCCTACCAGCAGAATGGGGCAAAACAGCAACTCTATTTCACCTCTTGATGCAGAAGCATTAACAGTTTTCATTGATGAAATCCGCAAATGTTTTATCTTTGACTAAAATTGCAAAACCAAAGGATTTTCCATTTGCAAGTGATATAAAATTAGACAGAAATCTCAAATGAAAGCTCTAACTAGGCTAACAAGCTGCTTTATTTTTTGAAAAAGGACTTAAATGGATCATTAAAATAACTTTTTGTCCTTCGTCTGTGACCGTCAGGCTTCTTGTTGAATGTCGACCCGTATTTTTGCACGCAGCTATGAAAAGTCATTCATTACAGATGAAAGATATTAAAAGAACACTTTTGTTGTCAAACCAGTTTAAACAGACAAAAGCAGATATTGAACCGCTGCTGAAGAAGTGAATGGTTTTACATTATTGCAGTATTAATCCTGTGTTCTTTCTTATAAGGGACAGATAGTAAATCCATGTCAGGTCATAGTTTTGATGTTTGCCACAATTTCTCTCCCATGTTTGAGGAAAAAAAACTACATTCAATTCTCAAGCAAGGCATCCCAGAAATAAAACAGACTACACTTTCAAATCCATCGCGTGGGACTGTTACATGTGAATGAACGTCTGTTACGTAAAAGCCACTGCCAAAGGAGTTCACACTGAGCTGAGCAAGCCTATCGCCACCAGAGAAGTCCATCTGTATTTCACAGAAAACCAGAGATCTGGAATCTGGTTTGCTAATGTTCAAAATAAATAAAGCAAAGCAAGTAACTAAAAGACAAAATGACTGAAATATACCTCTCCCTTGAAAGCTACAGGTTTTGTGCCATTATGTCTTCAATTGTGACTATGTATGTATATTTAATGAATTGTATATAATACAGGTTGTCCTCAACATACCAACATTCAATTTACGAACATTCGGAGATACGAACAAACGCGTGCCGCCATATCTGACTATTTTTCTGCAGTTCCCCTTTTTTACCACAACTCCTGCCAAGCAGCACTGCTGCATTCACACATCTCCAGCGCTCAACTCCCTCTTGTTGTTTTTCATTGTCTCTGAGCACCTCAGCATACCTTGGATAATTTTCTGTTTATCATAGATAATAAAGCAAAGTCAAGTGAAGATAGTGGTAGTGGTGAAGATCTGTCTGATGACAACTCTGACTCTGACCCACAATACCCCCCCTCTCCTTTTCCTTCACTCTAAAGGTGTTGTACATGCTAAAGTACCTTACCACGGATTGTTAACATCACCAGCTGACCTTGGCTGTTGTTTGATGTGCTTAAAAAACTGGTCGAAAGTTCTTTGAAGAGTTTTTTTTCTTCTTGCCTTGAAGGATTCATGTATAAGGAGCAAAAATTTACTGTGCGTGGATTAATCTGAATTCAAAACAATCAGGTGAAACACGAGTGACGCTTATCGGTAGATGTTGGAACAATGCATACATATTTTAATGTGATTATATGTTTTTATTCTTATTTACTGTACTGTAACATATTATGTGCCTGTAACGGTTTTCTAGAGATTTAAAGAGTCCAACAATTGTGATGGACCGATGATAAATGGAGTTAAGTGACGTAAACTTGATCATTAGTTTTTCGTGTCTTTTTGACGTATAGTCGAAAATGACTTAATTTGAAATGAAGGGTGCTTGTATTTTATTTTTTGTGTTGATTTTAGGTCATGTTATTGTTTTTGATAATTGTTAGTGTATAGTACGATTGTATTTAGTGTAGAAATGGCATTTAAATTACGTCAAATGGTGATTATAGATTGAAATTTTAGGAATAACAACTTGCGGACAATTTAACTTAAGAACAGCCTCTCTGAACCAATTGCGTTGTGTCTTTTTATTTCTCATAGTCCATATTCTTTCCCTCTGTCCATTATCTGGATTCTTTTCATCCACGTGTTCACATTTTGTGGAAGCTTGGATGTTTTTTTCACTGCCATCTTGTGGACATAAATAAGACGCATTGACGTGTGTGGGCATTGAATGTTGGAGCAGACATGTCTCTTTTCACATATGAATGGAGTATAAATAACATCGCAGCGTCAGTCTGATGTGAAATTGACATTTGACTCAAGCAGTGCTTCATAAACAACAACTTAAGATGTCCAAAATCCTTATTAGAGTTGCACCAATAGCACTATCATTTTTGAATGTTGGTCAAACAACAGGCTCGGTATTTATGAGAAGACCAGTGTTTATGAAATAATCAATAGCCTCATTCAAAATGAAAATAGTTACATCTTAAAGGTCGGATGTTGCTCAGCTCTTGTCATTTACGTGCAAGGAATGTAAGTGAACTGCATAGAGCGGTTTCTCTGATGTGCTCTTATGGGCATGCATAATGTATAAGAAATAATTTCCATAAAATCACATTACTAGCTGAAAAATTATATCAAATTGTACTGTTAGAATAATATATGACATTTTATAGAAAGTTTGTAGTTTTTCCAGACCTGATAAATTCGATCCAGTTGCAGATTTTGATCTGTATGCATGACCAAAATGTCATGCGTTGGTGCTATGTAATTTCTCTGGCTTCCACAAGGGGGAGACAAAGTTCCAAGTCAAATGTTGAGAGGATGAATCTTGTGTGTTTCGAGGAACATTTTAGCTGTTTACATTCAAAGTTGCACATTTAAATATGGAAACCTCTTCCTGTCTTTCTTCTCTGGTCAATACTCAAACTGAACGACCAATCAAAGGAAATAATCAGCCTGTCATATCTGAGGTCTGAAAGGTAGTCACAAATGTAGGCTGTGCAACCGAAGGATGTGTTGTTACGTGTAGTTTACCAGTGTTTAATATGAATTGCTGTTCTGGTAGTAGACCAGATTGGTTGAGTTGTGATTTTGAATGTAAAGGTTTTCTCTTTTGCTCTTCAGATGCTGTACTTGGACCGCTCCCTGTCCTCAAAAGCCCACAAATGACCACTTCACCAAAATCCTAGGCGACGACGGCGAGTGAAGCAAAAAGAAGCAGAAAAAGTAAAAAGGACAGATGGTGGTAACATTTCTCCTCAGCCTGCAAATTGCTTTGTGTCTGTCGGTCAGGGATGGTGAGAACAGAAACCTCTGTTCACTGTGGTGAAAAGAAAATTCTTGCCTTGCCCTGCACCTCCAGTGAGCTGAACAGGCGCTCAGACAGTACACCAGTCAGTCGTTCCATCAACCAGCCTGCTATCGTCCAGCAACCAGTTACCTCACGCCATGACTGCTCATCTGACCGGTTTTTAGGAACTCACTAATTCATGGTACGTTTTGCTTCCAGTATGGCTTTAATGGTTTGTAATGATCTGGTGAAGGCTTTGCCTTTTCCAGTTCACACTATTTAAATTAGCAGGACAAAGACATTTGTAGCTCTGTCCTAATGGTGCAACGTATGGCAATTTAAAAATAATTTGGTCAACCTGTCCCCATATAACACGAATATCCATTGGGTTCTTCTTGGTTACCTTCACTGATGATGATGATGATTGTCATGTTCATGGGCCAATGTCAAGGATCACTGGTAACTGTCAGATAGTCTCTGCAAGGGACAGGTCATGACTGAAGCTGAAATGTTCAATCCTAAAAAGAGGAAAAATGTGTAAACACACACACACACAAAAATTGAAACCGGGACAAATTTTCATCAGGTATGTTTTGAATGGTCGGACTCTCAGCTATCCACAGTATGAAGCACCTCAAACATTTAAGTGCGAAACCTAAAGCATCAAAGGCAAGCTGAATAAAAAACAATATTGAAGTCATATTCAACCGCAGTTTGAGAATCTGATTGGGCTATTTATCTCACGTGCTGGAACACAGCCAGCGGCCCCCAGCAGCTCTGTGCTCTGCCATGCTTTATGGTGAACGCCATAATTAAATTTTTAGCCTGTGTGTAGTTACTCTTTCGACGGATGCTTGAAATTATTCACGGGTCGTCCCCTGGCTAATAAACCATTAGTGAAGCCAGGTGGGCTCAGCTTTAGAGAATATACACGATTGGATGAATAGATCGTCTTTCCAACAGCTTTAATAAAACGGTCAGTTCTGGAAACGTGGAAAAATGTCATTTTGAACACTTTGAATAAACAAATTTGCACGGTTTATTTCATTACCTTTGTGTCTTTGTATTTCCACTCCGTATTTGCATGTCGTGTCAATGCAGCCTTCGCCTCTGGGTTCAGAACAAAGCCGTACCCTTCCTGGATTTTCCATGGTAGCTGAATAACTGATGGCCACTCCGCTGGTCGGGCAACATCATTTACATATCAGGCAGGCCGTCTCAGCCTTGCTGTGGATGTCTATCATCATTGTCGTAAATGTGTGTGCAGAGTAGAGGGAACCAGAAAGAGGAGAATCATCTTTTGGTACACAGTTATTTTTATTTAGAGTTTTTAGGATTTATTGGGTTAAATTTAAACCATGACTCTAGAGGTAAGAGTTCTGCTTCATTCATTGCACTTTTTATTACCAGACTGCATGTCTTACATTTATCATTTTTCAGTGTTCTTGTGGGAGATAAGACGTAGACATCCCAAATTTAAACTCTATTAATTCGTGTTATCGCTAGCTTCATGCAGGATCTTATTTCCTGTATGTTTTGGATGCAGCACCTTTCACAGAGCTCTTACAGTGGCAGAAGGACTATCCGGTCCATTTAGCTCACAATGAGCCAGCCAAGTGCCTTCTATTTTGAGAAAGACGAAAATCGCATTAGCAGACTGTACTCAGTTCAGAAGCGTCGTTTCAGGCGGTTGTAACCTTTTTACCTGCAAGGTCAAAGCCCTTGGCGTATTCACCTTCAAAAGCGTCTGTGAAAGCCAAGCCAAACCCAGTCAATCACTGATGTCGGATCGTCCACCGTCATGGGGTGACAATCAGGGTTTCTCATGAAGGCACTCTTGGAAAGGACGACTTGTTTTTGCTCTTCTTCCATCTTCCAAATGTCTAAATGTTGGCAGCAGCAGGAGCAGCATAGGAAGCTTTTAATATAATGGGTTCTTTTATATACTGTCTGGCGTGTAACATCCTGAGTTCACATCACATTAACAGGAGATTTCCTCATTCAGTAGTCGGTGAGCAGGCTGGTGACGATCCATCAGGCCAGTTCATGAATGAATGACCGTATAGCTAGAGTCCTTTGGCCTGGCTTGGCTTGGCTGGCGTCACCATAGTAGGGTTACTGACTTTGCATTTAGCACTGCCTGACTCTTTGCGTGACCCACCAGTCGGTTCGGTCCAGCATTACGATAGCCGGTTCCTCACGCCTCGAGCCAAAGCAGATGTAACAGGTCTTGAATAGCCTCTCTGTCCAGCAGCTGAACACTTGATTCTATCACTTCCTTTTTCACATATTCTCCAACAGATAAAGCTTTATAAAGCCACACTACACTGGTTTAGAAAGCAAGTTTCAATGAGCGCTGCACTATCCATGTCCATATTTTTCTATATTAGAGGAGCTGAGTGGAGCTTTATGAAATGACACACAAGTCCATTTTTTGTGCGTAGATTTTAGTTCAAAACTTTTTAAAAATTTGATATAAATTCACATTGTAATTATTGTGTAACTTGATAACTGGTTAATGATTTCATTTCATTTCAATTTTTCAAACAAGTAGTAGGAGAGTAAATTGAAGACCTGAGTTTGAGGTGAACTAACAGATTACCCTAATCTCTAAAATAATTTAAAAAATTTCTATTTATGTGTTTGTTTTTCTAAATAATTATTTGTTTATCTGTTTATTTATTAAAGGTCTTTCCAATTTTGAATATAGTGTATTTTAATTTTGACATCAAGCATGATATTTTGTTAAAATCCACAGGCAATCTAGGCTAAAGGAGCACTTCGGTCCAGACGAGTTGCGTCGACGTGAAGTCATCAGGATAAATCATCTAGGAATGAAGAGAATCCAAAGAGCCTTGGATGCTCGTAGTCCCCAGATGCTGTATCCTAATGAATTTTAAACTAGCGCTTTTACTGGACGTGTTGCATGTGCGTGACTTTGTGTCATTATTACACATGGGCTTCGACAGAAGGCGATGTGTAGATGCTGTTTTTGCCGTCTGTCGAAGCCCATGTGTTTCAATCTATAGGACCCTAATGATGAATAATGTAACAGACTATGGCTGAAACTGCATTCACTCGTACATAATTATTCCATCAGCTCTATTTAACTGACTTATTTTTTTCATCTCCATGTGTCAATTTTGAAGCCCTGGAGTGTGAGTGGAGTGGAGATGAGAAAAAGGCAGGCAGCACATATCGAGGCCCCACCCCAGGCCCCTGGACAGCCCCGACCCAACACCTGCTGCCTCTGCTGGTGTGGCTGCTGCAAGTGTCTGTGGTAAGAAAATACTGTACTATAAAACTATACACTCGGTACGCACAGCCAGATATCGCCCAAGGTGGTTGTCAGGTGGACTGTAGCTCAGGATAAAAGCCCTCTATTTAAAACAGCTGATGTGGAATAGTTCTTTTTATTTCTAATGATTAGCCTCCAGAGTAATGATCCAAACCAGCTCTATAACAGCACACTGTACACTATATAAGTTATATAAACTAAAAAGAAATTGCTGCATTACTGCCTATTTACATCATTACATCATTTCTGTTTGTTATCTGATTCTAGAATATTACCGGATGCTCTCTGCTAAATCTGTCTGAGTCACTCTTGAAACATGTCAACATGCACATGTGTACCTTCTTAAAGCGTCCGCTCTGGCCGGTAACAAAGAATCCATTACCACTTAATTGAAACTCCCAAGCTGGGCAAAATATTGGTGCCATGTTATGAGGATGCCGCTAGTAAAGCTGTATACACATTGGATTCACATTTATTATTATATTTAGAAAAAAAGAAGTTTTTATGCTGGTCTTATCGTTTTATTTTGTTGTATTTATCCGCTACAGATTACATTGTAGGTCAGGAAACCAGACTTCCAGGATACCAAAACTTAGCAGGGTACCAAAGCCAATCATGGCTGTGTGGCTCCTGCAGTTGCCTTGCTGTGTCGACGCTCTGTTGGGGTTGGGGGGGAGTGAATGAATCATTGTGTTCAGGCACTGAATGGTGAATGTGCTGTTTCTCTCACCACTCCATCTGAAGTGGCGGCAGCTTGTGGACTTGGCCTGCAGTGAGTGCCCTGCTGTGTGTTTTTCAATCAGATGCTGGTGTCAGATCTCCAGAATGAGCTGTCTCCAGTCTGTGTTTATTTATTTTAGTGTTCAGGATATAATGGGATGGAGTGGGATTGGGTGGAGAGGGGTTAGGGAGGTCGTTTCAACACAAGTTAGTCTTGAGTTACATGTGAATCATTGAACCAATGTGGGGGTCAAGCAGTGTAGATGGTGTTTTATGGACGCTGATTAGTTGCTTTCTATTTCCACCCACACATCAAAACAGCTGTGAAAAAAAAACTGAATTCTTAGCCCATTTCTGCCACACAATAGGGACTTTGACAAGAGACAGCTTGAGGAGGCAAAGTGAAGAAATAAAAATAGTCTGCTCAGAGGGGGTGGCATCGTGGGCACACCCAGTTTGACTGGGCTTCATTAAACAGAAAGTCATGAGTGTTTTCAGAACGGTTTTAAGTGGAGCGGTGCGCCTCTGTCACATTTCTACATGTGACAACATTTCCTATGGACCGTAAATTAAAGCTCACACTGATGCAGCTAGAAGGTGGGTGCCAATGGATTGATATGTGGGATGTATTCTCATTACTAATGTACAAGTAAACCTAAACCCTCAGATGTAGCTCTAGTATTAAAAACCCCTTTTGCCTTAACATCTCACTGTGTTGCATTGAATTGTCTGGTCAAACACCAGCATCCAGGGAGGCTTCGCAGGGACCTTCTCACCAGAAAAAAAGAGGTCTTCAGAACCCACTTAGAGGCATTTGTGGCTGATGTTTTGTTGGTAAGCATTTCTGAAATCACAGGATTCTCTGCTAGTTGGGCCGGCTTGCCCCCAAATGCTTCATACTGGTAGTTAATAACTTAGATCTCAAACAAGAAAAGCAGCCAGACCAGGAGAGGAAAAAAATAGATATGAGAGAGGGGAAAAGGGAAGACAAGAGGAAGAGAAATGGTGAGTCAGACAGATATGAAGATAAGAAGGAACTGACTTAAGGTAGATGTCATGGAAAAGAAGTCAAGAAAATAGCTAAATATGGCTATTATGGTTAAATATGGCTACTGGAAACAGCTTTTTTTCATTTATTTCCATTTTTAAAATTAAAGATGATAATTTTAGGGCAGCATGGTGGTGCAGTGGGTACCACTGTTGCTTCACAGCAAGATGGTCCTTGGTTGGATTCCACTTAGTTGAGTGTGAGTGGGATTTGTCTTTCTGTGTGGGCCTCCAAATGAACTGGCGACATGTCCAGGGTGTGCCCTGCCTCTCGTCCGTAGTCAGCTGGGAATCAGATAAAGCGGCTTAAGAGGAGATGATTTCTGATTGTCTTGTATTCAAGGAGATGAATGAATGAGAAGTGTCCGTCGCACTAAGGTGATCCCTTTGTTGAGGAGGTACGTTTGTTCCCTCCATTTTGACTGTAACTGTTGAATTAATGTACGTCACGTCAGATTGAATTATTTTAACATTGCATCAACCTACTTACATAACATGAATTCTTGTACTATTTACTATGATTAAAAGATTTTTTTATTTTATGAATCAAATAATCTCTGATAGTTGAAAACTGTTCAAGTTGTTAATTTCAGACATGTTGTTGAAGCAGCTGAGGCCAAGATAGCCTGACTTTTAGTCTGTAGTAGTAGTTAAATTCAAAGTATTGACCATTACTACATTTCCCATCAGGCCACTCTGTATTCTGCCCAGAAGATGATTGGACTTTCCTGTTGTCCATCATTTTAATGGACATAACTTATTGTTATCCATTTTGCTTTTTAATATTTAACAATAGAGATGTGGTATATTTAACAAAACTAAAATTTCTATTACAACTTCATTATAACATTTAATATAGATGTCACTCACAGATCATGCATTTATAATATAGATTAACAGAGTTGCTCCATAGCATTAGCTGCCTCTTGCTGATGAGCCTTGTCATCATTGCTGGTTGGTTCTTCAGTCTCCTCAGAGCCTCTTTCAGCTTCATCATAATGACATACAGGACACACATATTGTGACTGAATTTATATGAATTATTAGCATTAAAATAAACTCTATTCTGAAAGCAGCTGTTTTAGATTTAAGTTGCACCATAAGGCTTTATTTACTCAGCAGCATGCTAGTTTTCTCTCTGTTGGATAATCTGGCTGCACTGATCCATTCTTTTATTGTTCTTGAGCCTAGTGCAAAAATAATTGCAGAATTTTTAAAAATGATGCTGCAAACCTTTTGGTCAGTTTTGGCAAAGGCAATTCTTTTTTTCCCAACAGGGAATGTGATGGTGATCTATGCGTGCTCTATAAGTCAGACAATTCTAGACAACATTCAGTTATTGTGACCCCTGAGCTTGACGTCGTTAGAGCCATCAGACCCCTGGAGCTCTTCTGGAGCTACAGAATCTCACATACTCTGTGTCATTACTTTCCTACATCATGCAACTGCACAATGTTTAGCATGACTGACATATAAATTGTGAACAGCTTTGCATAAAGTAAATGTGGCTTCAATCACTACTTTCTGCTGTGCGCAATTACATTTTGTAAGTTACAGAGTGAAGTTGACTCACTTCAATATTCTTGAGGATTAGCTCCAAACATCCTTAATTATAGAGGAAGTTAGGTACTTAATTACTTATTTTCTAATCAATTTATTCTTGTAGTCTCACCTCAAATGTGTAAATAACATTCGCTACATTAATTCTGGTTTGACTACAACTCACCCTCTGCAAATTCATCTAGTTATCAAAATGATATTAGCTTTAAGTACTTGAAATGTAATGTTTATGACAGGTAATTGCTTTTTCTTATCTCCAATGAAGGACTGAAGACAGGCTGGAGAGGAGTGAACGACAGACCTGCACCAAGATGGACAGTATTGAGACTGCAGAAGAACAGTACGCTTGTTTGTGTCATCAATATTTTTGCTTATGTGACTATAATCATCCTCAGTCACGTGTATGTCTTTATTTTTTAGACATCCCAGTCTAGAAGATGTTCTGTCGTGGTCACGGAGCTTTGAGATGATGCTGCGATCGCTGGAGGGCCGAGAGGTCTTCAGGGAGTTCTTGCGCTCAGAGTACAGTGAGGACAATCTCCTCTTCTGGTTGGCCTGTGAAGATCTGAAAAAGGAGACAAATTCTGCGGTGGTGGATGAGAAAGCCAGAATCATATATGAAGATTATGTGTCCATATTATCACCCAAAGAGGTACCCAAAAGTTCTTTTTCGCTTCGTCTGTGCGTAAAATTAGTTGAACGTATCAGTAAATTAAC
Organism: Antennarius maculatus; assembly: GCA_013358685.1. Taxonomy (NCBI): domain Eukaryota; kingdom Metazoa; phylum Chordata; class Actinopteri; order Lophiiformes; family Antennariidae; genus Antennarius; species Antennarius maculatus. The sequence goes on from CM023616.1 coordinate 15,359,904, forward strand.
AGAGATACACACAAGACTCACTCACAAAGATACAACATGCAATAGCCTTGGTAGCGGCGTTGCTCTCAGGATGGCAACATTAGTGTGACATTCAGGTCTGTGAACCGCTGTGGTTTATAATTTCTATTTGGTTTCCTTAACCAGGTCAGTCTGGACTCTCGGGTAAGAGAAGGAATAAACCAGACTATAGCAGAGCCCAGCAACCTGATGTACGAGGAGGCCCAGTTCCAGATCTACACCCTGATGCACCGTGACTCCTTCCCCCGTTTCCTCAACTCCTCTGTTTACAGAGACCTCCTGGCCAACAGGAGGCGCGTCTGCCTCGACACCTAGTCCCTCCACCCTCCGTCATCGCCATCGTACGCCAACAAGACTACTACTTAAACTTCAAATACTACTATGGTGCCAGAAGTTGGGTTTGGTAAATCTCTTTTGATAGAAAAGACTGAATGACATTCAAGATAGCTGGTTGTTTTTTATTTATATTTTTTAAGAAATTTATATCCAGTTCACCACTGGAGCCAGGTCGGCCTTTGCTGGTTGGTTATTGGTCATTTGAAGACCATTAATGCTGGCTGGCAATAGCAAGTAGTGCTATTGGTTACAGCTGACTGGCCAGCCCATGTGTCAGCCATTGGCGGCCATCCTGATGGCCAGCTGTTGGTTATGGCTATGGTCAAGGACTTCTCAGGCAGTGAGACAGAAACGCAGAGAGAGACAAAAAGGATGAGCCAATAGTTCATGTACTGTAATATTTAGACCTCTACCTTAACTTTAATTTCCGCTAATGTTTCTCATTCTCATTTTTTCACCATTCCACAGATATACTTTATAATGTTTTCGTTTGAGTTTCTTTACTGTGCAAACACAACACCAAGCTGTTTGTGGGAGTTGTGGCATCTGCCCATTGAACTACTAGAAGAACTGGCTCTGCACGGAACTCTCTCTACAGTAGCTAGACGTAAGCTGCAGACTGCAACCGTTTTCAACATCAAGATGCATTAAGACAGGGAAACTGTCTCTCTCTTATTTTCCATGTTCAGAGAAGGGAAAATGTACACTTGTGTCAATTTAAAGCTTACTGCAGTTTTTCTATTCTGGCCTCTGCATCAAAAGGCAGCAGGTTTTTACCCATCCATCCAACCTGTCCGTCTATCCGTCCGTCCCGTTCAAGCACTTTTCTTCTTAAGGTTTCTTTAAGTGGGAGAAGTAAGGGCTAGAATTGTGGTTGGGCAGCTACATGTATTATTATTACCTATGAACTCTAACTTTAACAATCTCTCCACTGAGAAAATCACAATGCCTTTACATGTAAGAAAAGGCAGCACAAGTGCTGGTTTTCTTGAAAGCAACCAGTTTGTCCAGCAATCCCCTTCTTCCCATCTTTTTCACAGCCTGACAAGCACAGGTGCCCAGTGTGGTGAAGTGGGGGGAGGGGGATGCCAAAAAAAAAAAAACATTACTCAAAATCATCTGCATCTTTTTTTTATTTCTTAACAGAAGAAAGAGGGTAAGCCTGCTTGTGTTGGACAATGAAATTTGCGTGGAGAAAAATAACAGGTACAGCCGGCACCAATATCATTTCACCCTGGCCTTTTTCTCTACGGTTGTAGCTTAGATGCTGTATTTTATCTTGGATGACAGTCCCTGGTGTGCATATCAAATGTCAGTCTGCAATTTTGTGACCTGAGTGCCAAATTCAATGTCAGTGAAGCTGTGAGGAGATAACAGCTGTGACTTGTCACCAGACTGTACATTTTGGTACTCGTCTATCTCTTCAGCAGACGAAGCTAGGACAGTGTTTGGTAGTTCAGTTTGTTGCCAACCATTCGAAAAGTATTTAATTTATATATTGTTTACCAGAGATAGTGAATGGGGTTGGTCAGATAATGCTAAACAGCAAATGTGATGGGCTAGTAAAGAACTTTGAATTACCACAAGCCAAGACTTTCTGCGACGCAAAGTGTCAGCATGCTGAAGGCAAGTGGTTCGCATGCTAGTGCTAGCCACGCCAATCTGCCCCCTCCTCCCCCCACTGCCGTCCCCTTACACAACTCTGGTTTGTTTTTTCAAACTCAACTTTGACAGCATGCCATGATAACAACAATGTGTGTACGTGTTTGGTACAGTTTAGTACACACTTCACTGGCAAAAAAAAATATTATTTTTTTAAAAATTCAAAGGTGTCTTGCCAAATGTCCCACTAACATTTCGAAGCATATAGTAGGACATTTTTTGACAGTGTGAACATTTTGAACATGAGTTTTGTTCTTGGCCTGTAGATGTGCAGTAGAAAGTGCATGAGTGCAGTGGATGTTTTCTGTTTTAATTAACCGGGCCTCCACTTTTATTCGTTATGTCACATGATAGATAGAAGACGTCTCGCATTAGGAGTTAGTGCTGTCTTTAAGTGTCAATGAAAGGTGCCACCACTCATTGATAAATGTAGGCATCATTGTGCCACCTTCTTTAACTTGAAGTTATTGTGCCAAGTTTGGCTCCAATTAAATGGACAAGTAGAGTTTTCAGGATGTCTAGTTGGACTACTGAAGTGCAATTGGATGTCGTCAGTGATAATAGATCCCGCGCTGCTAGATTGGTTTTTAATTGTTCAAAGGTTATGTAGTGAATTACTAAACATGGGCGCTTTGTGGGATATTTGAAATATTTCAATGCATTTGCAAGTTTTTACAAATTTATTTTCACTTGCAAGAAAAAACTAGGTGAAGCTACCAGTTCAAAACTATCAACTCATCAGTAGTATGAGTATGTTTGCTTTGTTCGAAATATTCTATATTAAATCTATGGCAATACAGTTCTCTTCTATAGTTGACATTGACTGGCTGCTTTAATGAAGAGCTGAGCATGCATGCTCTCAGTTTGATCCGAAGCAGAGGAAGACAGGCTAATGATCCAAATCTGGTCGTGAATGATCAATGTCACGCTCGCTCAATGGAGAGCTTTCAATTTCCAGGAAACGCGATCATTCTAGATGCTGTATTTGAATAACTTTGTTTGATTTATTTGACTCCATCAAAGAATGCCCATCTCTCACAAAGTCCCTGTTCCCCTTTGCAGACAACTCAATCTGCATTGAGGGGGGGGGGGGCAGTCACAGTACAGTTGTTTCCTGGATGCTGAGTCTGTACAGTAATTAACACAAGAATGTTTCACTAAGAACCAGAAGTAATGGTGCGTTTTGAAAAAAAAGTTTACATTTATTAATTGTAAGATGTCTTTTACCTTATTAAATACTTGTAACGGTGGAGAGCTAGTTGTCCACAGCTTGAGCAGAGATACCAGCGGGTTTTTTAAGGCTTGTAAGAGACTCTGCCCCTCACACACTCTGTTAGCACTTCACAGGGTTTACAGGACAGATTCACAACCCATCCAGTAACAGTGTTTTACAGGGAGGACAGCAATTTGCAGAAGGATTCCCACTTTCATTCTCTCTTATCAATTTATAGTGACTTTGACACAGAGGGGAGGAAAGTCCGCATCTGTTTATTTTTAGTTACTGCATTTAAATTGTGGGTTTTAACATGTGACGATGATGTGAAGTCATGCGGTGTCATCGCTGGGTTTAGATTTTTGTCTTTTAAATTTCAATAGGTACCAAGTGAGTGTGCTGTAGACAATAGCAGTGGTTTTATTGTCTGAAAACAAGGTTAGAGCTAAAGTTTCTGGGGCAGAGGAGATTTGCGAAGCTCCGGCCTTACTGATGCGTTTTGTTTTTTATTATTTATATACATACATATATAATATCAACAACAAACGTCTCTCTAGGCTTTTCACTACCTCTCATGTTGGTTAATTTATTTTGCATCTAGTTGTCAATGTTTAAAGTGGGTTTTTTTTTTTTTTTGGTTTGTTTTTTATTTAGATGTACTTGAAGCCCTAACACTGTAAACAAAAATGTGCACAGATAAATGACTATGTATACGACAGGAGGAGGGGTTAAAGAGAGCTCATCGTAGTCAACATTTTTTTTGTTTGTATGTGTTTGTTTATAATTGTGTTCATCTGAACTAGATTTTACATCTCTAAAGAATTCAGGAATCCACTGTCTAAGGGCTAATCCCATTTTTGCCTATGCAAATCTGTTACTGTGGGTGAGCTGGGAAAGGGCGAGCTACCGCACCTTTCATCTACTAAAGATGGACTATGGTTTACATTGCCCCTTGCTGATATTCTTCAATCTTATTCAGCAAAAATGTACATTTATTTTTGTTTCTATAGAATATATAGATATATAATTATATATATATACACACACACACACACACAAACATGAAAAAATAGCATATGCCTTCATGATGGTGATAAAGAAACATTGCTGAAAACAAATAAATGTGTTATTTGACATTATGTGGCGTGTGCTGGAGTCTTGGTGAGATGATGTAGGTAATTGAACTGGTGGTTGAACGACAGAAGAAAAATCAGTTCTCATGCTACAACACCAGTAGCTCAACCTGTGCAGTATTTCCTTACTGAGGGAATGAAAAAAAACTTTATTTAAGGAGCAACCACTTTATGATGTTATGCTACACGTATTGTTTTGCAGTCCCAGCCTGTGAGTTAACGAAGGTATCTGGACCACACAGGACTGTTGTCTTTAATTTTGCTGTTCAGTCATTTCAGACAATGTACCGTAAGACAAACAAAAGGCCTTTGTTTCCACATGTGACTATTAAGGTATAAGAGCAAATGATAAAGCATGTAAGAGTAGCACAAGTAGCGCAGAGTGTAGTCATAAAGTCACAAACTTTGTTTTTTTTTCTTTTCACAGCAAGATGTTTGTTAAATTTGCTGACATTAGCTGCTACAATCTAATAGTCACACCATACCATGTAAAGCAGCAATGTGACAACATCTGTGAGTAAATGCTTAATAGTGCAAAATTGCATTTTACTGTTAATTCATTATCACTATTTGTTTTTACAGTCAGAATGTGTTGTTGCTTAATTTAAAAGTTACCGTCTCACTTGAGGGGCTGACTTGGAAATCTCAAAATTAACTCAATCACATTTATAAACAGTAATTAAAGGTACACTTTCCATGAAATAGTAAACATGATGATTATATATTTGTGTTACTTGTGAGTGGGCTCTGCACAGCTATTATGAATTTGTAATAGTGCAGGACCATATAATCGGCATACTGTAGCAACTTCACTTTCTAGTCTTCGACTTCTTGTTCAGCGTCCAGTCGAGTTATGACGATGTTAATACAACAGCAGTGATGCAGAACTCATCAGATAAGGGTGTTTTCTTACAACATGTTACACTCAAATGATGCAGGACATAAGAGCAGTCAGTAATGAGTTAAAAGACCATTCTTTCTCAAGTTGGTTTTATTAATTATTTTGTTTTTGTACAAAAAAAAATCCCCAGGAATGAGAATAGGAGGGTTGATGTATAGATTTTCTGACAGTTCCTCTTGGTGTATCATGGGTAAAGAAACAGGATTATTTACTGATGATGTTTTCAAACCTGCTTTGTGTTTTCTCTCAATATCATTCGGTGCCTCTGCTTCATAACAGACCTCAAGATCACTGTCGTGTCGTTCTCTTGGGCTCTCACTTCCTTCTTCTTAACATTGTTAATAGCTGTAAAAAAAAAAAAAATCACACTGATGTTCCTGCTACATGAACACTGTCACTCTTATATTATCTCTTCTGAACCACTTCCAGAGGTGTTTGTGCTACTTGAGGAAGGAGCTTATGCTTGTTCAGGCGCTGGTAAAAGTTGGCTTTCAACAATTTTAGGCAATCACTTTTCTCTTTATTGATTTCGATGCCTAAACCTCTTGGTTTTTGTCTTGCCTTTGTAGACCGGCGTGGAGAGATGAGCCACAAGTGAAAATAAAGAATTTTACTGTCACTTTAGGTGACTAAGAAACTGTCATTTTTTCTATTGAGCATGCTTTTTGCTAAGTAAACTAAATAATTCAGTTATTTGCTATAAACAATACTGTATGAGTATGTATTCAAGTACTGCAGTATGCAGACAATTAAAAATTTTAGAAACTCTTTTGAGAGGTTCATATTTTTCTCCTAGTACGTGTCTCACTATTATTGACAGATATGATTTCTTAATTGTTTTCAGTGTCTTATTAATTGCCAGAATAACTAA